>SJYO01018757.1:15345307-16072807 GCA_006410555.1 Capra ibex
TGTCAGTTTCCGAAACCGTATCAGTTATTTCGTCTTTATCTACAAAAAGACCTTGAGAGAACGAAAAAACTACTAGGTCGCCTACAACCGTTAAACTAGAGACCAAGGAGACGGAAAAGATTTTGGTCGAACTTGCAGTCCTTCAAGTACCAAGTGTATAATAACTTCGGACCGAACCTCTTAAAACTCGTAACGAAATGATCGTACACTCTACTCACGTTAACACGTCATCAAACTCGTAAGAAAACGTAACGGAAAGAAACCCTAACCTTACTTTTGTCTGGAAAAGGTCAGGACACCGGTGACGACTCAAAAGGTGTAAACGACCGTATAACTCACACCGTGAAAGTGTCGTAGTAGAANGTTAATATGTCTCACTTCATTCGGTCTTTCTTTTTGTGGTTATGTCATATGATTGTGTATATATACCTTAAATCCTTCTACCGTTACTGCTGGGACATACGTTCTGTCCTTTTTTCTGTGTCTACACATATGGTCTGAAAACCTGCATCACTACGAAAGATTCCGGGTGAACTGAAGTGTAAGGTCCTACAGACCGAGATCTAATCACTAGTGTGGTTCTGAGAATCATAGATAGTTATGATTTCGTATTGACAGTATCAATGTTTCATGACAATTTCAGTCACTTTTAATGGTTACAGTCCCTTTTAGTTTTTTCGTTGATAACCAAGTTCAATATCGACTTACTTAAAATCGAAACATACGATGTCGTTTCGAGTGACTTATATACGGGATCAGATCCTAACCGTTTGCATTTTGAGTGTATGACGGTGGGTGGCGAAGGGTGTGGGAACTGTCTGTAGTAATTAACTACTCAGCACAGACTAAGAAGTACTGGGGTACCTGACGTCGTGAGATCCGAAGGGACTGGGAGTAGCAGACGACCTCAAACGGGTTCAAGTACAGGTGACTTAGCCACTACGGTAGGTTAGTAGAGTAGGAGACAGTGGAATAAGAGGGAGACGGAAGTTAGAAGGGGTCGTAGTCCCAGAAAAGATTACTCAACCGAGAAACGTAGTCCACCGATTTAATAACCTCAAAGTATAAGTCGTAGTCAGGAAGGTTTCTCATAAGTCCCAACTAAAGGAAATTCCAACTGACCAAACTAGAGAAACGAAAGGTTCCTGAGAGTTCTCAGAAGACGTCGTGGTGTCAAGTTTTCCTTGAGACGGAAGAAACAACAGGTCGAGAGTGTTGGTGTGTACTGATGACCTTTCTGGTATCGGAACTGATCTGCCAGAGAACAACCGTTTCACTACAGAAACGAAGAATTGTGTGACAGATCCAAATAGCACCGAAAGGACGTTTCTTCGTTAGTAGAAAAAATTTTTATATTTAAATAAATAAAATTAACCTCCGATTAATGAAATGTTATAACATAACCAAAACGTTATGTAGTTGTACTTAGGTGGTGTCCACATGTACACAAGGGGTAGGACTTGGGGGGAGGGTGGAGGGAGGGGTATGGTAAGGGGACCCAGTAGGGTCACGTGGTCGGGGTTCGTAGGACATAGGACGTAGCTTGGACCTGACCGTTAAACAAAGTATGTACTATAACATGTACAAAGTTACGGCAAGAGGGTTTAGTAGGGTGGGAGAGGGAGAGGGTGTCTCAAGTTTTCTGACAACATATGTAGACACAGAGAAAACGACAGAGCGTATCTCCCAATAGCAATGGTAGAAAGATTTAAGGTATATATACGTAATCATATGACATAACCACAAAAAGAAAGACCGAATGAAGTGAGACATATTAACCGAGGTCAAAGTAGGTGGAGTAATCTTGACTAAGTTTACGTAAGAAAAATTACCGACTCGTTATGAGGTAACACATATACATGGTGTCGAAAGAATAGGTAAGTAGACGACTACCTGTAGATCCAACGAAGGTACAGGACCGATAATATTTGTCACGACGCTACTTGTAACCCCATGTGTACAGAGAAAGTTAAGACCAAAGAAACCACACATACGGGTCGTCACCCCAACGACCCAGTACACCGTCAAGATAAGGGTCAAAAAATTCCTTAGAGGTGCGACAAGAGGTATTACCGACATGATCAAATGTAAGGGTGGTTGTCACATTCTCCCAAGGGAAAAGAGGTGTCGGAGAGGTCGTAAATAACGAACATCTGAAAACCTAGCGTCGGTAAGACTGACCGTACTTTACCATGGAATGACACCAAAACTAAACGTAAAGAGACTATTACTCACTACAACTCGTAGAAAAGTACACAAACAATCGGTAGACATACAGAGGAAACCTCTTTACAGACAAATCAAAAACCGGGTAAAAAACTAACCCAGTAATCGTTAGTAGAAGATTAAAGTGCTGACGTCAGTGGTAGGCGTGACTAAAATCTCGGGTCCTTCTTCTTTAGACAGTGGTGAAAGCGGAAGAGGAGAAGATAAACGGTACTTCACTACCCTGGTCTACGGTACTAGAATGAAATTTTTTTCTAAAAAAATTATAACTCAAAATCCGACCGAAAAAGTGAGAGGAGAAAAGGGAGTAGTTCTTCCAGAAATCAAGGAGAAGTGAAAGACGGTAATCTCACCATAGTAGGTGTATAGACTCCAACGACTATAAAAGCGGTCGTCAGAACTAAGGTCGAACATTGAGTAGGTCGGTCCGTAACGCGCACTACACGAGACGTATATCAATTTCTTTGTCCCACTGTCACTTGTGGGAACAGTGCGGGAAAGGGTTAGGACTTGGTCGGACAACAAGACATATCCCGACCAAGATTGGTAACGAAGAACTGGACGTATGTCAAAAGAATCCTCTGTACATTCTACTAGACCATGAGGGTAAAATTCTCAAAAGATGTTAAACAATATTAGGTGTATCAGTTTCCGAAATCGTATGAGTTACTTTGTCTCCATCTACAAATAGACTTTAAGGGAAGGAAAGAGATACTAGGTCACTCACAACCGTTACACTAGAGACCAAGGAGACGGAAAAGATTTGGGTCGAACTTGTAGACCTTCAAGGTGACTCACGATGATAAGAAAGGTTGTGTCAGGTTATCTGTCGTGAGGGTTAGGACCGGGATCCGAATCTACTTCTCAATCCTTCGTTCCATACACTTCCGAGTGTCCCTCTCATTCCCAATGTACCCTGATTCACACCATAAAGTCCACAAAAACCTACCATAACGGTAGTTTCCCGTCGGTGAAAGGGTGTTTGCCTTTGTCGAGAAACAGAGGGACAAGGACGGGGAGTGACTTGCAGAATGCAAGTAGTGAAAGGGCAAATGAACAGAAGGACCCGAAGGGGTCACCGAGTCACCAGTTCTTAGGCGGACGTCACGTCTTCTACGTCCTCTGTGCTCAAGCTAGGGGCCCAGTCCTTCTAGGAGACCTCCCCGCACACCGTTGGGTGAGGTCATAAGAACGGACCTCTTAGGGTACGTGTCTTTTTGGACCACCCGATGTCAGGTATTCCAGTGTTTTTCGACCTATGTTGCCTTCACTGACTCGTCCGTGCGTGAGGAAAACGATCCGATACTCGAGGAACTCTCGTTCCGACCAGAAATACAGAAGTGTTTCGTGTGTCATTGTCATCCCGAAGAGGATCGTATGTCATCTAGGGGGTGTTCGTAAATACTCAATTTAGTGTCTGTTTTACACGACTTTTAGTGTCCGGGAAATAAATCCCACTGTCTTTACCTTTGATACGGTTGGAATGAATCAACATCGCTTATAAAGTGTTCAAGAATCCGTACACGAACCCGGGACGAGAGATTAAGGAGTGTGGTATTTATTAAGGGTATACCCGTGATCAGAAGACTGAGAAGGCGTCTCATCTTACTTCGACGGATTCAGACGTAGGTTTTCCCAAACTATGTCTTTCTTTGAGACCTACAGGACGTCAGAATACAACATCGTGAAAAGAAAGTACCAGAGTGGTCTTCCGACACCCTTGTTCAAAGATTAGTTTTATGAAGACCGACGATGGGAAGGGGGTCCGACTTTAAGAATCTAGAAAAAGAGGAACGGAAATTACTACAAGAGGGTTATCGGAAAACTTTAACTCGTTCGGGGTCCTCGTAGATTTTTTCCCGATACTCGAAGGACCAGTCGTCAAAGTTAGAGATTAATATTGAAATGTTCTACCGAAAGGGAATTATGAAGATTCCACCTCGACTCTCATTAACTACCAAAACTTTGATTTAGAAGTCATCGGTGACAATTACATAACTCCAAATTACAGAGTCCAAGAATCTCTCCGACGACTTTCGTTTCTTCTTTAGATCCGATAGAAAGTGATCCTTCTACCTCCCCAGAATAATCCCATATCACTTTATAAATGTTCTTATCATGTTGACACTCTGAGTTCCTGATTTAAATGGAGTTTGGAAGGAGACGTATGAACGAAGACCTCCTTGGACAATACCCTACCAGATTAGGACGAACCTTTAGGACGAAAATTATTTGTTTACTCTTTTCCACTCAGAAAAAGATGTCTTTCTTGTAAAAAAAGAGTGAGGAAAGGAAGTTGTTTTCTATTCTGTATGTGAGTCTTATGTCATATCTTTATTTCCTTAAAAAGACTTCGTCTCTGTTGTCAAACTGAGTTCTTTTCTTACAATCAATACGAACTCCTAAAGAAATTTTGTTTTCCATCCGAAATAAAAAACAAATCTTCCTCGAAACAGAGGGTCAGAGTCGACACCGAAAGATACAAAAAATTATAAATAAATACCTCCGTAACCCAGAATCGTCGTCACGGGTCTAAAGAGAGATCAACTCCACGGGTCCGAGTCGTCAACGTCGAGTACCCGAATCAACCGAGTACGGTACACCCGAGAATCAAGAGGCTGGTTCCCAGTTTGGTGGAAGGGACGTGTCCTTCCACCTTAGAAGTGGTGACCTGGTGGTCCCTTCAGGGACACTGAAAGACAAAATAGTCTACATGAGAACAACCGAAGTGATAGGAGAGAAGTGGAAAGGACTTATGAAGGTACAACGAAACAACCATGAATGACAGGAAGACCCTTCGGTAAAGTAAGGGAAGGTACGACGGAGAAGGTACTTTACATTTGATGTCATAAAAATAATCAGATAATGTCTTCGAAGTAGGTAGGTAGGTGGGTTGTTTATATATGGCATCCAAACGCTGCCCGATCTACCCCGGTTATGTTTGTGACTTTGATCAGGAAGGAGGGTCCCTTGAAAGTCAAATCAGTCTTAACCTGAGAAATCTTTGGCAGACCGTTGTAATGTTTTAAATAATATAAAAGTTTGATATACTTCTAAGAGTCCCTACTAGTAATAAGGAGGTACGAACTCCCAAGACCAATGGACTGTGTAAACATTGTGATTGGATCACCCGTTCTACATTGATATTAAGGAACTGGACTTAGATATTCGGAAGTCAGACGGTTGTCACGATCCTCTCTTTCGTCCCCCCTTCCGACCTTCTTCAGACCTTGAAGTCGTTTCTCGTCCGTATTTAAGTATCCTTCTCTCGAGAAGAAGGGAGATTAAGTCGTCCGGATTCCATTCTCTCGCACAAAGACCCTAATCCAAAAAGAGTGTCGTCTCGACATAGTTGGGTAAAGTTCGAATGAACTCTACTGAGTGTAGGAGAGAGAATTGTAAGAAGGACCGGTCTGATTAGTCCAGACCGTATTTGGAGTCTCGGGTGTCACTCTAAGACTATAGGTTGAGTGTCGTCGTCTTGTGGTCGGGACATTCATTGGTCTGAAAGATACTTCATTTACTAGGAATCTCGGTTTTTCGCGAGAGTGAGACCCGATCAGTTCTCTACAGTTAGTCTGTCTTCGGATAGCGGTCTCATCTCAAAATTTCTTGTAAGGTCTCAAGTGTAGAGGGAGTTCCGGTATGAACTTTAGTCGTAGATACATTGTCGTTATTAATAATTTAATTTTCCGTAAACAAATTACCTCGTCAAAGTCATAGGTCACACTTCAACGAAAGACGGCATACCGAAACCCGTACTGTACTAATTTGATAGTACAGGTCTCAGGGACGACGACCCGATAAATTACGTCGATATGTCACTCTTCGGACTTAACTTCCCCTTAGACAAAAGTTTAGTGTGAGGGTCTCCTTTCACTGAGAAAAACCGGATATCCCCAAATTTAGGAGGAGGTTAGTGTCACCGTGTGTCTGAGTGACGACTGAACCGTCCGCCAGTCCTCTACTCTGTACAGGTTGGGATTGAGACCCGTCCCTTTCTTCAACGTAACACGTCGACAAGGGCCCCAAGTTTGCGTTTCTCTTTTTATTATACATTAATAGTTGTTTCCTTCTTCGTTCTTACGTTCGGGTTCTTGTCTCGGGAACTCTATTCCTGTTGATCCCCGTGTAATTTACCTGGTTTTGAACCTCGTCGAGTTTGTGATTAAAGAACTGATTATCATTATCAGTGATCCGTAATTAGTGTAGAAGACACGGTTCGTGTGACGATTCACGAAACCATGTATAGTGGAGTAAATTAGAAGGGTTGTCGGGGATTACTCTTACGTTATAGTAACAGCGGTAAAAGAACTACCGTTGTGTCTCTAAATTTCTAAAATTTTAATTTTTTTATTTTTTGATTTGACAATTTTTTTTTTTATTTCCTTAATTCATTCGACTGGTTCCAGTGTTGATTAATCACCACCTCGACGTTAAGTTTGAGTTCAGACAGACTGGGGTCTCGGATGCAAGAAATTGGGGTCACGACTAACTAGTACTACCGTCCGGAATCATTTTCCATTGACCACCACTTATGGTGGTGTGATACCCATAAACAATCGAGGAACAAAGATTCATACCAATCATTTGATACATGTTAGAAGTGAAGTTACTCATCTACATCAGTAAAGGAAAATAACGGAAATAATTTGGGTCAATTCTTTAGTGAAGTCCACGATAATGTATGTCTATGGACCACGTCATTTGGTATAGATTAATAAATAATAACTATTCTAAGACTTTGAGTCTTTTCCGTTTTTATCTATTGATAGAGGATAAGTTTTAAAACGGAGTTGTTCCGAACACAAGAGATTACACTATAGGTCATATCGTGAAATTCATAAAAATCATTATGTTGTGTCAAGGATAGGGGTTTCTAGAGTCAGAGGGTGACCCCTATGACCTCTGTCTTTCAAGTCATTATGAATTCTTGTATTTGTTAAATTCGGGAGTCACTGGGTCTGTCATGATTCTTATGAACCTCTTAGTTTCAGGAGTTTTCTTTCGCGGACGATGAAACGATACACTTACTGGATAAGTATCTGGAGTAGGATGGTCTGATTTTAGTCTTTTCCTTGAGAACAAGTGTGTGAAATAAGTCGTATTTTATTTGGTAAGTTTAGGTATTAACAAGACCTGAAACCCACGGTACCAGTTTCTCAGAAGATACTTTAAATTATGTTGATCTTAGGTTAGGTAGGGAAACCTTTAAAGATCGTGTTAAAACTGTCAAACTTTGAAGAACGTTTTCTGTCTCCGTGACAGAGTGGGAGTCGTTTGTTGAAGAGAAAGAACTACCCGGGACGAAGTAATTGAAAATTGACCACGAAAATTATAAGTCAAACATGAAAAATTGAAAATTTCGGAAATAGTCTACAGGAAACTTTGGTTTACGTGTGGTGATTTTATGTGCACAAAGGTTGTACTAGTCTACAGAAAAGTTGGATGAACGTTTCTGGAACTCTCCTGTTTCTTACACAAATTACTATCCTCGATGGTACCGCGGTCATTACTTACCAAGCAAGACGGTTGTTATGGGTTTTGATTCCGTTATTAAAAAATTTCGGAACAAAACGAGACCGTTACATTTCGTTTCGTAAAAGTGTATATAATAGAATAAATCAAAGAGACTATTGGTATCTCGGTTCGTCTCACGTAACATAATACGGGTAAAATTTCACTCTTTTGATACCAAGTCTCTTAAGTTCATCATCTCGGTTCGAATATGTTGGTCATTCGTAGTGTCAGTCGTGGTCTTAAGGCCGGGAGACCGGGTGTCGGGCAACGGTAAAGTTAAGTCGATAAATATGGCTTGTTATATTGAAGATAAGAATTCACTAGGAACATTCCCGTCCAACGTTTATAATAAACCAAAACCTAGGGATTGAGCCCTGTAAGTACCACTTGGCCATTATTTCTGTGAAACAAGGTCACAGACACGAAAAGTGACAATGATAATGTTCGATTGACCCAACTCGCTTCTGATTTTGCCGGTTTCAAGGTCCGAAATAATTAGTTACACGTGTCCTGTTAGTCGAAAGAACATCGGGTACTGATATGTTATCTGATGTTGGCCAGTAGAATGAGCCTCTCCCGTTACCGTGGGGGAGGTCATGAGAACGGACCTTTTAGGGTACCTGTCTCCTCGGACCACCCGACGTCAGGTACCCCACCGTGTCTCAGTCTGTGCTGACTCGCTGAAGTGAAAGTGAAAAGTGAAAGTACGTAACCTCTTCCTTTACCGTTGGGTGAGGTCACAAGAACGGACCTCTTAGGGTTCCCGCCGTCTGGGACCACCCGACGACAGACACCCCAGTGTGTCTCAGCCTGTGCTGACTTCGCTGAATCGTCATCGTCAGTAGAATGGTTAGTTAGGGTTATCCCTAGACCGTTCTATTACCTGTCGAACCAGGTTGAATAGATTGGTAGGAAAATATTACATACCTAAAGTCAAGTCAAGTCAGCGAGTCAGCACAGGTTGAGAAACACTGGGGTACTTGGTGTCGTGCGGTCCGGAGGGACAGGTAGTGGTTGAAGACCTCAGGTGGGTTCGGGTACAGGTAACTCAGTCACTATTGTAGGTTGGTAGAGTAGGAGACAGTGGGGGAAGAGGAGGACGGGAGTTAGAAAGGGTCGTAGTCCCAGAAAAATTTACTCAGTCGAGGAGCGTAGTCCACCGGTTTCATAACCTCAAAGTCGAAGTTGTAGTCAGGAAGGTTACTTGTGGGTCCTGACTAGAGGAAATCCTACCTGACCAACCTAGAGGAACGTCAGGTTCCCTGAGAGTTCTAAGATATATGTACTCTCATCCCTGACAGTGTACATGTTGATTAAAGAGTCCCTTACAGGAGTAGTTGTTCGAGAGACCCCTCCTGAGGACTGTTCCCGAATCTCATCACGGTACCAGACAAGGGTCACTGTGAGGGGGTGGGTTGGACCGTATTGACTAATGTCTCGGTAAAACCACGAACTGGGTTTCCATCAGTTAACCGTCTACTTTGGGAAACTCCATAGGACCGTTCTTCCGAGACGGGACCATCTTTAATACCCTTAAATGTCCCGACTATTTTGAAATGAAAAATCCTTAAGTTTCACTTCTATCTTTCTTTCTCATCGAGCCCTTGATCTCGTCCCTTGTACCCTTCGGTGGATGGACCGAAGACCGGTCCCAATGTCTTGGACGACAACCAACAACCTCGAGCCGACCCAAAAGAGGGGATGACCCGGTCAATAAACAATTGAAAAAAAACTAGAGTTCCGGAAACTAAGAGACTACTTTCTATACCAAGGATAGAGCCTTTCTAACTATATGCGTGTAAGTCTGGTTACCAATGTGAATGAAAGTTCCATAAAGAACTAGAAATTTCGGGTTGAAATCTGAGAGACCTTTAGATACCTCGTGTCCCGTTCTTGAGAACAAATTGACAATCAAGTGGCTCCTACCGATACCATAGTGGAAGTAGAGACTGAACTCTACGGAACTAACTCACTCAATCACTTACTTGTTTACTCACCTATTCGTTAACTTATTTTCTTTCGTCGATCCTCGAGTGCGGGAGACCTGTCTTGGGACCTTTATAGGAGGAGGAGAAAAACACTTATACTCGACCCACCATACTGACCTTCCTCACGAACAATGAATATATACGAGTCCACTAACAAATCGTCTCTGGACAACTGTATCTAGATGACGGTGGTAGTGGACGGTACGGAGCTTGATCTCCCCGTAAGCGACATGGACGGGTATATGTTTACTCTTGAACCTTACAGTATCGGAACTTACCGTCGGGGCGAAGAGGTCATCTATGTCTTAACTTTTAGACAAAAGATGGATTCTCAAGATATATGACTAATAAGTCTTAAATTCAATTAAAAAGGATTATATGTTGAAATTTTATCAATAACTGTGAAAATAAATAAAAAGACTGAAAACCCTCTTTTTTGACGAATAAGAGTTATTAGATCCTAAGTTAAACTCCCACTTGTAATCGACTGGAGAGGTAAGTGAAGAATTACAGAATAAAATGTCTCTCCCTCTCTCTCTTTGGTTCTCTACCTATGTTTTTGTCTTATCGGATGAAACGACGTTAACGAGACCGGTCCAATTAAACCTGGTAATGGGTTTCCCGACTGGCCTCACATTCGAGAAACTCCGATTCTAACACAGTGTGTCGAAACGTAGATGGGTGAACGGGTGACGGCCAGATTTACACAATGTTTATCTCCCACAAATTAATTTACGTATAACACCCGGTATTTCACCCACTCTGTCTGAACGGAAAACTAAGCCCCTTCTTTTTCTCTCTTAATGTCGTCTTACATTGCGGAGGACGGAAGGGGTTAAAAAATTTCATAACTGCAGCAAAGTTTACCTAATCTAAATTTCCACTTTCAGATAGGACACCAAATTGTAAAAATCTAAAGAATTAAGAACTAGTATTTGGAGGATACACTTTCCGACACGAAGTCAAATTTAGTAGTTATTAATGTTACCGTCCCATACCGTATGTCACCATATAAAAGGGGGAAACCCTAGTTCAGGGAACCACTATAATCTTCTTTTTTCTAAGTCAAGTGAGTGTAACGTGTTGAATGTCCCTAGACGGACCCAGTCATGAAGAAGTACCTATGGGCGCCGTGTTGTATGACACGAAGGTAGGTTCCTCAATTTCGTAAGAGAGCAATTATATAAATCTCAAGTAATTGTCTTTTAGATATGAACCGTACACCGTATCGATTGGGATTTCTGGACTAAAAACGATCGAGAACGTAGTACATCGAAGAGATCCGTGTTATAAATAAGAAAATTACACTCCAAGTTTTATACCAATGACATAAGTTGCATACACACCCCACTCCTCTCCACTTCTTTGGGTGTCAAGGACTTCAAAAAATACACTGTCCCTGAAACGTTTCTACTAGAGTAGGATACCTAAGAAATATGGGTAAAATGTCTTGTCCCATAACTCGATGTCTCTCCAATTTCTCTGAACGGGTTATAATGTGTCGGACCTTTGTCGTGTCGACCCTAAACTTGGGTCGTATGAAACGGGAAGTTTAAACCCAGGATCGTGGGAGAATCACGAAAGGGACGTCCCTAGATACTGTCCACGACCAACAGACTTAGAGGTAATGACTTTTAGTACGTGCCTTCTGGTCAAGATAAACTATCCCAATTTTCTGCTTCTGAGTTTCGAAGGTCGAGAACATCAAACCTCGAAGGTGAATCTAGTTTATACTGGATTTGCGACCGCGATCCAAGGTATGAGGGGGTGACCTCCAGTCTTGGTCCTTCACACCATTGCGAGAGGTCGGATTTCTTTTGTTGTTATTCAATCTCGACGGGACTTGGTCGTCGTTCTCCGGTTCAATTTCTTGTCTTTCTGTACTCACTTGGGTCTTCAACCGCGAGTGTAAATTTACGGAGCAGGACAGTGGAAACCGGTACCGTACAATCTCAACCCAGTCCTCAGTCCTGAGTCTAAGATAAAGACGGAGGTTCTTCTGGAACGTCCCACTGGAACCAGGCCTGAGATGAAGTCGTAGGAGTAGAAACCTCGCGTCCATGGTTACAGTCGACCGACGACGACGAATCAGCGAGTCAACACAGACTGAGAAACGTTAGGGCACCTGATATCCGACGGTCCGAGGACACAGGTACCCTAAGAGGTCCGTTCTTATGACCTCACCCAACGGTAAAGGAAGAGGTCCCCTAGAAGGGTTCGGTCCCTAGTTTGGACCCAGTGGACGTAACATTCGTCTAAGAAATGGAAGACTCGGTGGTCTCTTCGGGATTCAGATGGATCATGGGTTGTAAAATTCCACCAAAAGTCTCATTTCAACTGCGTCGGGAACCCCGTCGGTTATCGTGTGCCCATCGAGAGGGGCATGTGTGTTATAGTTCTAACATGGTCTAATAGTTCAGGAGAGGCGGGGTCCTGGAGGGAGACTGGTCCCTTTCCGTTAGACATGGAGGTGTGGGGGTTAGAAATGGGTAGGGACAGTATGGGTTTACATGTTCCATCCAAAATACTCCAGCACAGGGGTCGTTAGGACGTAAGAGAGTAGTCACAGGAAACCATCAGGGTCTGTGGCGTCGTGGTGACGACAGGTTCTAGTCTTGAATTCGTGAACTTTTCGAGGTCCTTCTCCACAGCAGGACAGAGACGTTGTTCATTTGTCGGGTACCGGAACGGAAGACTGTCTACTGTTGTCGGTGAGTTGTCCGTCGAGACCACCTCGCGACAAATATACTGTGAATTATAGGACCCTCCGGATCCTGAATGCCTCTACGGATAACGACCCATTTGGTTGGGGCTCCTGAACCTGGTGACTACTTGAGTTCTACTAGAGGTGGTAAATGAACCGACAATGGGGGAAAGGTCGACCGTACCTACTGAGGTCTTCTACTGGGGTCGGAAAATTTATCTTTTCGCACCATACTATATACAATAAGTCGGTCATCTTCTCTTTCTCCCGGAAATTCTTTTACACAGACAACAACCTTCCTTTTGATTCCGTCGAAAACTTCGATGAAAAGATCAGAAGTTTGATCTCTTTGTTTAATGGTCTCGTCTCTCAAGGACTCTCGTCCGATCCTTCGGATTTGAGATATAAGGTTTTGGACCCCTCGTAGAGTACTCGGGTGTGGGGTACTTCGTAAGTTATATATATGACGAACTTAATTCGGAGGACTATTAGATAGTAGGAGACCGTACTTGGTCTCTACGGCAGAACTGGTCAGTAATTGTAGAGACCCGGACCAGGAGAAGATTACGGTCCCATTCTTAATAGTTGTTCATACAACTTTAGGGGTTCCTGATACGGTTCCTTACCCTTGTCTCTCCTTCAGTCAGTCGGTGTAACTCCCCCGACCATTAAAAGTATATTTTCCGGTTCCCCTCCTTCGTCACATTTATTCACCCTAATATCCTCTTTTCCTTTCCGTTTGAGTTATTTGTCAGGGTTTCATACTCGAAGTTTTATTCACAGAAAGAAGGAACCTTATAATGACAAAACACGACCAAATTCTTTGAGTTGATGGAAGGAGACGAAGTCTTTTATCTGTCCTATTGTCCTTCGTCAAAGTCTAAGGTGTCACTAATATCGATGAATTCAACTGAATGGTTTATGACAGAGTTTGTCTACCATACATTGTAAACTAATTCCCGAATAGGACGTTCGGGGTGTCCCTTGTAAAGAAAGGGAGAATTATATCTTTTCACGTCTCCTCTTTCCTTCATTCGACGGTAGGAACGGGTATAAGGTACCTATAGTCAAATCGGGGTACAAACACGGAAAGGATTGTACTTAGGTACGAATAATACCCTGAGTTCTGGTTTCGTGCATTATCACTGGGGTGACCTAGAACCATTCTTCCTATAACTTCTAGTAGAGGAGATTCGGGGAACAAAATGCATTCCTTTATCTCTATCTACTCCAGTCGACTGAACGAGTACAACTGTAACACCGTCTGGACCTCGTCCGGAAGGGTGAGGCCGAGACCGTAAACGTGATCGGAAATATACATATGTATTACAAGTCACACCCCTTTTGTATGTTTAGACAGTCGCGGTAATAATGATTTAATCGTGGTTAGACACTACTCGTTAATAGTCTTGAACTTCGACTACCCATTACGGTAAGTTCAGGTCAATTACTCGGTTTTCGAACCAAGAAGTTTTGTGAACTGTAATTAGTCGTAAACCGAAGCCAAACACTGTTCACAAAAGTTTTGTAGTGTCTGTTAATGTTATAAGGATCGGAACGAATCACATTTATGTTTTACTTTCTTTCAGCCTTAAAGTATTTACTGTCAGAGGTCTTACCTTTATTACTCAGGGTGCCTCTCCCATGTTACACAAGTAGGAGGACGTCGGTTTACATTAAACCCTTGATTGGTCGAGTGACTCTCTAATGTTTCACACTTAGAAACGAACCACTCCTTCTTTTCCGGAGAAAAGAGTTATCGTCTCGTCTCGATCGTTCGACCTGGTCGGGGATTCACGTCAATGTCTCCTTAATGGGGTCCGAAGTACGGGACTGAGGGGGTTGAGGTGGGGGGTATGGTGACTGGGGGTTCCACTGGTCGTCGAGGGGTCTACTCTCCAGAGGGGTCGTAGATCCCCCCTTCTTCGTTGTGTGACTCTCAGTAAACCTTGAGTTGTGTGTCACCGGACCCTGTCAATTAAATAACGAATAGATAGGTAGAGTCAAGTCAAGTCAGCGAGTCAGTACAGGTTGAGAAACGCTGGGGTACTTAACGTCGTGTGGTTCGGAGGGACAGGTAGTGGTTGAGGGCCTCAAGTGAGTCTGAGTGTAGGTAGCTCAGTCCCTACGGTAGGTCAGTAGAGTAGGAGACAACAGGGGAAGAGGAGCACGGGGGTTAGGGAGGGTCGTAATCTCAGAAAAGGTTACTCAGTTGAGAAGCGTACTCCACCGGTTTCATAACCTCAAAGTCGAAGTCGTAGTAAGGGAGGCTTCTTTAGGGTCCCAACTAGAGGAAGTCTTACCTGTCCAACCTAGAGGAACGTCAGGTTCCCTGAGAGTTCTCAGAAGAGGTTGTGGTGTCAAGTTTTCGTAGTTAAGAAACCGCGAGTCGGAAGAAGTATCACGTTGAGAGTGTAGGTATGTACTGATGACCTTTTTGGTATCGGAACTGATCTGCCTGGAATCAGTCGTTTCATTACGATAGATCCAACCAGTATTGAAAAGAAGGTTCCTCATTCGCAGAAAATTAAAGTACCGACGTTAGTGGTAGAAGTCACTAAAACCTCGGGTTCGCAGGCTCCAGTCCCCGCCACCGGCTCTCCTCGATGGGGTGCAGATTCCAGTCCCCGCTACCGGCCCTCCTCTATGGGGCACAAGCTCCGGTCCCTGTCACCGGCCCTCCTCGGTGGGGCACAGGCTCCAGTCCCCACTGTTGGTTCTCCTCGGTGGGGCACAGATAGGTAGATGGATGGATAAATAATAGATAGATAAATTTCTTTCAATTTCAATTTCAGTGAGTCAGTACAGACTGAGAAACGTTGGGGTACCTTAAGAGGTCCGGTTTTATGACCTCACCCATCGGAAAGGAAAGAGGTCCCCTAGAAGGGTTGGGTCCCTAACTTGGGTCCAGAGGGTGTAACATTCGTCTAAGAAATGGTCGATTCGGTGTCTCCTTCGGAATCTTATGACCTTACCCATCGGATAGCGAAGAGGCCTCCTAGAAGGGAAGGGTCCTTAGCTTGACCCTAGAGGACGTAACGTACACCAAAGAAATGGTTGACTCAATAGTCCCTTCGGGTACATAAATTTTAATATTCGATTTCTGGGTTGACACCAATTACAATCCAAAAGACTACCTATCTCTCGTAACGAAGTAAGTGACTCGAGTCCTGGTGTAATGAATGGTCGACCAGAATACAATTATGTTTTACACAATTCGTTAACCAGTCAGTAACTAATTATCGATTATAAATAACTCTTCAATGACACACAGTCCTCGTTATGATTTGCGAGAAGGGTGTAGTGGAGTAAAGGAACAGTGATACTGGGAAATTCTATTGTCATTAGTGTTAATGTCAGTTCTTAGATACGTTGTGTATATAACCCGTGGACTAGTACACTATGTGATAGGACCCATAACCTCTATGTCGTCACTTACTTTGTCGCTTCAGGACGGAGAGAGAACCTATTGAATTTAGTCAACCGATAACGACATATTTTTTAGAGGGGGAATGAATGACTGAAAGTTCTTAATCGTAAGTAATGACGAGTATTCACATACCCAAAGGTCTCACCTAAAAGACTAGAACCGACCTGAGAGAGAACACATACATCGATCGATCGTCTAACCGACTAGATTCCCCCGGAAGAGACCCCTCTGAGTGGAGATGAAGTACTCCACCGTTGAAGTCGGTGGGGGAACCTGAGCAAGAATACCATTTCAACCCCCGTGACTCTCTTCGTACCTCTACACGGTCCGGAGAACTCTGGATCCGACTCTTGATCGTGTCGGAGTGAAGACGGTGTAAGATAACCGGTTTCCTACAGGTCTAAGTTCCCGTCCTTTACTACTACCCTTTTCGTCGTTTCAGTGTAACTTTACATGTGGCCTGAGTTCCTCCAATAATTTCGTTAGGAACCTGATGTATAAATTGTTACTGATTTTACTACGATTCTTGAGTACTTCTATGAAGTAAACTCGGAGTGTTGGGACACTCAGTTCAAGATGATAGTTAGAAACAAGGGGACTACTCCTTTAACTTCGGATTTCTCCAATTTTTAAAACGGATTCTAGATGTTTTGCCTCAGTCCCAGTTTGAGTTCTGGAGACACGGATTCGTGGTTTTGTTACACACCAAAAAGAGGCCGGACCCGTGAAGTTCTTACTTTCCTATTTTGTACCGGTGATGGACGTTCAGTGAATGTTAGGATGACTCGTATGTATTATATATATATATATATATTATATAGGTACTTTTTAGTTATTGTTATACAGTGATTCGATGTGAACTATTAAAGGGTCTTCCGTCACTCCTATTGGCACCGATTCTGTTCCCTGCCTTCGAAAGTACTTATCCCCCTCTGACTCGACTCGATACCTTTCCAATACCTGTCACTCGTCGTTTTCCTCTCCCGAAAGACTATTACCGTAGGGGGATTAAAGACACGTTTCACGAAAGAAGGAGAAAGAAGGAATAATTTATTTGAAATTAAAGAGATCTTACCGTACGTTATAAAGATTGTATACCGAATATACAACCGTAAAATAAATCGACACTCGATTTCTTTTAGACTGATTGGCACTGAAATGAGTTTATCCTTAAAAAAAAAGGTACGTGTTCCGTACACCCCTCCACCTCCTTTGTCATCGGTCTACTACAGTGACTCCTTCGTCCTCTAACGACCGAAAGAGGAGACGGTAGGGTGTTTATATAGGAGTAAGAACCTCCCAGAGTGTGACGGTCCTACCGACGACAAAGGTGTTCATTACCGGACACGAGACTTCATCCTTCTTCACCCCTCTCCTTCGAGTTCTACTCGTACGGTCATGTTCGACAGATGAAAAATTTACGAAAGGGTACTGAAAGTAGTTGAATGTGAGAAGAACTGAGAGAAACCGGGATCGGCGAGTACGTATTAACGTTCCCTTCGACCATAAAGTCAAAAGATCGAGGTATTATACCCTGCTGTTCCTTCTTCCCTGACACTAACCGAGAAGACACGAGGTGGGTGTGACAACTGGAGTTGGTACAAAGGGGTCACGAAGGGGGTTGGTAGCCGTAATTGGTCGTTTGTCTCTGTAGTAAGGTTCTAGTGAAGTCAGTTAACGAGAGGACCGAGGGAAACGAGTACTACAGGAACAGGGAAGTGCCAGACACTTTAAGAAGGGGTCGCCCTCTGCACTTACGACGGGAGACGGTCCGACGGAAAGAACCGACGGCGAGAACGCCGTGAGTCGTGAAAGACGGAACCTAACGAGGAGATAATCTTACGTTTGAGAAGCCCAGTCCTTGGTACAGCCTAACAAGTAGAGGGAGGTCCTGGAGTGTGTCGAGGACCGTGTACGTCCGTAGTACTTCCTACAGAGGAACTGAATTGTGAGTCCTCCTACTCTCTTTCCTGGTGACCCTATTGAGGTCTTAACAGTCCCCAACTACTACCCACGTTACCACTACGGTTGTAGGTGTAATGATCCTCAAGACAGAGTCTGAACAACTCACATTTGACTAGTGACTTCGGTGTTTACCTTTAATTTATGTCCATGGACCAAAGTCCTCTTTCCAGTCCTAAACTCAACATCCAAATTTGACTACCCGTTGTTCCTTCTAAGTTTTATCTTTCTCGACTCCTAGAGTGGGTATCAAACTCTTCCGGTTCCCCTTTTTCCCTCGTCACTTGAGGTTCTTTTTCGTATACAGTTTTCGTCCCGACTCGTTACTGTGTTTATGTTATAGTGACTCTAAAACGGCCTAACCTTCGCAATCGAGACACAAATGGGTTCACCAGTCGCACAGGAACACTTCTCGTACTTCGGGTCTGAACTCGTTCATAAAAGACAGGTTTGAGATTTAAAGTCCAATAGATGTTTACTCCCGTTATCTATACATAGTGGTACTTCGTGATTTATTTGTTTATTTAACCAGACTAAGGGAATCCGCCGTTTACTGTCTTGGAGTCAACTTTATCAGACCTTTGACCGAATTCCTTTTCTGTTGAATAACCAACTATTTTCTCGTCTCTACAGAAAACGAAGTCCGTACCGACCTAAGTCCCGGATTCATTACAGGAATCCTGGGACAGAGAGAGATGGAGTAAGAGTAGAGAGAAATAAAGAATAAAAGAGACCTGAAACTTGAGTAACATTGACATCTACCAAAAGGAGTACGTAGGTCCTTTCCACTGGTCTTTTGTGAGGGTAACTAGAGTAGAAATATCAAACACTAGAGATCTGACCCTCTCGTGACGAGAGATTAATCCGTGGATTTACCGTTTAGAGTTCCTTCTTAGACTAGCCAGAAAACTCCAAAGGACGTAAAGGGGTTTGGTCCCCTTGTTTCGTGAGACTAACCCGAATCCAGTGTACAGTCGACGTACGTTTTCCCAGTCAGACCTGATGAGACAGGATGGTACGTACGTTTACGTACGTTTATTTAATTTTTAGTTAATTTCTGGGTTTACATTCTGGACTTTAGTATTTTGTAGATGTTCTTTTATATCCGTCATGAGAGAAACTGTAGTCTGAAGTACTAAAAAATAAAAACCTATAGAGAGGAGTCCGTTCCCTTTATTTTCGTTTTTATTTACCCTAATGTAGTTTGATTTTTCGAAAACGTATCGTTTTCTTTAATAGTCGTTTTACCTTTCCGGTGGATGACTTACTCTCTTTTATAAACGTTTGTATAGACTATTCACCGTTTATAGGTTTTATATGTTTCTCCAGTATGTTGAGTTGTAGTCTTTTTGGTTGTTTGATTGACTTTTTACCCGTCTCCTAGACTTATCTGTAAAAGGATTTCTACTGAATGTCTACCGGTAGTCTGTGAACTTCGAGTTTTAGTGATCAATAGTCCCTTTACGTTTAGTTTTGGTGTCACTCTATAGATTGGGATTTGGATTGGAATTAGAATTTAAATGGAGTAACACTATTAGTAAAGGAATGCATGCTCACTTTAGTAATACAACATGTGGAATTGGAATATGTCAACAACAAATCAGTAATTCAGTGTAGACTGAGAAAACACTGGGGTACGTGACACCATTTGGTCCGAGGAGACAGGTACCCTAAAGGGTCCGTTCGGATGACCTCACCCAAAGGGAAAGGAAGACGTCCTCTAGGAGGGTTGGATCCCTTACTTAGGTAGAGAGGACGTGACCGTTCACCTAAGAAATGTCGACTCGGTGGTCCCTTCGGGTTGGAATATCTTACGACACACGGTTGATATAGAGTTGTTTTGACCTTCCTATTTCCTTTTTTTTCTTTCATCAAGATGGTCTTCTTCTTCTCTTCCCTAAGAAGTGTCTGTGTCTGATGTTCAGAAGAGAATATTCCGGACAACCTCTGTCCGAAAGTGGCTAACCCGAGACGAAGCACTTAGGATCACCTAAGTCTGTGTGTCTCAAATGACTATTAAGTTGACACTTCTCGTCAAACTGAGTGACGGGGACGACGACCGAACGGACAAGTCGTTCATTTGTCGGAGAAATGGAGGGAGACCCGTAAACCTGGATGGGATCCGTCTACTTCATTTCCCTCGACACTCAATCAGTCAAAGTTCCGAGTAATAAAGACCACTGACCGAAGTCAGGGAAATCCTAAAACTGAGAGGAGTACAAAAGGACTCGACGTAAAACCTAAGGATGAGACTTACGATGAAGGAGACCCGGACCTTATTGGGACCACATTGGAGGAATGGTTCAAAGGTACTGACCTAGAGGAGAGAAAGAATTTATCGGTGGACATGATTTCGATAGATAGACGTTGAATTGTGACTTGAGTCGAGTGAACGGTTCAGAAGAAGGATAACGGATGACCAACCTGGTGAGGACACGATAGAGACCTCTGACCAAATCTGAGACTCAAGGTAGGGAGCGACTGGTTAGGGGTCATTACTGTCGATGATTGTAGAGTTCTTTGAAAGAGTCAGAGATTTATATGTCCCGGTGTACCTTGTCGTAAGAACCTTCGTGAGTTTGACCCAAATAACGTAATATTTGTAGACTAGAAGGATGACACCTTGGTCTTCGTCTTCACCCCTCTTACGAGTCGAAGGGATTAAAATAGTGTGACAGTGGTCCCGGAAATGTCTCGAACACATCGAGGTATAGTTCCACAACTTTGTCTAGGACGGGAAAGACGGACTCGGGGAAAAAGGTACCTCAAGTCTGGAAGAGTACCTTGTCCTGGTAGACTAAGGGAGGTAGAGAATTATAGTGAAAGATCCGAGAAGGTATAACTATGTATATTTATCTAAGAGAGTAGACACAGGGTAATCAAACGGTTTGTACGGACCTGTACTTGAGGTCGTTTTCTTCTCCGCACCCAAGTCCAACTTTAGAGACGATGTTCTTCTCCGTACAAGGACCGTTACCGAACGTTAGACCAGATGTGACGGTTTCGTAAGAACCACACACACACAACCTATGGACAGTGCGTGGTGAAGTGCAGGCGAGTGGACTGAGGATGACGTCGGGTGACGACTCCGTAGCTCAAGGTGCCCCGGAAGCACGTCGAAGGGGACCCACATTTAGACTATCACAGAGTGGACACGGGAGTAGTGTCTGGAGAGCGCAGGGCGAGGTCCAGAAGAGAATGCGGTCTGTGTTATACAGTCTGTGTTATCACATGTGTGTTATACGTGATGGTGTAACGTCGGGTCTTGGTTCTCCCAGTCGTTGCGGAGTCCGGTAGGGAACTGGTTATCTACTGTCTTTGATTACTTATGTATCAAGGGAAAAAACCGATGGTCCGTCCGTAAAAACTCTACGTCAAGTATCCCGAGGAGTCTTACAAGGTCACTCTATCTTGTCTCCAACAGACGTCATCACCAGTTTGGTTTTTAAGTAGGAACACAACCCAAAAGGTGAAAGGGACGGGGAAGGAAAAAAGGGTGAAGAGAAGAAAATAAAATTTATTTTATAGAGTCCCAGACGAAAGACCCTTTGAGTCCAACTCTCTTATACTACCGAGGAACTATCAAGAAATACTCCTTCTTATTTCGAGACCCTGGGTTCTTCGGATGAAAGTTTAAGACAGATTGATTGTCCTACCGGCATCTGTTTAATGGATCGGTGAGACTTGGGGTTACAGGAACGACATATTACCCCCCTTGTACTGATGGGGTAGTACGAACAGATTCGTGACGTGACCTCTCAGACACTCCTCGATTGGCGTTGGGACCGTGTCCCGTGGCGAGTTGGGACACAAGTAAGAAAGGAGGAGACATAAAAGTGGGGAACGAGAAGGACCGGAACCGAACAAACAAAAACAACAACAACAACAGAATCATCTTCCAACACTCCATCTTTACCTTTATCTGTATTATTTTCATATCAAAACACATGAAGTTTACATGTATGAGGTGTAGTTTATCTACCTATGTTTATGTTTTAAGGTGATTTGATTTAGAAATTTAAATAATGAAATATTTTTAATATTAAAAATTTTTCATGGTCTTTTAAATACGGACATAATTTATGAGAGATTTTCCCTCTTTATATAGTAACAAACTCTTGTATGTAAATTTTATCTCTATTTTACTTTAATTGTCGATCCAAGAATGACGACAGTCTCGTCCTTGAGAGAGGAAATTGTTAAAATTTACTTTTGTGGGAATAACTATGTAGTTGTATGTGAAAATAATTTATATATAAATCATATATATCTTATATAAATATATTAATTATATATTGCATATATTATTATATATCATAAAAGTGAACACACGCGAGTCAGCACAGGTTTAGAAACAGTGGGGTACCTGATATCGGGTGGTCCGAGGAGACGGGTGTCCTGAGAGGTCGTTCGTATTACCTCACCCAACGGTAAAGGAAGAGGTCCTCTCGAAGGGTTGGGTCCCTAACTACCTTTGGAGTAGAAGACGTCGAGGACGGGACCGTCGACCTAAGAAATGGTAACTCAGTAGACCCTTAGGGTGATATATTCATATAATATCCAGTATTATATGTATATTTTATTATATAATATACTATATATGACATAATGTAATATGTATCAGTAATTCTCGTAAAAGTAAATTTTACAATTTCCTTTCTTAAGGAAGAGACTGTATTCATATACATTATTATATATTATTAGATTTTATTTATAGGATACGTAAATTATATTTTATAATATAAATTATATAATATATTTATTGTATATATTAATATATAAAATTTATATGTATGTTTCACGAATAATATGATTGAGGGAACAAAGATTATTTCCTGAAACTTAGACTCGATTACTTTCTGTTCATTTAGTGACCCTAATTTAGTTCTGATATTACATTGGAGAGTACGGTAATAAGTTAATTGACAGAGTCGGTCTTCATCTATGGGTACCCTCGAACTTCGTAGATTTCCCGTTTTTAACGTAAGAACCTCGTGTCAAGTTTATGGTCACTCTAGTGTGAACTCGTACCTCTGCGGAACGATCCACGATCTCGTTATCACGGCATCACATCGTCGGACCCTCCCCTTCTCGGCGTCGTCCTGAGTTCTCCTGTCCTTCAGGTAGGTCCCGGTCCGGGAGGTCCAGTGACTAGACATGTCAGTCCTCGGGGTGTCCCACGGGGGTCTAGGTGCCACACGACGGTCGGAGCCCGTAGTCGCACGGTCGTCCCCGTCGGACTCCGTCTCCTGGGTGTCACCACTCTCCCGGGGTCTCCGCCCACCGGCCAATTCTCCACACAGGGGAGGAGAAAGGGAGGAGAGACGGTTACGTGGGCTCGGATCCCTTCCCGTCTCCCTCCTCTCTTCGACACTTGATCTCATTCTAAGTTTGACGTACCTGGATCGAAAATTTTTGACTTTTAAAGATGTCAGACGGGATCTACAACAACTCCCTATCTTTCTCCCCGATCTGTGACTAACCGTCCCATTTTTTTTTTAGGAAATGTAAAAACACGGGATTCTACGACTGTATGGAGTCAATTGGTGAATGATTCTATAGTCACTACTATCTCTCTACTATCTCTTGCTCTCTCTATGTATGTATGTGTGTATATATGTATGTTATCTGGTTCCGTCTATTAAAAAATCATCCTACTTGTATCAATGTAAGTGTCCCCATAAAGACGATACGGAACGTAACTTGGTCCACACTATGGGTAATTGGGTGAAGTAAGATTGTTATTCATGTAATAGGGGTAAAGAGTCTATTCCTTTGACTCAGAAATTCGCCAAACTCATTGATGGGACTCTAGTATGTCAAACAATCACCGATCATTGGAAGAGAATAACGAATAAGATTTTGACTTAGTAATTGAGTCGGATCGGGATGAAAGATGGTAGAGTAAAATATTTATAAATTTAGATCAGAGTCTTTTTAACTTTTTGAACTGGTTTCAACAATAATAAGTGATCGTCTCTTTTCTAAAGATTGTTTTTTTCCAGAAAATTAAAAATGATGCCCCGAAGATTATTCCAATAATTTTCTTTGCTTTTTGAATGTCTATTCGGGTACACGTGAAAACAAGATTTGTCGTTAACAGTAATAGAATTCTCTAGTATCAGGTTCCGTCCACCGACCGAGTCCGACACAAGAACAACTCCCTTCTCTTATCTCCCCAGAACATTTTAAGATTGGATGAACACTTCAAGTTTCCGTAATAATACGAAAGTCGATAGTCGGGATATGATGACCCACGTAAGGGTCGTGTATCATGAATCGGACCCTGTATCATCCGTGAGTCACTTACGAACGACCTACCCATAAGTTATATTTATATTAGTTATACGACACCAGTTTTATCTTTAATTACGTGAGACTTTTTTTTTTAATGTTAAAAAGGGGGAATTGTAACGTATCTATTATGATGAGTCGTCTATGCAAAAAAAAGGGGTGTTAAGTGTAGTCAGTTGAAAATAAACGTAGACATTATACCTGTACATGTTTATACGAGTAGACAGTTAAAAGGACTCGATTGTTAGTACCATAGTACTGGACAGTGGTTTATGGTTTCAATCTGGAAGATCCAGTTAGAATAAGGTAAACACGTAATGAACAATTGTTACATATATAATATTATATATATGTATATGAGGAGTCTAAAGTCCTCAATTAGTAAATGGGGGTTACTGTCCACTTCCCGTTCTGAGACGAGTGGAGACTTTCCGAACACGTCTTAGAATGTTGTACTTTACCCTTAAAGGGAAGGGAAGAGAATTTAAGATTAAGTGGAGGTGAGTGGGTGTACCGTTCAGATCGACAGACGGAGTCCGTCGAAGACGGTCAATCCGGTCCGGACTAGAACAAAAGACTTACAGACTTCGTCCTTCCGGATTTTCCTTTATAACGAGAGTACGGTTTTAACGAAACAGAAGTACCCCTTTTTTTAAAAAAAAAGTCTCTTTCCATTTACGCCGGTTAGACTCTTTAGAATCAACTAATAAATGATACTGAATTGGAAGCTTTCTAAGGTGACGTTTTCCTTCCCGTCTCTAAATATGTCAAGTGTCGGGTCCTTGGAGAAAAGGAGACGTGTGGGTCGTCTCGATTCGATAAATCGAACTGGAGTATGTATTGCTCCGGTTAGGATACTGGGGGACTTAAAGGGGTGTACTGAGTGTCCCTTGTAAGTTTCTTCAGTTGAACGATTGTTCGGACCTCCTCAATCCCGAATATAGTAAGGACTTAATAGCTACCTTGAAACGTTTAGTTGAAATGGACACGTGTACTGATACGAGTCGATTAGAAATGGTGTCTCTTCTTGCAAACAGTTATATTCCCGATTACTTCTGGATGTGATATATTTAAAAAAAAAAGATTCGTTTTCTAGTTTTAAGTTTACACTAAAATGACTAAACTTTATTATTAAGACCCCAAAGTCTCATAGTAAACTACCCTGAACTCCAAAGTCTAGTTTATAAACACGCCTCTATTCTTGACAAGACGAAATCATTATAATAGTAATAATAATAATTAGTGGACTTCGTTCACGAGTTTTATGTATATACAATAAACATTTTTTCCGTTATCACGGTACATCTTTAAGTACGACTCCCCGACAGTAAAGTCTCCCATCTTTCTCGTGGTAGGCAGGGAGAAATCCAGAATTTTTTTAATTCACTTTCACTTCATCGAACACAATGTATTCTCCGTCTACTGTGTCTCATTTGTCTGAATTGTCGATTCAATTGTCACGTGAACAATAATACTGACATAGTCAATCCTTATCGTTGACCTACGTTTATTGTCTTCATGATGATCACCGATTTCGTTCAGTCATCAAATAAGAGTGAATTTTTCAACCTTCCACAAGTTAATAGTCCCTGGGGTTCAGAAAGGAGAAAGAGAGTTGGAATACTAGGTTGTACCGACGACTTCAGAGTCGAAAGGGTAGGTATTGGGTCCTTTCTCCTCTTTCCCCCTTTTCCCGGTTTCTTCATAAGATCGAACGAAGGGTCTTCGGAGTGGACATCTCAACGGTTAAACCATTTACTTTTGTTATTATATAATATACCACCACCACCAAATCAACGATTCAGTCCAGACTGAGAACACTGGGGTACCTGACATCGGGAGGTCCGAGGAGACAGGAACCCTAAAGGGTCCGTTCTTATGACCTCACCCAACGGTAAAAGAAGAGGTCCCCTAGAAGGACTGAGTCCCTAGTTTGGACTCAGAGGACGTAACCTCTGTCTAAGAAATGAGACCTCAGTGTATAATCCATTTAACTTTTAATAAGTAACAATAGACTTTAAGTTTAAATTGACCCTTTAAGTGTAAGATAGACTGTTACGACGGGAGGGTTGTTGAGAATTTGGAGTAATCGGTGGGGGATGATATTCCCTACTCACGTTAACGTGAGTAGAGTGTGCGATCATTACGAGTTTTAAGAGGTTCGGTCCGAAGTCGTTATACACTTGATACTTGAAGGTCTACAAGTTCGACCAAAATCTTTTCCGTCTCCTTGGTCTCTAGTTTAACGGTTGTAGACGACCTAGTAGTTTTTTCGTTCTCTCAAGGTCTTTTTGTAGATGACGAAATAACTGATACGGTTTCGGAAACTGACACACCTAGTGTTATTTGACACCTTTTAAGACTTTCTCTACCCTTATGGTCTGGTGGACTGTACGGAGAACTCTTTGGACATACGTCCAGTCCTTCGTTGTCAATCTTGACCTGTACCTTGTTGTCTGACCAAGGTTTATCCTTTTCCTCATGCAGTTCCGACACATAACAGTGGGACGAATAAATTGAATATACGTCTCATGTAGTACTCTTTGCGACCCGACCTTCTTTGCGTTCGACCTTAGTTCTAAAGGCCCTCTTTATAGTTATTGGAGTCTATACGTCTACTGTGGTGGGAATACCGTCTTTCACTTCTCCTTGACTTTTCGGAGAACTACTTTCACTTTCTCCTCTCACTTTTTCAACCGAATTTCGAGTTGTAAGTCTTTTGATTCTAGTACCGTAGACTAGGGTAGTGAAGTACCGTTTATCTACACCTTAGTCACCTTTGTCACTGACTGAAATAAAAACCCCCCGAGGTTTTAGTGACGTCTACCACTGACGTCAGTACTTTAATTTTCTACGAATGAGAAACCTTCCTTTCAATACTGGTTAGATCTATCGTATAATTTTTCGTCTCTATAATGAAACGGTTGTTTCCAGGTACATCAGTTCCGATACCAAAAAGGTCACCAGTACATACCTACACTCTCAACCTGACACTTCTTTCCACTCGTGGCTTCTTAACTACGAAAACTTGACACCACAACCTCTTCTGAGAACTCTCAGGGAACCTGACGTTCCTCTACGTTGGTCAGGTAGGATTTCCTCTAGTTAGGACCCACAAGTAACCTTCCTGACTACGACTTCGACTTTGAGGTTATAAAACCGGTGGAGTACGTTTCTCAACTGAGTAACCTTTTCTGAGACTACGACCCTCCCTAACCCCCGTCCTCCTCTTCCCCTGTTGTCTCCTACTTTACCGACCTACCGTAGTGGTTGAGCTATCTGCACTCAAACACAGTTGAGGTCCTCAACCACTACCTGTCCCTCCGGACCGCACGACGTTAAGTACCCCAGCGTTTCTCAACTTGTGCTGACTCGCTGACTTGACTTGACTTGACATTCCCTGTGGTCCTTTATGTCAGAAGTCGGTCCTCAAAAACGGTATATCCTCAGTAAAACAATTCCTTCTTTACCTCTCACTTATTCCTCGACTGTCAGAAACGTTCTTTGACTCCCGTTCGGACCTTTTTCCAGGAGTAGGTCCGGGGTGGTGAGGACACGTCGTAAAGAATTGATGTAGTCGGGGAGCACCAGTGAGACCTGACTGGCGGATGCCGAAAAAACGGAACCAAGATCTATGTTTCAATTCCTTGACTAAAAATTATTTGTGTGTTTAACTGTACAAGTCCTCCGATTACAGGAGAAGTTTCCTCAATCTGAGATTACTACGACGGTGGGAAGTTTTATCAAAACCTCAAAGCTAGACTACTTCGTCTTTAGAAAGGAATACTCCCTTTATCCTTCGACGGTAACGTCCGTTCTGGTCCCTCCTGAACCTTTAAACAACAGAGACTTATCTTCGCAAGTTATTTAAGGTGACAGGTAGTCAGAATGTGACCCGGAAGGGTCTCGGAGGAAGGTAGTAATATTCTGGTGTTCTAATAGAAGACCTTACAGTTGTCGATGTCGGTCACCCCCGTCTTGACTTGTTTCGTCGGACAATTCCTTTGACCGGGACCGTTCGAGTCACCGGAGAGTATTGAGTTAGTAGACGCTAGACTAGCCAGAGTAATTTCGTACAAAATGTGACACAACGAAGGATTTTATTTCTACCCCTTGGCACCCCTTTTTGTCCCTTAATTTTAAGGGGGGACCAAAGGGAACTTTTAAAAGTGACACCGCAGGGAAAACGGACTATCCTGACGGACGACACGACACGGCACGAATCAGTGAGTCAGTAACTCAGACGCTGGGGTACCTGACGTCAGGCGGTCCGAGGAGACAGGTATCCTAAGAGGTCTACTCTTATGACCTCACCCTACGGTCCGGGAGGAGGCCCCCTAGAAGGGATGTCAAGAGTGGACGATGTTTAGTCCAAAGGTAGGAAAGAGACCGAGAGCCGACCTACTTGGACCCTACAAAATATTCCAGTTAGAAATGGATATTCTTTCGTGTAGGGCGGATAGAAGTCCAGGGAAGGAACCCGATTGACACACCAGCCGTTCGAAAGTTTGTCTCCCTATTTTAATAAAAAGATTCCACCTTGGGATTATAGTGGGAAGCCAAGTTGTGGAAAGGACTTACCAACGACCCGTTTGTAGAGGTACGCCCACGACTACTGTCATTTGCGTAATGCGCATAAGTCGGATCCCAAATTGGTGTAAGTCAAGACCCAAACAGTACACGAGAGAGCGATAAATATGACGAACCCCAGTCGATGAACTATGAATTACTTTAAACGGAGGTCCGACGGGACGTCCCTTTTACTGGATAGATCCCCCTTACGACAAGGTTGAAGTATTGGAGACTGCTAACGGGTTATCAGGAGACTTTTCCGACGTCCGGACCTCACTCGCTTTCAGGTGCGACGAAGGACCGTAACCTCCCGTAGTTCACGAAATCACATTTATCTTACTATAGGGGACGAAACCCCGCCCCCACCCTCACCCCACCCCACCCCTACCTCCCACCGCCGAAAGGTCGGTTGGCGAGGGTGTTCCCTCGTTCACATCTCCCGTACTCGCTACACCGTTAGGCCGGAGGCGAGTTCCAGCCCTGTCCGTCCCAAGGAGTCACTACTAAAATGGTTGGAAAGTCAATAAAGCCTTCGTTCTTGTGTTGTCTCCGTTCTTACTTAGATACCCTACCTTTATTACTCGGTAAATATTGGGTTTTACTCTGACGGTCCTTTTTGTTTGTGTGTTTTTTCATGTAAATAGTCTTCGGACGCGACGGGTTCCGATCGCCCCATGTTCCATGACGCACAAGTCGAAGGACCCGGTTCTCGATGTCATTCAGTACAGGGGGGACCTGACGACGAAGAGGACAGTCGGCCTAGTTCTCGGAGTTGGTGGACCACCTCTTTTCGAAACCACAAAAGGTTCACACACGGCCCACCTACAAAGTGTAAAAACTATTTCTACACATCAGTACGACGTTGTGAATTGTTCGCGAGGACGCATTGTCAACGCGTTAAGTCTCCGGGTCCCGAGGCGTGTGGTCGCCCGGCGGCGCTTGGGGCGATACATTACACAGTCGCGTGGGAACCCGAAGAGGAGTGTGTCTGACGACTCCTTAAAAGTCCGAGGTTCGAGCCGGAACCAAAACCGTCAAGAAACGGGGTTTCCACGCAGTTTACCGAATCGACAGCCGTGGACGACCACACCTCCGCCGACGACCTCCGACTAGGGAGAGACCGTCGGAGTGTCTCGTCCGACCGAGACCAGGGGTCCACCGGAACCAGAGTGGGACTTCGTGGGACAGGACTCCCCCTTACTCCTGAAAAGTAGAATCCTTCGGATCCGGACTTCCAACTTGACCCCGACGAGATTATTTACCTAAAGGGGTTTCGTTTTGAAGGACCTGTGTAGTCCTGTACAATTCACCAATCGTGGGAAATAGACTGAGTCTAAGTGGGTCACGAGAGCAGGAGCCCGGGTGGACCCCGTCACTATTTCATCCAGTTCACACCCAAAATACGGGAGAGTGGAGGTCAGTGACATGGGTACGGACGGAGGACCGAACGGAAACTAAAGGTAGGTCCGAAGGTGAGTGAGGTGTCTCGAAAACTCGTGGACGACACACGGTTCACGACACGGTTCGCGACCCGTGTTCCGTCCCGACCACGTCCCGAAAGTGTCGTGGACCACCGGGGGACACCACGTCCCTCCTCGGGACGTCCTCGGGGTAAAGGGCCCAGTGAGAGTCGGGGTGCCACAGGGGTCTGGTAGGGAGAGAGGTAAGTGGAAGGGGCTGAGAGAGGTCGAGGAGGGAAGGAAAGAAATATCATGAATAGTATCACTAGATTGTTTAATAAGAACATGTTTCCAACGAAAACCATTAGTGACCAAGGAGAGTCCTCAAAGGTGCATACTTTTTTACTACCAAACTTCTTTGTTTTGGAAAATACTCTACTTGCGCCCAGATTACCCTTAAACTTTGTCCCTCATTATAGTTATATAACAGACTCATCTGAGACAGACCAAAGTCGTCCTTCTCTCCAACGAAGGAAGGGAAGACATGTTACTTGAGACACACCCCACCAATTTTCTTATTTAAGGTCTCGACTTGTTAGACCCAAGTTTAGGGTCGAAACAATACAATGTTAGAATCCCTTCTAGAACCTAGAAACGAGGAATTAAAAGAGGATACTTTTCTCCCTACCATCTTTATCGATTCCTATAGAGTGTCCGACCAAACCTCTACTGGTTTTTAATTATTCATACTATAAAAATATTATGACGGTACGAATCAATTCATGTGATATTAATACAATTAACTAAGAAGTACTTCCGTTAAGATAAGAAAGATGTAATGTCTAAGAGTTCATTCAACATGGTTCTCTCCTACACACTAAGTCCCGACATCAAAGGAGTAGACGTTTTATCCTTCATCACTAACTTACTCCTACACCCCAGTCTCCCGGTCAGTCCACTGGTCTAAGACCAGACACAAGAAACGACCGAAAGACTGGACCCTCTTGAGTACATTGGAGGGACGTCAGGTCTTTAACCTGAACTAGACGCAAAAGGTTTGAGTCCAATAAGTTCATTGTGAACATCTTAGTAATGGTATAGGGACTTACTGTCGAAAGGTCTATCACGATCATCATTTCTTGGACGGACGGTTACGTCCTCTCTGTACCCAAACTAGGGACCGAGTCCTTCCAGGGGATCTCTTCCCTTACCGTTGGGTGAGATTACAATAACAGACTTCTTAGGGCACCTGTGTCCTCGGTCCGTCCGATATCAGGTATCTCAGTGTGTCTCAGTCTGTGTTTACTTCGTTGAATCGTGTGTGTCGTGCGTGATTTAGGGTAGGACCAATAAATGAACTATAAAAGGAAGTCTATTAGAAGTTTAGTTAAGTGAAAGTATGCGTCGGAGTGTCTCCCTTATAGGTATATGAGTTCCCAACCTATAGTATTAATATCCAAAAAGATTACGTGTAATTTTATTTAAAAATTACTTTAAATTTTTATAAAAAATATTGTAGAAGTACGTACGATGGTTACTCCCCGTATGTGGTAAAATCGTTTGAGATCCAATTTGCGAGTGACACCTAGGTCAGTCGGGATTTTGGGAGAACCCTTTACGATATATTAAAGGTACACCGATAAATCGAAACACAAAGAAATATAGTGAACGGAGTAAGTCCCGTGTCTGATACCGAATATGGAGAAATCCGTGGTTCGTGGACCTTCTCCCGAACCATTTATAAATTAAAATTCAATCTTCATGTACGTACGTATGGATGTTTATACAGACACCGGGTGATTGTTGGTCCGGTCATGACTTTTGTGAGGAAAGAAAGAGAGGTGTAGGTATAGTGACACAAACGACCCATCGACAAGGGACTTACTTCACTTCGTACACCCTGAGGCCCGGGATTCACCCGTGAGTCCTTTGTGGTCGAAGGGTCTGTCGGAAGAGAGAAGGACACAAGAAACAATCGCCTCGACAAACAGGTACACTTTTACTCGGACGAAGGAGTCTCAAATGTCGGGACCGATAACAACCCAATATTATTGACAACAGGAGTTACGGTCGGTATTTTCACAAGTAAGGGTCCAGATCTTTATAGACTAGATTTCTTCGTTAACACAAAGATTCACGATAATAACTTCGCTGGAATTCTTTGTCTAAATGAGTTTAGAGTAGTCATTTTTACACGTGGATGTTATAGTACTGTGTCAAGAGTATCTTACTCTTTAAAGAGTTAAAAAAACTACAAACAATTTCTAAAGACACAGTTATTGGAACCCTCTATATTTAGACTTACTCTGATAATCTGAAACTTCTCTGATTATCTAACACTCACTGAACTTTCGTTCATGATAAGTAGAATGTAGGGGATCCCGAATCGTTTCGTCGGCACACACCGTCGTTGCGTAATTTATAAACGAGGTATTTACTTGATTACTTATCTACTTCTGTGGTCAGATCGTGACTTTTCCGAGCGTTTTTCTCGAGCAGAGACAAACTCTTCGCTCTGCCGTATCTGTTTCTGTCACAATTAATTGTCATTCGGATTGTAATGTGCTCTATTGTTTCCGATAATTTCCAATTTACTTCCCATGGGACGATATGTGGGATAGGGTTTTGTGTCACAGAACTAAGTCGTTGCTCAGAGTCTTTTCTGACACAATCGGGGATGAGAGGACAGGAATAGTAAGGGGAGGGAGATAGCGACCACTCGGCCTGAAGTCTCCCTCCAACGATTCAACAACAGTACACTGATCAAAGGTTCTCGGTGACTCAAATAGTCGAGGACCCTCGTTCGTCCCATAATAAATTACATTTATTTAGTTACCGACAAATAGGAGAGTTAGTAAGAAGTCAGTAGGTGACCGTTTCTTTCTTTACCGTTACTACTGTCGATACTTTAATCTTACGTACTCTTCAATCTTCAGTAATTAATTACTAAAACGTCCAGTCCCGTTGGGAAGGTGAACGGTCCTTGAAACGGTACGGTACTTGAAGATGTGTGGAGAGACCCTAAGGTTTAACAGTTGTGTTTTTATCGTCGGGGTTTAGTTACAAAAAATAATAAGTAATCAATGACTTTATGAGAAGGGTTTATGTGTGAATTGACTTTTTACGGAAGAGGACATCCCAAAATTTCGTAAGTCAGGTACTTAGTTTGGTATATCAAGTTGGATAAAGTGACCCGTGACTATGGTTGTGGTTGTTTTGGGTTAATTAACCCTTCTTACTGTAAAGGAAACCTTAAGACAAAAATTTTACTAAACACACGGTCCGGTTATTTTTAAAGTTCGTCACGTTTCGTATTCCTCTTCTTTCATTTAAAGATAGTTGGACACCTTGGGTCAGAGTGTCAGAAAAGGTATCTCCGTAGGTGATAATTTAAAGAACCCGTAGGAAGGTCTTTATAAGATACATATATGTTCGTACACGGGGAGGGACAGAATATGTATGAGGAGACAAGGAGTCACTTTGAATTCTTTAACACCTCAAATAACGTTTAGATATGTGAATCTAAATGGAAAAAATAAAGTTGTCGACGAGTTATAAGGTGACACACCTACAGGGGTTAAAATGGGTTGGGGATTACCTGTTTACGCATCGAAAGTTAGGAAACGAGGGTGTTTGTATAAAAACGTGCGTAGACTTATCTTGGTACTTAGTCACGGAATTCTACCTTAAAGTTTTAGTTTCCTATACACTTAAAATTAAGACTATTTGTAAGAGTTTGTCACTGTGAGTTCAAAACCACTCTTAACGGTCTTCATTTCATAAATAAGTGCGATCTTTGTTTTCGCTTCCAATACAAAATAAAATTTGGTATTATGGACAGTCCGTAGAGCAAAAAAATTACTTTAAGTAAACGGTTACAGAATGGGTGGATCATACTTAGGTAAGTTTTATGTGAACTGTCGCTGAGTGATTTCCTCCTTGAACGGTCTTCAAAGAATGGTGGTGTAACGCACTCACAACGTTACCCCAATCGAGTGTTTATGGTGTGCAAGAGGTGACACGGGAACGACACAAATGATAGAAACACCGGAACCAGTAAATCGTTGTGACGAAATAAAAAGAAAAAACATTGGTTTCCAGTTAAATAGTGGGTGGGGGGAGGGAAGGAGGAGGCTTAATGGTCCCTGTGCTAAAGAAGAACGGTCACAAGGGAGTGTTTTCATTGGTCAGAATTTTACAGTCCGGTCCGTCTAATGCCTACCTACGTAGGCACTTTTCCCGAGACAGTGTTACTTGAAACTAAATAAATTAAAAGATAATGGACACCCTCACTCAAGTACTTACTGTTAGAACATGAGACGAGTCGACGGTGAAAGGAGTGACCGAAGGACATAATTTTTTGTTTTGTTTGTTTGTTTGTTTTTATGACCACTTCTCTAGGTCTTGTCGGAGAGATCTTAAATGGGTTGTGTGTGAGACACGACCGTAGGAAAGGATAAACGAGGACATTGTACTCGTTGTACACCTCCAAACCCCAAACAAAACAGTGGTCGACATTGGTAAAAGAAAAGGGACGGAGACTGGTGTTTGAGTATTGGAAGACCATTGGTGACTTTTAAATGTAGGCTGACCCAACTTACCTTATTTCATTAAAACCAAAGTAACCATCGTTGGTTAATTTATTTACAAGACGAATGTATATCTTATCCAACGTTTAAATTCTTTTGTCTAATACAGGCCGAAGCTTATAAAACCCCGAGATTCCTCGGTATTTCATTAACGGTATTATACTCATTGGTTCCTCGAAGTAAAAAGGTAAATAGAATATTAGTGAGAGTTTCTCGGTCTTTGACATCTAATTTTTTTTTTTATCTAAATCTGAGACGTTCTTCCGTTACAGTTATAAGAGTACGACACCCGACAAATTCGAAGAATCAGGTCTATCGGGACCTGATTCACAAACGCGTCCGAAGGGGTCGCCGAGTCACCATTTCTTAGACGGACGTTACGTCCTCTGTGCCCAAGTTAGGGACCCAACCCTTCAAGGGGACCTCTTCCTTTACCGTTGGGTGAGGTCATAAGAACGGACCTTTTGGGCTACTTGTCTCCTCGGATCTCCGGATGTCAGGTACCCCAGTGTTTTCTTGTCCTGTGCTGAATCACTGATTTGTTGTCATTCCCGAGCGAGTCCTTCGTTACCTTTCTGGTCTAGAAGATAAATTTTACTTTCGTTCTTTGGTGACGTGAAACCACTGTGAAACAACCATTTGAAGTTAGGGTGTACTCGGGACGGGTGTTTCCCCAGATCCTCAACCACGACGACGAGAGCTAGGACGGTGTATCCCAGGGGTCTTCATCCTGGGGTCCCTGAATCCTTTCTCCTGCTTCTACCTGTCATCCACCCTCGGCGACTCAATACGGTCTGTCTGGTCCGATGTCTTTGGAGCTTTCCTTGTAATGTTTTCGGAATTTCGGAAGCCGTGTTTCCTTTCTAAAGTTTTAGTTTCATTAAGGGGTGAAGATCCGTGAATATGAGTTCTGTGTCTATAGAGAATCGTCACCTGAAGAGATATAAGATTGAGGAAAATAAGTTGTTCGTGTATAATCAGTGTATACTTCCCGATCGGAAGGTGGAGTCACGACGTGTTTCTGATCTTTCAGTAGTTGAGACGGGGTGTCGTACGCGAGTAATTTATTGCAACTTACTCACCTAGTTTCCTACGTACTTACTTCCTTATTTCGAATGTCAGTTCATTACCCTCTTTTGTGTCTATTCGTCCACCGTCCACATCTTATGTCACCACACTCACCAGTCAAGATGGGTCCCGCCATCTCTTTCCAGAGTCCGAACTCCACTGGTTATTTACCTGTCTATTTACCCCCTTCTTCTCTAAAAATCACATCCTTCACTTTCTTGGATTGTACTCGATTCCAGATTTCGTCTCTAGTCGTTTGGTCTCGGGCACGTGGTTTACGTTGGACGGTGGACAAAAACATTTATTTCAAAATAAACCTGTGTCAGTACGGGTGGTTCTGACGAAAGTACAATGTCGTCGTCGTGACTAATTAACGTTGTCCCTGGTGTTCTAGATGTTTTGGATTATATGAAAAATTTATAAGTTCCCGGACGGTCTATCCGGGTCAACGACCTGGAACCACCAGGATTTTCTCCGAACTACTCTCTACTCTATCTTTTCCCTCGTTTAGGACTTCTAAGAAAATACGACATAATTTTATTGACCATGGACATTCTTCTCCCCTCCCCATTCTATCCCTATCTCCTAATTCTTCATGTTTTCTGATACGTATTTCGTTTATTCGGTGTTCCTACATAATGTACCCCATTTATCGGTTATAAAATATCGTCGATATTTCCCTTATATTCGATATGTTTAAAACTTAGTGATACAATATGTGGACTTTGATTGTATTATACCATTTAGTTGATATGGAGTTATAAAAATTCTTTTCTTTAAACCAGAACTGAAAAGGTCTTTATCCATCGTTTTCGTGAAAACGTAAATATTTACAAAGAGTCCCTAGTTCTATCCATTCTCTGAGTTATTTGCGAGAAAATTTTTTCTTTTTTTTTCTATCCATTCTCTCTACATTTTAACGTCGTCTTTTGGTCGAGAGGAGACTGTATAAGGAACTAAGGTTTTTGTAGTCTCTCGAAATACACACGGTAATACGTAGAACAGTATACGAACCCTTTCTCTTGGACCGTATGTCTCTGTTAGTTACAGATAATTTATTTCCTTAATCCCTTTTTCACTTCTGTTATAAAATTATCGTAGTAATAATTGTCCGAAGGACTTATCCCGCGGAGACAATACTTTGGTGACCGACTCTGAGGGTGACCACGGGTCAATGGTGTGTACATTTGTGACTCTAGGTCCGTACTCCTCCAATTATCACTTTGTGTTTGGTCTCTCTTTAAGGAAGGAAAGTAGAGGTCACGGTTGTAGTAGTTTATGGTCGGTGACCGACTTGGACACAAATAAGTACGAGTCACCGGATTACTCTCCCCTACCCTGTTCTTCGTCGAGACGATTATTGACAGTATTTTTATTATTATAGTGAACCGAGGTACACCGTAGAAAGTGACCTTTTAGAACTTAGTAAAAAAAAAGAGAATCCATTGTTAATAAAGGTAAGATGAAGGTGATTTCCTTTTTGGTTTCGTATCTCTCTCCAACACTGAGCGGGTTCCAGTGACTCGATTCGTCTTTCCGTCAAAAATTTCCGACTCTTCCTAAACCCCTATATACTTTAGGTTAAAGGAAAGGTCGGGTCTTACCAAGACCAAGTACTGAGTCCTTCCTTGTGTCGTACTAGGTACGAGTCGTAGAGAATTTTTTTCAGTACAATGTCCCTGAGTCCGTATTCCCAGAGACAGTTCACTTACAATATTACAATGTATAACAGGGACGGGTAGTGTAAAGTTGTGACTGGTGACTTGACACAGTGTCTGTTTCTTCCGGAGAACCTTCCAGGTCAGATACCTTCACCCTAGACCGAACCCCCACAGACAGGAAAGACTGTCAAGGAGATCGACGAAGGGGGTAAGTTCAGGTCCGGAGAGGTAATGAAATAAGTAGTCTTCAGATAAGAATCCCATGGATGTTCAGACACTACTAGGAACACATACGGAAAACAGGGTCCCATCATCGTCGTCATCACAACCAGCGAGTCAGGACAGACTGAAAAACGTTGGGATCCCTGACATCGGGCGGTCCGAGGAGCCAGGTATCTTAAGAGGTCCGTTCTTATGACCTCACCCATCGATAAGGGAAGAGGTTCCCTAGCAGGGCTAGGTCCCTCGTTTGGGTCCAGAGGAAGTAACGTCTGTCTAAGAAATGGTAGACTCGGTGTTCCGTTCAGGGTCCCATTAATCGTTATTAAGGGAAAAATGAGATTTTTTACGGAGTCCAACCTGGTATTTAACATATTAGTAAGATCGACATCGTTTAGTCCTCCGAAAATGTGATCTAGGTCTTCAGAAGGAGATAGTGTTAACAAGATATAGGCGTGAAATCAAGGGATCTGGGTCCTAGAACTTGAGTGTTATCTAGGATTGAACGCTAGTCAATTCACTAGAAGAGACTATCGATTAGAGTAGAGATATGTTTACTCTCAAACGATGGGTCGGGTACCTTGTCAATTAATGACAATCTTAGTGAGGGAGTGGAACACGGTATTAGACGGAAAAGTCTAGAAGGTTCACAACTGGAAGTGTGTTAAGAGTTCTTCGACTGTTTAATGAGGAGGAAAAACAAGGAATCCTCTCCGGGGATTTCAAGAGACAAGAGGTAGGATTTATGGGTGTTCGTAGTCCTTCTTTAAGATCGTCTCGAAAATCCTTACACCGAAATCTTAGTCTGTCTGGACCCAAATCCAGACCCGGGACAGTGAGGAATTGATCCTCATTGTCTTAATGAAGGGATTAAAGTGAAAAACAGATATTTAAAACTTGTTTATGATTGGTGGATTCGGTCCGGGACGAGCGGTGGTTCGGTCATGGGTAATGAGGAAGGAACGATTGGTTCCACGAGTGAATATGCGAGAAGACGAAAGTCTGAGGGGACGTCAACCGGTTCCTGTACGTTGTGTCAAGACCTGTCACTCCGCGTTGAGTTTCACGGTCGATCCCAAAGACTCTTTCGGACAATCTCCGCTTTATAAGTCGAATGTAGGTGACAAAATCAAACAGGGTGAATCAGAAATAGGAAAAAGGAAGAAAGACAGATTTTTAGTCAACATTATGTGTTTCGTCTCGTCGGTCCAACGTTTATACTCCGAGGGAGTCTCTTCCTGGGGCCCAAGAACTACCTCGGACGTATGAGGGGGACTTCATGAATCACGATCTGAAGAATCGGATACTCTTTTTGTTTAGAGGATAGACCAATTCGGTAACTTCGACCTAAAGACGATGAACGTCAGTTCGGGTAGGATTTATTATGTGTGTCCGTATGGAACAAAATAACCCAAAGTGTAATGACACGAAACGTCTATAACGCAAAGAATGAGTAACTTCCAAACGCCGTTGGGAAGCAACTTGTTCAGATAACACCAGTAAAGGGGTTATCGTAACCGAGTAAAGTATTGAGACACAGCGTAAAATGATTAGGAGTGTTATAAAGTTTGAAAGAACAATCATAATATAAACGATACCACTAGACCCTAGTCACTAGAATCTACAATGATTATACTGAACGACTTCCGAGTGTACTTCCAATCGTTAAAATCATTATCTTACAAAAAATTTTTACATTTAGAACTAACTTCACACATGAAAAAACATCTATATTATGATACCATCATATCATATTTGTATTAAAAAGTTGTATGATCTTTTAGGGGTTTGAGTACGCTGAGTAAAATAACGTTATAAATGAAATAAAAAAAGTGAAATAAACCTTGGTTTAGGTTTTATGGAGGCTCCATATGGACATGAAGTCACCCAACAACACTTATCTTTCACTTAAACGATGTACCGGGTCGTGTATCGTCTATGTCTCACTTACCAAACGTTACTAGGGACAGTACTAACAATAACAATAATCAGTAACTGAACCCAGAATCTCTGTACCGGTTCTTGTACCCCGAGACCGATAGGACGACTGGAGACTTGTCGTGTCATGTTTTCTTGCACACTAAAGAGTTCGTGTTTCTTTTCAGTGAACGTCTACACACTTGTTCTCTATAGAGACAATTGCCGATCACTTCGGTCAAAAAGTTTCGTGGACAGTCTAGGGGTTTCGTGTCTCTTTACTTTAAGGTGGACCCTCGTTCACGAAAGATAGAACCTCCCGGTTGTACCAAAGGAAGAACCTGGTCCTTAGGTAGGAACCCTATATCACACAGAGGACCTTCACACCTGAAGAGATTTACTGTTCGTTTCGCGTCGTGAATCTCCTACGGTAATAAAGTGTCCTTATATTAAAGACGACTCTTTAGTTTCGGTGTCGACTTTGGTCGATTGGTCTTCTTGCGTACAAGTCTACGTCGCAATTTGCACTAATCGAAAGAGATTGATTGACTTGACGGGTGGTTCAAGTCTGTGTCTACCTCGACCGGTACGTAGGAATGGACCTGAGGTGGTTCGGTAACTAGGTGGGTCAGGGTGGGTGAGGTCATACTCAAGTGTCTATATTTCTCATCACTCATTTTTTCTTTTGGTTAGTGGGTACCCAGAACCTCAGTTTGTCTGGATCCCAAGTTTAGGGTGAACCGACGAATGTTCGACCCATTAAAAGGGAGACATTCGACGTCAAAAGTGTAGACATTTTACCCCTATTCTTTCGAGTAGTATGTCCAAACATCCCTTAACTTCCTCTGTGACACACCTTTCACGGGTCGGACCTCAAATAGTAACCAAAGGGAAGGAGGGGATAGTCTTCCTGTTGAAATAGAGAGGGGTTCGGGTTCCTCATCTGGGTCGAGTCCAGTGACTCGGGTCCGTGTCGAGTGACGGAAGACGGGACACAGAGTAGTAGGTGCGAAAACCTGGTGTGAACCTCTCGGTTTTGGAAGGGGTTCCGACTCCAGTGCTTCGTCTTTTACTGTTTCGAGACGAAAGTCTCTCGTTCAAACCAACCGACACTCGTTTCGGCAGAAAGACCCCGGTCAGACGGGGAACCCATTTCCTCAGCGGTCTTTTGGGTCGTCCTGTCCCGACCGGGTTTACCATATGTTCAGTAGACCTGTTTCTCGGTTCCTCACCCCTTGACGAGAGGGTCAGAGAGGTAGGAGACCCATGTCGTGAGGGCCCGGGGTCAGAGTCCGTCCTACCTTGTACTGTCAGTGTTCTAGGTGTGGAATTCGATCCTTCGTATGAGAAGAACGTTGTAGTGGACCGTCCACGGGAACCGTCGACCAAGGTGTCGACGTCGCCACGTGTATCGTACAACGAGGGGAGACACAGGACCCTCGACACTTGTTATAAGAGGGGTGAAGGTAAAATTGGTTACCACATCGGTCCCTATAAATGGTTTGTCCCAACTCCTATCGCTCTGATCGATCTATAAACGTGTATATAAAGAGGCATTGACATGTTTGATCGTCATATTTTGGTGTGTCTTTGACCTTTAAGTCCGAGTAGTGTCTCGTACAAAACAGTCTCTCCTATTCTTGTCTATTTGATTATTATCGTTTACCTTTAATAATTGACATACGGTCCCAGAAGTAACTCGTGAAGTGAAAGATAATAGAGGTAAAATAAGATAAAATTTCCAAAAACCTCATATCAACTAAATGTTACAACACAACCAAAGTCCTCATGTCGTTAGAGTAAAAATTTTCACATTTGTCTGAAGAACTAATAGAAGATCTATAATTAGAGAATATTCAAAATCTACCCCGAAAGAACCACCGAGTCACCATTTCTTAGGTGGACGGTTACGTCCTCTGTACCCAAGTTAAGGACCTAGTCCTTCTAAGGGGACCTCTTCCTTTACCGTTGGGTGAGGTCATAAGAACGGACCCTTTAGGGTACCTGTCTCCTCGGATCGTTCGGTGTCAAGTACACCAACGTCTTCTCAGTCTGTACTGAATCGCCGATTGGTTGTTGTTTTGTGTCATTTTTCTCCTTCTTTCGTGGGTATTTTTACTTTTCCACGAGTCTATTCTTCTTAGTTTCATATAGTCTTGTTCTTTGGTCTTTTGGCGTAAGAATTTACATCGAAACGTTTGATTCATTATTCTATGTCATTACATCGGTTCGTCTTCCAAAAGTATTGAAATTTTCTTTACTCCTCCTTTCTTAATGAGGTCTAGATAATATAAATAATTTTGGTGACTAAAGAGAACTTTATTGTGCACCAAATGTTGCTTTAAATGACCTCCGATTGATTGTATTTAGAACAAAAACACCCTTCATTCATAACAGCCTTTCTGATCTTCTGAGATAAAATTTAGGAGTTCTAACATTTCGACTCGAAAATGTTTACTCCCCCCTTTAAACCGAGAACTTGTCCTAATAAGTTCACTAAAGTAAATTAGAGAAGAATAGTCGTTTTTCCCCTTTTTTTCGTTAATCGGAGTTGACTTTGATTATGGTAAAAGATGCCGTCTTATATGGTAATGTCGATTATTACGTCACCGACCGACACAACTTACTTAGAAGAAAAAATTTTTTCGGGTGTAAACAATTTGTGTACTTGACCTGTTCAAATATAAACCGGTTGAGAACAGAGGTGTGGACAAGTAAGTCCGTAATCGCGAACATTTCGTCTACTTTCGTAGACATGTCACTGCCCATTTTTATTTGACTTGATAAGAACATTGTAATAGTTTTGCTACACTGGTTTATTTTCTAGCACAAAGGACTCTGTTCACCAGTTTAATCTACAAAGGAGTGCAAAATACTGATCAAGTAGAATAAGTGACACATATTTTATCGACTGGAGGTAAGGTCCTCTCACTCATCGTTGGTTTAAATTACGACAAACGAGTCCCTGGGTTTGTGACCAAAGTTGCGGAAACTCCGTATCGAAGACTTACACGACACCAATGTGTCTCTGGGTTGTAACACTCAATGTCTCCTTGTAAATTAAGTTAGTTACGATATAAACAGGACACCCTATTGGTACAATGAAGTCCCATCCAGGTGAGAAACTTTTATTTCAAGGACATCTTCAACCTATTCGGTAATAGAAAATCTCACTCGAATGTACATGTGTCTGTATATATTAGAGATCTTATTCTTCAAGGATCCCATTTTTTCAATATTCTCGTCGGTCGTCATAGAGAGGGGTACAGTAATACGAAATTGGTGGGATCGTTGTCTGAGGAACCTTTTAATAAACTTAGTGACAAGTATTAAATAAAAATGACATAATTTAAGAACTAGATATAGAAGATAATACACTCAATCTTCATAATACACCCGTTTTATAAAAGGTATAGAGTACCTAAACCCCGTACCGGTATGTAGAACGAAATCGGTTACTTTACAAGAGGACTTGTACTGTGTTACAGAATTTACCCGACACACTAACGTAAACCCGACACCGACTAACCGTCTAGGTATACTTTCTTTATTATTTTATTATTCTTTATTCTTTTTATTCTTTATCGTTTTGACGGATGTCAAAATTCGGTCTCACTTCTACAACCAATACGGTCTAACATTAATAACAGTCAGTGATTCAGCACAGGTTAAGAAACGTCGGGGTGCTTGACGTCGCACGGTCCGAGGAGATAGGAGGTGATAGAGGACCTCAAACGAGTCTAAATACAGGTAACTCGGTCACTACGATAGATTGATAGAGTAGGAAACTGTGGCGGAAAGGGAAAACACAAGTTACAAAGGGTCGTAGTCCCAAAAAAGGTTCCTCAACCGAGAAGCGTAGTCCACCAGTTTCATAACCTCGAAGTCGAAGTCGTAGTCAGGAAGTTACTTATAAACTAAAGGAAGTCCTAACTGATTAAACTATAGGAACGTCAAGTTCCTTGAGAGTTCTCAGAAGAAGGTTGTGGTGTCAAACTTTCATAGCTAAGAAGTCGTGAGTCGGCAGAAATACCAGGTTGAGAGTGTTGACATGTACTGATGACCTTTTTAGTATCGAAACTGATATACCTGGAAACAACCGGTTCACTACAGAGACGAAAACTTATGTGACAGATACCAAACAGTACCGAAAGGAAGGTCCCTTCTTCACAGGAACTTAAAGTACTGATGTCGACGGTAGGTGTCACTAAGACCTCGGGGGTTTTTATTTTAGACAGTGACGAAGGTGAAAAAGGGAAAGATAAACGGTACTTCAGTACCCTGACCTACGGAACTAGAAGTAAAAAACTTACGACTCAAAATTCGGTCGAAAAAGTGAGAGGAGAAAGTGGGAGTAGTTCTTCGAGGAATCAAGGAGAATTGAAAGACGGTAATCCCACCATAGTAGACGTATAGACTCCAATAACTATAAAGAGGACCGTTAGAACTAAGGTCGAACACTAAGTAGGTCGGACCGTAAAGTGTACTACACGAAACGTATTTTCAATTTATTAGTCTCACTGTTATATGTTGGAACTGCATGAGGAAAGGGTTAAACCTTGGTCAGGTAACAAGGTACAACCCAAAATTGACAACGAAAAACTGGGCGTGTGTCCAAAGAGTCCTCTATCCATTCCACCAGACCATAAGGGTAGAGAAATTCTCAAAAGGAGTCAAACAACACTAGGTGTGTCAGTTTCCAAAACCGTATCCGTTACTTCGTCTTCATCTACAAAAAGACCTTAAGGGAACGAAAAAGATACTAGGTTGTCTTCAACCATTAAACTAGAGACCAAGGAGACGAAAAAGATTTAGGTCAAACTTGTAGACCTTCAAGAACCAAGTGTATGACGACTTCGGATCAACCTTCCTAAAATTGGAATAATCGCACGACGATTCAGTGCAGTCAACACAGGCTGAGACACACTGGGGTATCTGCCGTACGGCGGGTGGTCCAAGGAGACGGGGACCTTAAGAGGTCCGTTCTTATGACCTCACCCAACGGTAAATTACTCTCGTTAACACACCATCAAACTTATAAAAAACCAACAAGAAGAAACTCTAACCTTACTTTTGACTGGAAAAGATAAGGACACCGGTGACCACTCAAAAGGTATAAACGACCGTACAACTTACGTCGTGAAATTACAGAAGTAGAAAATCCTAAACTTTATCGAGTCGACCTTAAGGTAGTGGAGATGATCGAAACAAGTATCACTACGAAGGATTCCGGGTGACCTGAAGTATGAGGTCTTACAGACCGAGGTCCACCGTTGGTGTGAAGTATCAATAGGTCCAGCAATTCTGGAAAAAAATATATCAAGAAGACACATAAAAACGGTGGAAAAAATTTAGAGAAGACGAAGACAATCCAGAAATGGTAAAGACAGGAAATAACACGGGTAGAAACGCACTTTACAAGGGAACTACAAAGGTTGAAAGAACTTCTCTAGATACGGTTTAATAACACCGTTTTATAGTAGAGACACGTGATCGTACATGGTAATGGTGATGGTCCTTATGAGAAAGTACGGATGAGAGAAGGGGGGTCAATTGAGCATGATTATAGAGTCAAATTTACAAATCATGTATACTGTCTACAACGTTTGGTATAATTGAAGAGGGAGTGTAGGACACAGAGAGCACAAGACATTCTAAGTAGTTTGAATATCAATAAACGAGGTACAGGAGACCGATCTTACGTTAGAAGAGACTTACTACCCTGGTGTCATGGAACGAGTGACCATGTAAAGGTCGTGGGTCGTGTACTACCGATCGTGTCTCAACAACGAGGACAACAGTAACAAGTGAGTAATTCAGCACAGACTGAGAAACGCTGGGATACTTGACGTCGAAGGGACCTGTCCGAAGGGACAGGAAGTGGTAGAGGGACTCAAACGAACTCGTGTCTCTCCTAAGTTGTTTGTAAATAGTTCATTAAAAATTTTCCACACACCAAGACGATGAATACCAACCCATTCTTTGTTAAAACCTCCAAAATCAAAACTCGATGATATTTTACTTTTGTTATTATGGAAAGAGGACTCCTCAATCATTAATTTATTTAATTGGTCATTTAAATTGTAAGGTTTATAGGTTGTGTACCCGTGTGTCTTCCGTGAACCATTAGATACCAAAATTAATACTATTCTTTTTATTTATATAGACGAGAGAATCTTCCACTAAAGAAAATATCACTATTAAACCGTCTTTTCTTTTTTTTAATGTAACGTGATAATAATAACAAATTAAATCTATAAAGTTTTATAGTACGAATAAATAGTACTACTTTCGGGTAAAAATCTCCGTTAAATTCCATCTTAAGTCGATTCTTCTTTATCCAAACGTTGACTATGAAATAAAGTTCGTAAACAGTAATCGACTGAGATAGTAATTTTTTTTTTTTGAAAGATAAACATGACCTTATATGAGGATCTTTTTGTAGATAAAGACGAAATAACTGATGCGGTTTCGGAAACTGACACACCTATTGTTATTTGACACCTTTTAAGACTTTCTCTACCCTTATGGTCTGGTGGACTGTACGGAGAACTCTTTGGATATACGTCCAGTCCTTCGTTGTCAATCTTGACCTGTACCTTGTTGTTTGACCAAGGTTTATCCTTTTCCTCATACAATTCCGACATATAACAGTGGGACGAATAAATTGAAGATATGTCTCATGTAGTACTCTTTACGACCCGACCTTCTTTGTGTTCGACCTTAGTTCTANCCCGACCTTCTTAGTGTTCGACCTTAGTTCTAACGGCCCTCTTTATAGTTATTGGAGTCTATACGTCCGCTGTGGTGAGAATACCGTCTTTCACTTCTCCTTGATTTTTCGGAGAACTACTTTCACTTTCTCCTCTCACTTTTTCAACCGAATTTCGAGTTGTAAGTCTTTTGCTTCTAGTACGTAGACCAGGGTAGTAAAGTACCCTTTATCTACCCCTTTGTCACCTTTGTCACAGTGTGAAATAAAACCCCCCGAGGTTTTAGTGACGTCTACCACTGACGTCGGTACTTTAATTTTCTGTGAAACAGGAACCTTCTTTTCAATACTGGTTGGATCTATCGTATAAGTTTTCGTCTCTGTAATGAAACGGTTGATTCCAGGCAGATCAGTTCCGATACCAAAAGGTCACCAGTACATANCGACTCGTGGTTTCTTGACTACGAAAACTTGACACCACAACCTCTTCTGAGAACTCTCAGGGAACCTGACGTTCCTCTAGGTTGGTCAGGTGAGACTTCCTCTAGTCGGGACCCTAAAGAAACCTTCCTTACTACGATTTCGACTTTGAGGTTATGAAACCGGTGGAGTACGCTTCTCAACTGAGTAACCTTTTCTGAGACTACGACCCTCCCTAACCCCCGTCCTCCTCTTCCCCTACTGTCTCCTACTCTACCGATCTACCGTAGTGACTGAACGACCTGTACTCAGACTCACTTGAGGCCCTCAACCACTACCTGTCGACGCTAAGTACCCCAACGTTTCTCAGCCTGCGCTGACTCGCTGACTCGACTTGACTATCAGTCAATTGTTACAAACTATGGAAGTCCACCTCTCGTTTCCCTGAGTCGTTATGTAAGTGTACAAGGTAGGAAAATTTCTACTTACTTTAAATAGGAAGGATAAAATTTCATCAAAAGGTAGGAATCTCAACCGTAAATTAAAAAAGTTTTATAATAATAAGTAAGGGTGTTCGTCGAAAACGTAATTATGTTAAAATTAAATTTAGTCAAAAAAGAAAACGGTTTTCGTTGTATACAGGTAGTGTCTTTAAATCTTTTTCGTCTCTTCATAACTTATATTTCTTTCTTTTAAATAAAGACATTAGGGTCGTGGGTTTCTATCGGTGACATATAGGAAGATTTATGTAAAATAAGGTTACGGACAAAATAATTTATTACTACTCTAACACAACAGTAACGGGTAAACCCTAACGAAAAGTGAATTAGTACGGATAGTCAAATACGGTTGTTTATGAGTACACGTTGTAGAAAAATATTTATAAGTGAGTGTTGTTACCGGATTGTAACATACCTTTATGGTAGTAAATAAACTTATGAAGAGATAACAATCTTTAATTCATATAAAGTGAAAAAAGAAGAAAAAACCGGTATAGTCGTTATAAAGACACTTCTTCACTTCTCTATGTTACTCAGTAAGTTTTGGAAATCCTTCGTCGGTGGTGAATGGCCACGGAATGTCAAGTCTCAAGTTAATCTGGCTAGAGAATGATCAGAGTGACAAAGGAAGGTATGAGAACGTAACTCAGACCCTGGCAGTGATCTGCTACCATTTCTACCCATTACCCGTTCTAACCCTATTTTCGTGAACTTCTTCCTGAAAGTGAAGACGAGAGTTCTTTCTTTCAAGTTTGACCTTGGATACTTAGTCGTGTACTAGTTTTTGTAGCATTGTGTTTTCACCCGGGTACAAAACTTTACCTTTATTCCATCTGTTTTACTTTGTATATCCGGTGACGTCAAAGTGATAGGCATCAATGTTACAGGTATAAACAAACTGTTTTGTAAAAAAAGGGTTGGACCGACCGACCATTTATTCAAGGTAGTAGGAGTAGAATGTCCTAGACTCCGTGTCTTTCCGATTGGTTTTACGGGTTCCAGTGTGTTCAAATCACCGTGTCGGGCCCAGTCTCGGGTACACAGGACCGGAGCCTGGTCACGGGAAAAGTGTGAACTTATCAAGAGACATTATGACCCTTAATACTTCTTATCCCTTGTCTTGTGTCACACCGGTCCTCTAATCGTCTTTGTATTAAGAGGACTCTCTGTCGTGCCTCTGTAGACAATCGATGAATTGTACTCAGATTGTAGGAGTCGCTCCCCTATTATTTAGGAGGGACAGGTGGAGAGAGACCCCTCTGTTCGTAATAACGAGTTAGTCTTTAAACAGGAAATTTCTCGAAACTATAAGAGTTTCCTATCCACGATGACTTTCCACTTTTATAAAAGAAACGAAGACGACACGTTTACCACTTTTCCTCTCACCGAATCCAATTCCTTACTAACCTTCTGTATTTAAGAATAGATTATTACAGTTCCGATGCGAGACCTCGAGAGACTTACCTTCCTAACACTCAGGGGCGACGTGACTTGTGTGTGAAATGTTATGTCATTTTTAGAAGACGTCGTGTTAGTCTTGACGATTGATTACCCGATCAGTCTCTACCCTCCCCACATCCCCTTTCCTATGTAAATACAACGTTCGGAAAATGGAATTTATTTACAGCCAAACGAGTTGACAGTACCGCGAAAGGGAGTGATAACTTAAGTGACCTTTCCAAGGTTTCGATGTAAAAAATGGGTTTCTGTGTTGGTATTCTAAAGTAAAAAGTGAAAGTAAAAAAAGAAAGAGACATCACTCTTGAGTTTATGTGAGTACTCGTTGTATAGTATCTAAAATAATAAAAAAGGTCAAAAACGATTAATTGAGTAAACTGTAACTCGGAAAGGTATCGTAAGGTAAATTTAAAGTAACGTTATGAAAAGAGAACAAAAGATCCGTGTACACGGTATTCAACACAGTATAATTTCATTTAACGTGTTGAAATTGTTGTTCATTTTGACCGTGTTTCTATAATCTCTTATTTTCTTATCTGTCAAAACTGAGAGTCTGTCACCCTTTGAGATGAGAACTCCCTCTCTACGCGACCACGCCCGTCTGACAACTCGTACGAGACTCGTGGTCGACCTAGGAGTGTGTCCCTTATCTCCCGGGAACAAGAAGGGTACTCCGTTGACCGACTTTCTCACGGGTGGTGTTAAAAATGATCGATTAACAATTATGATTCGTTACGGAAGTATCTGTTACGGACCATAGTCAGAATCCTTCCTCGAATTTAAATTAGATAGGATAAATATGAGTATCAAAATTTTAGGGTAGGAGGGATGGATTATTTATTTCAGACAATTAAATGGATAAGTCCGTCATTCAAACCCACGTGTAATAGAGTAAAGATCCAGGGATTCTCTGGGTCAAAGAGTGGTTCCGTCGGAGAACTTTATCCTTCTTTCCTGACCTATTTGTTTACTTAAGGTTGAAAATAAAAGAAGGTTCGTGAACGTTTGCAGTCTTCGATAGAATAATAAAGAAGAAAAGACAAAGGGAATTAATCCTCCATGTAAGATACTCTCTGTCTGGAGGAGATAGAGAAGGGGAAACATAAAAACCGTGTCGATCCTGTTACGGACCGTGTGTCCCTTAGGTGTGCTATTTACAATAAGTTACTTACTACTAAACTAGACCGACGGGACTCACACTTTCTTTCTTTTACTTCAGCGAGTCAGCACAGGCTGAGAAACGTTGGGGCACCTGACGTCGGGTGGTCCGAGGAGGCAGGTACCCTAAGAGGTCCGTTCTTATGACCTCACCCAACGGTAAAGGAAGAGGTCCCCTAGAAGGACTGGGTCCCTAACTTGGGTCCACAGAGCGTAACGTCCGTCTGCGAAATTGGAGACTCGGTGGACGGGACTCACATGTGTTGGAGTTACAGAAGATGTGACTCCACGACAGTGAAGTAATGAAAAAAAGGAAAATTTTTGTTTAAAGATGTGATAACCTTCAAAAGGTCAATGAACCGTTTTTACGTCGGACGTCTTCCGATCTAAGATTAGAAACGAGGTCTTTTATTTTCCCCACATCATGTTTCTAGTCTCGACGTATTGTGGATGAGTGACTCATTTGGTTCCCTAAATTCTACCAGTGAGTCTGGGCCGGAATCATTTGCTAGACATATAGATATATGGACTGTCGTTGGTCGGTGAGTCTTCCATTGTAACAGGGGTTCAGGTCGTGTGAAGTACAGTGGAGATTAACGTGGATGTCACGTTCAACAATATTCTTGAAGGTTACACCTTGGCACTGTCTTGATGATTTTAAACTTTTATAAAAAAAAATTACCTAAAGGATAGACACGGAATTTTGAAACGAACCAAAACACTTCACATACAAAACAAACCCATGTGAATCGAAATATTGACTTTTTCTCCTCTACACTACTTTCTTTAAAAACAATTTTATCTATTTACTTTTTTTTAATATCTACCTTTCTTGTTGAGTAAAATTCCCTGTCCTCCTTCGTTATCTTTCAAAGAAGTTTATTTTCTTTTAAATTTCCTTCCTTACTTTCCTCCTTTCTTTTTTCTTATTCTTAAAACAAAACAATTAAATTTTTTATCAGGTCCTGAGAGGACCACCAGGTCTTAGGAGGACGGTTACATTCTCTGTGCTCAAACTAGGAGCCGGACCCTTCTGAAGTATACTATGTCCCGTTGATTTAGAGACCTGGTGTTGACGACTCGGGTTCGAGACCTCGGACACTACGTGTCATTATCTTTGGTGGTGTTACTCTTGGGGTCCGTGACGTTACTTCTCATCGGGACGAGAAGTGTTGATCTCTTTCGGACATACGTCGTTACTTCTGAGTCACGTTTTTATTTATTCATTCATTTTTTTATTTTGATTTTTTTTTTCTATCAGTTCTAAAGCACGACCGAAGATATCTCACTTTTACTAGTATGAGAGGGAACTCGTAGTGGAAAGTCTCAGAGACTTCGATGTTGATGTCTCAAATGAAAGTCAGATTTCGGTGACTTTGGATAAGAATTTTACAGCACGTCCAAGTCGGGAAGAGGTAGGGTAACTATGGCCAAGTACGAAATCAGGAGTACCCCGTTACCTAACACTACTGACGAGGCTTACCATGTGGACCCCCAGGTAGGGACACGATGTGGTAGAAGTACGAGGGTGGTCCGAAGGGACTTGGGGAACCACGTGACAAAGGAGAGAGGACACTCGAGTCGAGTAGAGACTTCAGAGTAGAGAGTAGTCAGGGGAGTGTTCTGTGGTGGAAAACGAAGTCCGTGTTCGTCCTTTATCACCCGATACACTCAGACGTCGAGTCATCTTGGTAGTCTGTAAATATTTATACCATGAATAAATAGGACTTAACAAAGGTATCACTTATGACGCTACGTTGTTAGTCTAAGGAACGGGGTTGGTGGAAGGGTCTGTTGTTACGAGTAAGGAGGTCGACGACCCTCGTGTCCAAGTATCGACTTAGGAAGAGGTTTCCGTGACGGAGTGGGTTCAATTGTACGGGAGGGACGGTCGTCGGGTGTAAACTAATGACCACCTTCGTCCTGTCTTTGGGGACCGGAGGACGGAACCACCCCTCATTGAGACTTCCCAGTGGGTCGAGGTCTCGAAGGACACCCTATCCGACTCAAGAGACAACACTAATGTAATCAAGTAGAGAGAGACGAGTTCGGACGAAGGGAATGAAGGTCCCTCGTGAAGAGTTATTTAGACGAACCTTTAGAGTCAAAGTCTCAAACAAAGGTTTTTTTGGGTTGGGTTTCGTTAAATAGAGAAATTTCTAAAAAAACCTTTATAATTATAAAACATTTGTCACTGAAGTTAATATTAATTACAAGTACGACCTGACAATTTGTAAAATTTCCAAGACAAAAAAGAAAAGAAGTCTTACAAATTAACTTTTCTTTCTTGTAGATAGAAAAGAATAAATTTTTCAGATAATTAAAGATAGGTGGTGGTGATGGTCCATAACGAATTTTGTGACCTCGACCTTGAGACTTTAGACCGAGTTAGTAAAGGGTCGATACATTTTCCTCTTCCAATGTGTCAGGGAAAACTAGTGTTAAAGGAGTAGACATTTAACCCCTATTATTATTATTATGATTATTATACAATGAATGACCTAACAACACTTCTAATTTACTCAACAGTATATCTTTGGTAATTCTTACTACGGATCGGTTTTTACTCACGAATTTAAGTAATCCCAATGTAATCGACGATATTGTTTCTCGATTTTAATAGGTTACCGAATTTACACCATCTACCAAAAAAAGCGTAAATATATTGTAAGGTTCCAAAAGGACCAGTTAAACCATTGAAAAGAGATGTACCGAAAAGTTCCCAGATGTAATTACCTAAGATTCATTGGAAGTCATTTACCGAAGAGGTAAGGATAATTGGTCTTCTTCCCTTCTTTGTCTCTCCTCAGACATACCTTCTTAGGGTCCCTCATCTGGACCTTAATCTCGAGTAATAAAGATGAGTGTAAGATAACCGACCTTGTATTAGTGTACCGATGTGGGTTGACGTTTCCTTGGACCATTTCCACCAGTCCTTTACCGACAGTCAGTGACACGTCGTTTGGAACAATTTAATTAATAATAATAGTGAGAGTACTAATGGTTAAAAGAACGAACCGAAAGTAGAGACGGGAAGACTTTATTGTATTATCAGAGGAGTGTCTACAGGGACGGAGGTCTGACAAGGTAGATGAGTATAGGAAACAGGTATGGTTTGTACCTTAATAATAGATTTTAGGTGCAGACTAGTACAGTGAGTGGGGGTTTACGGTCGAAATATGGGAAGACGTCGAGGGGTGATGAGCCCTAGGACAGTTTCGGGGAAGTCGAGGGAACTCTAGGTCAGCGGAGTGTAGGGAAACCATAGTGGAGGTCAGTGAGGGGTGGAACGCCGACCGTAAGAACTACCCTATGACACCTCCGAGGTCACTCATCCGTCTATCTTAGGACTGAATATCTCGGATGTAGAATCGTTCCTTCGGTTTGTTGTTGTTGTTTTGTTTTGGTTTATTTATATGTTATCAATCATTACTTCTTATGTCACTTCTTTTCATTTCCCCTTCCTTTAACTCTCACCATTCGATTTATTTATCCATGTTTCTTGTAGAATTTAAAATGGGTGTTCCCTATCAGTAAGGTGTCTCTTTGTGTGACGTCTGGACTAGAAGTCATATTAATGTGTGTGGGTACACGAGAAGAGTAACTGGATATAAATACAAGGAAACTTGAAGAAAATACTGACGACAACTCCCTTGATTATGTCTCGTGATTTTTGACGAAGTACACGACAAACACCCTACAACTCTCTTATTAAATAATTACGAGGTGACCCCTTACTCTTATGTTTCCCGAGTAAAGGGTGGTCGTGTGTAAAGAAACGACTTTTTAAGGTGTATTTTTATAAATTACTTCAATCTAAAATGATTTCCTTACATTTTGACAATAAAAAATTTAATGGACTTGTTACAATGACGTTGGAACTATTGAAAATTTTACAAAGGAAACAATACAAGGGTAGTCGGATGACTAAACCCCAAAAGTCAACATTTTGTACACTCCAACTTCTAAAAGAACATTTACGACAAGTAAATTAGTCCCACTCGAAGAGGGTGGACTAATGTAATCTAGTAGGAAGATGTAACGACAAGAGAACAGGAATCGCGCAGAAGGTTTCGTACCGGGTTCCACCGACGAACTCGAAGTCGATGATACGAATGTAGAGTCGGTAGTCTTCTTCTTTGTCCATTTCTTCCCATACCAGACGATTTCTATGGGGACACAGTCAGGGATTTTGGGTATTTATAGAATGAATTATACCTTTTCCCTGAAATGTCAACACTAAATCAATTCCGAGAACTCTACCCCTCTAACAAGATCTAATAGGTCCACCCGTCAATATCTTCAGACTGTTTTCCCAGTCTCAGTCTCTTCTACACAGTCCCTTTCGTCTCTAGTCACATTATACTCCTTCACCGGGAATCGGTTCTTTACGTACATCGGACATCTTAGGCCTTTTCCGTATCTTTGTCTAAGAAAAGGATCTCTGAGATGTTCTTTGTATCGAACTGAGGTCTTAATATTCTATTTGTTAAGTACAATGAAGTTCGGTGATTAAAATACTGTTACACAATGTCGTCGTTACCCTTTGATTATGGAATTCAATGTTACTTCGTCTATTTTTACCTATTACCCCGTGTGTTAATCGTATAAGACGGTACTACAGAAAGAAAAATTTTTACCTTTATATGTAGGGTTTCCTATATCCAATTAATACGAAATGATATGTAAAAACCAAAGTTTTTACCTTGAAGATAGAGTAAAAATCGATTAAATTCCAATCTATCCTCCTTTTGTCCAAACAAATGTTATATAAACTTACTGAGTCAGGTAATTCCTTCTTCATTTCCTATTAAACATATAGGTATCCCGGACATTGGTCCCAACACAGACCGTAGTCGGCGGTGGGAGGGGTGGGAGAGGAGGGAGACGAAAGGAGACAAGGGTAAGTAAGAGAAAATGAATCTACCTGGAATAAGTATTCGACTCCAGTTCCGTCACTAGTAGAGATCCAGTAAGCCGCATTGAATCTCTGAAAGTGAACCAGTAAGTAAGTAATTAGTTCATAAATAACTCGGGGACGGTACACGGTCCGCGTAATTGTTCTGTCTGTTCAGGGATTAGAGTGAGACCATCGACTATGGCTATTATTTGTTTGTGGGTCTATTTAGGAAGTCTCTTCCGCTACCGTGGGGTGAGGTCATGAGAACGGACCTTTTAGGGTACCTACCTCCTCGGACCATCCCACGTTAGGTACCCCAGCATTCCTCAACCTGTACTGACTCACTGAAATGAAAGTGAAAAGTGAAAGTACGTAACCTCTTCCTTACCGTTGGGTGAGGTCACAAGAACGGACCTCTTAGGGTCCCCGACCCCTCGGACTACCCGACGACAGATACCCCAGTGTGTCTCAGCCTGTGCTGACTTCGCTGGATCGTCGTCGTCTTTTCTAGGAATCTCTAGCATTGTCCATACTACTACCTTTCTTCTTCTCTTTACTTTGTCATTGAGGTCTCTGGTGAGATCTGACCACCATCCCTTCCAAATAGACTCCTCAACTATAGACTTCGGGGTTTCAATTTATCACGTGTGTATTCGTACTGGGTCCCCTGTCCTTTCCGAGGTATACTGAAGGACTTCGTTGGTTGTCTACCCTCCGGTCTTATAGACCACGGTTCACTCGTCTGTTCCCATCATTCTTTGCTTCGATCTTCGATTTAGGTTATCTCGGAGCACCTATGTAGAAAGAATAGGATCCTCTCAGAGACAGTGTGGACAAAAGAGTGGTATTTATAAGTCTCTTAGGGTCAAACCTGACACTTAACGTGTCAGTGAGATGTATACCCGACGTTTTCAGTCCTAAATAAAGATTCTCTTTTCCTTTCTGTAGTTTTTCGAACCTAACATGCTTTTGACCTTTGGTCTATTACTCAATTAGTTACGTTATTCAACTTATACAGATGCAAACCTCGTGACTGAAAAAAAAAAGAAATCATTTTCTTTAGTTATAACTTTATTTTTATCCATTTTAAACACTAGCTCGTATCAAGTCAAGTCAGCGACAGTACAGGCTGAGAAACGCTGGGGTACTTAACGTCGTGCGGTCCGGAGGGACAGGTAGTTGTTGAGGTGTATCTATTTGGGAGTAGTAGTAGTGGATTGTGAATCTGGAGTTATGGTGGTAGGAAAAGTAATAAGAAAAGTAAAGAGAATTTGAGTCTTCGTAAAAGACTCCGTCTAGTGTCGAGGTCGAAAGACCCGGAGTACCGTCGAACCGTCGTGTCACGAAGATCCGATTTTAGGGTCGAAGGTACCTAAGTATGTCAAAGTCGGTGTTTATAAATGGAACGGACCGAGGACCTCGATTAATTTCCCCGTCCCGAGACCAGGAGACCCGAGAGGGAATTTGACGACAGTCTCTGTCTTCGTCGACGTCCTGTTCTTGTCGTCGGGGTATTGAGTAGAGACGTAGATGTGTCGCTGAAGGAGTGTTTACAGGAGAAGTTTAGTCCATTTCCCCAGAACCAGTACGGGACGGGAGAGGTGAAAGGATGACCTGAACTTCAACGTAGAGACATATTACCAAAGAGGATCTTTGACTTCAATAGGAAATTATTGTATAGACAGGATGTCGACGGAGACATTTTCTCTTAGAGTCCTAGTTTACGATTCGAATAATATGGTCAATCTTGTGTCACAAAGTAACGTATAAAATTAAAAATAGTATTTGTACTATGTACGAATGTGATTTTTTTAAGTTTTTCCTTTCCACCCTTAACTTCTCGTAGAAAAAGAAAGAGAGGAGGAGGCAGGGACAGTGACTGGGTTGCTTACGGGAAGGAGACAGTTAGAGATAGTCAAAGGTGATAAAGGATACGTGTGTGTAATCGTAAATTTTATCCAGTGGGATTTCCGAAATTTCAATAAAGTACTATTGTTTGTTCAGATCTAAACTATTTGGTACTTTACCTTAGTTTAGGGTTAAGGGACCGTCCTTGACCTCCGAGCCGGGAAGGACGTTTCAACTTATCGACCCAATTAGGACCCATACTAAGTGTTGTCTAAGTTCTTGGGTAAAGTTCAACGGTCCGGGTCCATCTTTAATCTTGTACTCCATCCAATGTTGAGACTTTTGTGAGTCTCGAACTTATCTCCTCTTTTTTTCTGTATCTTTTATCAGACAGATGACTCTCTACTTACCTATTTATTTTACACGACATATGTATACCGCCTTATTATAAGTCAAAATTTTTTCTTCCTTTAGAATAATAAACGTTGTTGCACCTATCTGGACCTTCTATAATACGGTTCTCTTATTCAGTTAGTATCATCCTGGTTATGGGGGTACTAGGATGAATGTAACAGTTTACATATATTCGTCTTTTTTTTTTTTTTCACCTTCAACGGTCCCCTTCTGTCGTCCCTTTTAACCCCCCTTCAAGTTGTCTATATTTCAATGTCAATATTTTTACTTATTCAAGATCTCTAGACCGACATGTTGTGTGTCGGATATTCATTGTGATACCTTAACAGGTGAATTTTTAAACGATTCTCACTTCTAGATCAATTCACAAGAGTGTTACTTTTGTTGTTTTGGTTTCCTTGGATTCCTTTGAAAACCTCAATAAATATTGGAACTAACACTACCACCATAGTTGTCAGGTCAAGTCAGTGAGCCAGCACAGAGAGACGCTGGGGTACCTGACGTCGTGTGGTCCGGAGGGACAGGTAATGGTTGAGGGTCTCAAATGAGTTTGAGTACAGGTAACTCAGCCACTACGGTAGGTTGGTAGAGTAGGAGACAGCAGGGGAAGAGGAGGACGGGAGTTCGAAAGGGTCGTAGTACCAGAAAAGTTTACTCAGTCAAGAAGGGTGGTCTACCGGTTTCATAATCTTAAAGTCGAAGTCGTAGTCAGGAAGGTTACTTATAAGTCCTGACTAAAGGAAATGTTACCTGACCAACCTAGAGGAACATAAAGTTCCCTGAGAGTTCTCAGAAGAGGTTGTGATATCAAGTTTTCGTAGTTAAGAAACCACGAGTCGAAAGAAATACCAGGTTGAGAGTGTAGGTATGTACTAATCATCTTTTTGGTATCGAAACTGATCTACCTGGAAACAATCATTTCATTACAGAGACAAAAAAGAATACGACAGATCAAACCAATATTGAAAAGAAGGTTCCTCGTTCACAGAAAATTAAAGTAACGACGTCAGTGGTAGACGTCACTAAAACCTCGGGTTTTTTATTTCAGACTGTGACAAAGGTGACAAAGGGGTAGATAAAGGGTACTTCACTACCCTGGTCTACGGTACTAGAAACAAAAGACTTACAACCAACTCGAAATTCGGTTGAAAAAGTGAGAGGAGAAAGTGAAAGTAGTTCTCCGAAAAATCAAGGAGAAGTCAAAGACGGTATTCCCACCACAGTAGACGTATAGACTTCAATAACTATAAAGAGGGCCTTTAGAACTAAGGTCGAACACAAAGAAGGTCGGGTCGCAAAGAGTACTACATGAGACGTATATTCAATTTATTCGTCCCACTGTTATATGTCGGAACTACATGAGGAAAAGGATAAACCATGGTCGGACAACAAGGTACAGATCAAGATTGACAACGAAGGACTGGACGTATGTCTAAAGAGTCTCCGTCCAGTCCACCAGACCATAAGGGTACAGAACTTTTTAAAAGGTGTCAAACAACACCAGGTGTGTCAGTTTCCGAAACCGTCTCAGTTATTTCGTTTTCATATACAAAAAGACCTTGAGAGAACGAGAAAACTACTGAGTTGTCTACAACCGTTAAACTAGAGACAAGGAGACGGAAAAGATTTAGGACGAACTGTAAGACCTTCAAGTACCAAGTGTATGACAAGTTCGGACCGAACCTCTTAAAACTCGTAATGAAATGATTGTACACTCTACTCACGTTATCACGCCATCAAACTAGTAAGAAACCGTAACGGAAAGAAACCCTAACTTTACTTTTGACTGGAAAAGGTCAGGACACCGGTGACGACTCAAAAGGTTTAGACGACCGTATAACTTACGTCGTGAAAGTGTCATAGTAGAAAATCCTAAACTTTATCGAGTCACCCTTAAGGTAGTGGAGGTGATCGAAACAAGTATTAGTACGAAGGATTCCGGGTGAACTGAAGTGTAAGGTCCTACAGATCGAGATCCACTCACTGGTATGGTAGTACTAATAGACCCAGCACTTCTAGAAAAAACATATCAAGAAGACACATAAGAATGGTGGAGAAGAATTATAGAAGACGAAGACAATCCAGGTATGGTAAAGACAGGAAATAACTCGGATAGAACCGTATTTGGCAAGGGAACCATATAGATCAAAAGGACTTCTCTAGAGATCAGAAAGGTAAGATAACAAAAGGAGATAAAGAAAAGTAACTAACGACTCCTTCCGAAAGAATAGAGAGGAACGATAACAAACCTTGAGACGTAAGTTTACTCACATAGAGAGGAAAAGAGAAACGGAAAACGAAGAGAAGATAAGTGTCGATAAACATTTGGGAGGAGTCTGTCGGTAAAACGGAAAAACGTAAAGAAAAGGAACCCCTACTAGAACTAGGAACGGAAGACATGTTACAGTACTTGTAGGTATCAAGAAGTCTGTGAGATAGTCTAGATTAGGGAACTTAGATAAACCGTGAAGGAGACATATTAGTATTCCCTAAACTAAATCCAGTATGGACTTACCAGATCACCAAAAGGGATGAAAGAAGTTAAATTCAGATTTAAACCGTTATTCCTCAAGTACTAGACTCGGTGTCAGTCGAGTGTCAGAACAAAAACAACTGACATATCTCGAAGAGGTAGAAACTTGTACGTATACAGGTTAAAATAGTTTAACATATGTAATTACACACCGGAAAACCATATAATTAATATAGAGTTATTTCAACATTTTCATTTATTTGTTTTCTTTATAGTTCGAGTCCATTGTCCCTCCTTCATACCAAAACGGTAATTGTTCCTCTTAAAACCTTTCTAAGGGTAAGGGTTAATGAGGTACTTTGTCTGTTAGATGTAATTAATCTGTTTTATCATAAGTTGTAAGACTTATTAAAGTACAAAATATTTTATTCACACATGTTTTATTTCAGGTAAGGGTGAATGAACATAAAGAACAAAAGAATTTTTTACACTTCGTCATAATTTAAAATTGTTTACTAAAAACAACGGAGAAAATTCTATTAATACACGAAAAAGAGAATGTTAAACAATTACACCATTTAGAATGATTATCTAAAAGGATTGTAATCTGGTAGGAACAAAAGCCCCCTATTTGGGTTGAACCAGTATCTTGGGTTAAACAAGAAAATTCCGTTACGCTGCACTACCACAAGATAAAAGAGATTAACGGGAGTTGGGTAAGTTTTTTGTCTTCTGTTATTCTGTTTTTGTCTTCTGTTATTTTATACAGAAGACGTCAAAGTCATAGGAGTCAAAAAGATTATCAATGAGTTTATGGGACCTAGGGTTCGAGAAGTGGTCGAGAAAGGATCACTAGGTTCGGGTCACGAGGTCGTAGAATTGGTTCATCCTACTCAGGTCATCTAACCTGGGAAGGTACTCACAAAGGATTTTGGGGATTTTAAGTAACTGAAGACGAACGAGGTAGTGTAATGACTGTGTAATTAGAACGTCAGTTGTTTTGTAAACCCAGAAAAGACGTATACGATAACTCCCGAGAAATAAGGGGTCGAACATTCTCTTCCTGAAGAAGTAATACATTAAGGGATCAGACATCTGAATGGCTCTCTTAAACTTTGTACAGACCCGACATTAGTTCGTAGGAGGATCCACTCCTGTCTCCTCGTTCGCCCGTCAAGACGTGAGTCGTTAGATCTCCTTCTCGAGAAACAGATATTACCTTCTGTACAGTCGACCCAGTATGGTGTCAGGTTAACAGTTCTTGTCCTGTTCTTTTTCGTACTGATAACTCTTTGATATCATAGTTTGGATACAATCCACGAAACATAGACAATAGAGTGTATCTTTCGAAATCAGGTGCTTTGTTGTCATCTAGTTCCACATCGTACTCATTTATTTCTAAGTTCATTCGTTTACGGTCTATTTTACTAGGGGTGAAATAAATACTCCTTTGGTTACGATCCTCGTACTAAACGGGTTTTACTGTGTCGGTTTTCCGTTATCCTGGAATAAACTGAAATTTTAAGTACATTAAAGAAGATGTAACACTTGTCTACGTCACCCCCCTCGTTCCCGTGAACACATTACGAATTGTTTCCTAAAAGTGGATGTAATTGAGCTGAACTAGAAGTATTGTAGAAGTATACTATCCGTCTCGTACACTATGTTAGAAATAAAGTGTCCAATTTTATATTCACGAGTCTCTTAGTTCACCGGATGGGTTCCAGGGGGTCGAACTGTTGCTCCAGCGTCTCGTCTGGAACTGGGGTCCGAGAGACTGTTGTTCGTGTCACGTTTGTGGAGAGACCCGTCGACCGTACCCCTTCCTCCCGTAGTCCCTTACCCCGTTCACGACTACTGGTTACACCTTCACCCCTACCCCTTTCGAGTTTGAGACTGGAATGGCTCTTTTATGATGCGAGACAATAATAAAAAATTAATAGAACTCGGAAGTTCTCTGTGTCTTCTTTCTTTCCAGTTCACTGGAAAGAAAGAGACTGGTTCTTCGTCTTGTCGGATCCTATCTATTGAAGTGTCAAAGAAGGTACACTGTCACTCCGACGGTAAACGGTAGTTACTGTGACCACGTCATCTAAGAACACCTCTTCCCTCGACTTTTCGGTCTCGGGTCACGTGTATGACCGGAAACTAAAGAAGTCATTTCAGTCTTAGAAAGTTTTTTCTTTTTATAACTTTTACTTAGTTTACACAAGTACAGGATTAGGTAACTTCTGTCCATCTGAATTGTAGTCAGTCTATAGGTATCTTGTAAACTAAATGGTCAACAAAGTCAAGTTACGTCAGTGAATCAGTGCAGACTGGAAAACGCTGGGGTACCTGACATCGTACGGCCCGGAGGGACAGGTAGTGGTTGAGGGTCTCGAACAAGTCTGACTACAGGCAACTCAACCACTACGGTAGGTTGGTAGAATAGGAGACAGTAGGGGAAGAGGACGGAAGTTAGAAAGGGTCGTAGTCCCAGAAAAGTTTACTCAGTCGAGAAGTGTAGTCCACCGGTTTCATAACCTTGAAGTCGAAGTCGTAGTCAGGAAGGTTTCTTATAAGTCCTGACTAAAGGAAATCCTAACTGTCCAAACTAGAGGAACGTCAGGTTCCCTTAGAGTTAACAGAAAAGGTTGTGGTCAAACTTTTGTAGTTAAGAAGCCGTGAGTTGAAAAAAATACCAGGTTGAGAGTGTAGGTATGTACTGATGACCTTTTTGGTATCGAAACTGATCTGTCTGGAAACAACCATCTCATTACAGAGACGAAAAATCATATGACAGATCCAAACAGAGTTGAAAAGAAGATTCCTCGTTCATAGAAAATTAAAGAACCGACATCAGTGGTTACGTCACTAAAACCTCGGGTTCCTTTATCAGACAGTGACAAAGGTAACAAAGGGGTAGATAAACGGTACTTCACTACCCTGGCCTACGGTACTAGAAGTAAAAGACTTACAACTCGAAATTGGGTTGAAAAAGGTAAGAGGAGAAAGTGAAAGTACTTCTCCGAAAAATCAAGGAGAAGTGAAAGACGGTATTCCCACCACAGTAGACGTATAGACTCCAATAACTATAATAGGGGACGTTAGAACTAAGGTCAAACGTCTTTTTTTTTTCAATAAATTTGAAGTGAATTCAGTTCGTGGTCGAATAAGTCCAGACGTTTTATTTCCGAAAAGGACAATCAACCGTTAAACGCCCGACTAATGACCAAGTGTATACCTGGCTTGACTTTCGTTTAGTGGAGTATTCCCTTTAAGAGAAAAAACACTACGGTCGTTACGTCCAGATAACGAGAGAAAGTTCGGACTGACTCTTTGAAAGAGGACCTCTTATCTTTTACTGGCACCCCTCAGATATACGGGAGTTGTTCGTTCGGTAGTAAGAAGTGGACAGCTGTTCACCACTTGTATATGAAAGTGGTACCGTGAGTTCATTCTAGGACTCTTAAATAGGGACGTTGGTTCTGTAATTCTTTAGACCCTCGTCTGAAGCTCGAAAAGGTCCCGGAAGGTTTGGACGGACACCGAGTTTAAGTGGTGGGTTCGTGGAATTTTCTTATATGTATACGAACCTGAGGAGGGTCTTTCCTAAGACGATATCTCTTTACACAAATTTGATGTGCTACTCCTACGGTACAGTCGTAAAGTCGTTTTAGGTCTGATTTTTTCTCTACTTCCCTCTTGAACATGTAACTTTCTTTCATTCTCTATGACGATGGTTACACTACAAACTTGAATCGACTAAGGGTAAATTTACTTGAGTTCCATTTTAGTTGTCTGTTTTTTTTGTTTTCTTTTAAACCCGGTATACTTTCTGTTAACTTAAAAACTTGTGACTAACCTACATACTAACCTATATATTATATACTAGAGAAAGAGAACTATTAAAACACCAACGAATTTTTTTTATGAAATGCAACATTTCTATTTTATTATATAAGAGATCTTAAACGAAGTTTATTCCCTCCTCACTCATCTTTGTATCTACTTCGTCCTGACCAGTAATTAAGTATTAATTGACGAGTAAAAGTACTCCTATTTCCTCCAAGTGATACGAAAAACTTTAAAAGGTATTATTTTTACATTAGAGGATCCAAACACTCGACAAGATAAAGAAGAGTGTGTGTCGAATTGTGTGTATGTATTACCCGGTGGGACGAGATTACACTTAAGTCACAAATGAGGGGTCTTGTCTTCTTTTCCCTTCGTCCTTATCCCGTGAAAACATGACCCGTGTTTGTGTTCGAGGTCTCAAAGTGCATCCTAAAAAGAATCAACATCTGACTCCATACATCTTCTCGACAACGATGTAGTCTAGTCAGACGAATGGAGATTTTTCGATCAAAGGAGAAGAAGACTTGATGTCGTCAGACCACAAAAGAGAAAAGAAAAAAAAAAAGTTCATTCTACACCTTAATAAGTCTAAGTCCCTCTTCGTGTGAGTTGTCTGTCTCCACCCGGAAGCGTCTCCTACTCACGACACAAAAAGGAAGGATTTGACGGTACGGAGGTCTTGATGTACACACACGTGAAACACTCGTGGAACCCGACGGTGCACGGAAACACACCCAACCCGTGACGTGCTCTCATAGTGTAAATTCCCCTGTGGGAAGTGTAGCAGTTGTAACACCCAAATATAAAAATAATACTGTTGATAGAACGTCTACCATTATTTTAAAAGATTGTTTTAGTCATGTAAACTATTGTCGGGGTTTAAAGGTTGTCTGCCTTTGTTTTAATAGAATGTCGTCCATGTAGAAAAGATTAACACCTGAGTGACATACCCGATCGTCACCTGAACTTGACGAACTGAAGGACTGAAACTTAAGGAAGGGGTGTTTGGTGAGTGACTGAAATATTAGAAGTGTTCAATGACTTATCGGGACTCGGGTTCAAAGAAGTAGACATTTTACCCTACTAATATAACTCTCGTAACAAGTTTCGTAATTTACTTACACCTTGTTACAGACCGTGTATCCTGCGGGAGTTATTCATAATTTCTCGTCGATGATAGTACAATAAGCATGAATAAGATTAAAGTACCCACATTTGCACATATCTGTACACATAACACAGTAAGTATTTGAGTTACTTATTTAACGAAGTTACCTGAAGTCTTTCTGATATAGGTGTTAAAGTGATTTGATAAAAATTTTTTACTGTAAAAGAGTTTGGTAGTTCAAAATTTTTTACGGTATTTCGAGTCCCAGGTCCTATCGTTAGTCTCAAATATTCGGAGAGACGTGTGTCCTCGATACACATATACGACTAGTCCTCGAGAGTCTTCTTTTTCAGACCCCAAAAAGGTAGGAAGATTGATGAACTGGTCATTCGGTCGTTACCCTTTTTTAGGTCACCCTCAACGGTCGGTGTTTTCCCCATAATGGGGTATCCGTCTTATCTCAGTTTTACGAAGTTCTCCAATTTTCAGATAAAAATTTTCCTTTCTTGTGTCTCATACGGAAATTGAACCACAATTTTTATTTGAGTCGACGGAGGAGATGTGAGGGGGGAGGAGGGTGACAGGAGGGCATGGGACGTGACGGGACATCCTTTCTGTCTCGAACACAAAGTAAAACAAAGAAGAGTACTCAAAAAGAAAAAGTGAAGGGGGGTGGGGGTTAAGAATCGGTTTGTATCCGATGAACTAAAAGTCAAGTTGTTTTGTTTCGAGTAAGAGAGAGGTTTAAAGGAGTCCTTGTTAGACGGGGGGTCTTTCATGTGACCTAATATTAAGTCTTAATTGGTACACTCCCCGACTCCTCTTTGAGGTGTGTGTTTAATCGTTTTACCTCAGGACGGTTGAGAGGGGATTCGGACCGTTCACAGATGTCCCGTTCCCACAGCAACCACCCAGTAAATCTGTTGTCCCGGGATGTGACTTGTGACAAATTATAACCTCAAAATCGTGTCTGAAAAGGACTCTGTACCAATAGGCACATTTGTGACGAAAGGACTCAACCAAAGTTATTTAAGGTAAATTGTTGGTGTCTTTAGGATATCTAGTCTACACGGTCAAAAAAGGGGGGGTATTTTCTGGATTAGATATGTCGTCTTTTCGCCGATAGGTCTTACTTGTTAGACCTAAAGAATGACGGACATCTACCATCTGTCTAAAGTTCTGGGTTGAGTCCCCGTTTTCACTGTCTCTGTGTCTCTGTGTCCAGACCCATGACATGACAGTGACCCCTCCCCTCCGACTCTCTACTTCCCTAGCGACGTTGGAACAAATGGGTTTTTTCTAAATCCCCCTTTTTTTTTCTGTCGGGTGTCAGTACTCTTTTCGTTGTCTTAAGTAAAATCCTTTATTACAATCTCAGAGTCGAGTCAGAGGTTGGACTTCCCAACGGAGTTTTCGGAGAGACGTTGAAGGAAAAGTGTTTTACTCTAGGGGTGGAAGAATCTAGATAAGAAATTATCTTTGTATGTTGACAATTTAATGGATATTAACTATACTTATTTTATACATGATTCCTACATTACACGTTGTACTAATTATATTAATTGTGACGACATACAATATATACTTTCAACAATCTCTCATTTAGGATTCTCAAGAGTAGTGTTCCCTTTTTTAAAAAAAAAGAAAGAAAATAAAACTTAGATGTACTCTACTACTTACAAGTGATTTAAATGATACCATTAGTAAAATACTACACGTATTCAATTCAGTAAAGTGAGGGTTGTAGAATTTAAATATGTTAAGATATACAGTTAATATAGAGTTATTTTGGTTTTTACTTTTTTACTTTTTATAATTTAGTCTTTTAAATTGTTCAGATTTTTAGGGTCATGTTTCTATGGGAATACGTTTATAACAAGTTTAAATTACTTCACTAGAACTACATACAAACCTTTCAATCTTCCCTTTAAAATAGTTACTTCCACCGCAAACTCGGTAACAACAGGTAAAAAGTGTTTTCCTTTCGCGAGATCACGTTGTCGTATGGACCCCGCGATCGTCATTGGTACGTACGGAACTTTTGTTCCGTTCCGGTCCTAGGAGTCGGAGATCCCGTGATGTCCGAGAACCTTCCCAGAAGAGAGGGACACGAGTTCTGACTAGATTCTTGGTTGTTTCTGACAAAAGTGACCTACAGATACGTGGATAAGAAGTTTTATATATCTAACCAACGCTAATCAGTTTATGTTAAGACAAGTCAAGTCAGTGAGTCAGCACAGGCTGAGGAACGGTGGGGTACCTGACGTCGTGTGGTCCGAAGGGACAGGTAGTGGTTGAGAGTCTCGAACGAGTTTGAGTACAGGTAGCTCAGTCACTACGGTAGGTTGGTTGGGTAGGAGACAGTAGGGGAAGAGGAGGACGGAAGTGAGAAAGGGTCGTAGTCCCAGAAAAGGTTACTCAGTCAAGAAGTGTAGTCCACCGGTTTAAATAATTAAAATAAAAGTATATACGTAATTATTTTACGTTTAAGTAAAAATTTGTTTAATTTTTAGTTAGACTAAAATTATATATTGAGAAAGAAACAGAAAAAAAAAAATCGTGACTGATAGAGTCTCAATAAACATAATTAGATGAACGAGCTTAATCAGGGAAAAGGAATTAGAGATGACATACGACACGACACGATACGAAACAGTAAATTATTACAGACTGAGAATCACTAGGGTACTTGACACCTGACGGTCCGAGGAGACAGGGACGTTAAGAGGTCCGTTCTTATAACCTCACCCAACGGTACGGGAGACGGTCCCCTAGACGGGTTGGGTCCCTAGTTTGGGTCCAGAGGGTGTAACATCCGTCTAAGAAATGGCAGACTCGGTGGTCCCTTCGGGTTCTTGTGACCTCCCCCATCGGATAGGGAAGAGGTCCCTTAGAAGGACTGGGTCCTTAACTTGACCCAGAGGACTTAACTCCTACCGAAAAAATGGTCGACTCGATGGTCCCTTCGGGGAGAGAAAACATATGGGACGGATATAAAATGTTCTCGTTTTCGGTTTTATGTTGTTTACATTATCGATCCTTACTCAAATTGTTCGGTTATAAAAAACAAACAAACAAAAGTAAATAAATAAATATAAAAAATAAAAATGAAATAAAATGAAATGTTATGACATAACCAAAACGGTATGTAACTGTACTTAGACGGTGCCCACATGTACGCAAGGGTTAGGACTTAGGGGGAGGGTGGAGGGTGGGGTATAGTAGAGAGACCTAGTAGGGGTACGTGGTCGGGGTTCGTAGGACATCGGACATAGTTTGTATCTGACCGTGAAGCAAAGAATGTACTATCATATGTACAAATTTACGGTCAGAGGGTTTAGTAGGGTGGGAGAGGGAGAGGGAGTCTCAGGTTTTCAGGCAAGATATGTAGACACAGAGAAAACGACAGANACACAGAAAAAACGACAGAGCGTATGTCCCAGTAGTAATGGTAGAAAGATTTAAGGCATATATACACAGTCATATGACATAACCACAAAAAGAAAGACCAAATGAAGTGAGACATATTAACCGAGGTCAAAGTAGGTAGAGTAGTCTTGACTAAGTTTACATAAGAAAAATTACCGACTTATTATGAGGTAACACATATACATGGTGTCGAAAGAATAGGTAAGTAGACGACTACCTGTAGATCCAACAAAGGTACAGGACCGATAACATTTGTCACGACGCTACTTGTAACCCCATGTACACAGAGAAAGTGAAGACCAAAGGAGACACACATACGGGTCGTCAGCCTAACGACCTAGTATTCCGTCGAGATAAACGTTAAAAATTTCCTTAGAGGTGTGACAAAAGGTATCACCGACATGATCAAACGTAAGGGTGGTTGTCACATTCACCCAAGGGAAAAGAGGTGTAGGAGAGGTCGTAAATAACGAACATCTGAAAACCTAGCGTCGGTAAGACTGACCACACTTTACCATGGAGTAACACCAAAACTAAACGTAAATAGACTATTACTCACTACAACTCGTAGAAAGGTACACAAACAATCGGTAGACATACAGAAGGAACCTCTTTACGGGTAAATCAAGAAACCGGGTAAAAAACTAACCCAGCAAATAAAAAGACCTCAACTCGACGTATTCAACGAACATATAAAAACTCTAATCAACAAACAGTCAACAAAGTAAACGATAACAAAAGAGGGTAAGTCTTCAGACAGAAAAGTGGAACGAATATCAAAGGAAACAACACGTCTTCGAAAATTAAAATTAATCTAGGGTAAACAAATAAAAACGGAAATAAAGGTCTTAAGACCCTCCACCTAGTATCTCCTAGGACGACACTAAATACAGACTCTCACAAAACGGATACAAGAGGAGATCCTCAAAATATCAAAGACCAGAATGTAAATCCAGAAATTAGGTAAAACTCAAATAAAAGCACATACCACAATCTTTCACTAGATCAAAGTAAGAAAATGTTCACCAAGTGGTCAAAAGGGTCATGGTGAACAATTTCTCTAACAGAAATTAGGTAACATATAAGAACGGAGGAAACAGTTTATTCCACAGGTATCCACACACCTAAATAGAGACCCGAAAGATAAAACAAGGTAACTAGATATACAGACAGAAACACGGTCATGGTATGACAGAACTACTGACACCGAAACATCATCTCGGACTTCAGTCCGTTCAACTAAGGAGGTCAAGGTAAGAAGAAAGAGTTCTAACGAAACCGATAAGCTCCAAAAAACATAAAGGTATGTTTAGAACTTTCATAAACAAGATCAAGACACTTTTTATAGAGACCATCGAACTATCCCTAACGTAACTTAGACATCTAACGAAACCCATCATATGAGTAAAAGTGATATAACTAAGAAGGCTAGGTACTTGTACCATATAAAGAGGTAGATAATCACAGGAGAAGCTAAAGAAAGTAGTCACAAAATATCAAAAGTTATGAATCCAGAAATCAAAGAAATCCATCCATATAAGGATTCATAAAATAAGAAAAGCAACGTTACCACTTACCTTAACAAAGGAATTAAAGAAAAAGAAGAAAGAGTAATAATCACATATCCTTACGTTCCCTAAAGACACACAAATAAAATATAGGACGTTGAAATGATATAAGTAACTAATCGACATCATTAAAAGACCACCTCAGAAATCGCAAAAGATACATCTCCTAGTACAGTAGACGTTTGTCACTCTCAAAATGAAGAAGAAAAGGTCAAACCTAAGGAAAATAAAGAAAAAGACGAGACTAACGACACCGGTTTTGAAGGTCTTGATACAACTTATCATCGCCACTTTCACCTGTGGGAACAGAACAAGGACTGAAATCCCCTTTACGAAAGTTAAAAAGTGGTAACTCCTATTACAAACGACACCCAAACAGTATATATCGAAAATAATACAACTCCATACAAGGAAGATAAGGACGAAAGACCTCTCAAAAATAGTATTTACCTACAACTTAAAACAGTTTCCGGAAGAGACGTAGATAACTCTATTAGTATACCAAAAATAAAAAGTTAAACAATTACACCACTTAATGTAACTAACTAAACGCCTATAACTTCTTAGGAACGTAGGGACCCTATTTCGGGTGAACCAGTACCACATACTAGAAAAATTACACAACAACCTAAGACTAACGATCTTAAAACAACTCCTAAAAACGTAGATACAAGTAGTCACTATAACCGGACATCAAAAGGAAAAAACACTGTAGAAACAGTCCAAAACCATAATCCCACTACCACCGGAGTATCTTACTCAAACCTTCAAATGGAAGGAGACGTTAAAAGACCTTCTCAAACTCCTCCTATCCACAATCGAGAAGAGCTTTAAAAACCATCTTAAGTCGACACTTCGGCAGACCTGGACCCGAAAACAAACGACCTTCTAAAGACTAATGTCAAAGTTAAAGGCACGAACACTACCCAGACAATTCTAAAAGATAAAGAAGGACCAAGTCAAAACCTTTTAACATGAAAAGATTCTTAAACAGGTAAAGAAGGTGCAACAGGTAAAATAACCGTATGTTGACGACTATCATCAGAGAATACTAGGAAACATAAAGACACAACAGAAAACACTAGAGAGGTAAAAGTAAAGATTAAAATAACTAAACTAAAAAGAGAGAAACAAAGAACTACTCAGACCGTTCACCAAACAGTTAAAATAAATAGGAAAGTTTCTTGGTCGAAAAACGAAACAACTAAAAACGATACCAGAGAAAACAAAGAAAACGTAAATAAAGACGGGATTAAAAATTCTAAAGAAAGGAAGATGATTGAGACCCCAAGAGGTAAAGAAAGAAAAGATCAACGAAATCCACATCTCAATCAAATAAATAAACTGAAAAAAGAACAAAGAACTCCATACGGACATAACCATACTTGAAAGGAGATTCGTGACTAAAATATCACAGGGTGTCCAAAACCCAACGACACAAAAGTAAAAGTAAGCAAAGATACGTATTAAACTAAAGAAAAAACTCAAGAAGACACTAAACAACCAATAAGTCTTCGCACAACAAGTCGGAGGTATACGACCCTAAAAATTATCAAAAAGAGGACATTAACTCAAGATTAGAATCACGTAATACCAGTCTTTTCTACGAACCTTACTAAAGCTAAAAAAACTTAAATAGTTCCAATCTAAATACCGGGTCCTACACTAGATAGGACCTTTTCCAAGGTACTCATGAACTCTTTTTCCACTTTAAGCAACAAAACCCCACTTTACAGGATATCTATAGTTAATCCAGATTGACCAGATAACATAGTAAATTTCAAACACAAAGAAACAATTAAAAGACAAATCAACTAGACAGGTATCCACACTCACCCCATAATTTCAGAGGGTGATAATAACACAATAACAACTAAAGGGGAAAGTATGAACAATCGTAAACAGAATGTATAACGCCACGAGGATACAACCCACGTATATATAAATATTAACAATATAGAAGAAGAACCTAACTAGGAAACTAGTAATACATCACCGGAAGAAACAGAGAAAAGTGTCGGAAACAAAATTTCAGATAAAATAGCCTCTACTCATAACGATGAGGACGAAAGAAAACCAGAGATAAACGTACCTTACAGAAAAAGGTCGAGAAGTGAAAGTCAGACATACACAGGTAACAAAACTCCACCCAGAGAACATCCGTCGTATATATCCCTAGAATAAAAACATAGGTAAGTCGGTCAGAAACGGAAAACCAACCCCGTAAGTTGGGTAAATACAAATTCCATTAATAACTATTCACACTAGGGCAACGGTAAATGAAATAACAAAACCCAAGCCCAAATATGTGGGGAAAACACAAAGGACAGATCTCTTATAGGAAATCATAAACAACCTCTCGACCAAACCACCACGACTTAAGAGAGTTGAAAACGAACAGACATTTCGAAAAATAAAGAGGAAGTATAAACTTACTCTAGGAACGACCCATGTCATTAGACCCGACATCCAATAAAAGAAAGTAGTGAAATTCATACAGAACGGTAAGGGAGGACCGGACTTCTCAAAGATACCTTTCTAGACGTCAATAGGAATACCCTTAGGGGAACACACAATAAACAACAAAAAGGGAACGATGAAAATTATAAACAAGAAACACAAACCAGAAACAATTAAACTAATTATATACAGAACCCCACAAAGCGGAACCCAAATAGGACAAACCTTGAGAGACCAAAGAACCTGAACCCACTAGTAAAGGAAGGGGTAAAATCCCCTCAAAAGTTGATAATAGAGGAGTTCTTAAAAGAGTACCAGAAAGAAAAACAGAAGAAGAAGACCCTGAGGATATTAAGCTTACAACCTCGCAAAGTATAACAGGACCTCCAGAGACTCCAACAGGAGTAAAGAAAATTAAGCAAAAAGAAAAAAGGAGAGACTAAGTAAATAAAGATGGTAAGATAGAAGATAAAGTGATTAGGATAGAAGACGGAGGTAATAAGATGATAAACAACGGAGGTCTCACAAAGACTAGAGTGAATAACGTAATAAGCAATATATAACTGAGAAAAAATAAAGAAGATCCAGGAACAATTTGGAAAGAACGTAGAAGAGTTAGGAACAGAGGTCCCATAAATAGACACTAAGGTAAAACTAAAGTTCTAAAACCTAGTAAAAGTGATAGTTATAAGCCTTAAGAAAGAGTCCATCTAAGGGATAGAGAAGGAGAAACCAAACCAAACCATCCGTAAAGAGGACAAGGAAATGGACGACCCATAAGGAGACAGAGAAGTAGAACCAATATAACGTCGCAAACCCCACCGGAAAGATATAAGACCCTTAAACACCTCAAGAGAAATAATACCTCAAAGGAGTGACACCCACCCCAACATAGTTACCGAATTGTTCGGTCATAATTCTGTAGGTCTGACGGAACGGAGACCATGGAGAGTGAGACCGTTTGTGATAAAGAAGTCAGTAAATGATAGTAAAGACTACTGAGTTAATAAAAAATTTACTCATAGACTAAAATAAACATACATAAAACTCTGTATTGACTGTATATTGTAATACAAGTGAAATCCACATGTTGTATTACTATAAACATATATAATGTTTTACTAATGGTGTTATTTAGATCAATTGTCGGTAGTGGTGTGTAGTAATGTTTAGGAAAAAGATCGCTACTCTGAAAATTCTAAATGAGAGAGAATCGTTGAAAGTGACTCTTCCGTTACCGTGGGGTGAGGTCATGAGAGCGTGTCTCAACCTGTGCTGACTTTACTGAATCGTCGTCGTCGTTGAAAGTGTATATGTCAAACTTTCAATTGGTATACCCAACTAACAATTGGTGTCAGTGGCACGATATGTAGTGTAGGGATCCTTAATAAATAGTATGTTGACCTTCAAAAAATGGAAAACTGGGAAAAGTGGGTAAAATCAGTGGAGGGTAGGGACCGGAGTCCATTGGTGAGTTGTATATAAAGAATTAGTCAATTAAGATTTTAATGTATAGAGAGTCGATCTTCGGTGTGTAAAATTATAAATCGAAAAACGGAATTTTTTCATTTTCACTTTCAGCGAGTCAACACAAGTTGAGAAATGATCTCACCCATCGGAAAGGGAAGAGGTCCCCTAGAAAGGTTGGGTCCCTAGTTTGGGTCCAGAGGGCGTAAGGCCAGTCTAAGAAAGGGTAGACTAGGTGTTCCCTTCGGGTCCGAAGACGATTTAAGTAAGTAAGATCTTTAATTACCATGTAACTATGTACAGTCATTAAATTTCAAGAGTCGATTTTTGCTTCTCTCCTTAGTTTAGATACTATTTTTTGTAAACTCAACCACTGATAAATACAACAAGGACCTTCCTGATCCCCACCGAATGTTTCTACGTTAATACGTTAATGTTTCTACTTTCTATGTAAGTCGTTATATGTTCGCTAGTTTGTATTCAACTTCTTTTCTTCTGTTTCTTTTACCCTGTCTTTTACTCAACGTCACCACTCCAATCCTGCACTTTCCACCCGACACTTTAGGATGTCCGGAGGTTCTCGACTTTCCGGTTAGGTCCGAGACGGGAAACATTCGTCGGTTTCCTTTTTCCCTTTGTAGTCATTCGTGTATTAAATATAATAAACGAGTTATTTTAGTGTTACCGAAGAGTGTTCTTCCGGTCGAGAAAGTTGATCACTCTACTGGTCGAAGTTCTTTCCCGTCGTAGGGGTTTCGTATGAACAACGTTTGTTTATTTTTTTAATCAAAATCAGGTACAGGAGTCCGGTTTTGAGTAGTCATTAATTAAACAGTGTCGGAAAGGTCGTGAATCATCACAGACTGAGAAACACAGGGGTACCTGACATCGGACCGAGGAGATAGGTACCCCTAAGAGGTCCGTTCTTATGACCTCACCCAACGGTACGGGAGGAGGTCCCCTAGAAGGGTTGGGTCCCTAACTTGGGTCCAGAGGACGTAACGTCCACCTAAGAAATGGTAAACTCGGTGGTCCCTTCGGGTTGTGAATCACACTTAATAGAAACGGTAGAAGAGATACATCCCTTTGTCCGTCTCGTTAAACGAGGACCACGTATGGTTGAGTTAATGACTTAATTTTTGTCTTTATTAGACAGGATCTCTCTACTTTGAGAGTCAGGGTGGAATGGAAGTCTACCCGTCCAGAGTCTAAAACTAGACATTTACCGGAGTTCGCAAAGGTTACCACTCGAAAATGCGACAAGTAAAAGAGAATGTAGGAGGGCGACGCCAGAAGGGGTGGGACTGAGTCGAAACCAGTGAACCTCATGAAGGAGCACACGATATACCTTTAATATTAACACTTTAATTTACTTAATTATGTCGGTTTGACAAACTGACCTGACACTGACTATGTGAAACACGAAGTTGAAGAACCAACCGATCTTCCTTTAATTTTAACGTGGAGTCCCCCAACAACACTTTGATTTACTCACTTACATAAATTTTACGAGTCTTGTCTCGGACCGTGTACCATTCACAGTCGACGAGATCTTGTGTGTCGGTTCCACTTTTGAGGGAAAACTTCTAGAGTCCCTCCTCTGGAGCTCCGAAATTTCCTACTCGTCCACATTTGGTCGATCTCTTCCCCCTCACGAGGTCCGTTTCCCTAGTCCGTCGAGTCTCCGACTCTCCACTTTCTCTCGTCTACAGAAAGGTTTTCGGTCTTTTCCCTTCTCAAGTCTTTCTGACCTAACACAGCTGTTATGTTCTCCCCCCCACCCCTCACACCCTTCTTCCTACTCCGACCTCTCTTGTCTCGGGTCCCACCCGGAAATTTCTTTACGACACACACTCGAATCAGCGAGTCAGTCAAGTCAAGTCACCGAGTCAGTACAGGCTGAGAAACACTGGGGTACTTAGTGTCGTGTGGTCCGGAGGGACAGGTAGTGGTTGAGGTTCTCAAGTGAGTTTGAGTACAGGTAGCTTAGCCACTACGGTAGTTCGGTAGAGTAGGAGACAGTAGGGGAAGAGGAGGACGGGCGTTAGGGAGGGTCGTAGTCCCAAAAAAGGTTACTCAGTTGAGAAACGTACTCCACGGGTTTCATGACCTCAAAGTCGAAATCGTAGTAAGGAAGGTTTCTTTAGGGTCCTGACTAGAGGAAATCTTACCTGACCAACCTAGAGGAACGTCAGGTTCCCTGAGAGTTTTCAGAAGAGGTTGTGGTGTCAAGTTTTCGTAGCTAAGAAGCCACGAGTGGAAAGAAGTGTAAGGTTGAGAGTGTAGGTATGTACTGATGACCTTTTTGGTATCGGAACTGATCTGTCTGGAAACAACCTTTTCATTACAGAGACGAAAAGTTATACGATAGATCCAACCAGTATTGAAAGGAAGGTTCCTCATTCGTAGAAAATTAAAGTACCGACATTAGTGGTAGACGTCACTAAAACCTCGGGGGGTTTTATCAGACTGTGACAAAGGTGACAAAGGGGTAGATAAAGGGTACTTCACTACCCTGGTCTACGGTACTAGAAGCAAAAGACTTACAATTCGAAATTCGGTTGAAAAAGTGAGAGGAGAAAGTGAAAGTAGTTCTCCGAAAATCAAGGAGAAGTGAAAGACGGTATTCCCACCACAGTAGACGCATAGACTCCAATAACTATAAAGAGGGCCGTTAGAACTAACGTCGAACACGAAGTAGGTCGGGTCGCAAAGAGTACTACATGAGACATATCTTCAATTTATTCGTCCCACTGTTATATATCGGAACTGCGTGAGGAAAAGAATAAACCTTGGTCAGACAACAAGGTACAGGTCAAGATTGACAACGAAGGACTAGACGTATATCCAAAGGGTTCTCCGTCCAGTCCACCAGACCATAAGGGTAGAGAACTTTTTAAAAGGTGTCAAATAACACTAGGTGTGACAGTTTCCGAAACCGTATCAGTTATTTCGTCTTTATCTACAAAAAGACCTTAAGAGAACGAAAAAGCTACTAGGTCGTGTACAACCGTTAAACTAGAGATCAAGGAGACGGAAAAGATTTTGGTCGAACTTGTAGTACTTCAAGTGCCAAGTGCATAACGACTTCGGACCGAACCTCTTAAAACTCGTAATGAAATGATCGCACACTCTGCTCACGTTAACACGTCATCAAACTCGTAAGAAACCGTAACGGAAAGAAACCTTAACCTTACTTTTGACTGGAAAAGGTCAGGACACCGGTGACGACTCAAAAGGTTTAAACGACCGTATAACTCACGTCGTGAAAGTGTCGTAGTAGAAAGTCCTAAACCTTATCGAGTTGACCTTAAGGTAGTGGAGGTGATCGAAACAAGCATCACTACGAAAGATTCCGGGTGAACTGAAGTGTAAGGTCCTACAGACCGAGATCCACTCACTAGTGTGGTAGCACTAATACAGTACAGGTTACGAAACACTGGGGTATCTGATATCGCGTGGTCGGAGGAGAAATGTACCCTAAAAGTTCATTCTAATGTCCTCAGACAACAGTAAAGAAAGAGGTCCCCTAGAAGGACTGGTTCCCAGTTTGGACGTAGGGGACATTACGTCCGTCTAAGAAATGGACGACTCGGTAGTCCCTTTGGGATTCTATACAACGACGGTGATTCAGTGAAGTCAACACAGGCTGAGACACACTGGGGTATCTACCGTCGGGTGGTCCGGGGGGGTAGGGACCCTAAGAGGTCCGTTCTTGCGACCTCACCCAACGGTAACGGAAGAGGTTACGCACTTTCACTTTTCACTTTCACTTCAGCGAGTCAGTACAGGCTGAGAATCGCTGGGGTACCTGACGTCGGATGGTCCAAGGAGGCAGGTACCCTAAAAGGTCCGGTCTCATGACCTCACCCCACGGTAAAGAAAGAGGTATTCTGTACAACTCCTCACAATTCAATCAATTTGAGTTCTCAGGTAATCTGACTCCATCGAGATTTCAACCAACTAGATGTGTTCGTTTGGTTTTTAGATTCAAACTTTTAAAGAGTTCCAATTCTTTAGGTTTGTATTCCTCCTGGTGAGTGTTTGTCGTTATTCTGAAGTTCGACACCAGTTACTGTCTTAGAGGAAAAAACGAAGGTGTGAAAGTGTTATCCACAAAGGGGACCGAGGGTAGGCGTCTCGTGAGGATTGGTGAAGACCAAACCTCGCCGGGTTAAGTTTAACTAAAAAAAGAGTTTATTTGAGATTTTGAGAAATTATATGGAGTGAAATAGGAAATTGTCCTCAAATCCGGACTCCTGCCATCCTATGTTAAACTCGTAAAATAAATCGTCTCACCGTTGTGACTTAAATACTAAGTCTCTAAAGAAAACAACGTTATACCCTTCATATACCCCACCCTTCCTCTTTTCTTTCTTTCCGTCTTTCTCGGTAATCCGGTCACGTACACAGGTCTTTTCGCCGTCATAGAACGTGATTCCACCACTGTCGTTCCTGTCTCTCTTTGTTTAAATAAAACCTCCGTTTTTACTATCCGCACCGTGACCTGATGTATACCCTCCGTTTGTTCTTACTCCGAAGTCTTTACTAACAGACCCACTGAAGGGACCATCAGGTCACCAACTCTGAAGTGGAAGGTCACGTCCCGCACACCCAACTAGGGACTACTCCAACGATTTTAGGGTGTATGGACCCCTGGTCTTTCTGTTTTGTATTTTGTTGGTTATAATATTGTTTAAGTTATTTCTTAAAAAAAAATTATATCCTTTTTTTTACGACGTGCACAAAGACTGGACCCATTTACAAGGTGTCGTTCGTCTTCCGTCTCAGTAATTTTGACATCCGAGACCCCTGAAGGGACCATCAGGTCATTAGTTCTGAGGCACAACGGTGACGTCCCCCGTACCCAAGTTAGGGACCAACTACTTGATTCTAGGACGTGCGGTGAGTCGGCTGTGTTTCGTTTGTTTTTCATACCCGGGACAGATGGGTCACATGTAAGTTTGGGGTCGAGATGAGTACTACTTGAGAACTTGGACCCCGTTTCGTGATCTGATGAATGAAGACTATACACTTTACCGTTGTTATCGACATGGAAGACACAGCCCGAGAAGGTTCCACTTTACACCATTTCACGTAATTTACGAACCTTGGTTGGTTCGGACCTTATGGTACTCGTCTCAGTTGGAACAGGGTCTCTGCTCCTAGAACCTCCTTTTGTGTCCACCCCACCCTCGTGACACTTAAGTCTAGTTTGTACAACTCAGACTCTGTAGATTCCTTCGTCTCTTTCTCCGGACCCGATCTCTGCATACGGCCCCAGGTCGGGGCCACCTAGGTCCCACTAAGCTTCCACCCCCCTGCCTCAGTCGCAGAAGCCTTTTTATGTATAAATTAGTGTCTATATCTCTCCAATCTTTACCTATCACATCATCCTTCTAATCACCTCTTTTCCTCCGACTTATTGAACCTAATGCACCTTATCGTAGGTACGAGGTCTACCCTTAAGTCGGTCTTTTTACCCTCGTTCTTTCTTCGTTGTACCCCCTTAGTCAGAAAGACCTTTGACTAGGCTAAAGAAATAAAAACCCAAACGAATATATGGCAAACAATGTGTATCCCTACTTGTGTCTCAGTGCGCCCTCAGTCGTCAGGACTGGAAATAGTTTTAGTCCACGAAGTGTATTTACATATTTTTTCCATGTAGTTGAAGACCGGTACTCACTCTGGACGACTGTAAAATACTAGGAAAGAAAGACTATTGGTTTTTTGAATAAAGAAGGTTCCCACAAAAAAGAATTTGGTCCGTGGTGGGAGGTTTATTTCAATGTAAGGATATCCCACTCCCACATCACTCAATGTTAGTTCTTTCCTTAAATAAATTGGGTTCCAATTGTACTAATCAGAATTTCCAATTATGAATAAAGAGGATATACGAATTTCCAATTATGAATAAAGAGGATATACAATCAATATAAGTAATATTCCCATCCCTTGTACCTCTAAATCGTCGTTTGTAGTCGGGTTGTTTACTTTTAGGAAAGTGGTTACGAGGGGAATTCTAGATAAATCAGAATTCTATACTATTTCAATGTAAAAATGTATCGTTCCTGTGTCACTAAATATTGTTTCATGTCACTAGATAATGTTTTCTCTTTTAGGTAATTGAGTTTTTCAGATCATAACGATTGTAGTTTTTGATGATATAAAGGAAACGATATAAGGTTTATGTAACTAATTATATAAGGGTCCACGGATTCCTATACCTCCGGACCGTCGTTAGTAACTGAGTTGTTCTTCTTTTTCGGGATACGATTAATTCTGAGAGTTTTATGAGGTTTTGAGAGACACGACAAATACCAATTCTCCATCATTTGTTAGTACACCGTCCTCATACCTATTAGGACAGTATGTTCGATCAGACAGTCGTCTCTCCAAACTGGACTCTGTAGGAACAGGGTGGGTCTCGTCCCTTAATCGTCGTTAATAACTGTGTTGTTTACTTTTTTGGGAAGTGGTTATATTAAGGATTGGTTGTGTAATATGATTATTAAAGATTGAGGGGTTTTCTTAAACGGAAATCATTCAGATTTTGTAGAGTACGGAGAGTCTAACCCTCCGATATTTGTTAGTGTACACCGGCCTGCTTGGATATGTCCACCCGATCTATTGGAAGTCTCCTCAGACATTCAACTTTGTGAGAACAGTGCGGGTTCTTACAAATAACGGAACCTCGACGTGCAAATGAGGAAGAGACTCTCTTTGTCAATACCGCCTCTCGGGGGGCATTTCAGTCTCCACATCCACTCTCGTATTTTGTCTGAGACCAAAACGCCAATCTACGAGCCCTTGTCCCCCAAAGGACTCCGAACTAGTGCGGAAACGTATACGGTTCGGAGGAAGGAGTACTGGAAACGGCACCCGCCTCAAGGAGTGCGACCGGGGGCCGTCTGTATACAAATTAAGATCTCGGTAGTGTTCTACTGTTGACCTCGGTACTCTTACCTGCTCCGACAGGTTTCTGACCTCCATTTGACTCTTGTCTATTTTCTATGCCATTTGGGTCCCTACAGTTGTAAATTCAGCGGTCAAAGCCCTTCTCTCCGATTCCTTCTTTCGTCTCTTTTCGCCAGTCCTTTCAGTCTTCTCTCGGACGTCACCGAGCGACACTCCCCTCTTGTTTCTGACATTCTTATCGTCCTCGACCTGATCCTCAATAACTGCACTGAAGTCGAGAGGGGAGTAGTAGGAGAGGTCGGTCCCCGGAACACTATACCGTCGTTCTTCGAACAGACTCAACTGCACATTTTCTCGTTTGTAGTCTTAGGTACAGACTAGAAGACACGACTAGGTCTTCGTGGACCTTGAGTGGAACCACTGACCTTTACTGGTTCGGGGTAAAGATTAGAAAAAACACACACACCAAAAAACAAAACAAAACAAAAATGAAATGTTATGACACAACCAAAACGGTATGTAACTGTACTTAGGTGGTGCCCACATGTACTCAAGGGTTAGGACTTGGGGGGAGGGTGGAGGGAGGGGTATAGGTTGAAGACTAGAAAAGGTAGTACACTGTTTGATCTATCACCTATAAGGAAGACCTTAAGTTTGTCGACGATATTGACTCTTGAATGTACTCAGACTAATAGATGGAAGAAAACATATCTTCCGGTAAACATCCAAGGAGTAGAGAAAAGATTCCAGGTTTTTTGGAAAACTCATTAACACTAGAGTCTAAAGAGAAAAGACAATTTCTCATACTGAGTTCTTCCAACAAGGTACACGACATAAATAATCTCGGGGTTCTGGGTGGGTTCTGAACTGAGGGTCCTAAGACTACCGTTACGGTCGTAAGACGACCGGGTTCCCTTCAGAAACGATCTCCTGTGTCCCTCCTAATGACACTAAGTTTCGTTTTTACAACACTTTGACGAAATATAAGACAGATCGTGTTCGTTCCTCCTCAATAAGAATATTAGTAGTAGTCTCGGAAAATGATGTGTCCAAACCCTTCACCATTATTTTCGTCGTATGAAGAGAGAACTTAAACTGATGGGGATTTGAACGTAATTATGATTAAACACGTTTCAAATCGCGATTCGAGCGACATCGTGAAAGCATGTCATCAACGGACACGTAAATCTTACTGTGTTATTAGAGAATAAGATCCTTTTTCAATGAGACCGTTGTACTTGGAATATCGAATTCTACTTGACCAAGGTGAAGAGTAAGGAGGTAAGAGTTCCGATTAACCCAATGATTTGAGGGTGTTTGATTTTTCTTTCGTGATTATCTCAGGTCTGGTACAGGACCTTCCCTGTACCTCTTTTTGTTATTAACTCCGACTGGTCAACCTATAGTTTACACTAGGGTAAACAGTTGTACACTGGTTACTTTTCCCCCGTGTGTACAAAAAATTAATTAGAGGCACTTTTTGTTGTACATAATCGTATTACTGACAAAATACGTCGTTATTGTATTTACCGTTAGGTGAGAGTATTTTATAAACATAATTTTAATCCTTTACCATCGTGTAAGTTTGTGTTCTCGATTACCTTCGGATTTATATCTAATATAGGGTAGACCGACGGTTCTCGGAAGGAGGTGCGTAATTGGTCTCCTGGTTCGTCTCTTCCTTTGATCGAAAATTTTTACGTTTTCTCTTTCTCTAAAATAGACTTTTGTAGTTCAGTATCCTACACTTCTCAGTAGACAAAGTACCTGATAAATACTCAGTCTACAATTAAGACTACGACAGAAGTTTACGTACCTCTCTTTTCTGTCTAAAAAGAGGAAAATTCGAACTTTCCGACCAACTCCGTCCATCGAGTGTCGACCATTCATCGTAAGTCAACAAATTTTATTAAAAATAGACCGAAACTGTAAGGGACTTAAACGTGTTATTTGTCTGGACGACAAAGATAGGGAGGTAAAATTGATGATCGGAGTACCCTGGTACAGGGACATCGTAAAATATTCTCGATACAAAACGTGATTGACTTATTGCTCAGGCACAAATGTTTTGTTTTAATAAAAAAAGGTCAAAGTCTAAACGAATAATTGTTTCATCTATAAAGAGTTCGGTTTTAAAGGGGAAACAAATACCAACCTTTAGAACTAGGTTCACTTTTTTTGTTTTAGATGATTACTCATGTCTTTAAATGGTGGTACGTCTTTAGAGAGAAAAGTTGTTAGGACACCGTATGTTGGGTGTACTATTAGTACATGAGTATCTCTCAGTTGGTACCGATAAACGTCAGTTACGTTAAGGAGATGGATCCTCCAAAAACTCTGTATTTATCTAGTCTCTCAGAACGTTTTACACATAAATAGAAACTGGGAAATGTAAAAAGTCTTAAACAAACCTTATAACTCCTTACGATAGAACTCACATAACCAAACAAAAACATGAGACTACTTTGAGATTACTTTTTGTCCCTGACACTTGTCCTACTTTTTTCAAATTAGGCCCGGGACCCAACTATCCCTTTTAGTAGAGACCCGATCCCGGTCCTCACGAAACCAAGAGGAATACTCTTAGACGTCTCTTCAAGATTGAGGGTTTATAACCAGTCTAGACGTCGGGGTGGACGAATTTTAGGAGGTCACCGAGAACAATAATTTATTTTGAGGAATGGAACCGGTTCTTTTGGGATATACCAGACCGAAGACGAGTCTGGAATGGTCAGGAGAATCCCCGTCTTAATACAGGGAGGTTTTAAATGTACAACTGTAGGATTGAAGTTATGGAGTTTTACACTGATATAAACCTCTATCCCATAACTTTCTTCATTAATTCCATTTTACCCCTACTATACTCACCCGGAATTAGGTTACACTATCAACAGATATTTTATTCGTCGTTAATTTTATGTCTATACGTGTTTCCTTTCTGGTACACTTCTCTCTCCCTTTCAACCAGTAGATTTTTCGTGACTCTCCCCGGACCCTTCTTTAGTTGTTACGACTGTGTAACTAGAACCTGAAGATTGAAGGTATTTGTGTTCTTTTGTTTAAAGTCAACAAATTCGGTGGGTCCGACACCAAGAAACGATGTCTTCGGGATTATATGATTATGTTCAGGTGAGTGAGTGAGACTCTAAGTCGGCAGGAACGGAAGAGGGACAAAGAAATTTAACGGACTGACCAAGGGTGGCATCCAAGAACCGTGATCGACACGGACAGTCGCCTAGAAACGTACCGACCAGGAAGAACCAAACTCCAGAATTTAATTTATAGTGTAGGAGTTTTTGATCTGTTAGATCTTATCCAGGGGACAAGGGGTAAAAGATACAGAAGTGAGAAAATTTTAAACGGTAGAATCTTGAATAATGGTGGACGAAAAGAACAATTGAATGTATGAAAGAATAGAAATAATAGGGGGTCACTCGAGAGACTCCTGTTTATGTTCTACAAATAGAACAAGTGATACATAGGGTTCAGAATCTTGTCTCGGTTGTCAACCATCCTCTACGTCCTTCATAAACAACTTAATGTTTACAAACTTACTTACTTATAGTTAACTTTTTGGAAAAATTAAATTTTAAAGTATTAGTTAATTAATGGTACTTTACTGACGGTGTTCCATTTCTATTAATCTGAACCAACTTGCTTCGTCTAATCTGACTTGAGTTGACTTAATCCGTTGACCTTTTGTTAGTTAAATATCTTAAGTTAAAATTTTAAAATAAGACAGACACTAGATCAGAACTAGTTTTTCCGGGATAAAGAGTTTTTTATTTCGTTTCCCCCTAGCCAAGTCAAGTCAAGTCAGCGAGTCAGTACAGACTGAGGAACGCTGGGGTACTTAGTGTCGTACGGCCCGGAGGGACAGGTAGTAGTCGAGAGTCTCGAGTGAGTTTGAGTTCAGGTAGTTCAGTCACTATGGTAGGTCGGTAGAGTAGGAGACAGCAGGGGAAGAGGAGGACGGGGGTTAGGGAGGGTCGTAGTCTCGGAAAAGGTTACTCAGTTGAGAAGCGTACTCCACCGGTTTCATAACCTCAAAGTCGAAATCGTAGTCAGGAAAGTTACTTGTGGGTCCTGACTAGAGAAAATCCTACCTGACCAACCTAGAGGAACTTCAGGTTCCCTGAGAGTTCTCAGAAGAGGTTGTGGTGTCAAGTTTTCGTAGTTAAGAAGCCACGAGTGGAAAGAAGTGTCAGGTTGAGAGTGTAGGTATGTGCTTGTGACCTTTTTAGTATGGGAACTGATCTACCTGGAAACAACCGTTTCATTACAGAGACGAAAAGTTATACGATAGATCCAACCAGTATTGAAAAGAAGGTTCCTCATTCGCAGAAAATTAAAGTACCGACGTCAGTGGTAGACGTCACTAAAACCTCGGGGGTTTTTATTTCAGACTGTGACAAAGGTGACAAAGGGGTAGATAAAGGGTACTTCACTACCCTGGTCTACGGTGCTAGAAACAAAAGACTTACAACTCGAACTTCGGTTGAAAAAGTGAGAGGAGAAAGTGAAAGTAGTTCTCCGAAAAATCGAGGAGAAGTGAAAGACGGTATTCCCACCACAGTAGACGTATAGACTTGAATAACTATAAAGAGGACCGTTAGAACTAAGGTCGGACACGAAGAAGGTCGGGTCACAAAGAGTACTACATGAGACGTATCTTCAATTTATTCGTCCCACTGTTATATGTCGGAACTACATGAGGAAAGAGATAAACCTTGGTCAGCAACAAGGTACAGGTCAAGATTACCAACGAAGGACTGGACGTATGTCTAAAGAGTTCTCCGTCCAGTCCACCAAACCATAAGGGTAGAGAAAGTCTTAAAAGGTGTCAAATAACACTAGGTGTGTCAGTTTCCGAAACCGTATCAGTTATTTCGTCTTTAGTATCCCAGATAATCTTTGGAAAGATCTCTATCAAAGTAGACCTCTCCTGTTAATCCTCTTTCCCATAGTCCCTCTAATGGTAGGTCACATAAGAGAAAAACATGACAAGTTTTAAAACGGTTACGTCGATTTTAAATCTTTCTTAAAAATGTTTTCTGTTTCGTTTCTTAACGTGTAAGAACGGAACTCCTACACCTACTTTGAGACTGGTAAAGGGGTAGAAGGGATTTATGTGGTGGTAAAGAATGAAGACGGGGAATCAAGAACAACTGTTACGAACCTCCTGTGATAGAAGACGGGGGTAGAGAAGACGTTCAAGAGGACACTTTAGGTCTTAGAGAAAATGTAAGGACACCATCCACCTAGTGAGACTTAATTTTAAAAAACGAATTGTGTAGAATTGAACTCGAAGTACTTCCATCTCTGAACCAGGGTGAACACAATCATTAGTGTACTATAAATCAGGTACTTTCCCAAGGTATTTATGAACTGATGTATTTATACATCTCAAATTGAGAAGGGATTCTTAGAGTCTATTGGACAGGTTGAGAAATGAGGAAAGACTCGAGGAAAATCAAGAATAATAGACGAGAAACTCTAGATCCTGAACTATGGAATATCGTATAATTCTTCCGTTTCCTCTCGTGAGTCGAGTCACTTCTGAACTGGTCCCCGGGTTCATTGTTTCGTAAGATGAATGGACTAAATTAGATTTTCTTCTTTTTACTTCTTCATCATCTCGGAACAACTCCGGAAAATAAAAAAATTAACTCTATATTGAGTGTGTGGTGATTTAAGTAGGAAAATCATATGTAAAATCACCAAAAATTATAGTAGTGATCCTAGACGTTAGTAGCAGTGATAGATTGAGGTCTTATAGAAATAGTGGGGATTCTCTTTGGAGTATGGGTAAGCATCAGTAAGAAGTGAAGAGGAGAGGGTGGTCCGGGACCTTTGGTAATTAGATGGAGGACAGAGGTACCTAAGCGGATAAGACCTGAAAAGTATATTTATCTTCGTACGTCCGGAGACAAAGACAGAAAAAGGGGAATCGTATTACAAAGGTTCCAAGTAGGTACATCGTACGTTGTTGTGAGGTAAGGAAGACTACCAACTTATTATAAGGAAACACACTGATATCGTAAACAAGTAGTGTAGAAGTCAATTACCTGAAAATACAACAAAGATGAAACCCCGATAATACTCATTACAACGAACTTGGAAGTATATGTTCACAAATATACTTGGATACTAAGACTAATGGAACCTATATATGCATCCTCACCTTATAAGACCCGGTATTCGTATGTATTATTGAAAACACAAATTGAATGACTCCTTAGTTTGTAAAAGTGTCGTCGATATGATAAAATTTAGGGATGTTCGTTATCTACTCCCGTTTCGTAAAAAATTTTCTCTAATCTATTGGTGTTTACTTCTTAAAACAGAAAATTTCTGACGGGTTCAAGTTTTTTCTCTCCTTAAAAAGATTCCTCCTTCTACAAAATTGTCCCCTTACTTACCGAGGGTTTCAAGACGACTGAGTAAAAGTCAGTTGAAATGGTACCAGAACGAATTAAGTGTAAATCTAGTACACAAGTTAGAATCGTGTTTATCGGACCCACAGATCCCGTAAAAAGGGTTCGTCATACTCGTGGAAACTCTGTGAGAAATTATACACATCAAAACGAAGGGCAAGTCATCCCTCCTCATCCAGAAGGAGACGGGTGAATCGAAATAAATACCTTTATTCTAAAGGTTTATCGTCCTTTAAGTCGAAATGAGATTTGGTGGTTCACGGACTTACCTAAAGTAGGTAATAAAGTCTCAAAAATTAAAATATGAAATCCGATTCCGTTTACAATTTACAGATTGTCTGAGAACCTTCAATTTATCTGTATCTTATACCCGGGGACATATACACACACACACACACAAACGTACGGTGTCTTGATTCCGGTGTACGACGGGTAGCGACGAATCGTTGATTGTCTTCCCGGTGGTGGATGGACAGATGTCGTCGGTCTTAGATGGTGGTGTCGCCGTCTATGATTCGAACTCCTTTTCGTTTGATCTACCAATTATTTTTCCTAAGACTTAGATACCCATATACTTACGTTAAATACCCACTTTATGGTTGTTTACCTTCTTTCTATAACTGTTTAATTTCACTTAGATGGATGTAAATGAAGTGATTTTAACTAAGGGTAGGGGGGTAGTATCTACAGAGATAAGTACGGTCAGTCGAAAGGGTTTTCTTAGTCATGTTCCGGTGTTTCAGATGTTTTGAAGAAGAGATAAGTATTTTTCGGACGGAAATGAGGGTCAGGTGTGGGAGTTATTTGTCTGTTCGGGAACGGGGTACGGGATTGTCCGTTAGAAGGCTCTGGAACTGGACGTCTCTCAGACAAAGATTCCTCTCCGGTAAGGTAGGCGGGTTGACAAGAGACCGGTGTGTAAGAGGAGGTTTCTGTCCGTCACCGTCACCGAGTCGACTAGACCCGTCTACACTGATGTCTCTCTCTTTCTTTATAACTCTTCCCTCTCCCTCGAGGAGACTCAGTCCTGAGTTTCATCGTCTACTCCGTCCGATAGTTGACAGTGAGTTGTCGGACTGGTCACTACGAGAGGAAGGACTCCGGTACGCCCTTCACGAAACTCAACATAAGATCCTATTGAAGGAATCCCTTCTCCGTTCCTGTAGACACTACTCGAGACTATGGGTTTCCCTTTCCTCTTGATATCAGTGAGGCTCTACTCGGACCGAGACCTGGGAGGAGGAGTACCGTAGATTTGGAGGTAAGGAGGTCGAGTTCTCCCCTTCACCCGTTACACTGGTAGATAGGTTCTCTTACGTAACTTCTTACACCGATGGTTATCTTATTTTTCGGCTGAGTTTCAATCACCAAGAGGTCGAGGTTACACGTAGAAGACCTCTCGAACAAGTTTTTGTCTAATGAACCGAAGAGGATGTCTCCAAAGTAAGTAGTCTAGTCCCAGTCCGGACTCTTGTACGTAAAGATTGTTGAAGGGTCCGTCCCGTATGACTCAGTCGACCGGTTCCTGGTGAAACTCTTGGTGACACTTTCGTATCCTTCTTACGGTCGATATTACCTGTTAGTACTTCGTACAGGTCTAACTCGTCATTTTTCTTTGTAAAAACAGATCTTATTCCTTCTTTTATTATTTTGTATACGTTTATTATCTTCTAGATTACGGACTGAATGGTCTTCGTTTTACAACACTAGACTAGAAATTTCAGTTTGTTCCCGTCCCTAATTAGTTTGTAAAAACAAACAAACAAAATTTACAAATAAATAAATAAACCGACACAGTTTAGAATTAACGTCGTGTACCCTAGAAACTAGAAACGACGTTTTACACTAGAGAATTAACGTCGTACACCCTAGATTCCTTGGACCGGGGGGACGTAACCCTCGTACCTCAGCATCGGTGACCTAGTAGTCCCTTCAGGGAGTTTGTCTGTAAAACTTGTTGGAGACAGGAGGTTGAATTGTCTTTCCTCCTCTGGCTCATATGGTACTGGCAACCGAAACATCGGAGCTGAAGGAGAGGAGTGTCTACTCCCTAGTGTAAGGAATTAAGTGTTTTTCGTCTCTCCTATTCTTGACTCCCTCTGTAGGTGATCCGGGACAGACTAGTGACGGAGATCATTATCACGGTGGGCACCGAAATTCTGAAATACCAAAATTTTTCGGTCCCTTAAGGGATAACCAGGTCACCAATTCTGAAGTGTGAAAGTGACAACTCCCGTACCCAAATTAGGGACGAACCCCTTGATTCTAGGGCGTTCTGTGTCCCGTACCCAGTTATTTTAATTTTTTTTTTTTTTTTCGGAAAGGTCACTAGTTCTGTTGATCTAGTTACCTTGTCTTATCTGTCGGGTCTTATATGTCCGGGTGTATTTATATCAGTCTCGAAGGAACCACTGAGTCTACCATTTGTTTGACGGACATTACGTCTTCTGTACCCAAGCTAGGGACCCAACCCTTCTAGGGGATCTCCTCCCGTACCGTTGGGTGAGGTCATAAGGACGGGCCTCTTAGGGGTACCTGTCTCATCGGACCACCCGATGTAAGGTACCCCAGCTTTTGTCAACTGTGCTGACTCGTTGATGTGTGTCGTGTTGTATTTATTTATCTCAGTTGACTTTACTAGAAACTGTTTCATCGTTTCAATGGTTTTGAACCTTCGTTGGTTATCTAGGAAAATTGTCCACTTACTCATTAGTACCACTATTTAAGTCCGTTACCTTATAATTGGTCACTAAAAAATTTTTTAATTACTCTAATGTTCGTTATCATTTTGTACCCCTTTGGAATTTTCGTAGTCAAGTCAAGTCAAGTCAACGATTCAACACAGGCTGAGAAACGCTGGGGTACTTAGTGTCGTGCGGTCCGGAGGGACAGGTAGTGGTAGAGGGTCTCAAGTGTGTTTACGTGCAGGTAACTCAACCACTACGGTAGGTCGGTAGAATAGGAGACAGCAGGGGAAGAGGAAGACGGGGGTTAGGGAGGGTCGTAGTCTCAGAAAAGGTTACTCAGTTGAGAAGGATACCCCATCGGTTTCATGACCTCAAAGTCGAAATCGTAGTAAGGAAGGTTTCTTGTGGGTCCCGACTAGAGGAAATCTTACCTGACCAACCTAGAGGAACGTCAGGTTCCCTGAGAGTTCTCAGAAGAGGTTGTGGTGTCAAGTTTTCGTAGTTAAGAAGCCACGAGTCGACAGAAGTGTCAGGTTGAGAGTGTAGGTATGTGCTGGTGACCTTTTTAGTATGGGAACTGATCTACCTGGAAACAACCGTTTCATTATAGAAACGAAAAATTATACGACAGATCCAACCAGTATTGAAAGGAAGGTTCCTCATTCGTAGAAAATTAAAGTACCGACGTTAGTGGTGGACGTCACTAAAACCTCGGGGAGTTTTATTTCAGACAGTGACAAAGGTGACAAAGGGGTAGATAAAGGGTAATTCACTACCCTGGTCTACGGTACTAGAAGCAAAAGACTTACAACTCGAAATTCAGTTGAAAAAGTGAGAGGAGAAAGTGAAAGTAGTTCTCCGAAAAATCAAGGAGAAGTGAAAGACGGTATTCCCACCACAACAGACGTATAGACTCGAATAACTATAAAGAGGGCCGTTAGAACTAAGGTCGAACACGAAGGAGGTCGGGTCGCAAAGAGTACTACATGAGACGTATGTTCAATTTATTCGTCCCACTGTTATGTGTCGGAACTGCATGAGGAAAAGGATAAACCTTGGTCAGACAACAAGGTACAGATCAAGATTGACAACGAAGGACTGGACGTATATCCAAAGAGTTCTCCGTCCAGTCCACCAGACCATAAGGGTAGAGAAAGTCTTAAAAGGTGAATTTTCGTATAACATTCCATCTTCTTTGGTCAGACTTTTCCGATGTGTTATATACTTAAGTTATCCGATGTTTAAGGTTAATATACTGTAAGACCTTTTCCGTTTTGATATCTCTGTCATTTTTCTAGTCACCAACGGTTTTTAAGTTCCCCTTCCCCTTCCCTACTTATCCACTTCGAGTCCCATAAAATTCCAGTCACTTTAATAAGATATACTATGTCATTACCATCTATGGGCTGTGATACGTAAACAGTTTTAGGTGAGGTTACGTTTCTCACTTAGGATTATATTTCGTACCTAATCGATTATATAATCGATTATATAGTTATAACCTAGTAGTTAACATGGTTTGCAAGGTATGATGAAACTACAACAAATCAACGATTCAGTACAGGCTGACAAACGTTGGGACACCTGATATTGGACGGTCAGAGGAGACAGACACCCTAAAGGGTCCGTTCTTATGACCTCACCCAACGGTAAAGGAAGAGGACCCCTAGAAGGACTGGGTCCTTTGGCATCCGTTCCGACGTCTCACCCACCATAAACCCTTGAGAGACATGAAAGACTCGTTAAAGGGACATTTGGATTTTTACAAGATTTTTTGTTTTTATTTCAGATAAAAATGTTTCGAAAGGGTATATAATAAAGTCAAGTTGATATATCATCTCATCTATACTAAGAGAATAAACTTTACTTTTTTTTTTGACTATGTGACTATAAGTGTACTTTAGACAACGTTTGATAGTGAACTTGTAAACTAGAGGACTAAAGTCAGAGACCTAGGAAAGGTAGCGTTACGTGAGAGAGAGGGTACACACGAGGTGGCCCTGTTGGTGTTCAAGGGTGTAGGAGGACAATGGAGAGTATCTGCGACGGTTCGTGGTTTCTCTCGGGTTCTGTCCGTCGTTTCTCCTTCCCGCTCACCTGTCTTGACTCCGGTGTCTGTGACAGTGGCCCCCCGCTGCGGTACTAAGGGACCGACCGGACTCGTGGGTTGTGGGTAAGTGGTTGGACTTTTCACTCCGAAACCCCTCCTGAGTTTCCTTTTCCATAGTACAGGGAAGTCTAAAAGGATTATCTCATAAAGGTTTTGAAGTCGGGAATTGTAGGATAGAAATGTTTAAAACGACACGGACGGATAGTAAATACGATATAAATGACCTATAAAAGAAATTTCTCTGAGTGTGAAAATAAATCCAAAAAAGATTTGTCTCAGTTGAGTATCTTAGTTTTCACAAACATAGATATGGTGAAGTGTGGAGGAACTCCCGGATCCTTGTAGACATTGTGTGAACTTCTTGACGACGGGAGCTTTACGGCGGGACCCCTTTAAATGGGGGTTTGAGCCTCGGGTGACCTGTCTTTAACTCCTGGACTGAGAGACTTAAGGATCGTCGGTCGTCTCAGAGATCGTGTATTTTCACGAGTCTTTTTGCAAACAGTTGATTTACTTACTTACCAATTTCCGATGATAGATACAACGAGTTAAAAGGTTGTCGGTAGTTTTTTTTAGATTAAAGGATCGACGTCGGGATTACCTGTTGGAGGGTGACAGAGAGACTCGAGACCCGTGGGTCCGGGTCGGTGACCGTCAACGACAAGAAGTTATACTGAGTAAGGACCATCCCGTTGGGTGTCAATGACGGTCCGTACGTACAAGGTCGCAGGTCGTACAAGGGCTCTCAGGTCTCTTTCCCGTGCAGAGACCCTTCGGACTGGGTTGTGTGGACCGACTTTGGGAGGGAAAACCCGAGTAGTGTTCTTGAGACTACGAGGGTAACAAGAGATAATATTAGTAAATAAAAGTTCTCATTCGAGACACACCCGTCCTTGGGACAGAAAGAGCAACCGGGACGGGTACCAAGGTTAGCACGAGTCATCCACGAGGACATGAATTGTGACGAGTCCAAACGGAAGAGGTATGCACCCACGAGGACACAAACTAAGTAGGAGTCCATGGATCGTGGTTGGTTTACGGACCATGTATCCTCTGGGAATTAATTGGAGTACCTTTCTTCCCTCCCTCCCTCCCTCTCATCCTTCCTCCCTCCCTCTTTTAAATTTGACTTTCTATGTTATACAATAAGGTGATCAGACTATCGACCTTATGACCACTCTTTGTAGTCGATACTTGACCCACGACGGAGGTTGGTATGGTCCCGTCAGTCTTTCTTTGTTGACTCACTGCAGATTCTGGTTCACAATGTAATCCATGAAAGGTATCAAATAGAGTAATGAAGAATTGAGACACGGTTTCCATAATAATAAGGGTTAAATGTTTGTGACTTTTCTTGAAAAACGGTATCACTTTCGTAACTTTATCACTTCGTAAAAAGATACAAAGATGTGTTAGACCGTGACCTCGGAGTGAGAGGAGGGTTTCCTTCTCCCCGGGTTCCTTTTGAGAGGAGAGTGAAGGGACACAGACTCTCGTCACTAAAGTTTGAGTTGGTGGGAAGAAGGGGCCCAAAGGGACCATCGAGTCGACCATTCCTTAGACGGACGTTACGTCCTCTGGGGTCAACCTAAGGACCCAGTCCTTCTTGGGGATCTCTTCCCTATCCGACGGGTGAGGTCACAAGAACCCGAAGGGACCACCGAGTCTGCCATTTCTTAGGTGGACGTTACGTCCTCTGGACCCAATCTAGGGACCCAACCCTTCTAGGGGACCTCTTCTCGTTCCGATGAGTGAGATCATAAGAACGGACACGAATCAGAGTTTCTCAGCCGTTCTAACTCGTTGATTCGTGCGTGTCGTGAGAGAAGGAAAGGTAGGCACCGTCTCCATGATGTCCTGGGTAGAGGAAGAGGAAGAGTAAATACAGAAAAGGACGGAACGTTTCCCTCGATCTTTCAACCCGACTGTTGTTTCACCTATAGTAACACTTCAAGTGTATCTGGTCCTACCGTTCAAGTACCTTTGGACGTGTTTATCGAATTACACCATGTACAACGATTATACGTGTCGTGTAGGACACAACTTTCACTAAGAAAAGGTGACCACGATTGGAGAGGAAACTGGAACCTCGAGTGACTCGTCCACTATAAATATAAGCCTTGTCCCCTGTGTAATACAAAGAAACGAACCACTGGGTCTCTCAATGGTTTACCGTCGGCCTGACTTTTAGTTGTAGTTTAAAAAATGTGTAAGAGGCGAATTTCTTCCTACGGAACCTCTTCGCGAGTCGGTCTTTCTAAGAGGGTTCTAAACAAGCGACACTCCATCTTTTCTCGCACGTTCGAGACCAAACTCTACTGTAGACTACTTTACTGTACCTTCCCTGCTTTGTAGCAGGAGACTCGTCACAAACCAGGTACAATCTGAAGGGGGAGAGAGAACGGTGACGGGGAGAGAATGGGTGTCTCCTCGAAGAGTTTACTCTCCGATTCCTTTGGTTGGTTATCTTTCAGATCAACTTTGACTCACGATCTTTGAATACCCCTCTGGAGATCTTAAATTTTCCTTAACGGAGGTCTTTTAATCGACCCTGGTTGAATCGTGTCGTGTCGTGTCGACTCGTAACAATATTTCGATATTTTAGAGATCTTAAGGTGAGGAAGCAGGAAGGTGAGTCAAGGGAGAGTCTGAAGTCAGAGAGAGAAAGAGAGGAGGAGGAGAAAGAGAGGGTATGACAGAGTATCAAGAATAAATTATTTGAACAAAGGTTCTTTCCTTTCTTTGAATCCAATCAGTAAGTGTGAAGTCACACTTAATTTCAGTCACTCAGTTGAGAGTGTCCTTACTCCTAAATTTCCGTATCGAGATTAACGCCTTACCGACGGAGACTCGGGAAAATTCCTATAAAGTACCTTGTCGATTTATGTTCCTTTTCCTCTTTTTGACGGGTTCAGACGGATACGTCTTTCTATCGAAACCCAGGTCAAAACTCTTTACTCTCGGTAGTCGACGGTGAGTTTACTTAAGTGTTTTCAACTTACTTTCAATATTAAACAGGAAGTCCCTAACTGACCAAAATTGTAGGAGGAGAAAGAGATCCTGTATCTAGATAAAACTACCGGATGTTCATAGTCGGGACATCCTAAGTCTAAGTAAGAATGAGTTGTGGACCAGAGAGGTTAGGTTTACGGGAAAGAGGTGGGTCCGAAATAGAGGTGGGTTGTACTCGACGAACCCGGTTTACGTCGGTACTCAGGAAGTTGTTTACAAAACATGAGTACTCACGTACGTGGGGAACCACGTCTTTCGACTATCGTGAGACTGTATACCAACCAGGGAATCTCTGAGAGGGAAGAGTCGGTCTCCAAGTTTTAAGACTCAGTCCCCTTTTAAGTCAGACAAGGTACGTTCTCTTTGTTCACACGAGGGTTTTACTTACGACCATAAATCTATACGGAACCCCATAATATTTATATTAGAAAGACTCCACACTCACACAGTCCTTCTCTGTCTTTACCTTACTCATTCACACACACACACACACACACACACTCTACTGTCTCTCCCCCCGTTCGTGTCCGGGTCTTGGTTCTTCCTAGTTACGTTCGTAACTAGTTCTTACGTTTTGGTCCATATGTCTTACGGGTTACTAATTTAAGTCTTAATAGATGACGAAGGAGGTACTTCTTCACCTCCTTTCCCTTAATCTCTCTTTCTTTTTCACCACCCCTACTCTCTCTTTTTCTCTTCGTCTTTGTTTCTACCTCCCTTTATCTTTTCACCTCTACCTCTTCTTCCTGATCCTTGACCCCCCGGAATGACCTATATCTGACGTTTCGGACCTGACTCTTCCTCTCTGTCTGTCTTCCTCCTTGACGACTATGTGGTACCCGGCGAGGTGGTCAATGTTCACTAAGTAAAGACGGAAATAACACAAACCGGTCGATTGTTCAAGGTACAGGTAATTCGTTGTGGTTCCGTTTAGGTGGTAGATATCTTGTGAGTCAAGTCAAGTCAAGTCAGCGAGTTAGCATAGGCTGAGAAACGCTGGGGTACTTAGCGTCGTACGGCCCGGAGGGTCAGGTAGTGGTTGAGGGTCTCAAGTGAGTCTGAGTACAGGTAGTCCAGTCACTACGGTAGGTCGGTAGAGTAGGAGACAGCAGGGGAAGAGGAGGACGGGGGTTAGGGAGGGTCGTAGTCTCAGAAAAGGTTACTCAGTTGAGAAGCGTACTCCACCGGTTTCATGACCTCAAAGTCGAAATCGTAGTAAGGAAGGTTTCTTGTGGGTCCCGACTAGAGGAAATCTTACCTGACCAACCTAGAGGAACGTCAGATTCCCTGAGAGTTCTCAGAAGAGGTTGTGGTGTCAAGTTTTCATAGTTAGGAAACCACGAGTCGGAAGAAGTGCCAGGTTGAGATTGTAGGTATGTACTGGTGTCCTTTTTGAAGGACAGTTTGTATACCCGAACAACCCCACCCAGAATGAGTCGGGATGACCTAGAGACCCGTACACCCGGTATTGTACGAGACCTGTATCCTGGTTACTTGTCTTACTTTACTTCATTTGACTGAGAAGTCCCCCTGAACCTACTGGAAGTAACGGGAAATCAGTTGGTTCTACTGTTGGACTTCGTCGTTGTGTCGGGGTCCCGTCCCCAAGAATTGAAAATCGTACGGTACCAAAGGTTTGGGATGTCTAGGGAAGAGTCTTGTCACAAAATTTAAACATTTTGACATTTCCTTTCCTTTTGTTAATGTGCCAATACCAGTAGTTTATAAATTTATTATACTATATCACTATAAACATGAGGAAGTAGTTCCGAAATTTATTTATTATTCCAGACTACTTCCCAGCTTACTGTTAACGATAAAGTTTTTCGTTACCCTATTTTGTTACAAAACTCTACGGACGCTGTTGGTAGTCTACGACACTTTTCTAGACGCTAAAGGTACCACTGTTTCAGTGTCACGAGTATACAATAGTGACGTCGAACAACGGACGTAAGAAGGATCTTCCTTTTCGGTCAAAAGTCCCTTTCAGAACTATGTCATCTCTACGTCACAAAAGTGTAAGTTTAAGTCCTTGTCCTTGTTTCCTTTATTTCCCTTCACCAAACGTCTATCAGTATTCATGTTATTTTTGTCTTGACAACTTGTATTATTGTTTCGTTACAGACGATGTTCGTTTTGTCGTTTGGACTGAGGTGACTACTTCTGAGAAAGGACCCGATACATGAAAAAGGTACATAGTAAAGGGAAGCGAGAGTCAGACTCCTTCCATAGGAGAAGGGTAAAATGTCTACTCCTTTGACTCCGAGTCCCCAAAATCTCTTGGACAGTTCCTAGTTTCGATTACTCATTAACTCGGTTTTTGCCTTCAATCTCGACACCGACAGTCTGCGATCTCGGGTACAAGTGACACAGAGGAATTCCCTCTCCACACACGTACGTACGTACACACACACATACACAAAGACACGTGTACACACATACTTTTATCTCTCTCTGTCTCTCTTTACTTACGGATCTCGACGGCAAAGGAAAAAGGGACAGGTACGAGTCCAGGGTAACCACACTTTTTCTCTGTGTCCACGGTCTCACTTTTCCTCTCATGTCTAGTAGTCGTAGTAGTTTTTTAGAGTTTTTATCACTTTCCCTTATCGATACAGCCCTTTGGTCGAGATAGTCTGTCATTGTATGGTGTTTCACATTAAGAATGATGTGTCATTACCGTGCACTGATCAATCAGTCTACTGGACTTAAACCCACCTGAGAGGTACGTTGGTGTTTACACTAAGTATTCGTCCATTGTAGTGACTGACTTAGTGTGTGTGACCAAAGAGTTATTCTGACGACCCAAACTCCTTCCTTCCTCTTGTTTAGTAAGTTTTACCACAAGTTCGTCCTAGACAAAGATAAGTTCAGTAGTCTACTCTGGGTCTGTGGTTAGTCATTCGTCGTTCTGGTTTGGTTCGAAGTAAATTGCGTCTCGTCCTACCGTCGTCGAAAAGACCACCGGCGTAGTATAGCCACTGAGTATAACCTAAATAGCAGTTTCTTGCAGAGAGTCGGAAACAGTATGCGTAGCGACGATTCGGTACAGTGTAGGAATTTCACACGTTAAACACAAAACCTGGGTTTATGTGTACAGAAAGTTAATAGGGATAATTTAAATTAAGATACCGGTGCCAAGTAGTACGTTTCGGCACTGGTAAGACGAAAATGTAAAGAAAGTGAAGATTACTGGTACCGGACTAGTGACCCCTTGTAACAAGGAGAGGAAGTGATCGGTTGTACAGTTATTAGAGAAACTCTTGGACTATACACTAGTAGTTCTTCGATATACCGAACGTCTTAAGTGTAAGAAGGAAAAACTTTTTAGTCTACTCGGGTGGATAGAAGTGGATGGAAGGTGGAAGAGAGGGTGTAAGCATTGAAGAGTTTCAAGGGAACTGACACCTGACATTAAACAAATCCAACCTTCTTACCTGTTAAACTTGTGAACATGTAAGTGAGTAGAATTTACGAAATAAAGAGCAAATAGTCAAGAACGAGTTAGCAAAAGTCCAGTTCCTAGTAAGACGAAGCAAATGAGTTAGGTGTAGTCTATGATTCATACAGGATCCATGACTATTAAGTTTCTAATCATACAAGGTACTGAAAATTCTTCGAAAGTCGACTAACCTCTTTTGTTTACAAGTTTGTCTATTTAACATACACTATTAATCCTCAGCTTTATCAAATACATTATTTCTCTCACACAACTGAGTACATTAAATTTCCGGGTCTCCTCCCATCCGAAGTCCGTACCAAACTAAACCCGAGGAAGTCACTACACGACCTCGTATAGATTGTTGATTGACTGAGATATCTTGTTTCGAAACTAAGTATCACAAACGGTTAAAGGTACGACATTTATGAGGAATGCACCAGACAAAGAAAGTTCGATGGTTGTCCTTCAATGACTTGTGTCTTAACCCTGTTCTACATGTGTAGGTGGAGACCGGACTATGTCCGATCGAGTCCGTGTGGTGACGGTGGGAGCTAAGAGACGTTCGGAGTACCAAGAAGGTAGGAACCACACGACTAAAATGGGACTGCTACGTCAGTCTTTGTCCCTGACATACAAAAGAACCATCACAGGTCACTTACTTGTTCGAAGAGAAGGGAATTAGTAATTTTTTTTTTTTTTAAGATTTACGGAGACTTTATTAGTGAGATGGGTTCCTTACCATGAGGGGTGACTGAATCGGAACCCGTTACACAAATTTATTCCGAGAAGTAAAATGGATTGTTCACGAGGAACAACCTCTCTTAATAATTATCGTGGGTTTTGGACAGGAGATCTTCCACTTTAATAGTGGTTCCACTCTTTTATCGAACAAATATTATAAACGGGTAACATTACTGATACGATTGGTCTACAAAAAATCCTAACTTCAAGAGTAAAGGAGAGGAGGTGGGGGATGAGGGGGATGATGACCTTCCCTAATGACAACAAATAAGTGTCGATTCAAGGAAGGGTCCGTGACGGGAGTGGTTTTCCTCGACGAACGAATAGAAGTCTTGAACTTCCTGACTAGTTACCCAACCGTGTTTTCGGGGTGGAGGCAAGTCTGTAGACCTCCCTCTAGGGCCAAGGCCTCGAGGGTACCCCGTAGCTCACTCTGAAGACCGTTGGTGTAAAGGGAGACGGGATCTCCCGAAGGGAACGAGGTAATGTAGTAAGGACACTGGTGGAGGGGTGGTTTAGAGGACGTACGTTTAGACGTCGCAGATAAAGGTCCCCTGGGGTGGACTTTATGGGTAGGAACTTGGTCAGTGACTCTACCAAGATCTGTTTAGTCTTGACTAGAAACTTCGACCTTCACCACAGACAGAGTGACTGTAGGGTACCGACGAGATGAAACCCCTTCCCAATCTTGCCTAGAACTCTCTATTGGTGTGATAGGTGATGTGTTATGTTGTACGACTCACCGTATTTTCTGTTTACATTTTATAGTGTCAGGTCACTAACCGTGTACCTCTTTTCCACGACTCTTTCTTTCTTTCGTCGGGGACTGTAGACCTTTATTGGTGTCGATCTGGGGCTGTCGTGACGTTCGACCAGACTGTAAGTATCGGACCGTTAAGATAAGGGGTTAACCTGTATTTGTTCGAGTGTCTTGTGGTCGGAGTCTGTTCGAATGAGATTTGGTATTATTTACTTTGTTTTATTCCGGTGGCGTATGGCAACAGATAATGAGACAATGACTCTGGGGGGGTACCAAGGGGTTCCTTGTACAAGAGGGGGGTTGTCACTCATTGTTCGGATAGAACGGAGTAACAGTCTACCAGGACCACCAGAAACCGATTTCCTGTAATTGTCGTGAACCATTCGTATACACCCCACTTATTGACTCACATATTTCTCGCTGACACGGTGAGGAGGAAGTCCCCTCGGAATTGACTCTCACACTGGAAACTCGTCCAAGAACTTCCTACTAACCCGAAAGGGTCCGTCCGTCGTAGTCCCGGACCCGTTTCCAACCGGCTAGTTTTTACTTCCCCCACCTTAGGTGTTCCCACGGTCCTTCCCTCTTCGTCCTCCTACGACCCTGGTTTGGACCTCCAATAACATCCAGGTGAATTAGAACATCTTTTTCCCCTGTCTTTTCGCCCTCCATTTCTCGAGATTTAAACTTTAGACCAACTTTACTCTTAAGGGACTCATCGGTATGTATTAAAAAAAAGATTGGGAAAAAAAAGAAGTGAGAAAAAATCATACCATCCCCGTGTCCTCAACCGCTCTTCCCCTCTGAACGAAAACGATTTAGTTTTAATATATAAAAATAAAAGGGGTCAAAAGAGTTAGAATTATAATTCCATGTACGGACTGTTGTGGTTCGGGAAATAAGGAACTTAAGACTCTTCTGGACTTTTAGTTCTTTGGTTACCATACGTAAAATCAGACTCATACTTTTGGGTTCTTAGTCTCACGGTCAAAGACTCCCGTCCTCTTTTACATCCAGACTCGAGTCCGTCTCTCGTTTAAACCGGAAGAAGACGGAAAAACAAAATGAGTGCGGAAGTTCTTTAACTTGTTATAGGTGGGTCGAGACCATTCCCACTAGAAATGAGTCAGAGGACTAAGTTCTCGATTAGAGAAGGTCTTTGTGGGAGTCTCTGTGTGAGTCTTTATCACGAATTTGTAGAGAGACCCACAGGGAATCGGGTCAGTTCGACTGTGTATTTTAATTGGTAGTGTAGAACAATTGACCAGAACATAGTACATTCACAAGTAATTAAAATCCAGAAAACTTTTATTGTATATAGACTATTTCGACTTCATCTGAATTTAACGGGACCAGAATATTTAGAAGGGATCGGTGGGATCTGGTGGTAAAATCTCTTAAAACACATATAAAAACTTTAGGTACAAAATTGTAAAAGTGATAAATGTATACATTACTGTTCGGTATATTTATGATAAAACATGAAACTTTATGTTCATCATAGTGTTACAAAATAGTAAAAGGTCACATGAAAAAAGTGAGTTATAATACGAAACTCTAAGTCGGAGAAAACAATTATGTTATATACGTTTCTAAAAACATTGCGATTTCGACGATTGTTAGTACATTGATGATAATAATAAAAGTAATAATAATAATATATCTGAACGTTAATGAAATATCAATCAATAGATAGTGATTAATATGATGTAAAATGAATAGATAAACGGATAACCACCTATAAATCAAATAAAGGTGAAAACAGTTAAGATTTGTTATAGGATATCTTATAGGAACTTGTTCAGTGTTAGTAATAAAAGTTCTCAAACAAAGATGAATTTTCACCTAAACGACCCAAAACTTCTCTTATATAAAACTGAAAATGATCGATAACAGTTTAACGAGGGGTTTTACAGACGTTGGTATTCGTTACATATTCTTAAAGATGAAAAGAAATAGAAACGGTTGATGTTACAGTCTAAACAGTTTTAAAACATCCACGTTCACTATTAGAAACAAAATTGAACGTAAAACGACAAGTGATTATTCACTCTAACCCAAAACCACAAAACAAAACAAAACAAAAAATTGTTAATAACAGGTCGATCCAGGAATTCGAAAAGGTTTCAATGTCTGGGGAAACTCTTAGAGGGAGTCTTTTTACGTGTATACGTATGTGTGGTGTGACTCCCCACAGTGCTCGGGAACTTCTGGTCGGTACCTGTGGGAGTTTCGTTCCTGGGACCTCTAAAGTCACCCGTATTCTTGATGGGTCCTTTGAACACTTTTACGTGTAAGAGTTCTGGGTGGAGGTTCCTAGGACTGAGTTTTGTAGACCCCTTCTCAGACTTTGCAACAACTTCTACTATTAAAAACTTTTCTGTCGAAAGTCCTAAGGACATAAGGGTCATTCTTTATGATAAAGACGAAAGGTTTTAAAGGGAAGAGGGTATCGATACTTATTTCCTATTTTAGTGGTTCAAGTCACATGTTTTCGATATTGAACGGAATTTTGACTAGGACGTCGATAATTATGAAAATTTGGTCTCGATGACGTCAGTGTGGAACACGGAGAGTAGTTGAAACGACCGTACCACCCGTGTACTGTTCTACTTATTTATCCACTGTACACTACGTTTCTTTTTGGGTTTCTTTCTTTTTTTAAAACCTCTGAGATTCGATACGTCTTTTACGATGTATTTTTCGTAGAGAGATGATTTATACTTGTCACACACAAATCTTACCAAACACAATGATTAAAATAAAGTACTCGCTCGAGTAAAGAAAAGACGGTATATGAAATTTCTAAGAGGACACTTTTCTTCCTTTATTTAAATCGTAGGAGAGTCTAGATTTAAGTGTATTCACTGACACCATTCTACTTCTTTTGACTAACGGAGTTGACGTTCAGTCTATAAAAGATAAATTTTTGGATCGTGATTCCTTCGGTACTTGGTCTCTTAAACACCTTGTAAATCTTTCCCAAATTCTTAGGAAACCCATACTACCACTACAATGTGTCTATGCAAAGAGGGAGAAATAAGAAGTCGGAACGTCGAAAGTTCTCTCTCAATTAGGAACAAAAACTGAGTCAGTGTACTTTACACAAGGAAAGACTCGATAAGTTTCCGGTTGTAGGAGAACTTGGAAGCCACATTAAGTCGAGACACTTACTACGGTCCTTGTTCTTAATCCTAGGCCAAGATTCTGAAATCTTACTGAGTGACCAATTGAAACCAGATCATTGTTATCTTTTTACTGAGTCAACGAGACAGACACTTTGACCTTGTCACTCCGACCGACGGACGGAACGTGCTTCCCTACTTCCTTCCGGTCCAAACACTCTATTGTCTCCGAAGAGGACCTCGTCCCCGGAATGTTCTCACCCCTCCCCCTGTCCACGGTTCTTTCTCGGCTTCTGGTGCCCTCCCGTTGGACTATGTGCTGAAAGTCAGGACGTGTATCCGACACGACCGACAGGACATTTGTCGCCCCTTCTGATTTGCTTCGACTCAGGGTAGCGAACAGTAAGACCTCTGAAGAAGATGAAAATACCCATTGAGTAGCACGAGTTTCACTTTTGCCACCGGGTCCGAAACACGTTGAAAGATTACGGGTAGTAGAAGAAAACCGATGTATCCAGAAGAGTATGATATATCTAAAAGGGTTAAGATCTGACATACAAGTAATTTGTATTTTTAATATGAAATATATATATATATACGGACCATTTTACGAACCGTGAGAGTTGTATTTACGACATTCACAGTCTATTTACTCAAGAATGTGTACCTCATTTTGTTTTGTGTGTATGAGTGTGTGATCGTAAAAGGGGTCATAAGTTCGGTCTTTCTTCTATCCCTTCCTAACCTCTCTGTCAAGACGATAGTATGAGTAATGACGTACATAATAAATACTACGTCTGTACTGATGTCATGACCTCTATTTCATGGGCATCTTTTCGTTTTACCTTTAAATAAAGAGAGGGAGTAGATTGTACTGACGAGGTATCACAGTGTTCGTGTTCAAGGAAGGTGAAAAGAGCCCCACAATGGGAGTTGACGCACCAGGTCAATCGAGTGGTGTTTTAGGCGTAGGACCGATCATCTGTCTCCTTCCCGTTTTCTCGTGCAGAAAGGAGAGGTCTTGTGTAGAGAAGATAGGTGTCGGGAAGATCTTGAATCAGTGTACTGGTGTTGTTTGACGTTCCCTCGGACCCTTTCCATCAGATATAAAGACCGATCCGTATCCAGGTTGATTTTTAATCGTCAGAGATTGTTTTTCTTTTGTCTTTTTTTTATAACCCTGTTGATCGACATAGACGGTGTGACGGGTCGTATTTTTTAATTTCGTTTTTCGACACCTGAAGGGTCTCAGTGATCTTTGTAGGAGTCACTTGAGTCTTCCTTGACCGCGATTGACCAGAGTACTCACATGACTAGTGGTACGTATGTTGGATCTACAAGTAAATCCCTTTTCTGAAGATTTGAAACACACAAACGGGGAAATTGTCGAAAGTGTATAATTAGAGACTATGGAAATTTGAAGGAAAGGATATAATTTAAACCCACAAGTATGACGTCGATTTCAAAATACAAAAATATGGAGACAACCTTATTTTCGGGTGAATGAGACTAATGATGCGTATGTTCTAATCTTCTGTTTACGTAAGTCACACTTTAGTCCGTAGACGCACGTGAGTTGAAGTCTTTATTCTTATTTTTCGGTGCTCGCACGGTTCTTATCCTGTCTAATACTTACTAGTCTGTTGAATTATCAGTATTATTTCATTGGTGTTTTACCAAGTTCAGATAATTCATTAACGGAAGACAGTTCACGAAATAGACGTAATAGAATAAATCTTATGTTTTATCTACATTTATATTTTTATCTTTATGTCTATACCTAGTTTCTCCTACATCATGATGATGATAGGGGTAAAAGTCGACTGCTTTGATCCAAGTCCTCTCGATTGATTGAACGGTTCTGGCACTTCGATGGGTCATCGTTTCGGACCAGAACTTGAGTTCTTAGATTATGATAATAACCATGGAAATTGGTGACTTGGCATGGTGGTACGATGTCGAGGTTATGAAACCGGTGGACTACACTTCTCGGTTGAGTAACCTTTTCTGAGACAACGACCCTTTCTAGCTTCCGTCTTCCCCTTCCTCTACGGTCTCCCACTCTACCAACCTACCGTAGGAGCTGAGTTACCTGTACTCAATCTCGTTCGAGACCCTCTACCACTTCTTGTCCCTTCGGACCGCACGACGTTGGATACTCCACCGTTTCTCGGCCTGTGCTGACTCTGAGGTTTCTTGTTGCTGTCGTACGATTAGTTCACCTCCTGGGACTCATTTAAGGGTGCGCAGACGGGTGGTAGTGTGCATGTCTATGACTAGCACGTTTAGCGGGATAGACCTTCAAGACCCTCTCCTCTCGATTCGGTCCCTTAATTCCAAAGTTGGAAGTCGTAAATTCTTTACTAGAAAGTTCGGAAAAGTTTTGGAAACGTGTTACTTCATTCAAATTTTTTTTATGAATTTTATATAAATTTTATCAGGATGGAACTAATAAAAGAAGATGTTAATAAAAAATAAATTCCTATTAAGAAATATTACACACAATGAAAAACAACATGTTACTTCGCTTAGTCGATATACACGTGTGTATACGGAGGGAGAACGTGGAGGGAGGGTGAGGTGGGTGTAGAGTGGGTAGTTCCAGTAGTGTCCCGTGGATCGACTCGAAGGTCAATTAAATTACTAGTGTTCTAGATTCGATGATGTCAACAGTGTGGATGTTTGATGAGAATTTATCACAAAGGAGGATAACATTAAGTCGAACATTATTAAATTCAGATGGAGTAGGTATGTCTCACTTAAGGTCCTTCTCTACAGGGACCAAAATAAGGGTTTAATCCTTGTCTACCCACAGGTTATTGATAAATAACTTATTTGGTTATAAAAGGAAGTTGTATAAGTAGTAATAAACGTTTGATAATTCTTTACCAATTATATTTATTAATATAATAATCTACAACGACACGAAGTTTTAAACTATGATTCTTGAACGTGATATTTTTCAAAACGAATTAGGTACAATTGAATAGTGTCCTTAAATTATAGAGTGGCTGAACTCACACAGGCACAAGGGACACCCTAAAGTAAAGATAATTATTCAAACAAATGACTTGATGAAAAACGGGGGTTGTAAAACACACCAGTCAAAATTTATACTGTGGTCACCTATACTTCCTCAGTTCAGTAATTCTAGAGTTTGATGAAGTCTCGTTCCATTAATCCGAAGTTCCTCTTACTGGGTCCTGGGTAGACAGGAATTATATCGGTAAGAACTTTAAGGAAGGGGGACTTTATATATTAATTATAATGTACTAATATAAGTAAAAAGGAGTCTCTAAAGTCCTAAGAAAAGTGGAACCTTAAGACTAAGAAGTAATGAATCCGTCTGTACTCAGGATGGTTCAAATATGTGTACGAATTTCCCCAGTTTACGAAACACTTTTAATTTCCCTGAAAATGAATGAATCCCAGACCGTAAAAAATTTTTTGCCAACGAGAGAGTTTGCGTACAAACAAAGTAACAAAGGAAAAGGACTCGTTCGGGAGAGAGGTGTGGATAGAGGATCAGGTCTAAAAGTTCACGTCCTACCATTTCTTGACACCTAAAGGGTCCACTCAGAACTGGCTCCCAATCTTGTGGAGGGATGGAAACTAAACACCACCCTCGGGACTGACACGCTCGGAGGTCACTTCCCAGAAGTGACCTGTAAGTGACCTTCTTCTGTCCGTCTGATCGGTCGACGGAAAGAAGGTACTTTAAAAAGGAGTTACAAAATAAAACTTTTACAAGTTTGAATATCTTTTCAACTTTCTTGTCAAATTACCTGTGGATATTTGTAAAGTGTATCCAATTGACCTACAGTCGTAAAAGGTACAAGGTTTACTAGGTTTCTTATAAAAAGGAAGAGATACGAATAGATAAATGAATATTTACAAATATATAAAAGAATGACTTGGAAAACTTTCGTTTAACGTCTCTAGCACGATGTAGTGAGGATTTATCAGTGCGAATATAGTAAGTGTTTATGTTCCTATAAGAGGATGTATCAGTGTTATGGTATCAGTAGGTCTCTGTTAATGGTGACTGAGTTATGATAGATTGTGTGCTGGGTATTAGTCACAAGGGTCAACAGGGTATTGCACAAAGTATCAACCCAAAAACCAGTCCCTCTCCTGGTAGGCACAAATAAACTCTAAGAACGTAACGTAAGTTAATAGTACACACGAATCAGAAAATTTTAGATTAAAATGGATAGAAGTCAAGTCAAGTCAAGTCAAGTCAGCGAGTCAGCGGGTTTCTTTCCGTTACGGTTTCTTACGAGTTTGATGGATAGAAGTCAAAACAAGAAAAATAAAACAAGACAAAAAGTTCACAAAACCTCTAAGACCCCGTCAAAAGATCTTACACGGTACAAGACTCAATTAGACTAACGAAGGAACACTAAGTTAAGGCGAATTCGTTAAGACCGTTCTTGTCATGTAACATTACGACAAGGGTACTTGAAACTTGTTTGAGGTCTTGTTCCTAAAATGGTTCCGGGGTCACTAACTTAAGTTATTTCATTTTTTATTTTCAGTAAAAAATTTTACTCTAAGTTATAAATGATGAAAATTGTCTTTCGTTTTATAGGTATCGTTTTACTTTCTACCCCATAGGTTCTAAGTACAAGTTCTTTTCACAAACTTTCCCTGGGAACAGTACAGTTTAGGTTGTTGTAAACAACTTAGTAGTCTTGACTCTAAACCCGTCCCAGTCAGAGACGGGAACGTTACACCTATTAATGATCAAACCACGTTAAGGTCCTTACGTCTTCCGGTGAGAAAGGGTGAACCGATGCGACGGAGATAATACACTCGTTGTTCAAGGTAGATGATAATAATTGGTAGTTTCGCGAAATTACTTAATCGACGATGTACAGTCCGGAACACGAATCACAAAACAGCTAGACAAAGAATGTCGTTGGAGAACTTCATTTGTAGTAATCAGAGTACAATCTCTGCCCTTTGACTCTGAGTCTCTACATTGATGGGGGTTCCCGGGTTCGTCGTACGAGTCTTAAACGTAGTTTTAGACGTAGTAATTGACTTCAAGACATCAAGGTACAAAGTAGTACGAGAAGATAAGGGGTTAGGGTAGAGTAAGTGGTTGATCGAAAGAGAAAAAGGGAGACCTGGTATGTGATGTGACCCATAGGTTATCGTCGTAAAATACGGTGATTCAAGATCTTTAATACTAATTATAGTACACAGACGAAACACGATCCATGAAGCGACTTACGAGATGTGTAGTGTAGAGTAAACGAAAAGGGTTCTTGGTGTATTTCTTCTATATATAATTATTACAAGACACCAGTGAGTCGATTCTTTGTAGTCTCATCCCTGGACTTGGTCTAGACTGATGTCCAGACTCGAGGTTTTGAAAGTGGGACCTATTTCCTTATAGTACCGTTGGGACCTGTTACGTTACTGGGTCTCTGAACGGTCATCATTGTTTCTCGCTTTGTAGTCAAGTAATTCGAGACTTGGGGAGACGAGGGTACGACGTTCTCCTTTTGATTTTTCTCCGAGGCTTTTGTAAGGGGATTTCCCGGTAATTGAGTCGTCGAGGACACTCGTTTAGTGACGTATTCTGAGGAGCGAGTGTTTCTTCTAAACATCTAAGTGCACAGATCTTTCTTGGTTCTGTTGTGAGTGTCCTTCTTGTGCGTGCACTATATAGAGAGAAACAATGGGTAGGATGTGTTTAGAAACCTTACTAACTCAAATTGTTTTCTACAAAGGGACGTCGTTAACAAGGTCTGATTTTTAGTCTTGTGTCTGACTGATACTAGTGAGACAGATATCGTTCCTATAGGGGTTCTTTGTCTATTTGGTTTTTTAGTTGAATCGATTTACGTAGGTTGGACAAGAGATGCGAGAAGATCACTCGTCCTGTAGGTCTTCTACTCCTTCCAACCCCATTTGTGGAGGACCTCACGGACGGAATAGAAACGGGACAAGAAACTATTGGACACGGAGTGTGTACTGGGGTCGAGGGGGAGTGTCGACTACCTTGATCCTCATATCCCCATCTAGGACCAACCCCGTGGACAGGATCTCAGACCCTAAGGTCTTGAGGGGTAAGGGATAGGATTTGACTCTTCTTTACTTTTCGGTCAGAAGTTCTCCTCCTTTTTGTCTTGTTTCGTCCAAGTGACTCTCTCTGTCTGTAGTCACGTTCACCTGAACAACGTCGGTGTTTAGAGTAAAACAGGAGTCATGCCAGGTGTGTAGAGAGGAGTAAAGGTTTTATGTATAAGTGGAAGAAGTTTGCGGTCGGGAGGGTACGGGTGGACGGGAGAGTAAACTCAGAAGTTAATATGGGGGATAAAAGAAAGGTGTCTGAAGAGTGAGAATCCTAATACAGAGGAGAGGACCTAATAAGGGTACTTATATGTCATTAATGACGGGTAGAAAAATTTTTTCTTTCTAGGAGGGAAAAGGTATGTAGGAGAAGGTCGGTGGTGAAGTAAAAGACGAGGAGAAGTTTCGCTTCTCAAAAGAGAGAAGGACGGAGGTGAAAAATTTACAAATTAGAATATGAGAGGGATGTCAGATGAAGGGCGGGAGAATATGGTGCTTCTAACTCGAACAATTCAAAAGATTACTACAGGTACAAACGGTCTAGATTCCTGGGGAGAAGATCAGGAAAGAACGAACCGACGGATGTCGTAAGTCGTTTCTGCCCATGATGGAGGGAGTGTCCAAAGGTGCTGTGCTAAAAGAGGGTTGAAAGGAAGATAAAACGAAGAAGGAAGAGGCAGTCGAAATGACTTTAACGGAAAAAACAAGAGGTTTACAACTCCCTTTTCTCTCACCTAGTCCTTTCCATTTTTTCGTTTATGTCATACGTAATGTCTCGACGGAAGGAGATCCCTAGTTCGTACTAGCTAACGAAGTAGAGGGTCTTGATAGAAGGTTCCGTGGTGTTTTTGCTACTTGTAGAATCTTGACCGACAGGTTTCTCTCGTTCTCCCTTCTTGAATAAACGAGGGAGGGTAAGGGGTCACTGGTTTCCAAATGAGGTCCCTCACGACTGAGGAGGAGTAAGGGGTCAACGAAGGTGTACCCGTGACTCGTCCAGACGTAGTTGTCCCTTCGGGGTCCTACCTTCGACTATCCGTGGACCCTTCGTCCCGAAACAGTCTTACGTGGGTGTTTTTCAGTCACCCTCGGGTGTGTCTCGGTCGTTGTCTCCGTCTTGTTTTTACGTTTCCGAGGACCCAGTCCACTCGGTCTCTCGTGGACTTCATTGAGTATTCGCCACAGAATAGGTTGTAGGGACAGCAGAGGAGGGTCGCGGTAGGAATGGATAACCGTAAAGGTGTAGTCACAGATTTTTCGTGTAATTGTACCAGTTTTCTCTTGCAAAGGAGGGAGGGAGGGGGTTGAACAAGGAGGATACAGAAGAGATAGACCCAGTTATTGTAGAATTAGGTTGGTCAACGATTCGATTTTTGACATCTCGATAGTAACCAAAGTGAGTAACAGGAGGGAGAGGGGTCAAGTAGATGGTCACCCAGGGCGACCGAGATCGATGTTTTAGACAGGGTTTAGGTGGGTGAAAAGAGACAGACGGATCTTGGTTAGATTGGGGATGTAATGGTATAGAGTCCATCTGGGAAGACCTGGATTGACCGGGAGAACGAGAAATGAAGAGTTGTTACACTAGAAGAGTGTCAACGTCGGTCTCACTCGAAAAAATAAAATTAAAAAATGTAAAGTGGTAATTTTTCAACGTTTGTGTATGTTTTCAACTTTGTGATCATTGATACAATTGTTATCACTATTATCATTGTTTTCTTCCACTTTCGACGAGTCAACACAGACTGAAAAACGCTGGGGTACCTGATATGTCAGGTACCTTAAGAGATCCGGTCTTATGAAATCACCCATCGGAAAGGGTAGAGGTCCCCTAAAAAGGTTGGGTCCCTAGTTTGGGTCCAGAGGGCGCAACGTCCGTCTAAGAAATGGTCGACTCAGTGTTCCCTTCGGGTTGTTTTCTTTGTTTTCACTTAGTTTAGTACTCGGATGGAAGTTGTTCGTAAACTAGTACCGGTTAAGACAAAGTAAAGATTAAGACTCTATTTAAGGTCTATGGAGTAGTAGGTAAGATATTCGTTATACTGAACCGTAGTCAAACGTAGAGAATTTCTATTCTTGAGAGTTTCTTTTAGTATATACACAATTATATGTTATAAACAAAAGGAGAAAGACTGAATGAAGTGAGACATATTCTCCGAGACCCAAGTAGGTGCAGTAATGTCGACTGAGTCTAAACAAGGAAAATACCGACTCATCATATAACCTTGTAGAATAGTTTCCTTTCTAATCGTTTTTAACGTTTGTTAAAAAATTTGTGGGATTGCCGTATTGTAATACCCCACAAGAAAAATTTTCCACTTCGTGTAGTACAGTAAAGACACGACTCTTGAAAGGTGACCGAAGGGTAGTACGAAACTTATTTCGGTTGAGGGAATAATTCCCAATCTTCCGGGTCGGAGTGTACCGGGGACAGACGTAGGGACTAGGAGGAGGACTGGTCAGAGAGGGTGACGTGTGGTCGGTGTGACCGACGAGGTGCGGGAGCGGAGGGACTCTCGGGATCAACTAGAGACACGGACCTTCCGAGTAGGGACGGTAGAAGGTCACGAGTCGAGGAGGAACAGTAAGTCCAACATCTAATGTACTCTCGTGGAGAATAGTAGAGAGAATTCAGTGGAGGGTCCGCAATGGTGTGACGAGACAAGACTAGGAGAGGTATCGGGAAACGGGCACTGTAAAGGCCACTCACACACGGGACCTGTCCAAATGTGAATAACAGTTCGTGCTGATAATTATCCTGAAACAAACGAGAGTTGACACTGGTTTTCTAGATACCAGTAGGATAAATATTCTTAGAATAAAAACGAACTGAAACCCAATGAATAACAGTTAGAAGAAGATACTCTTAATGTGACCGTTCTCTCGAGAGCACACTGATCAAGAGGTGACATAGGTGTCACGAACCGTCTACCCCCACACACCTTCCTTCCTTCCTTAGCTCCTTCTTTTCCTTCTTCTCTCTCTCCCTCCCTTTGACCCTTCCCCCCTCCAGAATCCGAGACTGAAACGTCAGGAAAACACGAGTGGACATAATCCGAAGGTATTAAAAGACATTTATAAAGATAAAACGAATTGTGTCTAGTTTACCCAAAGACACTAAAAATTAATTCGTTAAAGACTATCGACGATTAAAGAAAATTCATTAAAAAGTAAAAGGGTAAGTATAGTGTGAAAAGAAGGTCACTTGACGTAAGAAATTAATTTGTTTTGTTTCGTTTGTTTGTTTTCAGGATAGTCGTCTCGGTGACAATACATGACTCATAAACATAGGAAGGAGATTTAAGTATGCGACTTTATGAATGGGGGTCACACTACCGTAATCCTACCGAAAATCCTCCATGAATCCAGTACTCCTGTCTTAGAAGTACTCACCTTAATCACAGGTATGTTTTACTTAGGGTGGTTGTTCTTGATGACATATCGTGTACCTTGAGATGAGCCATGAAGCATTATTGGATATGTCCTTTTCTTAGACCTTTTGTTTATCTATATATACTTACGTATTGACTTAGTGAAACGAAACATAGACTTTGATTGTTTTGTGACATTTAGTTGATATGAAGTTATTTTTTATTTACGTTAGTTTTTTATTTTACCTAGGGTCTCTCGTCAGAACAAGTAGGACGGTACACTCCTATCACTTTTCTGTCATTAGATATTTAGTCCTTCACCTGAGAGGGGTCTATGACTTAGACGGGTACTGAACCTGAACCAGAGCCTGAAAGACGGAGATCTCGATACTCTTTGTTTAAAGACGAGAATATTCGGTGGATCAGAAACCATAAGATAATACTGTCGGACTTGTCTGATTCTATCGACAGGAGGATTTTGTTTGCTTGTTTGTTTTTTAGGTGGTTTTCATAAAAGGAATTGGTATTGGGTAACTCTTCAGACCTTGACGTTTGTTCGTCACGTTTAATTTTCCGTTAGTAAAGATGAGGGGGTGATGTTATTTATAATCACTGTGACCGTTATTTTGAAGTCTACGACTTATACGTACCCGGGTAAAAAATGTTTTTCGACAGCACCTTTCATATTCATGTGACAGTTTTCTCGTTATTTAGGAATTGTAATTGTGGGTTAAAAAAAAGTAAATTCGTATATTTCGTACGAATAACGGGACTAGACAAACTCTCAAACCCACTTCAAGTCAAGTCAAGTCAAGTCAGCGAGTCAGCACAGGCTGAGACGTTTGGGTACTTAGCGTCGTGTGGTCCGGAGGGACAGGTAGTGGTTGAGGGTCTCAAGTGAGTCTGAGTGTAGGTAGCTCTGTCACTACGGTAGGTCGGTAGAGTAGGAGACAGCAGGGGAAGAGAAGGACAGGGGTTAGGGAGGGTCGTAGTCTCGGAAAAGGTCACTCAGTCGAGAAGTGTACTCCATCGGTTTCATGACGCCAAAGTCGAAATCGTAGTAAGAAAGGTTTCTTTAGGGTCCTGACTAGAGGAAGTCTTACCTGACCAACCTAGAGGAACGTCAGGTTCCCTGGGAGTTCTCAGAAGAGGTTGTGGTCGTAGTTAAGAAACCACGAGTCGAAAGAAGTGTCAGGTTGAGAGTATAGGTATGTACTGGTGTCCTTTTTGTATCGAAACTGATCTGCCTGGAAACAACCGTTTTACTACAGAGACGAAAACTTATACGATAGACCCAACCAGTATTGAAAGGAAGGTTCCTCGTTCGCAGAAAATTGAAGTACCGACGTCATGGTAGACGTCACTAAAACCTCGGGTCTTTTTATTTCAGACTGTGACAAAGGTGACAAAGGGGTAGATAAAGGGTACTTCACTACCCTGGTCTACGGTACTAGAAGCAAAAAACTTACAACTCGAAATTCGGTTGCAAAAGTGAGAGGAGAAAGTGAAAGTAGTTCTCCGAAAAATCAAGGAGAAGTGAAAGACGGTATTCCCACCACAGTAAACGTGTAGACTCCAATAACTATAAAGAGGGCCGTTAGAACTAAGGTCGAACACTAAGAAGGTGGCGTCGTAAAGAGTACTACATGAGACATATCTTCAATTTATACGTCCCACTGTTATATGTCGGACTGTGTGAGGAAAAGGATAAACCTTGGTCAGACAACAAGGTACAAGTCAAGGTTACCAACGAAGGACTAGACGTATATCCAAAGAGTTCTCCGGCCAGTCCACCAGACCATAAGGGTAGAGAAAGTCTTAAAAGGTCAAATAACACTAGGTGTGTCAGTTTCCGAAACCGTATCAGTTATTTCGTCTTTATCTACAAAAGACCTTGAGAGAACGAAAAAGAGACTAGGTCACCTACAACCGTTAAACTAGAGACCAAGGAGACGGAAAAGATTTTGGTAGAACTTGTAGACCCTCAAATGCCAAGTGCATAACGACTTCGGACCGAACCTCTTAAAACTCGTAATGAAATGATCGTACACTCTACTCACGTTGACACGTCAAGAAACTCGTACGAAACCGTAACGGAAAGAAACCTTAATCTCACTTTTGAATGGAAAAGGACAGGCCACCGGTGACGACTCAAAAGGTTTAAACGACCGTATAACTCACGTCGTGAAAGTGTTGTAGTAGAAAGTCCTAAACTTTATCGAGTTAACCTTAAGGTAGTGGAGGTGATCGAAACAAACATCACTAAGAAAGATTCCGGGTGAACTGAAGTGCAAGGTCCTACAGATCGAGATCCACTTACTAGTGTGATAAGACTAATAGAACCAGCACTTCTACAGAAAACATGTGAAGAAGACACATAAGAACGGTGGAGAAGAATTATAGAAGACGAAGACACTCCAGGTATGGTAAAGTCAGGAAATAGTTCGGATAGAAACGTACTTGACAAGGGAACCATAGAGATTAAAAGAACTTCTCTAGAGATCAGAAAGGGTAAGAGACAAAGAGAGATAAAGAAACGTAACTAGCGACTCCTTCAGAAAGAATATAGAAGAACGATAAGAAACCTTGAAACGTAAGTCTACGAATATAGAAAGGAAAAGAGGAAACGAAAAGCGGAGAGAAGAAAAGTGTTGATAAACATTCGGAAGGGGTCCGTCGGTAAAACGAAAAAACGCAAAGAAAAGGTACCCCTACCAGAACTAGGGACAGAGGACATGTCACAGTGTTTAGAGTCAGGTATCAAGTAGTCCGTGAGATAGTCTAGATCAGGGAATTTAGATAATGAGTGAAGATGACATATTAGTATTCCCTAAACTAAATCCAGCATCGACTTACCAGATCACCAAAAGGGATGAAAGAAGTTAAATTCAGACTTAAACCGTTATTCCTCAAGTACTAGACTCGGTGTCAGTCGAGTGTTAGAACAAAAACAACTGACATATCTCGAAGAGGTAGAAACTGACGTTTCTTATATTAGTTAGACTAAAGTCACAGTTGGCAGACCACTACAGGTACACATCTCAGAAGAGAACACAACAACCTTCTCCCACAAACGATACTGGTCACTTAAAAGAACCGTTTTGAGATAATCAGAAACGGGACGAAGTAAGGCGTAAAGTTCCGGGTTAAACGGACAATGAGGTCCACAAAGAACTGAAGGATGAAAACGTAAGGTCAGGGGATATTACTTTTCCTGTAAAAACCCCCACAATCAAGATTTCCCAGAACATCCAGAAGTATCTTGGTAAGTTGAAGTCGAAGAAGTCGTAATGACCAACCCCGTATCTGAACCTATGACACTATAACTTACCAAACGGAACCTCTGCTTGTCTCTAGTAGACAGCAAAAACTCTAACGTAGGTTCATGACGTAAAGCCTGAGAAAACAACTGGTACTACCGATGAGGTAAAGAAGATTCCCTAAGGACGGGTGTCATCATCTATATTACCAGTAGACTCAATTTAAGTGGGTAAGGTCAGGTAAAATCAAGCGACTAAGGATCTTACAGCTGTAAGTGAGAACGGTAGAGGACAAACTGGTGAAGGTTAAACGAAACTAAGTAACTGGACTGTAAGGTCCAAGGATACGTTATAACGAGAAATATCGTAGCCTGGAACGAAGATAGTGGTCAGTGTAGGTGTTGACCCATAACAAAAACGAAACCGAGGTAGGGAAGTAAGAAAGACCTCAATAAAAAGGTGACTAGAGGTCATCGTATAACCCGTGGAGTACTGGTCCCCTCAAGGAGAAAGTCATAGGATAGTAAAACGGAAAAGTATGACAAGTACCCCAAGAGTTCCGTTCTTATGACTTCACCAAACGGTAAGGAAAGAGGTCACCTGGTGTAAGACAGTCTGGAGAGGTGGTACTGGGTGGGTAGGACCCACCAGGGTGCCCGTACCGAAACAAAGTAACTTAATCTGTTCCGGTACCAGGATCACACTGGTCTACTGATCAAAAGACACTAATACCAAAGTCACACAGACGGGAGACTACGGGAGAACGTGTTTTAGGGAAGGTAGTACCTCGAATGTCAGAACCCCACGGCAGACTTTATTGTGACAGACTTACGGTCGGACATAGTAAAAAGAAAGTTCCTCCGTCGTAAAGTATCCGGGATACCAACCGTTGGGTGAGGTCACAAGAACGAACCTCTTAGGATCCCTACCCCCTCGGACCACCCGACGGCAGATACCCCGACGTGTCTCAGTCTGTACTGACTTCGCTGAATCGTCGAATCGTCATGCCAGTCTGTCTTCTGGACCCAAGTTTAGGACCGAGATGTTAATCATCGAGACACTAGAGTCCGATCAAAGAACTAAAGAGACACGGAGTCAAAGGAGAAAACATTGTGGCAGTCAAACAAATCTCCTAATTTACTCATCCCGTTACTTATTTCATTTATTGTAACATTTCGTCAATCTAGTCACGGACTGTTTTCTTTCGATATCTATTCTCAAACGGTAAATATAATAATTATGTCGTTTCTTATCCTAACTAACTTCTCCGGACACAAACCTTGTGAAATAGTTATGTAATATGTGGGTGTCTACAGACTTGGGTCAAAGGACCATCGGTCCGGGAAAAAAAAGAGATCTGTTCTTAATACTCTAAAGAATAGACCTTTTCGACTTACCGAAGTCTCTTTTCTGGAGGTTTCCTACCGTAAACCTTCAAAGGATCGTAACTCGGTTGAGGGACGGTCAGTGGATTATGACGACAGGGACCTGTCCTTCGGGGTGGGTCCTCTCTTCGTAGGGGTGAGACGAAAGAGGTCGAGTACGAATTAATACTTGTTTTACGAAGTCCCCTGGTCTGGAAATATCAGCCCTCTGTGGTCCTTTTTGTTTGTCTATTATCGTAGAGTCTTATTTGTTTCCTTTGTATCTTTTGGTTACTCTTGAACATCGAAGATTTTCCAATTTTTTCTATGAAGTAAATATATATATAAAAATTTTCGTGGTTTTACGATAAAAATTTTTTCTTGTCTCTTATTCTTCCTTAAGACCCCTTTAATTTTTATCCTTTTACACGATGAAAATTTTTAAAGGTAAGAAGATTTTACCTTTTAGACTATTTTACCAACCTTTTATTTCATATATAGATAGTCAAGTCAAGTCAAGTCAACGAGTCAGTACAGATTGAGAAACGTTGGGGTACTTAACGTCGTACGGTCCGGAGGGACAGGTAGTGGTTGAGGGTCTCAAGTGAGTCTGAGTGCAGGTAGTTCAGTCACTACGGTAGGTCGGTAGAGTAGGAGACAGCAGGGGAAGAGGAGGACGGGGGTTAGGGAGGGTCGTAGTCTCAGAAAAGGTTACTCAGTCGAGAAGCGTACTCCACCGGCCCCAAAGTCGAAATCGTAGTGAGGAAGGTTTCTTTAGGGTCCCGACTAGAGGAAGTCTTACCTGGTCAACCTAGAGGAACGTCAGGTTCCCTGAGAGTTCTCAGAAGAGGTTGTGGTGTCAAGTTTTCGTAGTTAAGAAACCGTGAGTCGGAAGAAGTGTCAGGTAGAGAGTGTAGGTATGTGCTGGTGACCTTTTTTCTATCGGAACTGATCTGTCTGGAATCAGTCGTTTCATTACAGAGACGAAAAGTTATACGATAGATCCAACCAGTATTGAAAGGAATGTTCCTCATTCGTAGAAAATTAAAATACCGACGTCAGTGGTAGACGTCCTAAAACCTCGGGGAGTTTTATTTTAGACTGTGACAAAGGTGACAAAGGGGTAGATAAAGGGTACTTCACTACCCTGGCCTACGGTACTAGAAGCAAAAGACTTACAACTCGAAATTCGGTTGGAAAAGTGAGAGGAGAAAGTGAAAGTAGTTCTCCGAAAAATCAAGGAGAAGTGAAAGACGGTATTCCCACCACAGTAGACGTATAGACTCCAATAACTATAAAGAGGACCGTTAGACTAAGGTCGAACACTAAGAAGGTCGAGTCGCAAAGAGTACTACATGAGACGTATATTTAATTTATTCGTTCCACTGTTTATATGTCGGACTGTGTGAGGAAAAGGATAAACCTTGGTCAGACAACAAGGTACAGGTCAAGATTGACAACGAAGGACTGGACGTATGTCTAAAGAGTTCTCCGTCCAGTCCACCAGACCATAAGGGTAAAGAAAGTCTTAGAAGGTGTCAAATAACACTAGGTGTGTCAGTTTCCGAAACCGTGGCAGTTATTTCGTCTTTATCTACAAAAAGACCTTGAGAGAACGAAAAAGGTACTAGGTCGTCTACAACCGTTAAACTAGAGACCAAGGAGACGGAAAGGATTTTGGTCGAACTTGTAGTCCTTCAAGTATCAAGTGTATAATAACTTCGGACCGAACCACTTAAAACTCGTAATGAAATGATCATACACTCTACTCACGTTAACACGTCATCAAACTCGTAAGAAACCGTAACGGAAAGAAACCCTGACCTTACTTTTGACTGGAAAAGGTCAGGACACCGGTGACGACTCAAAAGGTTTAAACGACCGTATAACTCACGTTGTGAAAGTGTCGTAGTAGAAAGTCCTAAACTTTATCGAGTTAACCTTAAGGTAGTGGAGGTGATCGAAACAAACATCACTAAGAAAGATTCCGGGTGAACTGAAGTGTAAGGTTCTACAGACCGAGATCTACTCACTAGTGTGGTAACACTAATATATGAATTAATAGTCAGTCAGGGGAGGGGGAAGGGGTTATCGTCCTAATATCTCAGATAGAACAGAAGGGATTGGGTAAGAAGAAGGTATAGGGCACGGGACCCGATGTGACCTCCCGAGATCCGGTGATCTTTACAGACATTAGAATTTAGGGTACCGTGTGTTCCGACCGTTTACAGGTTCCTCACTTCCTTTCTTACTCACCAACTGTCGTCGTCACTTCGGGGCTATGGTCTGGAAGCGGTCGGAAGAACCGAGTCAAGTACGACGGAGAAGGACTTATCAGAGAGGGGACGAAAAGTGTTTTTTTCTCTGGACCTTTTCAAGACACTCATACACTTATGACGTGAACTTCAATGTGGCTGGGGGTCCGAGACGATACTTCTAACGTCTCTCCGTGCCCAGTACAGACGGAGACAATCTTGTAGATTATCTTGTAGATAACCGAACGTGAGGAGACAGTGGTAGCCGGTTTCACCACCGTAGTCAAAAAAACTTACCGGAAACAGTTACAACCAACTCTGGTACGACATACTTTACTATCAATAATCATAATTTAGTTATTACTATTAATTTATTTTGTGTGTGTGTTTACACTTTGTCTTCTCTTTCTACCTATTATACTCTCCTTTTGTCTTACGTATTTTCTAGTTAGGTCCAGTTTATAACTATCCTTTAAGGTCTTTCTTTTTTGTTTCCCGTAATTTGATAGTTTATTTCTTAAGTCCTTTAAAGAAGTCTCAAATTTCCTGTAATTGGAAGTCCAACTCTCTGAAATCGTGTTTTCTTTTTTCAATATGGTTTTTCGTCGTTGTACTTTAAGATCTTGTAGTCTGTATTTCTCTTATTTACATTAGGTATGGAGTATTGTATGTGGTTTTTACTACGGTCCGTCTAATCTCTGAATATACGTATTCAGTTTTGACCTTTAGAAAATCTGTTCTTATGTTGTATTTTAGAGGTACAGTAATATTGTCTCTTCATAAAAATTTTATTCTGTGGTAAATCCAGTGATGTCTGGTAGCTCATCTCACCAGACATATGTCATTTACTCTTCCTTTAGGTTTTTTTCTCTCCTATATACATATGCATATTGACTAAGTGAAACGGTATGTCATCTTTCATTATAACATTTCGTTAATATGAGGTTATATTTAATTGAAATTTTTCTGTTGTTTAAGTATTGAATGTTTTTCACTGTGAAACTGATACGATTTAAGTTTTGGAGACAATGGAGTCTCCTCTGCCATCGTTTCTAACCGTGGAACAAGAGAGTAGGAAACCAGGAAAGGAGTAGACGTGTATCGGTCTTACGTAAAGAGTCGGAGTGGACGCTGTTCTACGCCGGCGTACTGAGATATGGCCAGTCACTTTACGTAAGCAAACTTTGTTCTATAGGAAGTAGTAAAATTTCGAGAGACCGATTGACACGAAAGTCATAAAGACTCAACAGTTCTGTACAAATATATCGTGATAGAAACCCGAGTCGTACCTCCATTCCGTGTCGTCTCGTCAATTCCTGTGGCAAGACCTCGGCGAATCGGGACGGTCGAGGATCGACACACCGGAATCCGTTCAAGGAAGTGAAGAGACACGAAGTAAAGGGAGTAGGCAGTTTGCACCCTGTATTATTCCTGTCCCGATGGTGTTCGTCTATAACATTTTAAAGTCATTATGTATCCTTCACAAGCTCATCGAACTGAGGACAATGTGAAAACTTTTCCTAAATTAGGTGTTATGCTCACAATTTTACTCTCCCTTTATTAGTTACTTTGTTCTGAAAAAGTAACAAATCATTCCGTTGGCTGTGTGCCGTTCACGAGTCATTTGTAAAAACTTAATTGTTCACCTACTTATACTCTCATTTATTATTACTCTTTGAATGAATTCGTCCTACCCGTACTTGGGGAACCGTAATAAGTCGTTGACAAAAGTCACAAAGAATCGAGGTCAAACGTAATCTCGGTGAACCCTCGAAAGATTTTCATGGTCTCTATCTTGACGTTGAGGGAGAGACCAAGGCGTTACAGGTTTAGATATTTTGCCTTTATTATGATGGAGGAGAGTATCCTAACGACTCTACTAATTTACTCAATTATTTGTACTTCTCTTCTGATAGGCCGTAAACACGAGTCAACGAAGCCAGTAGAGTCTGAGAAACGTTAGGGAACCCAAAAGGTCCGTTCTTGAGACCTCACCCAACGGTATGGGAGGAGGTCCCCTAGAAGTGCTGGGTCCCTAGTTTACGGGTAGAGGACTTAACGTCCGTCTAAGAAATGGTGCCTCGGTGGTTCTTTGGGTAGACCGTATATCTTTCGTGTTATTTAATAATCAAAAATTTTATAATAATAGAAGTTTTACAATTACGAACTCGAAGGTTAATCCTTTCCTTTTCTTCTTACTAAAACCTTTTGTCTTCCTACTGGTCCGTGAAAAGTATTCGGCAGACAAACTTAAGAGAAAAGTTTTGTTATTTATCCACTGTGACACAGGTTACACATCTACCTCTGTCTCCGACGTTCGGAATACCTATAAGACACGAGGAGTCCGTGTAAGAGTAAGATATCCTGTTATGTTCATGAAAGGGAAAGTCTCTCCTGGAGGGACAAATGACTTTGGTAATTAGGGTACCTGTGTTAAGGTAATATTAGACGATTTCTAGTGACTTCGACGAGTGGGACGATTTACCGTGACATTAGTTCGACAGTTCCTCCGAACCTTTGGGTTTCTGACGATAATTTAGTAGGGAGACCGGGGAGCAACGGTCCCTTTCATTAGAGTTAAGGAAATTGGAAAGGAGTATCCACAATAAAAGGATCGCGAATCAGTAACAGGGAAAGGAGACGTCAGGATTGGAGTCTCCCTGTATTCTCTCTGACGGAACCTACCCGGATAATGGAATGTACGAGGTGAAGAGAGGGACCGAGAAAAACCGTTGGGACCAATTATAGTCTCTAAACAGATTAAAAGAATCGAAAGAATTTCGAAAGAACGGTAAATTAAAACAGATAAAATAGTTACCGGTAGGGAATTTTTTTTAATAACATCACATTAAATGTATATCATTTGAAGTGAGGAAAATCCCATATCAGGATACTCAGAATTGTTTACGTATGTTAATGTATTACTACTGGTACTTCTATGTCTTGTAAAGTTGATAGAGGTTTTCAAGGGAATGCCAAGAAACAAAAGGGGAAGTCGGGGACCGTTGATGATAGAGACAAGACAGAGACATCGAAACGGAAAAGAACTTACAGTATTTTTACCTTAGTCGACCATACGAAAACTCGAAAAACTCAGACCTGATAAAGTGAATCGTATTACGTAAACTCTAGGTTGATATAGGAACATACATGGTGTTCAATCAAGGAAAAAAAGTGAGTCACCCCAAGGTAATAAACCCACCTGATATCAAACAAGTAGGTAAGTGGTCATCTTCCTATCCTAACAAAGATTAAAAACCACGAATACTTATTACGACGATATTTGTAACATATGTCCGAAAACATACTTGTATTCAAAAACCAAGTAAATCCCATCGTGGATTTTCACCCTAATGACTCAGTATACCATTCACATAAATTTAAAATATTCTTTAACGGTTTGATAAAAGATTTTACCGATATAGGAAAACGTTAAGAGTGGTTGTTACCTGTTCTCAAGCTTAATGAGACGTAGGAGTAGTCATGAACCATAACAGTTCAAAATAAATAAAAAAAAAAGTCGGTGAGAAAATATACAAATCGAGGGGTAACACCAAAATTAAACGTAAAAAGATTGTTATAACTCGTAGGAGAGTACACGAATAACCCATAAATATTAAAAATTTTCAAAGAAAAGTCCAATAAACAGGTAAAAAAATATAACTCGAAAAACGAATCAAGACTCAAAACTTTTAAGTATATATTCAGGATTGAGTCTACAACGAAAGGACGAAAAAAAAAAAATTAGGAGGGTTCCCCGTTACAGTCTATAAAGTCTTTACTCGTATCTCTACCAGGAATCGGGTGTCGGTCATCAGTGTTCCCTTCGTCTACAAATATCTTCTGTCCTTTCCGGAATTAATATTTCTTACAAGAGAAGTAGAATAACATATGTTCAATCTTGTTATACCTCCCAGATACCAGTTTCTTTTCTTTCTGTGTTTTATTGTGTTCAAAAGGTTCTCACCCAGTTTCGGTCATTTTGTTCTTAATCAAACCATCATCGAAGTGAAACTCTGACCTCATCCTCAACGGTAAAAGTAAGAAGGGAAAGAGAATGCTCATTCTTAAGGGGGATTGAAGGACGTAGAGGTCGAGGTTTCCCTGGGTAGACTGACCGACTCGTGAACTCGGTCTTGGTCTCTTCCACTTCTCTTAAACAGGACTCTCTTCCCTTGGTGTCTTCTTCCTCTCCTTGTCCTCACGGGACCTCGGAGTCCCCCTAAGTCACACAAGACTCGTCACCGAAAGGTATGACTTTGTAGCAGATCTGAGGACGTCGTACAAATTGGTTATCTTCAGAAAGATCCTCCCTTCCAACTGTCCCCCATTAGATGAACCCTGACGACTTTTAGTCCTTCCCACACTTCGATACAAACGTTTATAGTTAAGAGGTATACTTTCTTCTCTCGTTTCTACTTCGAAAGATGATTTCCTGATATTCGAGGGTGGAGGATCGGTAATACCTGTCTCGATCTTTCTCACTCAGGTGGAGGGATAGACACAAAGGTGATGAGTAGAAAGTGATTCCTTTCTATCTATCTATTATTAATCTGTTAGTAACCGGAAATTGAGATTAGTTTATTAGTACCTTAGACCAGGGTAGTGAAGTACTGTTTACCTACCCCTTTGTTGCCTTTGTCTCTGTCTGAAACAAAAAACCCCGAGGTTTTAGTGACGTCTACCACTGACGTCGGTACTTTAATTTTCTGCGAACGAGGAACCTTCTTTTCGGTACTGGTTGGATCTGTCGTATAAGTTTTCGTCTCGGCAATAAAACGGTTGTTTCCAGATAGATCGGTTTCGATACCAAAAAGGTCATCAGTACATGCCTACACTCTCGACCTGGTATTTCTTTCGACTCGTGGTTTGTTAACTACGAAAACTTGACACCACAACCTCTTCTGAGAACTCTCAGAGAACCTGACGTTCCTCTAGGTTGGTCAGTCAGGATTTCCTTTAGTCAGGACTTATAAGTAACCTTCATGACTTCGACTTCGAGGTTATGAAACCGGTGGACTACGTTTCTTGACTGAGTAACCTTTTCTGGGACTACGACCCTTTCTAACTTCCGTCTTCCTTTTCCCCTACTGTCTCCTACTCTACCAACCTACCGTAGTGACTGAGTTACCTGTACTCAAACTCTTTCGAGGTCCTCAACCACTACTTGTCCCTTCGGACCGTACGATGTTAGGTACCCCAGTGTTTCTCAACCTGTGTTGACTCGTTGACTTGACTTGACTTGACTTATTAGGATCTTAAAGACTAAGACCATAATGAACGAACTGAGACTCTTATACAATACTAAAACTTCGTGAGCATCGTAGATTCTTTACTTTTATCTGTTGAAGTTTAACAGACTGAAAAGATACCATTTGAATTGATCAGTTAGATAAGTGTAAAAGAAAGAGAAAACAGTTTTATCTGTCAATTGACCTCCTTAGTTGGGTGGACTGAGGTCTGATATGATGTTTCGATGTCAGTAGGTCTGTCATATCGTGACCGTTTTTCTGTCTTTATATCTAGTTACCTTGTTATATCTTTCGGGTCTCTACTTAGGTGTGCGGATACCTGTGGAATAGAAACTGTTTCTTTCGTTTTTATATGATACCTCTTTTCTGTTAGAGAAATTGTTCACCACGACCCTTTTGACCAATTGATGGACATTATCTTACTTTGATCTCGTGAAAGATTGTGGTATGTGTTTTTATTTGAGTTTTACCTAATTTCTAGATTTACATTCTGGTCTTTGATATTTTGAGAATCTCCTTTTGTATCTTGTGAGAGACTGTATTTAGTGTCGTTCTAGGAGATACTGGTGGAGGGTCTCATTACCTTTATTTTCGTTTTTATTTGTTTATCCTGGATTAATTTGAATATTTGAAAACGTGTTGTTTCCTTCGATATTCGTTCCACTTTTCTGTCGTAAGTCTTACCTTCTTTTATTATCGTTCACTTTTTTGACTGTTTCTTAATTAGGGGGGTTTTATATGTTAGTCGAGTACGTCGAGTTGTGGTCTTTTTATTCACTGGGTTAGTTTTTTATCCGGTTTCTTGATTTGTCTGTAAAGAGGTCTCTTCTGTATGTCTACCGATTGTTTGTGTACTTTTCTACGAGTTGTAGTAAGTGATTGTCTCTTTACGTTAGTTTTGGTGTTCCATGGTAGAGTGTGGTCAGTCTTACCGACGGTAGTTTTTCAGATGTTTGTTATTTACGACCTCTCCCACACCTCTTTTCCCTTGGAAGACTGTGACAACTACCCTTACGTTTGATCATATCGAATCTCTTGTTACACCTCTAAGGAATTTTTTGACCTTTATCTTGACGGTATACTGGGTCGTTAGGGTGACGACCCGTATATGTGACTCCTTTGGTCTTGACTTTCTCAGTACATGGGGTCATAAGTGTGTCGTGACAAATGTTATCGATCCTTTACCTTCGTTGGATCTACAGGTAGCCGTCTGTTTACCTATTCTTTCACCACCATGTATATGTGTTACCTTATAATGAGTCGATAACTTTTCTTGTGTAAACTCAACCAAGATTACTCCACCCACTTTGTCCTCGGATAATGTGTCTCACTTCATTCAGTATTCCTTCTTGTGGATATGTCGTATAACTGTGTATATTTACCTTAAATCTTTCTACCATTACTATTGCGATATACGTCCTATCGTTTTCTCTGTGTCTACATTTCTTCTGAAAACCTGAGACACCCTCTTCCACTCCCACCCCACTAAACTCTCTTATCGTGACTTTGTACATATAATGGTATACACTTTATCTACTGACCAGATTCAAACTACGTACTTTATCCCGTGAGTTTCGGCCATGTGACCCTGTTGGGTCTCCCTACCCTACCCCTCCCTCCACCCTCCCCCAAACCCTACCCCCTGTGTACATGTGGGCACCGACTGAGTACAGTTACATACCGTTTTTGGTGGTGTTATAACATTTCATTAATCGGATGTTGATTTTATTTAATTAATTAGTTTAAAATTTTTTATCTGTCAATTTGGACTTCATGTCTTCACACTTAAGAACACCGTGTTTACTATGGTTTGTACAAGGTTATTTAGTACTTTACGGGACCGGAGATGTCGAGAAGACAACTGGGGATGTAAAACGGACTCTTAACAGAATTAACAGATGTAAAGGTATCCAGACAAGGTGTGGCACCACGGAAGACACTCTACTCACCAAGATTTTTGCGTAGTAGTACCTAGTGGCCAATATTACTCTGCACCTAATTGGGTCCCCGTGCGGTACTTCACGGGACCGGAGGTGTCGAGAAGACAGCTGGGGATGTAAGACCGACTCTTAACAGAATTAACAGACGCAAAGGTATCCAGACAAGGTGTGGTACCATGGAAGACATTCTACTCACCAAGAATTTTACGTAGTAGTACCTAGTAGCCAATATTACTCTTCATCTAATTGGGTCCCCGTACGGTACTTTACTGGACGGTTTTCATGTCAACTGTTTCAGAAGTAGTCAGTCATGACTATATTTATGGTAGGAGGAGTCTCCTAGTAAACGTTACACAGAGAGTCTCGATTTAGTCATGAGATTAACGTTGTAGTCACTACCCGAGTCGAGTCACTACTCTCCCCGTTTCTATACTCCTACAAGAGTCGACTTCGATAAATATGTACTGTGCACCAGGAATTAATAGACCATCCCTCCCCTACTCTTCTCCGTCTTTCAACTGTACTTGATTTTTGACTTAGGGGAGGTTCGAAAAACATGGTAAGGTCGTTCTCACTTTTAAGATCCGTGAAGGAAAGATTCTCTTTTTCCATTCTTTGAAGTTTTTAGAACACGCTTATGTCAGATGGGTCAACAGTTGACCGTAATGTGTCGATTATTGGGACTAATGACACACTCAAGTTGAAATTGTCTGACACCCTTTCTTTTAAGTTCAATAATTGTATACCGGGAATAAATTATTCGTCAGAACCATCTTAGTAGAAAAAAGGAATTTTCATCTTATTTGAACATCTATTCTTTTGACTAAACCAATAAAGTCTTAAAACCAGTTATTTTTTTAGGTTTGTAATTATGTTTTTGAAGGATCTTGTATTATATGTTTGTAATTAGTGTATAAGTACTTGACTATATAGTTTATGGTTTCTAAGTTTTATATCATGTCCTTCCTATAGTTTGTATACAATATAAACTTCTCTTTATCAATATTATCACTAAAATGTACAAATCACGAAGAATACATAGTCTGTCACATACGATTCTTAGGATGGACAAGTCAAGTCAAGACAAGTCAGTGAGTCAGTATAAACCGAGAAACGCTGGGGTACCTGACATGGTGCGGTCCGAAAGGGTAGGTAATGGATAAGAGCCTCGACCGAGTTTGAGTACGGGTAACTCAGCCACTACGGTAAGTTAGCAGAGTAAGGGACATCAGGGGAAGAGGAGGACGGAAGTTAGAGATGGTCATAGTCCTATAAAAGTTTACTCAGTGAAGAAGCGTAGTTCACCGGTTTCCTAACCTCAAAGTCGAAGTCGTAGTCAGACAGGTCACTTATAAGTCCTGACTAAAGGAAATCCTGACTGACCAACCTAGAGGAACGTCAGGTTCCCTGAGAGTTCTCAGAAGAGGTCGTGGTGTCAAGTTTTCGTGGTTAAGAAACCGTGAGTCGAAAGAAATACCAGGTTGAGAGTGTTGATATGTACTGGTGACCTTTTTTGGTATCGAAACTGATCTGCCTGGAAACGACCATTTCATTACAGAGACGAAAAATTACCGAAGGGACCATCGAGTCGACCATTTCTTAGGTGGCCGTTACGTCCTCTAGAGCGAGGTTAAGGACCCAACCCTTCAAGGGGACCTCTTACCTATCCGATGGGCAAGGTCATAAGAACCCGAAGGGACCACCGAGTTTGTCCATTTCTTAGTCGGACGTCACGTCCTCTGGACCCAAGTTAGGGACCCAACCTTTCTAGGGGACCTCTTCCCTTTCGGATGGTTGAGGTCATAAGACCGGACTTCTTAAGGTACTTAACATATCAGGCACTACAGTGTTTTTCAGTCTGTACTGACTCACTGAAAGTGAAGTGACGAAAAATTATACGACAGAGCCAAACAGTATCGAAAAGAAGGTTCTTCGTTCACAGAAAATAAAGTACCGACGTCAGTAGTAGACGTCACTAAAACCTCGGTTTTTTTATTTCAGACAGTGACAAAGGTAACAAAGGAGTAGATAAACGGTACTTCACTACCCTGACCTACGGTACTAGAAGTAAAAAACTTACGACTCAAAATTCGGTCGAAAAGTGAGAGGAGAAAGTGAAAGTAGTTCTCTGAGAATTTAAGGAGAAGCAAAAGACAGTATTCCCACCACAGTAGACATATAGACTCCAATGACTATAAAGAGGGACGTTAGGATTAAGGTCGAACACAAAGTAGGTCAGACCGTAAAGCGTACTACATGAGACATATATTCAATTTATTCGTTCCACTGTCATATGTCGGAACTGTATGAGGAAAGGGTTAAACCTTGGTCAGACAACAAGGCACAGACCAAGATTGACAACGAAGAACTGAACCTATGTCTAAAGAGTCCTCCGTCAATTCCACCAGACTCAATCAGTCAAGTCAGTGAGTCAGTACAGGATGAGAAATGCTGGGGTACTTAGCGTCGTGTGGTCCGGAGGGACAGGTAGTGGTTGAGGACCTCAGGTGAGTTTGAGTGTAGGTAGCTCAGTCACTACGGTAGGTCGGTAGAGTAGGAGACAGCAGGGAAAGAGGAGGACGGGGGTTAGGGAGGGTCGTAGTCTCAGAAAAGGTTACTCAGTCGAGAAGCGTACTCCACCGGTTTCATGACCTCAAAGTCGAAATCGTAGTAAGGAAGGTTTCTTGTGGGTCCTGACTAGAGAAAATCTTACCTGACCAACCTAGAGGAACGTCTGGTTCCCTGAGAGTTCTCAGAAGAGGTTGTTGTGACAAGTTTTCGTAGTTAAGAAGCCGCGAGTCGAAAGAAGTGTCAGGTTGAGAGTGTAGGTATGTACTAATGACCTTTTTGGTATTGGAACTGATCTGCCTGAAACAACCGTTTCATTACAGACGAAAAGTTATACGATAGATCCAACCAGTATTGAAAGGAAGGTTCCTCATTCACCGAAAATTAAAGTACCGACGTCAGTGGTAGACGCCACTAAAACCTCGGGTCTGTTTATTTCAGACTGTGACAAAGGTGACAAAGGGGTAGATAAAGGGTACTTCACTACCCTGGTCTACGGTACTAGAAGCAAAAGACTTATAACTCGAAATTCGGTTGAAAAAGTGAGAGGAGAAAGTGAAAGTAGTTCTCCGAAAATCAAGGAGAAGTAAAAGACGGTATTCCCACCACAGTAGACGTATAGACTCCAATAACTATAAAGAGGACCGTTAGACTAAGGTCGAACACGAAGAAGGTCGGGTCGCAAAAAGTACTACATGAGACGTGTCTTCAATTTATTCGTCCCACTGTTATATGTCGGAACTACATGAGGAAAAGGATAAACCTTGGTCAGACAACAAGGTACAGGTTAAGATTGACAACGAAGGACTGGACGTATGTCTAAAGAGTTTTCCGTCCAGTTCACCAGACCATAAGGGTAGAGAAAGTCTTAAAAGGTGTCAAAGAACACTAGGTGTGTCAGTTTCCGAAACCGTATCAGTTATTTCGTCTTTATCTACCAAAAAAACTTGAGAGAACGAAAAAGGTACTAGGTCGCCTACAACCGTTAAACTAGAGACCAAGGAGACGGAAAAGATTTTGGTCGAACTTGTAGACCTTCAAGTGTCAAGTACATAACGACTTTGGACCGAACCTCTTAAAACTCGTAATGAAATGATCGCACACTCTACTCACGTTAACACACCATCAAACTCGTAAGAATCCGTAACGAAAAGAAACCCTGACCTTACTTTTGACTGGAAAAGGTCAGGACACCGGTGGCGACTCAAAAGGTTTAAACGACCGTTTAACTCACGTCGNCTAGAGACCAAGGAGACGGAAAAGATTTTGGTCGAACTTGTAGACCTTCAAGTGTCAAGTACATAACGACTTTGGACCGAACCTCTTAAAACTCGTAATGAAATGATCGCACACTCTACTCACGTTAACACACCATCAAACTCGTAAGAATCCGTAACGAAAAGAAACCCTGACCTTACTTTTGACTGGAAAAGGTCAGGACACCGGTGGCGACTCAAAAGGTTTAAACGACCGTTTAACTCACGTCGTGAAAGTGTCGTAGTAGAAAGTCCTAAACCTTATCGAGTTGACCTTAAGGTAGTGGAGGTGATCGAAACAAACATCACTACGAAAGATTCCGGGAACTGAAGTGTAAGGTCCTACAGACCGAGACCCACTCACTAGTGTGGTAGTACTAATAGAACCAGTACTTCTAGAAAAAACATATCAAGAAGACACATAAGAACGGTGGAGAAGAATTATAGAAGACCTTCCACCAGAATGGGACGGATATTATCGAGTTAATTAAGAAAGTTGTCGAGGTATTTTCTTTATAATAGGTGTACAGTGACTATTCCTTTTGTACCGAGTCTTCTAATCAATCACGTTTAGTTTACAGTAAATTCATCTTAACACTTTTAAGTTTAAGATAGTTTCGGAAATGAGATTTTGTGATGAGAAATAAGATGTATAAACATAGTTGGAGTATCGAATAGAATGATGATATAGGACGAAGAGATATCAGAGCTAACTGGAGAAGTACCAGAAGTTCCATTGATAAGAGAGATTAGAGAGGAAGTACGTAGAAATTCGACACGTAAGTGACACTTGTGAAGCGGAAAGATGAATAAAGAGTAGAGTTTAGATATGTTATTACTCTAGTACTAACCAAGTCGAAAAGGGAAGGACTCATTTCTGTCACGGCGTTCGTGGGAATTTTGCTTGTGTCCAGAACAGGCGCCAGTCCATCGACCAGAACAAGGTTAATCGACGACCGACCATCCCTCTCCGTCCTCTCCTCCCCTCGGGGTGGGTCAATCAACCTTGGTACTCACCCAGTCAAGGGGAACCGTCTCCGATGTCTTTGACCACAACCCTACTCATTATGTTTGTACCACTCCCTTAAGACTTATATAGTGACACTTCTTAAAACAAAGGGTTTAAAAGGAATAGACTGATTTTCGTCTCCGAGGGTTTTCTTAATATGACAGTATTTACGGGAGGTCCTTAGGTTCTTCCTAAGTGAAGATAGTAACCTCTATCGTGATCTTATTCTTCGGCGGATTTATCTGTAACAGTAATTTGATAGCATAGAGGAGGGATTGGAGTATTTCCGAGCAAATAGAGGAGGGTCTCAGTGAACCAGAAGGGTATTCACGGGGAAAGGGGGAAGAGAAGGGGACAATACAGCCATAAGTACGAACACGTGTCAACAAGTCAACACAGGCTGAGAAACACTGAAGTACCTAATATAGGGGGGTCCGAAGAGATAGGTACCCTGAAAGGTCCGTTCTTATGACCTCACCCAACGGTGAAGGATGAGGTCCTCTAGAAAGACTGGGTCCCCAACTTGGACTCAGAGAACGTAAAGGACGTAACCGTCCCCCTAAGAAATGGTGACGTGGTGGACCCTACGTATACTATTATATATTGAATACTGCTATATATTCAGGGCCTAAGATCAGTGAGGAACTCAATGTAAAAAGACACTTAAGGGTACATGTATTGTACTCATTTTCTAGAAAAAAAGAGGCAGAAAACTGTCAATTTAAGAATCCTGGGAGTTTCTATCTTTGATTCTTCCATCTCCCTTTACTAAAAGAAGGAGGTGTTTCTTTATTAAACTTTGACTTTGTCCCCCTTCCCCCGTTCCGTTGGAAACTTTCTTACTGTATCGGACTCCTGTACTGTATTTGACTAATCCTAGTTTACCCAGGTTCTACTGTCTTTTCAACTGAAGGTGATCTGTGACTCGAAGTCAAATACGAGTAACATTGTGTAGTCGTAAGATATTTACTGTATGGGTGTCCGTGGTACTGTCAAGGTTCCGACTGGTATTTCCAGTTTTTTACCCGTCACCGGATTAAAGACCTTTAGGGGTGAAGAAGGGGGTTTATCGACCTTATGAGGAGATGAGTAATCGGATACTTTAATGGGTGAAGATATTTTTGACTGTTAGGGTATAGGACCATGGTGAGACCGGAAGATTCTACCAAGTGTGAGACACACACCTCACACAAAAAGGGGTTTATTTAGGTGAAGAATGGATAGTGACATAGAGAGTGACTTGAGAAAGAAACTACTTTGTAGTTCTTGGACTCGTAACTCAGGACTCCGGTCCAAACACTAGAGTCAATTTTCTGTTACCCAAGTTCAGGGTCAGACCCAACGGACCGAAGTTTTGGTAGTTTTTAACATGACACTTTCTCATAAATTATTGTACTCTTTTCTGGTGATAAACAGTTCAATTTTTTATTCCAATGGTTTGGGTTTACTTCTCAGTCTAGAATAAAAACATTTCTATATCCAAACATATGTACGTGACCCGAAGGCACCACCGAGTCGGCAGTTCTTGTGTGGACGGTTACGTCCTCTGTGTCCTCTACGTCGAAGTTAGGGACTCAGTCCTTCCACCTCCCGTACCGTTGGGTGAGGTCACAAGAACGGACCTCTTAGGGTATTTGTCTCCTCGGTCCGTCCGATGTCAGGTATCCAAACGTTTCCCGACCTGTACCGGCTTCTCTGAACCGTGTGTGCGTGCACTGAACTTTCAGATTTTCTACAAGCAATTTAATTGTTGATAATGGAACTCCAGATACTCGTTAAAATTGAAAAGAAAAGTAAGGTAAAACATTATAAGTTTGTACATTTGTACATTTTATTTAAATATATATATATATAAAAACTGACTTGGTACCCCGTACACCTTGGAATCAAAAGACTGGTTCCTAGTTTGGGTACAACGGACGTCCCTTTCACACCTCAGAATTGGAGACCTGACGGTCCCTTCAGGGATATAAGGAAAGATATAACTTTTTGTAAGTTTACAAACGAAAAACGTTTTCATTCTTAGATTTATAAGGTAAACATCTTCGGTATAATAGAAAATTTGAATAGGATTTGTTTGTGAACTCTTCTTTAAGGGACTTCTTCTTTTACCGTTGGGTGAGGTCAGAAGGACGTACCTTTAGGGTACCTGTCTCTTCAGACCGACCGATGTCAGGACCGCCCGATCTCAACCTGTGCTGAATGACTGATTGGGTGGTGTTTTTTGATGTCTACTTTAATTTTTAAATCGACACTTTTATAAGTAACAGTATAATCTTTTTATTTTAAAGTTTCTTTTTTCAGGTTATTATTGTATATTTTTTATTAATTTACTGTAGGTTTCCACCTATAAAACACTAGTATTTGTAATAAAGTACTCTTTTCCATACTGTACGTTTACGTACAGAGTTATGTTAAATGATAACCGTTTTTTGTTCAATGTTTTTATATCTACTATTACACTGTGATAAAAGAACAAGTTTTAATGTGTCTTACGTAAATATGGATCTTTTATTGGACCTTCTTAGTTGTTTTTCCCCACCCTAATCTCTACCAAAATTAAAAGAATGAAAATCTAGATATTAAAAATTTAATAGGGTGTTACTTGGACATAATGTTTACATTAAAATATTTATTCTCAGTCCCCAAAACCAGAATAACCCCCAAAGACAAAACAAATGACATTTATAACTACCGAGACTGACTCTAAACCCTGAAAAGGAGTGAGAAACGGTAGAGTAAACTCTGACGAACCTCTTTTCATAATAAACAATTCTAAAATATCAGTACTGTACTTTATCTGATCTGATTATTTACAAATACAAAATTGTGTCTTCCATCTCCGTTAAAGAGTTAGTGGTATAACTCAAAGAATTACTTACAAGTAAATAAATAGTGACTCACCGTCTATCGAGGGTCTCCAACCAAAATAAGATCATTACGGAGATGTCTTCGGACACGAGGAGTGTCGGTACCATCGTTTTTAAGAAACTCTTAAGGATAAACGTTTGAACCGTCCCACGATCTTTCGTTACCTTTGTGTCTATCTATGTGTCAGATTACGTCTTGTAATAAAGTGTCATCGACACTAGATACATTTTTACTAACACAAGAGTTTTTTAATTTTTATCTTAACACTAGGTCGTTAAAGTAAAGACCCATACATAAGTTTTATTAACTTTCGTCCCTGATCTTGTCTATAAAGATGTAAGTACAAGTATCATCGTAATAAGTATTATTTGTCATCTTCTTTAGGTTCGCGAATGGGTGACTACTTACATGTTCGTACACACACTACTTTTTACATAAAGTATGACACACCCAGTACTAGTTTTTATAAGTTTTGGGAACACAATTTGACATACAAGTAAATACCTCCAAAATTTTTTATCTTATTAATTAATTAAACATAATTATATACAGATTATCATTAGTCGTTCCGGTCTTTTGCACCGTACGTTCAGAATCTCAAGGATGAAATAATACCCGGAAAAGTCTTCGTATAAAGAAAGGTTTAAGTGAGGTCATGGAGGTGTCAGAGGTATCCTAAAGGTTGAGAGAAAGGAAACAAAATTAGTGTACATCTATATGTGATCTGGCTTCATAGGAACTTTAGATCCATCCTTTCCCATACAAGTCAGTTGTTTGTCATCTAAAGAAATGATAAAATTAGATGAATTCATTTGTTTCTAAAAAGAACAGAGAGATCGTGAAATAAAAAAAATTAATTAAATAAAATTAACCTCCGATTAATGAAATGTTATAACATCACCAAAAACGGTATATAATTGTACTGAGTCGGTACCCACATGTATACGAAGGGTAGGACTTGGGGAGAGGGTGGAGAGAGGGGTAGGGTAAGGAGTCCCAGTAGGGTCACGTGGAGAGATCGTGAAATTTACAAGTACGGATTAAAAACTACACGGATACTTTTAGAATAGAAGAGTTAAAGAACTAGGAAGAGTTGTCATTTCTTCTCCGGGTCTCCCCTACCACAACCTCCAGTCGGGTCCTACTTCACCTGTCGGTTGACTGTCGTTCGCCTTGATACCTGTTGTAGTTATCTAGACTAAAAGGTTCTTTTCGATCTGTGAAGATAAAAATACTCTTTAGACAATAATTTACAACCGTTAATTAAGTTTTATTAAACTTTAGAAACTTCCTTTTTTTTTTACACAGACGTTCGTCGGGTCAAACACTGGAGAAGAAGGTCTTCAGACGATCTATTCTGTTGTTGTTGATAGGAAGTCTCGGGGTACTGAAGTGGGGTAAGATTGGAAATCGGGAGTAAGTGGGGGTTTAATTGACAAGAGACTAGACTCAATGATCGTTCAAACACACATAGAAACGGTATCACGAGTAATGTAGAATAATATTAAAACAACGACAACAACAAACAAAAAGATGTATAGGTCGATGGAACAATTTCTGCTGACACTAAATTACAATTTAGGACTTGAACCACGAGTCACCTTAAACTCCTTGAGTCAAACTCAGAGTCGAGACGGTACTCTGTTGAAACTGACAACTGGAGAAATCCGGTAAACTGGAGAAATCCGAGTTAAAAGTGTAGATTTTATACTCAACAATTATTATTACCTATTTTACCACCGACGAAATAACTCCTAACGTTATCTCTATGTCACTCTATCAAAGTCAGTTTGAAAGGGTTTTTCGGAGTCCTTCTTTGGAACTCACATCTACCTGAAAAATTTAAGTATTAATACTATTATTCCCTTTATGACTCACGAACATATACGGTTCATGAAGGTTCTACGAAATATACCAAGGTATTCGAAGTGTTCTTGAGGTACTCCATTTGTGGTAGTAATAAATATAAAATGGCCATTTCTTTTATCCTGAAGTCCACCAACCGATCGTGAAGATGATTCGCCGTCTTGACCTTGGTTTTACAGGGTTACGTTTCAGGTACTAGAACTCTTTTGGGGATTGAGTGTTGTCACTTTTCAGAGTCTTACCTCAGTAAGGGAGTTTGATACACCGTTATTTCACATGTCCGTATGTGTGTGTGACCACAGGAAAACGCTTCTTTCTACGAGAGTAAGTAAATACTTTTTTTTAGGTATCCCTCATCGATCTGACCTACCTACTAACTGACACCCCTGTCACTTTACTAAAATTCGTCTAAAGAGATTCCTCTGTTAAACTCTGTTCAAAGTTGTTTCTCTTCCTCTCCCGAATCGTCTGCACTTTGCTCGAACGAGTCCAGAGGACCGGGGTCAGGGTGGGGTCGACACCTGTCAACTGATGTCTACGACACGACGGTCTTCCACCCTTACCTCCGGTCCCCCCGTTGGTGGGACCATTTCCACCTCCGACGAGTTTGAAGTCTCTTCGGGAGATAGAACCACTACCATTTAGAACAGTAAGTAGTATTTTTCCATTTATGACCTTGGTAGTCGTTATCTGTTGGTAGTCGATTACTCCCAAATGAACTGATTACGTGAAGGATAGGACAAGAGTAAACTTCGAATTAGGGACCACAACGAGTACATGTAAAATTTCCCAGAATCACAGTAAAGGTTTCCTCTCACCCCCATCTTATACCCTCCACCCCCCCCTCCGCCTTAGTAAGATTTGTACCAAAGGAGGAGTAACGGTAACATTCAAGAATGGTAAATAAAGATTTATTGACCCACGTTCTTTTCCTTTACTTTATAGGAATCTCTTGAAACATTTGAGTCTATTTGAACAGACCTTGAAAACTGACAAACTGAACCCTTTTCAACAAAAATGTTAGGTCTCACCATGGGTTTACGTCACCGTACTGACGGCATTGGACCCTTCCGAAACCCGTCTACTGGATCGACTCCCCCTCGGTCGTGAACATAGGTTCCAAAGATAAAAGATTTATATTTTTATCAACCCCACCTCCTCCCCCAGGACATCCCTGTAAAACCGGTTACGATTTCTCTATTTTTACTGTTCTCGGATTAATTTGGTTTGACTTGGTCTACTCTTATCTTTCACCTTGAAGTTTCCCACGGTTCTGGTCCTTCTCTCTTACAGGAGTCAGTGTCCCGTACTCCAGTCTCCCTGTGGGTCCCATCGAGAGATCGGTCGAAAGTTACAGGGCACCTTTTCTACACCCAACAAGGTTCGGTGACTCGTCTTGATGGAAGGGATCCATCATCAGTCTATGAACGGGTTGTCAGGTACTCCACTGGGGGGACGAAAAAAAGGGGTAAAAAGATCGTCCTCGCTTGTGTTGTCATCTGACTGTTGAACTTTGAGTCGGACCAACTGACCGTACTTCCTCGGGTAGTCTGACAAGACATCTCCTGTAGGTTGAGAAGTAACTCTGAAGGGACGGAGGGTGACCCAGTCAGGTTACATCATGGGTGTGGGACGTTAAAGGGTACCCAATTTTTTTTACTTCTTTTACCCTCCTTCTACCCAAACCCCCGCATTCACAAGATTGTTAGTCCCCTCTCGTACCACTGACCTGAATGAAATAAGAGTTCTGTCAGGATACTCTCTACGTGATAAAACAAACGGATGTCTAAATGTTTTCGTCTCCACGCCTGACCAATTCAGTATACGGGGTGGTACTTTTTCGGATACACAGAGATATTGAGTTTACAAATTTGTAATATGACATGACTGAGAGTTACTCTACTGTGTTCCTTTCATGAAACTGTCATGGAAGAGGAATCTTTCATAAGTGATAGAACCGATGATAATGATAAAAGGAAAATATTTGTCTGTAAGTATAAGGTCAATCATGAATGGTCAATTGATTTTTACTAAAACTTATTGTCAAATAGTTTCATAAGGGATCCTTGAAGATGACCTCAATCTATCATAGGTACCATCGGTAAGAAGTCCGACCGGGGGTCACTCAGGTCTTAGGACCTCCAGTGTGAGAGGGTTAGTCCCAACTAGACGTACTAGTTATTTGAAACCTCTCACTGTCTTATAGTGAGGACTCCGATCCAATATTCTCTGTAACACTAAAAACGGAAAGAGAGAGAATCTAGGGAGTGAGACCCTACCTAAATCGACGGTACAATACTCACAACAAGTCAGTGAGTGAGTTTAGGTTGAGACGTTGGGGTACCTGACGTCGTGTGGTCAAAGGGGACAGGGAGTGGTAGAGGACCTCGAACGAGTTTGAGCACAGGTAACTCAGTCAAAACGGTAGGTTGGTAGAGTAGGAGACAGTAGGGGAAGAGGAGGACGGGAGTTAGAAAGGGTCGTAGTCCCAGAAAAGATCTCGCTATGGAGGTACCGTCTCTTGACTTCGGAGGACGATTCTTGGTACACTCACTTGGTGGAACTTTCACCTAGGAAGGGGTCAGTTCGGGAATCTACTGCCGTCTGTACCGGGTGTACCACTGACGTTGGAACACTCTCTGGTACTCGGTCTTGGTGGGTCGATTCGGTGAGGTCCAAAGAACTGAGAGTCCTTGATACACGAATAACAGGTTTTCGTGACATAAACCTCAATAATAACATGTCGATAAGTATTGATTATGTAATAGAGAAGGACTTTGGAAGATGATCGGGGATCTAAAAACATTGGGAAGTTGGTATAGGGAACGATATAAAACTGAGAGTACAAAAGTGGAGTCACTTTACTCGAGTAAAGATCTTTTACTCGAGTTCTTGTTTGTGACTATGACAGGAACTGAAAATCTAAGGGTCCCAGATTTATTATGACATTGACCATTCTTAAAGTTATTCACATACGATAACCTGATGTGTCAGAGGTGAATTGATATACAGGACAAAGAAGTTTCGTATCTGGCATAAATGAAAAGTACTTAAGTCCAACAAGATCGATAGATTTGTTATTCCAGACGAAAGAAAGTCCATCATGAACCAATAATTTCAATTGTAATTTAAATATGATAGGTTATAGAATTTGTGTAGAAAAAATAAAATAAAAATGTTACTTTTCATACATTATATCGTGGTAAGGATACGAAAGATCGGAGATAAGGTAATCGGACTGCAAAATAAGATCGGTTTGTTTTGGTGAAGAATTAAACTTAAACATTTTATTTTTTTGTGTAATTCTTCTGAAGTAAAAGAGACACAGGTAGGAACTAGGATGTCGACCGAAGAGTCTATGTCTCTAAAAGTTACGTAAAGTCAAGTTATAAAACGGTGGAAACGGACCTTCGAGTAAGAGACGGATGGACATCGGGAAGAACAGAAGTCGAGGAAGGAGAAAACCTCCTTTGTGAAAACGCCATTATACTAGTCGATTACACGACGGGAAGACCAACCATGTAACACGTTACTTTTTTAAGAACGTTAAGACTTTGTTTTGAATAAAAAAGGAAAAAACGAGGCACCTAGTCAAGTCATCGATGTGAGTGGGAGAGTAGTGGGTGACGAAGAGACTTTACAAATTTTAGAGTCGAAAAGGGACTTAGTTCGACAAGAGTTCTAAGTCACAGTCATGTTCTTTATCTTTCTTGTTATTTGACTATAAAAATCTTCGACTTTCCTTCAACTCCTTAGAAACTACCAAGTCTTACCCTCGAACTTTCTGGAAACTGTGGTCTGTTTCCTAATGTGTCAGGACTTAAACACCGACTATCGACATGTTGTTCCCATTTCTCTCCCTCAACGTCTCTTCTCTCCTTCTTCGATTCGACCGAGACTCCACGAGTGAATGTCAGGTCCTAGTTTTTGTGTAATATAAAATTTTGGCTAACAGGAAAAAATTTGTTTTTATTGAACTCTACCAAGTCAAAGACCTCCGACAAGTAGGGTTGTCTCGTAGTCCTTACACCTGACAAAATTGAATTGAAAGTTTCGACTCCCACCCCTGGAGGACAACCCTTGTACTACATGTAACTGACGTCAACGATCCTCCTCTCGACGTCTCTCGAGGAGTCTAGAGTAAGTAGAGACAAGAACGGAGACCTATCTAAACGATCAAAAACACGAACGAAACCTTAAAACCTAAAATAACTTAATCGATTATGGTTTTCCCCAGGATGTAATTCGTAGTCGTTCGGACCGGACTAAATAGTTTCTCCTCATACACGCCATAAACTTGTAGCTAAGTCACTCTGTGTCCGTCTCGTAAGGGGTCGAATGGTACAGACTGAGACTACCCTACAGAACTCCTTATTTGCTTTTTTGTGTACATTAATGGACTGTTAATCGATAATGGTAAGTTAAGTGTGTTTGTTTCAAATCGTCCATGAACGGGGACAAGTCTATTCCAGGATACCTCAGTGTCTCCCCAAGAGAAACCTCTTATCCAGACCATACATGGTAGTGACCGGGGTCATTTAATTTATTCGAGGAATTCTATGATTTGAAGACTTGAATTCTGGACTTAGAAGAGTAGACTTCTTTATATATAGAAGGTCCGTGAAATACCCCTCGTTCTCTTATTCTGGTGAATTTTAAAAGTTTGACAATACGTTCCGATTCTTTTCTATCACAGTAGTAGGGTACCAGAACCTAACCTTCTTAATTATACCAATTTTACCGGTATGGTGGGTCTCGTTAGACGTCTAAATTCCGTTAAGGATAGTTAAGTAGGTACTGAAAAAGGTATCTTATAATGTCTTGTTTATTAGGATTTTAAATATACCTTGGTATTCTCCGGGTCTTAACTGTTTCGTTGGGATTTCTTTTTCTTGTTTCGTTCTCCGTATTGGGAAGGTCGGAAGTCCGTTATGATGTTTCGATGTCATTGGGTTTGTCGTATCATAATCCCTCTCCCTCCGTCCACCCTCCAAGTTCTCCCTCTCCTGTATACATATGTATACCGACTAAGTACCACTACAAACCGTCTTTAGTTGTGTTATGACAATTCGTTATTAGTTAATTTGTATTCATTTGAATATATAATTTTTCTGTCGTACCATAACCGTGTTTTTGTCTGTAGACTTAGTTACTTTGTCTTATCTCTCGAGTCTTTTAGAAACAGTTTCTAAAACTGATTCCTTCGTTCTTATATTTTGTCTTTTTTTCAGAGTAGTCGTTTACCATAACCCTTTTGACCTGTCGACGTACATTTAGTTACTTCAATTTATGTAAGAGTGTGGTTCATGTTTTTACTTGAACTTTACCGAATTTCTGTACAGTGTACTGTATTTGTATTCTGTACTGTGATATTTTGAGGATCTTCTCTTGTGTCTGTTTTGTAAGACACTTTGTCTAGTACGATTACAAAAGAATCGAGTCAGAGGGTTCCGTTATCTTTATTTTCGTTTTTATTTGTTTACCTTTCATTAGTTTAAATGTCCGAAAATATGTCGTTTCCTTTAGTATTTGATTTACCTTTTTTTTGGGGATGTTTGACCCTCTTTTTATAAAGGTTTACAACACTGACTGTTCCCGAGTTAAAGGTTTTATATGTTTGTCGAATATGTTGTGTTGTTGTTTTCTTTTTATTTGTTAAGTAAACTTTTTACTCGTCTTCTGGAAATCTGTAAAGAGGTTTCTTCTATATGTCAACCGGTTCTCCGTGTACTTTTCTACGATTAATAATCTTTTTACGTTTAACTTTGATGTCACTACATGGTGGAGTATGGTCAGTTTTACCGGTCGTAATTTTTCAGATGTTTATTTACGACCTCTCCCACACCTCTTTTCCCTTGTGAGGATGTAAAACCCATCCTTTCATTTGATTACTGACCACGTCGGTGATACCTTTTCTCCTAACTCAAAGGAGTTTTTCGATTTTTATCCTAACGGTATACTAGGTCGTTAGGGTGAGGACCCGTATATAGATCTGTTTTGACACTAAGTTTTTATATGTACGTAAGGATATAAGTATCGTCGTGACAAGTGTTATCGGTTCTGTACCTTTGTTGGATTTACAGGTAGTTGTCTCCTTGTCTATTTCTTCTGCCGTATGTATGTATGATACCTTATAATGAGTCAGTACTCAAAGGGACCACCGAGTCGTCATTTTTTTTATGGGTGGATGTTACATCCTCTGTGTCTTCAGAGTCCAAGTTAGGGACTCAGTCCTTCTAGGGGACCTTCTCCCGTACCCTTAGGTGAGGTCATAAGAACGGATCTTTCAGGGTACCTGTCTCCTCGGACTTCCCGATGTCAGGTACACTAGTGTTTCTCAACCTGTACTGACCACACTGACTCATACGTACGTACGTACGACGACGACGACGACGACGATTCAGCGACGTCAGCACAGGCTGAGACACACTGGGTTATCTGCCGTCGGGTGGTCCGAGGGGACAGGGACCCTAAGAGGTCCGTTCTTGCGACCTCACCCAACGGTAAAGGAAGAGGTTACGTACTTTCCCTTTTCACTTTCACTTCAGCGAGTCAGCTCAGTCTGAGAATCGCTGGGATTCCTGACGTCGGATGGTCCGAGGAGGCAGGTACCCTAAAAGGTCCGTTCTCACGACCTCACCCCACGGTAACGGAAGAGGTCGTACGTACGTATGAGTCAGTGTTTTTTCTTACTTACGGTAAACGTTGTTACACCTGCCTGGATCTCTAATTTTGATTCACTTTATTTAGTCTTTCTGTTTACGGTATACTATAGTGAATATACATCTTAGATTTTATACTGTGTTTACTTGAATGGGTACTTTTTCTTTGTCTAAGTATCTACGTCTCTCGACTGAACACCAACGGTTCCATTTTCCCCGCACCTAACCTTCAAACCCTAATCGTTTACGTTCTATAATATACATCTTACCTATTTGTTGTTCCGGGGTGATATGTCGTACCCCTTTAATGAGTTGTAGGACATTAGTTGGTATGACCCTTTCTTATATATACGTATATATATATGTTTAGACTTAGTGAAAAGACACGTCGTCTTTCATTGTCGTAACATTTAGTTTTTTTTAAATATATTCATCTTATTTATGAAAATTTAAAGACTAAGACTATAATCAACTTGAAACTGACGATAACATATTATCTTTCTTGGGAACTTAATCCTTAATCTTCTGGACTTAAATCTAGGACCAAGACATTAAGACAGTAAATAATCCACTCGTTGAAATCCGATCAGTGAATTTAGAGGGACCGGGAATCAAAGGAATGGTTTCTTGACCGATTGTAATAGATGGGGTGTGCAAAAACGTTGTTTTTACATTCTACAACCTCTCTTCCCTTCTTATAGTGTACGATACTTGACATTCACAGTAAGCTTATACTACTGGTAATTATTACTCTCTAATCTCTCTCGACCGGGTCTTACCCGAGGAAGACGAAGAACTCAGGGACATGGGACGTCTGGTCGATCTTCGATGTTGAATCAAAGGAGAACGGTAGAATTCCCTCGACGGATTTTCTCAGTTGGAGCCAAACCCACATACTGTCTTTATTAAAATTATTTCGGTGGTTAATAACCCGTGAATTACACACGGATTTTGACGTGATTCATGAAATATACATAATAACGTTTATGAGGAATGTTGAACTTTTCATTCTTAATGAGAGAGATCAAACGTCGATCCGAGTCTCTTCAGTAACGGGTCTTCAGTGCGTAATCGATTACTGAACTCTAAAACTAATTGTGGACTCGGTTGTGTGAATTAGTGACAATGAGAGTGCCAAGAAAAGAAAACGTACAGGGAACCTTCTTCGGACTTCAGTTAAACCCGACTTTTATGGTTTGTGACTGAGGATTTAGAATCGTAATTTGACCTACCTTTTACAGATCGTGTGTTAAATTTAATGTTAGACGAAAGGGTGGGAGTGTGGAGGTTTTATTGACTTCAATATTTTTTTTGAACTACATTGAATTAGAGACAAGGAGTTGGAATCCTCAATATTTTTCAGAGTTAGTATTTACTGGACTTCGGGTAAAACAAATCAAGATTCCAAAAATTTTATAAACTGTATATTGTGTGTGTGTGTTCGAAATTTTGAAAAAAAGGAGTGTTTTTGTCGTCTCTTTTTAAAAGGGTCCTGGACTCGAGTTCTATAAGGACTATGGTCAACGGAGGTGTTTGGCCCGACGACAGTCACCCTGTCTCTTCGACGGTTCTTCGGCCCGGTAAAGGTGAAGTGTAAACCAGACTCCGGTTCTCACAACAGGAAGTCGAAAATCTTTCTGGAGGGTCCCAATCCACCTGGGTCGTTACTTGTATACAATGGTAGTACCGGACGTCCCACCTCCTTTTCTCCATTATCGGACACATTTACTGGTTCTAGAATAGACTTTTTCGACCTTTGGAGAAAAAGGTTTCGTTTTTGTCTTTGTCAGGTTGAATTAGAAACGAACCCTCGGTCCCTCAGGATTAAGTTACCAGGTTCAGTACGATTAGTCGAAAACTCCTCCTGTTACAAGATGACGGTACCCGGAACTTATCGTTGGAACCAAGGTGTTCAAACCAGTGACACACTTATACGAACACAATAAGTTTCACTCAAGGTCCCTTACAATACTATTTGAACCATTCCCGAGGGGAGGTCTCTCCGTGTGCATACGCGAAGTAACTTTGTCACAACTATGTGTTGTGACTCTTCCCTTATACAACTCCGTTATCCTTTCTTCTCTGACAACTTGCAAAAAACAAACGAGATTGTCTAAAATGTAAATATCCAAAGACACCTTCCTATTTCTCGCCGTACCCCTATTTCCCTCTCCTTTCCTTTACGGATTTCAGTAGCTTGCGGGAATCAGGTAAGTAAGTTGTTAGTAAATACCCGACGGGTGGTATGTGCTCCATTCCACGGTACACGACGTCTATGTTTCTCGACTATAGTGACGACGGGAGTACCTTGAGCCATAACTCAGTTCCTCAGTTAGTTGTTAGTTTATTGACGTACTTATATACTTTTGACTTCGACACTGTTGACGATCCTTCCTCACCATTACCACAAAACTCTAGTTCATAGTTTCCACTAGTCTATAGTTTCCACACCCCGATACCGACTTGACTGAATAGTCTCAAGAACTATTTTGAACTAAAATGTTCCTTAAAGTGTCTAATCGGACCCCTTCCAAGTCCTTTGACTAATTTCAAACAAGTTCATTTATTAGAAACAGTTATAGGGAAAACAAGTTTCTTTCTTCTCTGAAAGAAGAAAGGAGACTTATTGTATTCGGGTAAAAGAGAAAGTCAACAGAAAACGAGTAATTCCTGGTCGACTTAGTGGAGAACCATGAAGCATCATCTTTCATAAACGACCTACCACGATCGTTAGTCTGTAAATTATTTCCCTCGAAACACTTTTATTTTCTTTTATTTTTTAATCGTCGATTTTTTAATTAAAGACTACTATCGGTTAGTCTTTAAAAGTTCTAAAAGTCCGAACTCGGACTTCGTAGAAATAGTCTATATCACTTCTACCGTCACCCGGAGACTACTTAAAAAGACCAAACGTCAAGCTTACGGAACTCACTACCGTGGTTCACAAGGTCACGTGAAAGAAAGGAAAAAACCGAAACGCCGTACACTCTAGGATCAAGTGACTTGTCCGTAACTTGGGTACGGGGACGTCACCTTCGTGTCTCAGAATTGGTGGCCTGAACCCGGTCCTTTCAGGGAAAGTAAAGAAAAATTCAAATGTAGTTCAGTAGGTCGAAGTCGAGTGTCCGAAAGTCCTTTTCCCGTCAAAATCAAAGTTTAGTCTTCCCTCTTTTTAACCTTTGTAAACAAATTTCTTAGCATCGGTCTATAACCTTCTTTGATCTTCTTAAATCCTAAATCATTCCTGATCGTTTGACACGTTCTGTCTTGGGTGTTCCCACGTGATATCAAAAGGTAACTTTGTTTTAAAAAGGGTATCATTGGGAGTAAAGATAGTTTCTATGAGTTTCACTTTGATTAAATAAACGTTTCATGTAGACCACAGTTATTTGAAGTGGACTGATAAACGTGTTCACGTCATGTTTGAATGTATCTAGGAAAAAGACTCAAACGAAACGACTTTGAAAAGTTTTCCTTAGGGTCTAACCCGAAAGTTTTCAAAGAGTTCCGGGACCACCGAATCAGTCCCTTCTTAGGTGGGCGTTGTGTGTGTCCTCCGGTGGACGTTACGTCCTCTGACAGAGTTGTGTCCTCTGGACCCAATCTAGGGACCCAGTCCTTCTAGGGGACCTCTTCCCTTGCCGTTAGATGAGGTCATAAGAACGGACCCTTTAGGGTACTTGTCTCCTCAGACCGTCTGACGTCAGGTACCCCAACGTTTTCTCAGTCTGTGCTGAATCGTTGATTTGTTGTTGTTTTGTCGTTGTCGGCCGTTACTGTTTTTTGAATATTACCGGTCCCAATTTTAAGAATACTCTCAAATAAACTATTCCCTTTGTCAATGAGGACACCGTATGTAAAATTGTATTATTGGCCTTTGTTCTCAAGACGTTTAAAAATTCTTGAAGTGTACTGAAAACCTTATAAATATAGTTCATTACACACTCGCACGTACGACAGAGAAGTCAACACAGGTCGAGATACGTTGGGATACCTGACGTCGGACGGTCCGAGGAGACAGGTACCATAAGAAGTCCGTTCTTGTGTCCTCGGTCAACGGTACTGAAGGAGCTCCTAGTTCATTATATATCTGTGTATATTGGATCTTACTAAATAGTAGTGAAGAAGAGACTACCACAAAGGGTACATTAAATTTCGTAGTTTATTTGGATTAATCGTAATGTAGAAAGAAAATGTTCCACTCTCTGTTAGGAAACTCTAAAAGATCCTTACGACGACCCTTTAGAGTCAAACTGTAGTTTTTCTGAGATAAATCTTAAACTAAAATCTTTCGACAGTTTTTACTGGTGTCCAAACCTGTGAACTGATTTATCCTAGTGTCCAGTGACACTTTGTTATGAATCAATAGGTAAATCGGTTTCACTGTTAATTTTCTAAAGTTTCCGTTTATATCTTTCAATGTATCAAAATTTTTTTCTCTTTTTTGAAATGAGAAAATGATAACTCTTCTAAACCAAAAGAATCCATTAGTTTCTGGACTACTTCTGTTGCACTTCGTGTCCTTTAATAAGATTCGATGTTTTAGGACTAAAGGGTCCGTCTAGTGAAATTTACATTGTTTTTAGAAATAAAATGTCAAATCACAATTCTTGTCTGGTTATTAGATTCTTTTGAAACAGTGACGTTGTCTCTCTGTCGTTCAGTTCAAGATCAAAACGTAATTACATGGTAATTATGATTCCGATTCCAAATAAAATTTTTGGATACATTTATTTAGGTAGGTTAGAACCCGAAGGGAACATCGAGTTAGATATTTCTCAGAAGGACGTTACGTCCTCTGGACCCAAACTCGGGACCCAGTCCTTTTACGGGACCTCTTCCTTTACCGTTGGGTGACATCGTAAGAACGGACCTCTTAGGATACCTGTCTCCTCGGACCGTCCGATATCAGGTTCCCCAACGTTCTCCACCTGTGCTGGATCACTGATTTGGTGGTGGTTAGAACCGGTCGAAACCGGTGTACTCTTTTTTAAGTAAAAGATGCTAAGGAAAAGGTATTTATAAGATTTTATCTTAAAATTTATAAATAAGTAAAAAACAGGATGAGAAAGAATAAAGATTAAGACTTTTCAGTCGGTATCGGTGGTCCCTTCGGGGATGAAATCCTGTCAATGAGGAAAAGAGGGAATTTTTTTCACTTCACCGAATCAGTACAGACTGAGAAACGTTGGGGTACCTGACATTGGATAGTCCGAGGAGGTTGGTACCCTAAAAGGTCCGTTCTTATGACCTCACCCAACGGTAAAGGAAGAGGTCCCCTAGAAGGGTTGGGTCCCGAACTTGGGTCCAGAGGACGTGACGTCCGTCTGTGAAATGATAGACTCGGTGGTCCCTTCTTTGTGTACGAAGGATAGAAGGGAGTAGTTTTGTGTAGAATGAAATATCGTGTATCTTTTAAAAAACGGGAACAATAAAGATTATCTAAGGAAACATGTATAACTAATGTTAAAAATTGGTAATCGTTGGGATTAAAAGTCACTTATGATCCTTCGTCCGTTAACACTTGACAGACGGTATATAATAGTAAGACATCGTTTAAGTTCTTAGATATTTAAGTGTTAAAAGATCTTCCTACAGAAAAGTATAGTATTATAGACTACAAATAATTGTCTACGTTCGTATAAATCGAAGAAATATGACATATTTTTGTTCTTCGATTTTCAACTATCTAAATTTGAATTCAAATCGTTAATTACAAGTTATAAAATAGAATAAACCTTTACTAGATCTATAAGTTACTTAAGGTAGTAAATTGAATAATATCGAAATTCCAAAGTTCAATAGTTTTTATAAAAACGTTGATAAAAATTCGTCTGTATAATATTTCATATTAATAACAACTTTTCAAATGAATATTCGAAAATACGGTAAATATAAATAAATTATATGAACAATTTCGTTTTATATGAATACGAACTGAACTAATACTTTTAAAGTACTCTGTAGTTCGTTTCGATTGGTAGAAAAAAAAGAACAACTGTCAAGTTCTTTCATGTTTTTTTTTTTAGTGTCTTCATCTTTTGAATTTCAATTTATACTAAGGAAGGAAAAAAAAGATAAAATAACGGTACGAACTGTCCGTAGTTCGTTAAGGAAAAATAACGTGTAAAACAAGACTCCAACCTAAATATCAAAATATTAGAACTTATAGATCATCTCTATTATATTCAAACAAACTGAGCATTTGGATCCATCCTTTTTTTAATATATTGGGATGATATAAAGTCCGACTTTGAAGACTTCTGTATGTACAAAACAAGAAGGTTGTTAAAATTCTGATAAAAATAAATGGTTTTTTATAGGGTCTAGTAGATTTGAAATTTTTTTTTAACCTGATGAAAGATATAAAGACTTTTAAAATCCTTTTGAATTAAATATATTTAAACAGAGATTCAGTCAAGTTTCTTTAAGTAAGTTTTATGAAATATTTAATTAAACCATTGTTATAGGTCTTTATTGTTTATGGTGTACATGTATATACGTTTATATATATTTATAAGTCTGTTCACGACTCTAGAATATTGAAAGTAAGATTTAAAATCAACTCAGTCATTTTGTATCATAATGTTTGAGTGACCAAATAGAGGTGAAATATAAAAACAGACTTAATATGAAGGTCTTTTACCCTGTTCAATTTCAATGTCCAGATGGTCGTAGACACTTCCTTTGAAAATCTAAAAGAGAACGGGACTATACATTAGACAGCCTCTGTTTCTTGATTTAAAATCCGGTCACTAGTTCTTCTATTGATCAACGATAGACTACAGAGGTTACGTACAGACTCACCTGTTTTGTAGGCCCAGACAAAGATTTACTTGAAGAAAAGAGAAAAACCGGAGTCCACGAAACCCTCCAGGGACTCAGAGGACTTTCAGAGACTACCTCAGATCCCTCGGATTTTAAGTTCCCTCGACTCCCCGACTTCACCTTTTCCTTTTCAAACCGTCCCACCTACCTGTCTCCCTACCTCCTCAGTCCCCAAACTTTCCTGAATATTTTTCTAAAGTCCCCTACCCTCCCTTGTTACTCGCGTCATTTTCCTCGTCTGTGTTACCTTCCCGTGTCCAGAATCTCCTCGGTCAGACCCCTCTAGAGTCCAAAAGGTTGCTTCTGATAGTTCAGGGTGCAAGAGAAGTCGTCTTAGTGCGGTTGTTCTGTTCCTCGTCTGTCTCAACCACCTCGTACACCAGTCGTCTCCAAGTTCCTGTCCCAAAGTCAACTGACTCTGTAAGAGTACCCTCTTCGTCTTGGGTTATCTCTCTTGTCTCTCCAGAGTGTCTCTCGGTTCCTCTTTCTGTAGGTCAGGTCTCATAGTTCCTTTACTTCGGGGGTCTTCTCTGACAGCCAAGTCGTCCGTGGAAGGTGTGTTCCTTCGGACCCCGAGATTGAGTCGAAGAATATTTGTCTGTGGAGTCTGAGGTCGGGTCGTGAAAACATACCGGAGATTAAGTTGAAGTCCTCATAGAAGGATTAGAATTCTTAGTTTTAGACACAAATGGTCGCGGTTGTCTGTAGACAGACCTCGTAACCAAGTCTTCAGTCTGAGTAATTACCTATCTAGGGGACCTCTTTCTTTACCATTGGGTGAGGTCATAAGAACGGACCTCTTAGTTAGGGTTCCTGCCTCTTCGGACCATCCGATGTAGGGTGCCCCAGCGTTCTCAGCCTGTGCTGACTCGCTGATGTGTATGTGTGACCTAGTTTGGTAGTCCTAACTTCTGTTTCGTTGTTTCTAGTCGAGAATCCCAGGATCTACCCTCCAGACCCCAGGTCACTACTGAGACAAGGATTCAGTATCGTGGTATTGCCAATTTCCTTTCGTTAAGTTACTACGAACACCTGCTATTCCGTCTGAACTAAGTCCTGGTAGTATTGTCCATATTCCTGGTGACGTTACCCTAAAACGTTGCGCACTCTCTCTAACCCGAGTTGAAACTTGTGTCACCCGTTCACCCTTAAATATCGGTCCTTCGTGCCACCTCCCGAAAGTTTGTATTTTAATAATCCTCTTTTATAGTCTTCATTCTCTCCAAGACCGATTTGGGTGGATTGTCCTAAGAACGACTTCTGTCCGGTTCCACTAGTCTGGAGTGGACCCCCTACGACCTCCTACTCCTTGGACTAGTTTATAGTTCCCACTAGTCTATAAACTCCCACACCCCAAAACCAATTTGACTGAATAGTCCAAAGAACGATTTTGATCTAAAATGTTCCTTTGTGTGTCTACCCGAATCTCTTCCAATTCTTCGGATTGGTTTCAAACCAGTTCGTTTCTTAGAAACAGTCACCCAAATAAAATTTCTCCTTTTCCTATGTTTTTACCTTCTACCCCTTGGAGTTTCCATTTTGAAGTATCAAAAAGTGTAAAAGATTTAGAGTATAAACAGACTTGTGTGGTGGGAGGGATGGTCTCAAGTCATTGTCAGACTAGGGGGTCTTTCAGTACATTAAAAAACGAAAGTCTCTAATTACACCGGGGTCCTATCAGAGTCGGAAACTCTCTTTTCAGGTACTTTCCTTCGTTAGGTTTCTTTCCTCACTTCCTGGTGTAACACTCTTACGACTATTGAGCAGGATTGAATTGGACTCAGGGGGAGGAATTAGTGAAAGTCACTGAGTTCATAGGAAGTGTCAAAACCATCGACTGTTTTATTTAACTAAAGTCATGAAAAAGGGATCTTAGAGTATTATCTCTAAAGAGGGGGCACCGTGTTTTAGTTCACTCATTTAATACAATACGACCGAAAGGATAGTCAATCCGGATGTAAGTTTAGGACTGAGAGTGAATTGGAACACTAGTGTCGGACCAGAAGATTGGTGGGAGTTAGACGAAAGACCTGCATTTAACCATTAGTAATGGCACAAAGATGACATGTCATCGAAGAAACTCCTACTCTATTTTATTATCTGATTTCACGAATCGCTAAACGGACAATACGATAGTGGCAAATTATTTACCCTCTTTAGTCTTTTCCCATCCACTCCCCCTCAACCGTTTCAGATCTTTCTCACAGATCAAGGAGTCTCTCTGTTTCGGAGTTCAGATCAAGGAGTCTCTCTGTCTTCACGGGACCCGAAGTCCACTACTCAACCGGTCCGGTTGTCCGTATGTGTGATCCAGAGTTTTCTTTAACTCCCCGGACTGTCTTTCAACCAGAACGTAAATCTCTGTTTTACACTTCTCGGGACTGGGAGAGCACAAAGGAGAAGTCTATATACTCCACTCAAGCGGTTCTTCTGTCCTTTTCTTACTGTTCCCGGGGGGTGTGACGGACTTCTCCGGACACCACGACTGTGTCTTGCGTTTTAATTCTGAAAACTGGTCCCGTCGTGTAGACGGACTCCTTGAAGACCCTTCTCACTACGAGTCCTTTGATCATTCTCGAATTTATTCACCCTCATTTAATCTTTTGACCCGTTTTTTCTACTTTCCTCTAAATGACGAAAGGATGTCTGACACTCGACTTCGGGTACTTTGACCGGAGTAATGTCTACCTTAGTAAAGAAAACCCTTTCGAGGAACCGGAACAACTCGAACCGGACCAAAAGAGGTCATTCTGAAAAGAGAAAGACCCCTTTTTTTTTTTTTTTTGTTGCGTTATGTCATTTTTCTTCCTTTGATATATCATTCTTACGGTTTCTTACAGACTCACATACTTAGTACCCTGTCTCTTAAGGGCTTAAATAGAAAAGGGTTGCAATAAAAATAGTTCTTCTTTCTCTAAGGAGAGAATTCGCGGATATAGATGTTAAGGAATTTAATGAACGACTTCTTCAAGAGTAAACACAAAGTAAAAGATTACACCTCAGTGAAACTTGTGGACAAAGACAGAGACAGTCGAGAAAAGAAAGTGTGGATACGTCGGCACCCTTCTTAAAGTTGTCCGGGTCGTTTATGTGGTCCTATAATGTGGGATACGTGAAAACTCCTTACCTCTAACATTTATGCTACGTCTTTCACCAAGCACAAGAGGACCTACAACACCGGGTACACCAACGTCACCACATGGATTCACCGGGCCAGACGGCGGAAGGACTTCACTAGTTCGTCCTTTACTCGTCTCCTGTTTGCACCGAGGTATGGAGAGGAATCTCCCGTGACGGTAAGAGTTCGTAGGTCAGTGTGGAGACTCCTTTGTACCGGTTTGAAGGGTGGTCATAATGTCCATTGTCCTGATCTTCTACCTCCACCGGCGTTCCAACGGTTCTTTCCCTTAGTATGTGCGTTCTAGTCCTGACGAACTAGGTTCCTTATTTTTTTTTAGCTGGTTGTCGTCACACCCTTTTATAATATATAAAGTCATGATACGTGGTAAATACCGTCGAATTTTCTAGGATGAGGACAAGTGACATGACATTAACATGTTCAACATATTAACATATTGTAACATATCAACATCTATTGAGTATCCATACATTAACTATCGGTGGGGGGAGGGGGTGGTGGTTCTTCGGGGCACCTTTTTTTACAACAGAGGTAAATATCAAGTAGAGGTGCAAGGAAATCGACAAAACTGAAAAGGAACCTTTGTCGACAATTGGCCAACTTAATATAGGAGGGGTCTTTGTATACAACTGCAGGATTGGGGGTCATGGACACTTACACTTGAATAAACCTTTATCCCTCCCAGAAGTGTCTACTTTAACTCGATTCTACTCTATCAATCCTATTCGAGTTGTACTGACACAAGGGTATTTTTCTTCTATAAACTTGTTTCTCTGTCTCTACATGTATCTCTCTTGTGGTTCGTTTCCCCTTCCATCTCTCGTCCTATTATAACCGAACCGGTTTTTTCAACCAAGCCCAAAAAGGTATCGTAGAAAAGTACGACTTCGACACTTGAGGAAGAGGAGGACGACTCTGTCCGTGGTAGTTTTCTCGGGTTGAGGGACCCTCGTGGGCCGAAAGGAGCGACCTCGGGTCGGACCAAAACAGAGATGAGTGTAATAGGGGGGTGGGTGGGTGGGGGGTCAGGGGACTCTGGAAACTACAAGTACACCGACGGACCGTCTATTTTGGGGTGAACAAGGGAGAGAGTCGTTGTTCTGGAAACCATTAAATCTCCCTGTGTCTCTATTTTCTGACCTAAAAAAAGGGAAGAAAAGTAAAAAAAAAAAGTTGTTGTTTACCACCAAACAGAAATGGTCTGCGAGGAAGTCTTGGTGTGGTCGTAGTTTCTTGTTCCTTACTTGTCTTTCGGTTCCGTCCCCTCAAGATACGAGGGGACGTCCCTTAAGTGGACGGAGGTCCTGTGTGTTTTCCCCTTCCCCCTCCCCTCGACGCATAGTTCTCGTGGGGTGTCCCCACTAGATTCGAGTGTGTGGAGGGGGGGTTGAATAAGGGGTTTCAAACAAAAGAATTGTAAATACGATACGGTGAAATTCGAACCGTTTGTCGGTTCTACCCTGTCCCTTCCTGTACCTTTTGAGTTGAACAGAGTACCTATTTAAACTCAACTGAACTGTAGAAGACCAGGTCTCCCGAATCGCACGACTGTCACTCATCGGAGTTCATATGTCTCGTGATGTGACCCTGAGTGTTCAGGCTGCAGACCGAGACGAGAGTCAGGAACACTGTTGGTCGGTTCCCGTTCACTTCCTCCTTACCCATATCAGACGAACGTACTGTTACTCTTGTTAGCAAAAGGTTCTGCCTACACATAGTCATGAGTTGTACATCGTTGGTATCTCGTCCGCCCAGATGAAAGGGGTAAAATGTCATTGCCTTCGACCTCGAATATCTTGAGTTCAGTTCCAGTACGGGATTCCCCGTCTCCGTCCTGAATTTGAGTTCAGACGAGGTTTCACACAAGAATTGGTTCCCATTGTTTGACGAAAGTTGCCCTTAACATGAAACTTTTTACAGTTCGGTCTAGACAAGAGGTAACTCAACACAGAGGTTTTTTCCATACGACTTCAAGATTAGGGGTCATGGTTACTTACACCAGAATGGGTCTTTACTCCGAGACGTCTACCTTAGTTCAATTTTACACCTGTATGACCTAATCCTACCCGGGATTAGGTTATCGATCACAGGAATATTCTTCTCCCTTTAAACCCCTGGAGTGACCACCAGGGTACCGATTCTGACTCGAGGGTCACGTCCCCCGGACCCAGACTAGGGATCAGTCCCTTGATCTAGGGTGTACGACGTTTATTCTGAGTCTCGTTGGTTTATTTATTTATAAAATTTTTCTTCTTATCCCTCTTAAACCTATGTCTGTGTGTGTCTCCCTTCTGTCGGTACACTTCTACCTTCGACTTTAATCTCCTAACTTTAAGGACGGTGTTCTATTCCTTGTGGTTTTTAACGGTTATTAGTGACCTTCACTCATTTTCCGTTCCTTTGCAGGAGGGGATCTCGGAAGTTCTCTTGTACCAGAACGATTGTAGAACTAAACTTTGAAGACCGGAGGTCTTACACTGTCTTTTTGAGGATAACGAAGTTTGGTGGTTCAAACACTATAAAACAATGTCGTCGTGACACGAATCAACGAGTCAGCACAGGTTGAGAAACACTGGGGTACCCGACATCGGACGGTCCGAGGAAACAGGTATCCCTAAGAGGTCCGTTCTTATGACCTCACCCATCGCCAAGGGAAGAGGTCCCCTAGAGGGGGTGGGTCCCTAGTTTGGGTCCAGAGGGTGTAACATCTGTCTAAGAAATGACACACTCGGTGGTCTCTTAGGGTTCTTATGATCTCACCCATCGGATAGGGAAGAGGTCCCCTAGAAGGGTTGGGTTCTTAGTTTTGCTCCAAAGGACGTAACACCCGCCTATGAAATGGTCCACTCGATGGTCATCGTCATCCCTTGATTATATCGTAGACACAAACATTCAAACCCCGTTTCTTCTTCTTTTTCTCTGTCTCTCTCTTTCTCTTTCTCTCTCTCTCACACACACACACACACACACACGTGCGTGTGCGTGTACGTCCGTCCCTCCTTCTTCCGTTCTGTTTAGAGTTTGTTTATTATATCTTTCTAATAGAGATCGTATGACGGGACCCCTTACTCCGTTCCTGTAACCGGTGTCTTCTCTCTCTGTCCTTAACCACCATTTCCATTACCTTGTTCCCATTCTTCCTTTCTTTCTCTTGACCTTGATTCAGACTACCCAGTCGAGGAACTTTCGACAGTTTCTTCTTAGTTTCTTCCAAGGTTGTGAGGGACGGTCGCTCCCTTCCCTAACTCTTTCTTGTCATACGACGGTACCAGGTGACCGACTCCTATCGGAACGGGGTGTGAAGACGGGTCGGAAGAGTGTGGATTTGTCCCGAGAATGTAGTCTGAGAAGAAGTCAATGACGTGAATCTCTTGTACGTAAACCGTGAGTGTTTCAGTGACCACGACTTCCCGTATCTTCTACGCCCGGTCTCTCGTCGTGATTCATTGTCCCCTGGTCTTCAGAGACCCGAAGACGTCGGAGCTAAAGAGAGGTAGAGGTGCCGTCGGATCTTTTACACATGGGTCTGGAGATCAGATACCTACGAACCTACTCCCTAAATGGGTGGAGTGACTCGGGAACTGTAGAAGGTGTGGGAATATCGTATTACGATCAAGGTCAGGAGGGAAGAGACCTCCGGGTCCCGTTTCAGGGTATTACGGACCCATAGACATCCACCGTCCTCTGCAGACATTCCGGTGGGGAAAGTAGGGGGAGAGGGCGGAGGAGGGGGAAGAAGAAAGTTGGACCGAAGGAAAGGAGGGAAACTTTAGAAACTACAATCATGAACCTAGACTTCAAGACACAGAGATATCCTCCAAAAGACTCTCTGACATAAGAACATAAATTCCGTCACAGACTACTCCTGACGGTCCAAATATACACACACAAAATTGAGACACAAGACACAACACTAAAAACTACCGGTAAAACACCGAGTCTACCATTTCGCAGACAGATGTTACGCCTTCTGGGCCCAAGTTCGGGACCCAACCGTTCTGGGGGTGAGGTCATGATAACGGACCTTTTAGGGTACCTGTCTCCTCGGACCATCCGACGTCAGATACCCCAGCGTTTCTCAGCCTGTACTGACTCGTTGAAGTGAAGTGAAGTGAAAACCCGAAATATGACACGAAGAAAGAGTAAATATAGATGTATGTCTTTCTGTCCCTGTTTCTCTCTCTATCTATGTATCTATTGACGTATATCTATGTTTGTCTCTACCTCTATGGGTCTCCCGAACGGTCCACCTTTCACTTTCACTTTCAATGAGTCAGGTTGAGAAACCCTGGGGTACCTGAGATGTCAGGTACCTTAAGAGGTCCGTTCTTATGACCTCGTCCGTCGGTAAGGGAAGAGGGCCTCTAGAAGGTCTGGGTCCCTAGTTTGGACTCAGAGGGTGTAACGTCCGTCTAAGAACTGGCAGACTCGGTGGTCTTATTTTGTCCGTTTACTGTAATTGTGTACTGACTGTTTTATTTCTTTTTGTTTGTTGAGGATTAGAGTGTCTTTCAACAGGAAGAATGTCCTTCTCCTTAATTTAATTTCGAGTTTAATTTCGAGGTGACTCTTTCATAAAGTAGAGTGTCTGTCCGTTTTCATAACTGTTCTATAACACAACTCTCCGACACCCCTGTGTTTGTCCGAGTATCGGTGAACGTTCTCAAGTTGTCTGTATTGGATATCCAATCCGTTACAGATTGGTTTAATACTTATACAGATGGAAACCAGGTCGTAGGGTAGGGGTCCCCTAGACATCCAACAGAGTACCTATATAATCCCCTTCGTTTGACTTTGACGGGTGGGACCGGTCCGTGGTATCATTGGTAAACGTACTCGACAAAATACTGTCCTCTAGGACCATTCCTTATGCCTTGATTATGCCGTGGTAGTTGACCTTCTCAAGTCCTTTCCAGATTTCCTCTGTGACACACAGGTAGGTGAAGGGTCTTAGGGAGAGCGATCGTAGGTAGAACCGACTCACTACACACACGGTGGTCCTTTCTGAGACTCAGTCTTACTACCCGGTTTCTGGTGGACCTTTGATTAGGATAGTGGTATTTTGGGCTCTGACACTCGGTGCGCCGTCTCGTCAAGAGGACCCAAGGGAATGGGATGACGAGAGGTGGGCCCACGGGAAAGGGTTCTTTTAGAGAACGAAACAGTCGTCTACACAAAGGAGCCTGTTAAGTAAAGACTCACAATCTGTTCTCGGGTCAAAGTCCGGGACCTTCCCCAGGGGGAAGGACGTTGTCTACGTGGACGTTTGTATTTTAACCCCATACATGTTCGTAACATTGTCGTCAAGTTTTCGAGAAGAAATCTCTTGACCCTTCTCTTTGACACTACGGACTTATTCGTTCCTAGTCTATTTCCACCAGTTTTCCATGTTTGAAGGCCAATATTTTGTCATTTCCTATATTACATATTGTACTAATCATATTGGTTATGACGAAATACAAAATATACTTTAAACAATCTCATTTAAAATTCAAGAGTGTTCCCTTTTCGAAAAAAGTGATAAATAAAATGAAACATAGATATACTTTGTTACCTGCCAGAGATTTACATAACGCCAGTAGTAAAGTAATACACACTTCGATTTAGTAATACGACATGTGGAATTTAGATATGTCACGACTTGTAGTTAATATAGAGTTATTTTGACCTCCTTTTTCTAGAAATCGACTTATGTTCGGAGTGTGAAAATAAATTTTTAGATCTAACTTATAGTATCCCCATCTCACGGTACGGGTTAGGTCCTGTGTATATTAAGTAATTGGGGGTATTATTAGAACATTCTATTTATGGTAGTGTTAGGTAGAATAGTCGTAGAGTGTCTGCTCGTGTCCTGTGACGTCTCCACCTCGTGCAACAAGTTCCGACACGTCACGTCCTTCCACTCCGGCCCCTTCTTTGGCATCATCAGACTGACGACTCGAGTGGTAATGGTCTCGACGGATGGACCTGTGGGTGATTTATGACACACCAAATAGCTGAAAAAAGGACGGAAAGTAGGGAGATAAGTGTGTAGGTAAACACGTCGTTAGTAGGTACCGGTGGATCATATATGGTCTGTAACACGACTTACTTTCCCTATGTCTCTAATTCGTCTGTCACCAGGAGTTGAAACTCTTAAATATCAAGTCTCTCTTACGTGTGTCCATTTATCTGTTGGGTATAGGTTCCTCAAGAGTTGTACTCGGATCCTCTCACGGTGGGTTAGGTGGACACATGGAGAAAACAGAAAAAAGGAGACGAGTCCTTCAGAAGTAGACCCCGGGACATAGCATTTTAGTTGAGGTACTTCTAAGAAAGTCTATCATTTCCATGGGTTTGTCTGAAGGTACGATTGTTGGTAGTCTAACCAAGAACCCCAGACGAGAGGATATCGAATGTTAAAATATTTACAGGAAAGTGTCGCTTTGTTCTTTTTCTCATGACACATAAAAACGAAGGAAGGTGTTCTTAGGTCCAACTTTACTTTTGTCTTTCCTCTGAATTAGACTATTATGAAGAGTGTGTCTTAAGTCTCCTGTCTCGTCCTTTCTTCTCGGGTCTTTAGAATAGACCACGGGACTTTACAGGAGAAGGAATAGTGTCAGGTTTCCTGAGTCCAGGGACTTAGGTAACACGATTCGGTCTTTCTTGTTGGATGAGTGTACGTCAGAAGGAGCACTAGATAAGTCAGAGGTGTCCCGGTCTCACCGACGGACACAAGACACGGGATTTGTTTCGTGTCTCAGCTCCCGTGTCAGTGTGTCTAGACCCAAGTCTCGACGACGACGACGATTCGGTGAAGTCAGCACAGGTTGAGACACGCTGGGGTCTCTGCCGTCGGGCGGTCCGAAGGGGTAGGGACCCTAAGAGGTCCGTTCTTGTGACCTCACCCAACGGTAAAGGAAGAGGTTACGTACTTTCACTTTTCACTTTCACTTCAGTGAGTCAACATAGACTGAGAATCGCTGGGGTACCTGACGTTGGATGGTCCGAGGAGGTAGGTACCCTAAAAGGTCCGTTCTCACGACCTCAACCCACGGTAACGGAAGAGGTCCCCAAGTTTCGATCTGAGCCGGTAAATGACTCTCCAGTAGTCGTAGTCGAAGGAGTAGACCTCTCACCCTAATATTTCTTCTAAGTTATTCTATTATACACATTTCCGAGATCGGGTTTCGCACCGGGTCTAAGTTTCGGAGGAACTCTGTGAGAGTGTTGGTCTCAATGAGACAGAGGGTTCACGTGGGGATAGGTAGAGTCGAGGACTCGATTATCTGTTATAGGTCTCGGGACCGGGGGAGACGGGTTCCCTTGACATGACTAAAGATGTCGGTATTTGGACCTGAGGTCACGACGTCTCCCCGTCCGACCGGAGACCCTGGGTTCTTTTCTTCTCGAGGTTTCTCAATCCCTAACAGGGTCGACGGTAGTATCTCTGACCCAACCCCAATATGAGGTCTGACCTCTACATTCCTTTCGGGACCACCGAGTCACCATTCCTTAAGTAGACGGTTACGGCTTCTGTATCCTCTACACTCAAGCTAGAGACTCAGTCCTTCTAGGGGACCTCCTCCTTTACCGTTGGGTGAGGTCATAAGAACGGCCCTTTTAGGGTACCTGTCTTCTCGGACCTCCCGAGTGAGGTACCCCTGTGTTTCTCGGCCTGTGTCCACTCGTGTGTACCCCTACATCACACTCACGTCCCTTTGAACCCGTTTTCCTTTACGACGTCCAACCTCCGTCGGGTCACAGGGGTCTCTGTCTGGTTCAGGTGTCGGACTGTAGTTGTTATGTCATTGTAGATTTTGTAATGAAAGTTTTTTTAAGTGATAATATTTTTTCCGTAGGTCCTTTAGTGGAACTCCCCCCATTTTTTTTTTAGACTTGAAATCAATAACCTGACCGGATGTGAAACCACGTCGAACTTTAAAAAAAAAAAAAAAATTGTGTATCTCCTTTCCTCTTTGATCCCTTACCTTCTATCCGTGGGATAAGAAAGGTTTCGATCTTGGAGGTTTCGAGGAATAGACAGGACCGGGGACTTTATAGTTGTTCTAAATTAAAATGTAGAGAGATCTAACCCCCGGTCTTTGAGTTCACGAAAGTCTCCAGTTCGTCTAATTTATGTATTCGTTGACACGGTCGACTCCTTGTACTTTGCGTTTATGGGACGCCTTCACCTTGTCGACGACTAGTCGGGCAGTTGACAATGGTATCTCTTCACTCTTCGTCTCAGTCGCAACAACCTAGTTAAAAAAATTATATATATATATATACCTTTCTAAATAAAACTCCTCAACCGAGTGTGTCAATACCCCTGACGGGTCAGGTTTTAAATACCCCGTCATGTCTTTAAGTCCATTATCAACTACAACGGTAGAACTCAGACTTAAGTCGTCCCGTCGGTAGTGAACGAATGTCTATGGTACATGTACACCGTAATTCCAATGAGTCAGTGGAGGTCTGTATGTGTTACTGTTCTCTAAAACAAAAGGACCTCCATCTTCACCTAAATGGGAGGAACACGTATAGAGGCATAACGAATAAGTGTTATAAAATATTACTAAATACGGTAAGAAGAGGTTATTTGGTATCCTACAAAAAGTTTCCTGACGGGTGCGTAGTGTTTGTCGTTATAAAAGAAAATCTTGAAGTCTAAGGACCAGTGGGTTAGATGATTTAGTCTTTTAAGACGTGAAATTGTTCGAAGGAGAAACAAAAGAAGAACACATACGATTGTGAACTTTTGGTGCCCTGTCTTTAACAAAGAGTAAAAACAAGAAGAAGTCACTGGTTGTTTAAGAGGTTGTAGATCACCCTCGAATTGTTTACACATTTGTTTAATTATTTCTCACAGTGATCAAATAGGAACCCAAGAGACACTATAGATATTTTTAGTATTGAAATTTGAACTAGAGAAATCCTCGACTGGTGGTAACATATTAGTGGGTACATACACAGTCGGGGTGATTAGATCTTTTAAGGAACGTAAAAACAGTGCAAAAACGATGGTCTTGAATGATTAATGACCGTATACAAGTCAAATCAAGTCAGCGAGTCAGCACAGGCTGAGAAACGCTGGGGTACTTAGCGTCGTGTGGTCCGGAGGGACAGGTAGTGGTTGAGGGCCTCAAGTGGGTTTGAGTACAGGTAACTCAGCCACTACGGTAGGTCGGTAGAGTAGGAGACAACAGGGGAAGAGGAAGACGGGGGTTAGGGAGGGTCGTAGTCTCAGAAAAGGTTACTCAGTTGAGAAGTGTAATCCACCGGTTTCATGACCTCAAAGTCGAAATCGTAGTCAGGAAGGTTATTTATAAACAACTTACTTATCTGTCTACGTACTTACCTGTCCATCTGTCTCGATGGACTTATGTCTTATAGGTGACACAAAAATCCAACACGTTTACAAAATGAAGGATCGGTAACTCAAAAATATGCAAAGAATAGGTATAATGTTATTAAATATTAACAATGTGCATAATTCCCATGTATATCTTAAAAGATAACGATCTAGACTTCGTATCAATTCTCAGACATTGTATATTAAAGATATCGTAATTGATATAGAGTAAATACGGAAAGTCTTGTGTGTGTGTAGAGGAACTGGAACTTAGAAGAAGTCACATATTCGTTTTGATAAATATTCGAATCCACGAATTTGATAATGTTGACAAAAAATTTTTTAGTTAAGAAGTACTAGGAAATATTTGGTAGGTCTTTATTGTGACGCAGTTCTGTGAGTCCAAATTTTGTTGACGACGTTTAGTAAAGTGGATTTAGTTTACTGTTTCTAAAAGTAAAGGTCATACTAATTTAAGTCTTTCTGACTGTGATAGTTCACAACCACTTCTATACCTCGTTAGTCTTGTAAGTATACAACGACTACCCGTTGACCACAAATGGGTTCTCTTTACTTTTGTGAAAAGCGGTATATCTCAATATGTTCTTACAAGTGTCGTCTAGATGAGTATTGTCTAGGTTTGACCTTCACCGTCCGGGTTTACCGGAAAGAGAATTTCCTAATTTTTTTCGTACTATATATTACCCCATTATGAATCGCTCAGAAGGGTCCATCGAGTCACCCACTTCTTAGACGAACGGTTCGTCCTCTGAGCCCAAACTAGGGACCCAACCCTTCTAGGGGATCTCCTCCCGTACCGTCTGGTGAGGTCATAAGAACGGACCCTTTAAGGTCCCTGTCTCCTCGGACCGTCCGATGTCATGTTTCCCAGTGTTTCTCAGTCTGTGCTAACTTCATTGACTGGTATGTACGTGTTTTATGACTCGTTATTTTTCCTCATCTAAAGACTATATGTTTTTTTGTGCCCGTGTAGAACTTTAATAGTCGGCTCCCTTTCTTTGACTTTGTCTTTTATGTACGAGACAATAATGTACACATCATTCAAGTCTTTTCCGTCTCCATTAGACATCACAATCTTTAGTCTTCTTATCAACGGAGATGTTTCTCGTACCTGGTCTTTACAGGATATAGAACTAAACCGTTGCTATATAACGGTTTACTCGTATAAGTAAACAGTTTTAAGTGCCTTAGTAAGTAAATTCTAGACACGTAAAAGAACATAAATTTTATATAGAGTAAAATTATGAACATGAAGGCAGAACCGGTCCTTATAGGTTCGTACTAGATAGAAAATACGTAACACAAAAGTGACGATCCTGGTAAAAAGTCTTTGGTTTCCGAAATTTGTTGGATACTAAGGTCATTTTCGTTTTCTCCACAGTGGGTGTAGAGACGTGTCGTGGGAGAATAGTAAGATGTTTCCATACGTCTTGTCCGTTTACGACAGGGTTGAACATTAAATATGTTCGCGAACCGAGGTCATAAGAACCGACCTCTTAGGGTACCTGTCTCCTCGGACCGTCAGATGTCAGGTATCCTAGTGTGTCTCAGCCTGTGTTGATTTCTCTGAATCGTGTGTACGACCGTGGTAAGACTGAAAAATATCAACTAAATTTAAAGTGAAAAATCTTTACATGTCACGTTTATAAATTATCTACTCTTAGTTCCAAAGTCTATCCGATTACTCACTACAGTGACCCTTAGTTTGAGTCCAGGGTTCGGGTGTGAAAGAAGAGTGTCACTTGTGTGTGTGTGTGAACTTAGTGTTAAGTATCTAGAAAGGGAAGAGAATAGTACTTAGACACTTTCGTCAAGAAGGAGACTCTAAAATTCTATTTGTTTACCTTCGAAAAGATTTCCCGAGATCTCAGGTACCTTTCAAAATTTAGTAACGGACTATGAAGGTCGGACCGAGAGTAAGAGTTTGGTTACAAACGAAACCTTAGATCCCTGACCTTATTAGATGACTTTCATTTATTTCCTTCGACGTTTTGTAAACAACCGACTCCCGTTTCCCTTATAAAGGAAGTGAAACAAATCCACAATTTTATTTTAAGAGGTAATAAGAAGTGTGACTTCATAACAATCGTAGAAATCTTCCCATCGTCTGTGGAACTAACGTAAAAGTTTATGTTTTTTTGTTTTCGTTAATCGTCTCCCTTCTCTCTTTATTCGAAATAGCAGATTTTGGTGACTGAGGAGAAAGATCCGTACCTGGAATCCTATCTTAAAACATAACTTAAAAAGTAAGGTAAATCACTAAAAATTGTCACTTAAAAAACTATAAGTTCAGATGTGGTTTCGGTTCCAAAAATTTAAGACTAAACAATCTTTAGGGATTCTTGGGTGGTTTTTTACGGTATTTTTAAGTTCACTGGGAGTCCGTGTGTCTTTACGGAATAATCTCATTACAGTTTTATTAAGTGAAAAGGACCATTTTGTATTTTGAAGATACTTTTTCTTACTATAACAAGTCCATTGTTCTGACTTTGTTCCACCCATCGACGATTACAAGGATCTATTAGTTGATTAACTACTTCTTTTTTTAGTAATAACTATTCGTCCAAAGATATAAAGGTCACGATGGTTACGAGACTTTTAGTAAAACGTACTAAGTGTCTTTTGGGAGTGTATAGACCAGTTGTTTTAACTTTCGACCAAAAGTTAGACCAACATTCACGATTAGGATAAAAGGTACCCTTTACCAAACATGAAATTTCTCGAGTCCTGTTATTAAGGAAACCTCCTTTAAATTAAGACACGGACCGAATAATAATATCTATGTATATATTATATCTATATTATAGATACAATATATATCTATAATATAGATATAATATCCAAATATAGAATCCACAGTCTTAGCATAAGGAGAAAAACCGAAAACCTCGTACCTGTATTTAAAAATTTTTTAGAGGGGACGAGAATATTTGAAGACTGAAGGTTGATCGTCACTTATACTAAGGGTCCTGATATTTATCAGAATATTTGGAACGGAAAGGATTGTGTAAATTAAAAAGGTAAAAGAATCCATGACTATTATTTACATAACACACATTTATAAGAATTTTAAACCCGTTTCGACAGTGTTCTTAAGTTTTATGTGTCAGGGATATCCGACCATTGTCCATGAAAAAGTACACCAATTTTCGTCATCTCATTAAAGGTCTCACCCGTCTCTCCTTTCTGAAGCTTAGTATGTTCATTCTATTTTAGTAGTTCTTTCTTACTATCCAAAATTTTGTACACTAGAACAATACGTCCGTCAAAGTTCAACTTATTAAGTTCAGTTTCATCCAAAAAGTGAAACCAAGAGGAATCCCCTATTGTGGGCGTTTCCTATTACCTTTACTCCCACCCTTAACCTATGTCTTCCAAAGTTAAGGTCAAGAAGGATCTGATCTTTGACCCGTTGTTTTTGTTTAACTTTTGTGAGTATCGATTGTCGATAACTTCAACTTCACTCAGTCTATGATCAGTTTCACGAAATACACATAATTGAGTGAATTAATATTCCCCACCAGTTCACAAATCTTCTAATCCAAGACCTTGGTGTGACGAACCAAAATTTTTGAGAGAGAGGGTAAACAATCGACCCGTTTAAGGAGAAGACAGGCTAGTGGTATGTTACCACAGAGGGAGTATCCGACGAATACTTTTAGTTAATAGATTAAGATTCTACTCAGTACATCTTGTTAAAAACCATGTTTCATCTATGAGTTGATGACAAACGGTAAAAATAAAAGTAAAATGTAAATACTTTGTCTGTGTTTTTCAAACAAACGATTTCTACACCGTCAAGTCCAGATCACTTACTTAGACACTATAGACCATGAATATTTATAAAGTATGTGCTGTCAGTGAAGAGTAAGATATTATCTGTTTCTCCAGTGACACTTTTGTTAAGGAGGAAATCATAAGTTTTCATACTAAACGGGTTTGAATTGTGTCTCGAGGTTGATATCTAAAGATTATCTTTTGTAAGTTTATCGACAGTCAATGATAGAAAGGGAAGGGGAACGTAAGAACCAGTGTTTAGGCCCGGTGTAGTTATTAAATGTGTCTAACTTACTTCTGGATATAAGATGTCATTGTTAGTCGAATGTCTAAACATTTTGCCCTTTCGGTTCGACAGGGGATTGTGTGTGTATCGTCCTACAAAAGTACCACTTAAGAAGTGACAAGTCCAAGACCGGATGGTCGGTCCATAGAGTTTTGGCTTGTGACTCGTATGTTGTCGGTTGAGAATCCCTGTCTGAGGGGAATTGGTTCGAGTACCGGTTCTAGTAACATGTTTTGGTCTTACAGTTTGCTAGTTTCTCTATATCGTGTGGTTCGTCCAGTCTCTGATCTGATCAACTACCGTTACGAGTGAAGGACACCTGGTTAAACGTACCCTTTGGTCCAACATTGTTCTTCCGACGAGACACTCATATTTTGGTTTTTCTTCCGTCTGGGTCGGTAGAGGTCTCCTTATACTTAACTTCTCAAGTATGACTCCCGTCCTCCCCGGTCAGGAACGGAGACCTCTATGGGAAAGGGTCTGTCCCAAGGGGGAAAAGACTCCGATTAATTGGGTAAAGACTTCCTGAGAAATCGAGATACTTATTATTGTTACGACAATGTTCAAAATTCCCGGATCTTCGGTAGGGTAGGAAAGTCCAGTAAATGGATCTACACATTAGACTAAAGAAAATAAAAACAAAGTGTGAAATCGAGAGATAAATGACCCACAGATAATACACGGTTCGTGACTCGTTACGCGACACCCAGTTGTCCTACATTTTCTGTACCTGGGACGGGTCGGTTTAGAGATTCATGACACTTTACTTTTGATTACTAAATGACGTTAGGGTCGTCTCTTCCATTTTAACGTTTGTCTCTTTGTACGGGACTTCCCCTTTTCGGTTGTTAAGACACTCTTTTGATTACTCGACTGTTCCTCCCAATTGTTCATAAGGGATTTCTTTACTCTAAACTCACTTCCAACCCACCTCTGACCGGGCGTTGTTGACCGTCTTGTCTCACTGGCTCTCCTAAACCCCCTTCCCCCCCCACGTAAAGTCTACTCCCTTTGACGTAAGGTTTTCGGAACTCCGAAAGGCTCTCACTCGTCGAGTGTGTACCCTCCCTAGATGTCTTCGAGTCTCTACGATCTCCCGTTCGTGACCGTTTTGTCAGTACTCTGTGCGTCCTGTTCGTCCTTCCTCGACCCGGTGTCGTCTGGAACGGTGTGTTTTTATGTCTAAAACGAGAAATACGACCCTACTTCTCAAAATCCCATTCAACTACTAAGAACTAGTCCTACCGTGGAGACTTCTAGTGGGACGGGTGTCTGACTTCTTATTCAACCTCCACCCATTCCTCCTCCGACCCTCTGCTTGAATTCTCCACTACTATCAACAGGACTGGTCTCTAGGACCAAGAAATCCGATATAACTAATCGTCTCTACTTCTCCTTTCCTGTAAACACTTCTATTTACAAGTAATCGTCCGTTACACATTCTTTCTTGACAGGGTGACATACCTGTGTGATGAGTCGTTACTTTTCCTTACCTGTTATCATTGTTGTGTCGTTGAACGCCTACGTCTTTTCCCATTAAATATCCTTCTCCGTATTCCCTTGAAACCCCCAACTTTGGATTTAATACAAACTACTAATATGTCCGTATATTTCACCAGTTTTGAATAGTTTTACATGTAAACTCACCAATATGAGATAGTATATATTTTATCTAGAGCTATCCCAACTAAAAAAAAAATTAGTCACGTTGAATTAGTAATTTACATGTCTGAGACCATAACATGTCTGGACCCAAACTTGAGATCAAGATGATACCCACTAACCACATGAGACGACGACGACGACGACGACGACGACGACGACGACGACGATTCAGTGAAGTCAGTACAGACTGAGACACACTGGGGTATCTGTCGTCGGGTGGTCTGAGGGGGCAGGGACCCCAAGAGGTCCGTTCTTGTGACCTCACCCAACGGTAAAGGAAAAGGTTACGTACTTTCACTTTTCACTTTCACTTCAACGAGTCAACACAGGTTGAGAATCACTGGGGTTCCTGACATCGGGTGGTCCGAGGAGGTAGGTACCCTAAAAGGTCCGTTCTCATGACGTCACCCCACGGTAACGGAAAAGACACCCCGTGAGATCCTTTCATTTTTTTTACCCTTCCCTCCCACCGGTAAGACTCCTAGTTTATTGGGTCAAATCGTCTAACGATTTGTGTTTCCGTTCTTCCGGACAGTAAGTTTACAATAAGGAACTGGGTCACCCTCGCGATCTAGTTCCTTACTTGCAAAAGACTCCCATAGCATAATAATCCGTACACGTTCCGGGAAATGCCTGTAACAGAGTGACTAAGATTCCTTTTGAGAATTCTCCCCCTATAATCTTTACATCTGTAACAGGTCCTTTATCATAACCACTTCCAGGAGGTGTCTTACCTGTCCCTCGGTTCATGGAACATCACCACTCTCTTTCAGTGGAATCTAAGTAGAGTCACTAGCCTCTCGTTTGACCTCTCAAGAGTGTACCCTAAAAGGTTTTGCGTCGTGAATTTGTGTCCATTGGACTCTTTATTAGGACCTACGTTATACTGACCTGTAATCGATGGTACGAAACTAACGTAAGTAACTATTCCAATGACAGAATCAGGAAAGTCCGACAATAATGTTTTATACTGCCTGATCAATTGTATATTTACTGTCTTTAAATAGAGATTGTTTGAAAGACCTCCGACCTCAACTCTAGTTCCACGGTCGTACCAGTTCACCCTTATTCACTTGATTTTACCTGACCTTACCCACTTAAATTGAGTCTACTGGTAATATAGATGATGACGCCCGTCCTTAGGGAATCTTCTTTACCTCATCGGTAGCACCAGTTGTTTTCTCAGGCTTTACGTCATGAACCTACGTCAGAGTTTTTACTGTCTTACTAGAGACAAGTAGAGGTTCCGTTTGGTGAGTCATAGTGTCATTAGGTTCAGATACGGGGTTGGTCATTACGACTTCTTCGAGTTCAACTTACCAAGACACTTCTGGATGTTCTGGGAAATCTTGATTGTGGGTTTTTTCTACAGGAAAAGTTATATCCCCTGACCTTACGTTTTCATCCTTCAGTTCTTTGTGGACCTCATTGTCCGTTTAAACCAGAATCTCATGTCTTACTTCCTCCCGTTTCTGATTATCTCAAAAAGGTTCTTTTAAGTGACCAGTGTCGTTTGTGGGAGAAGGTTGTTGTGTTCTCTTCTGAGATGTGTACCTGTAGTGGTCTACCAGTTGTGGATTTAGTCTGACTAATATAAGAAACGTCGGTTTCTACCTCTTCGAGATATGTCAGTCGTTTTTGTTCTGGCCCTCGACTGACACCGAGTCTAGTACTTGAGGAATAACGGTTTAAGTCTGTATTTAACTTCTTTCATCCCTTTTGGTGATCTGGTAAGTCTATACTGGATTTAGTTTAGGGAATACTAATATGTCACCTTCACTCATTATCTAAATTCCCTGATCTAGACTATCTATCTCACGGACTACTTGATACTTGCCTCCAAGTACTGTGACATATCCTCTGTCCCTAGTTCTGTTAGGGGTACCTTTTCTTTACGTTTTTTTCGTTTTACCGACAGACCCCTCCGGAATGTTTATCGACACTTTACTTGTCTTCGCTTTTCGTTTCCTCTTTTCCTTTCTATATTCGTAGACTTACGTCTCAAAGTTTCTTATCGTTCTTCTCTATTCCTTCTGAAGGAGTCGCTAGTTACGTTTCTTTATCTCCGTTTGTTCTCTTACCCTTTCTGATCTCTAGAGAACTTCTTTTAATCTCTATGGTTCTCTTGTAAAACACGTTTCTATCCGAGTTATTTCCTGTCTTTACCATACCTAGATGTCTTCGTCTTCTATAATTCTTCTCCACCGTTCTTATGTGTCTTCTTGACATGTTTTTTTAGAAGTACTGGGTTTATTAGTGCTACCACACTAGTGAGTGGATCTCGGTCTGTAAGACCTTATACTTTAGTTCACCCGGAATCTTTCGTAGTGATGTTTGTTTCGATCACCCCCACTACCTTAAGGTCACCTCGATAAGGTTTAGGACTTTCTACTACGACACTTTCACGATGTGAGTTATACGGTCGTTTAAACCTTTTGAGTCGTCACCGGTGTCCTGACCTTTTCCAGTCAAAAGTGAGGTCAGGGTTTCTTTCCGTTACGGTTTCTTACGAGTTTGATGGCTTGTTAACGTGAGTAGAGTGTATGATCATTTCATTACGAGTTTTAGGAGGTTCGGTCCGAAGTCGTTATGCACTTGACACTTGAAGGACTACAAGTTCGACCTAAATGTTTTCCGTCTCTTTAGTCTCTAGTTTAACGGTCGTAGACGACCTAGTATCTTTTTAAGTTCTATAAAGGTCTTTTTGTAGATAAAGACGAAATAACTGATACGGTTTCGGAAACTGACACACCTAGTGTTATTTGACCTTTTAAGACTTTCTCTACCCTTATGGTCTGGTGGACTGGACGGAGAACTCTTTGGATATACGTCCAGTCCTTCCTTGTCAATCTTGACCTGTACCTTATTGACTGACTAAGGTTTGTCCTTTTCCTCATGCAGTTCCGACATATAACAGTGGTACGAATAAATTGAAGACACGTCTCATGTAGTACTCATTGTGACCCGACCTTCTTAGTGTTCGACCTTAGTTCTAACGGTCCTCTTTATAGTTATTGGAGTCTATACGTCTACTATGGTGGTAATACCGTCTTTCACTTCTCCTCGATTTTTCGGAGAACTACTTTCACTTTCTCCTCTCACTTTTTCAACCGAATTTCGAGTTGTAAGTCTTTTACTTCTAGTACCGTAGGCCAGGGTAGTGAAGTACCCTTTATCTACCCCTTTGTCGCCTTTTTCACAGTCTGAAACAAAAACCCCCGAGGTTTTAGTGACGTCTACCACTGACGTCGGTACTTTAATTTTCTGCGAATGAGGAACCTTCCTTTCAATACTGGTTGGATCTATCGTATAAGTTTTCGTCTCTGTAATGAAATGGTAGTTTCCAGACAGATCAGTTCCGATACCAAAAAGGTCATCAGTACACACCTACACTCTCAACCTGACACTTCTTTCGACTCGTGGTTTCTTAACTACGACCACAACCTCTTCTGAGAACTCCCAGGGAACCTGACGTTCCTCTAGGTTGGTCAGGTAAGATTTCCTCTAGTCAGGACCCACAAGAGACCTTCCTTACTACGAATTCGACTTTGAGGTCATGAAACCACTGGAGTACGCTTCTCGACTGAGTAACATTTTCTGAGACTACGACCCTCCCTAACCCCCGTCCTCCTCTTTCCCTACTGTCTCTTACTCTACCGACCTACCGTAGTGACTGATCTATCTTCATTGAAACTCACTTGAGGTCCTCAACCACTACCTGTCCCTCCGGACCACACGACGCTAAGTACTCCAACGTTTCTCAGTCTGTGTTGACTCACTGACTTTACTTGACTTGACTACCAGTCACTCCCGGAAGAAGACTCAACGTCCCACGAGAGACTTAGGAGTGTACCACCGTTCCCTGTGCTCTCGAGAGTCTGTAGTTAGGGTCAGTACTATCTCGGTGGGAGTACTAGTGGAGGGTTTTCGACGTGGAGTATTATGGTTAGGTAAGTCGAAATCCTAAAGTTGGATACTTAAACACCCCCCTGTGTTTGTCGGTCTGAGATCATCAATGGAAGGTTATACAATTACTATCACCAAAAGGTGATAACACTATTTAATATAAAGAAAATCTTTATTCAAATAAATTCAAAAAATTTTACTCAGTTTAACTCTGATACTTCCTTAACTATCATACTCATGATGAAGTCAAGTCAAGTCATGTCAACGAGTCAGTGAAGACTGAGAAACGCTGGGGTACCTAGTGTTTACGACTGGTGTCCGTAGGATATAGGACGTAACTTGGACCTGACCGCTAATTAAAGAAGGTACTATAATATGTACAAAGTTACGGTAAGAGGGTTTAGTAGGGTGGGAGAGGGAGAGGGTGTCTCAGGTTTTCTGATAAGATATGTAGACACAGGGAAAACGACAGAACGTGTCAAATAACACTAGGTGTGTCAGTTTCCGAAATCGTATCAGTTATTTCGTCTTTATCTACAAAAAGACCTTGAGAGAACGAAAAAACTACTAGGTCGTCTACAACCGTTAAACTAGAGACCAAGGAGACGGAAAAGATTTAGGTCGAACTTGTAGACCTTCAAGTACCAAGTGTATAACAACTTCGGACGAACCTCTTAAAACTCGTAATGAAATGATCGTACACTCTACTCACGTTAACACGCCATCAAACTCGTAAGAAACCGTAACGGAAAGAAACCCTAACCTCACTTTTGACTGGAAAAGGTCAGACACCGGTGACGACTCAAAAGGTGTAAACCTATATAGTTTTAACACTTCTCCTAAACTTTACTGACTTCGAACTCTTTCCGACCCGGTCGGGTTCGTCTCTTGACGATTCCAGGGTTCTACGGTCCTTCCATCAGATCCCTAGGTCTTCCCTAAGCCCGACCCCGAAATTCTTGGAATGTGTCGGACGAGAACAAGTCAGTGAGTCAGTACAGGTTGAGAAACATTAGGGTACCTGATATCGTACGGTCCAAGGAACAGGAAGTGGTAGAGGGTCTCGAACGAGTTTGTGTACAGGTAACTCAGTCACTACGGTAGGTTAGTAGAGGAGGAGACAGCAGGGAAAGAAGAGGACGGAAGTTAGAAAGGGTCGTGGTTCCAGAAAAGGTTACTCAACCGAGAAGTGTAGTCCACCGGTTTCAAACCTCGAAGTCGAAGTCGTAGTCAGGGAGGTTACTTATAAGTCCTGAATAAAGGGAACCCTAACTGACCAAACTAGAGGAACGTCAGGTTTCCTGACAGTTCTCAGAAGAGGTTGTGGTGTCAAGTTTTCGTAGTTAAGAAACCGTGAGTCGGAAGAAATACCAGGTTGAGAGTGTAGGTATGTACTAATCATCTTTTTGGTGTCGAAACTCATGTGTTTGGAAACAGTCGTTTCATTACAGAAACGAAAAATTATGGAACAGACCCAAACAGTATCGAAAAGAAGGTTCCTCGTTCACAGAAAATTAAAGTACCGACGTCAGTGGTAGACGTTACTAAAACCTCGGGTTCTTTTAATTCAGACAGTGACGAGGGTAATAAAGGGGTAGATAACCGGTACTTCACTACCCTGGTCTACGGTGTTAGAAGTAAAAAACTTACAACTCAAAATTCTGTCAAAAAAGTGAGAGGGAAAAGTGGAAGTAATTCTCCGAGAAATCAAGGAAGAGTGAAAGACGGTATTATGACTACAGTAGACGTACAGACTCTAATAACTGTAAAGAGAGTCGTAAGAACTAAGGTCGGACACGAAGAAGTCGGACCGTAAAGCGTACGACAAGCTTGTTGTCACAAGAAGGTCATAAGGGTAGAGAAAGTCTTAAAAGGTGTAAAACAACACTAGGTGTGTCAGTTTCCGAAATCCTATCAGTTACATCGTCTACATCTACAAAAAGACCTTGAGAGAACGAAAAGGATACTAGGTTACCTACAACCGTAAAGTAGAGACTAAGGAAACGGAAAAGATTTAGGTCCAACTTGTAGACCTTCAAGAGTCAAGTGTATGACAACTTCGGATCGAACCTCTTAAAAATCGTAATGAAACGATCGAACACTTTACTCACGTTAACACACCATCAAACTTGTAAGAAACCGTAACGAGAAGAAACCCTGACCTTAGTTTTGTGTAAAAGGTCAGGATACCGGTGACGACTCAAAAGGTTTAAACGACCGTATGACTTACGTCGTGAAATTGTCGTAGTAGAAAATCCTAAACTTTATTAAGTCAACCTCAAGGTAGTTGAGGTGATCGAAACAAGTATCACTACGAAAGATTCCGGTTCAACTCAAGTGTAAGGTTCTACAGACCGAGAGTCACTCATTAGTGTGGTAGTACCAAGAGACCCAGCAATTCTAGAAAAAACATGTCAAGAGGCCACGTAAGAACGGTGGAGAAGAATCTGTCGGGTCCTTCTCTCTAAAATACGAGCACAGTGATAAGGGTGCTCACCGAAGTTCTGTGCCTCCCAGTTTTGAGTCCGGACCTCTTCCTCAGTCCTACCCCTCCTCTCTCCTTGTGTCCCTCTCCCCTCACCCGCCTCTAGCCCTACCTCAACCTCGAGTACTATCAGGTCTCAGAGAGTCACGGTGAGTCCCGAGGTCGCGATAATAGAAAGGTGAAGTCGATCCTGTCGAAGCCCCCCTTTTGGTTTTGTCGAGTTTCGAAAAGAATCTTGGAGGAAAAGGAGATATTTGATCCTTCTTAGGTCGACATTTTACTAGTAAAAGTCTTTGTTTTCTTAATTTGATTACTTTGAAAAACATGAAAGCTGAAGCGAGACAGTGACAGTGTCCACCGAAAACTCCTACTCCGTTCTCTATCATCTCATTAACAAGGATCTTTTCTGATACTGCGGGACGTTTAACTTTAAGTGACGGAGAATGTAGGTCGTAACACAAAGGGTTCGTTTTAGAAACGTCTCGTCGACCTACCGTATGTACTATATAAGAAGAATATTCGGTCCTGACCAGACTGAAAAAAAGGATCAGAGTATAGGTTTGATTAGGAATCCCCTAAAATTTTTACGAATGCCTTAAATAAGATACGGGACAAGTAAGGACAAAGAGAGACACCAGGGTCGTACGAGGTAGAATTCTAAACCAGTTTAATTGAAGATTTATTTCGGAGATTTAAGATAAGGTTTTGAGAATGGTGGTAGTGGGGGGTTTGTATGTGGCAGACACGGGCCCAAGAGATCTCTATACTCTTGATACCTCCCTCCTCCTCCCTCTGAACATTTAGTCGGACTTCCTACCTTCCCGTCCTCATCCCTATTCTGTTATTCACCGGTCTAAAGTCACGTTATGTTTCTACCCTGTGTTCTCTTTTTTCTTTGTTTGATTTAGGATACCCACCTTAGAAATACCCTATTTCTTTTTCTAATATTTGAACCCCGGATATCCATGAAGATCTTTTTAGAACCAAGTTTTGTCCTGTGACTTACTTCCGAACGACTAACCTAGTTTGTATACTTGTGATACAAGTATTTGTATACTTGACGAGGACAACGATTCAACGAAGTCAGTACAGGTTGAGACACGCTGGGGTATCTACCGTCGGGTGGTCCGAGACGACGGGGACCCTAAGAGGTCCGTTCTTGTGACCTCACCCAACGGTAAAGGAAGAGGTTACGTACTTTCACTTTTCACTTTCACTTCAGTGAGTCAGCACAGGTTGAGAATCGGTGGGGTTCCTTACGTAGGGTGGTCCGAGGAGGTAGGTACCCTAAAAGGTCCGTTCTCATGACCTCACCCGACGATAACGGAAGAGGGTTGTATACTTGATCGGATTCGATTTCACACGTATTCGATTCGTCGGAGTTCCTTTCTCTTCTATCCCTCAACTGGTAGGTCTTCGAATAAGAATAGGAAAGGTCAAAGTTAGTTTATACCTAGTTTCCAATCTCCAATGTAGTCCCTACAATCGGGGTACCAGGTCTGGACACATAATCTAGTTATAGTCTGTACAGTAGAGAGGAGGACAGAAAGTGTTATTTCTGGTGTATTTAAAATCCCGAAAGACTCTAATTTCTTCGATTTTGAGTGATTGTCTTTCTCTTCACTCTTGTACTATACGTTATCGAAGGTAATCTTGACCATTTTCATAGGACCAATAATTGGTGTAGATCAATGACAACACCTGCTGTGAGTAACAAAGTCCTTCGTCGACAACTCTCAGATGATAGGTGGAGGGTCAATTAAGTCCTGTCGACGCACCAGGACTTGACATCACACCGTCTGTCGCTCTTGACCCACTTCTCGACCCTTCGTACTTAGACTTGGGACCGTAACTGTAAGTCATTGAGACCCCTTCCCGTAAGGTCCGTCTCTTATTATACACTCGGTAGGGTCTCTCTGTTCTTTGCCGTATATTCAAGTTCTTTGTCATTCGTCGTACTATAAGTTATTCTCATAGTCCATCTCTCCGTTCTAAAATCCGATTATACATTATTCATGAGTTATTTATAACAACTTATTTACTTACTCTTCATCCGTCCTTGTCTAGTGTATCCTGGGATTTAAGTAAGGTACGATTCCTTGAACCTAAAGAAGGTACGAACATCCGTTACCTCTGAGTGGTTACTCTTTACTGAAATGAGTCTGAATCCAATATCAATAATTATCTACGATACGATATACCTTTTAATTAAATCCCTCTGTTTTTTACTGTGTGTGTGTGTTTGTCAATTTTTCAGATACCAGGATCCCTCCTCTTCTCTCGTTTACTGAACCTCTTTAGTCTTAAATTTGTCTGTCGTGAACCGATCATTAATCTATTCCTCAGATTCGTCTCCTTTTGACTTAGTACCTGAAATTCCCACTGTTTCATGAACTCGTCAAATATACCTTTCACGTACTTCTTGTTCACATCTTACCTTTGACCATTCAAACCGAAACCTGTGTAACTCACTTTATGGGTCCCCCTTTAATTGTTATCGATTGTAAATGACTCTAGAAGGACACCCGATACTAACAAGATTCGGGGGATTTGTATACATGAGTAAATTAGAAGTGTTGTCGGGGACACTCCAGACATATTACTAATTCCGGTTAAAAAAATCTCTTGTTTTTATTCCGTATCTCTTAAATTTATTCAAGGGTTTGACCATTCACAGTCTCAGTATGAGTTTAGGTCTGGTAGATCGAGATTTAGGGGGGAGAGTTAGAGACACGTTTATACATCTGTACATAAACGGCTTGTCACTTCCTAAAGAGGGGGTAGAGAAGAGTATCTTTGTCTTGAGTTTTTTATTAGTGTACTTTCACTACTAAAATGTGTGTTTTACGTTCTTAAAGTTGGTACTCTAGCACTTACAGTAATATCAACCACTAAATTATGTCAATTTAAAGTTAGACCTAAAATTATGTGTAGGTCAGAGGTTTCGCTCGTTCTGTATTACTATAAAAATATAAGTAAACAGTTCGGTACCAAAAAATATAATAAATGACACTCATTTAATTTGTCGCATACAAGTAAACGATTTATCACTTTTCAATTTGACACGGGATATACATAATATCATGATAATGTCCTGTATAATTTTATATAAAGTAAAATATATTAGAAATCATTATATGGTGAGTATAACTAAAATTTTTTATTATTGAAGAAACGAAAGATCAATGAAACGTTTTTATTATGTAAATAAAAATTAAGGATTCTCCAAAACACTTTTATATATAACAACACTTTGCCCAAATTGAAGTTTGTCCAGTCTTTAATGACGAACCGTGGTTCTATAAAAACGGTAAATCTGTACAAAGTATTGGTTCTTTGGAGGTACTTGTTGATATTATTCTTTTTCAGAGTCTTAAAAAGGTAAGGTCACAAACACCATGTCGTAAGTTTAAACTGACCATATGCAATGATACACTGATTGGTGATATCCCTGTGTCGAGTCCTGAAACACCTACACAAGCTGACTACTTGATGACACAACCTCGAGTTGCGGTAAAAGTAAACTAAAATTAGGAAGTGTCCAGTACTGTGTCGTCGAGAGAAACTTTTCAGTCCAAATTATCTTACGTGTGCACTGTGCAAGAGTCTTTACCTCCTTTGTGAAAATGAAGGAGAGGACCAAGGGTTTCTGAGATCTTGAATGACATTGAAGTTGTCGTCGGTTTTCCTTTCAAAAAAGAGAACTGGGAACCGACTAGAAAAGAAATGAAGGTACTTAAAAGAGGGAGAAAGACCGATACCGAATCCAAAAAAGAGGAACTCTAAGTAGGAAGTTATCTTTTGACTTAAGTCCGTCCCATTATCTCACTAATATTTCGAGTGAGTACTGACAATTCGTGAACTTCATACCGATGTCACTGACTCTTTGAGTCAAAAATTAACGTAAACTAGAATTAAATAAATTTATAATTGAAATTATAAATGTGTTTTCAATCAATAACTACTTAAAGACTCATACGAACAAAGACAAAATTATGAAAAAATAAATAAACCACCGTAGTCCAGAATCAACTCCGTACATCGTAGAACAAGGAACTGGTTCCTAATTTGGTCCGGGGGACGTGACCCTCATATCTCAGAATTGGTGACCTAGTGGTCCCTTCAGGGGACTTATACAGACCTTGTTGAACCTATATATTTAGATGAAAAAGATTGATATTTAAAAGACTTTAGATTTACATATAGTCTATAAAAGTTACACTATAGACAATTGACGATCTATATGTAACTTAAAAATTCTGTTATGTTTTTTTCTTTCATTTTACAGAGTAATTATTAGTTAACATACAACTTTCCTATTATAAAACCGATATCACCCAACTTTACATATATAATAATTTTTATTAAAATGTACAAAGAAAAGTGAAAAAGTCACATCGATGATTTCGTAGAATTTAATATACATACCGAGAGTAACAAAGATAGACACGACCAGATATCGTTCTCGTTTCTACAGTCTGTCTTAATCGAGGGAGGTAAACGACCTACATACTGGAATTCATTTTATGAACTGGAGTGATTCGGAGACAAATGAGTAGACTTTTGACCTTCTTTATAATAGAAGACTTATCCGGTCATCACCCAAAATATACTCTGTTACTTGTTTTTGGAATAGTGTCACGGACCGAATATCATTTTATCAGACATTTACAAGTGAAAATAATAACAACAGTAGTAGTAGTGAGAGATAGTAGGTTTATGAATCGTTTTCTCACGACCCGACACGATTCAACGAAGTCAACATAGGTTGAGAAACGTTGGGGTACCTGACACCGGGAGGTCCGAGGAGACAGGTACCCTAAAAGGTCCGTTCTTATGACCTCACCCAACGGTAAAGGAGGAGGTCCCCGAGAAGGGTTGGGTTCCTGACTTGGACTCAGAGAATACAGAGGACGTATCCGTCCGTCCAAGAAATGGTGATCGTTTTACTTTCTCGTGTAGTTTTATTTATAACCAGTGGGTACCGAATTAATAATAGATTACTGTTCTATTAGAGTACAAGTTATATGTTTACCCTGCACTTCGGTCTATGTCCTCCAAAAGGAGCATAAACACTTAAATAAAAGTATTTTTTAGTGTAGACATCAACTACTTTAAGAAAATAAAATTTTGTCGCTTTAATGAACTTTGGGTCTGAAAGGACCTTTTAGGTCCCGTACTCCAAATGAGGATTTTTTTATGACGGTGCGACACAGAGTTTCTTGAGTTTTAGTCGTTAGAAGTAAGTCTAAGTTAAAACTACCGATAAATATGGGTGAAAACCTCCCTGTCCTAATTTTTCTGATTTATCAGACTGATATGGAATTTCTGAAACCGAAGGTTTTTTCACCTCTTAATGAAAAGGGATAAGGATGAGTATTCATGTTGATTTTTGGGATCGAGAATATTTATTTAGTTTGTATTCTGAGACTTTCCACCTTTCTTCTTCCGTTTAGTGATCCCTACGACCCTGCGTTCTTTGTTGTACTACCATTTAAGAGACCGAAAGGAATAATAGAATATATAGGGTCTGAATCTCGACCTGTGTGTCTTACGGTTACCCATGTTTTCTTTTGCAGATTTGTTGTTATTGTGTTTTTGTTTGTTTGGTCAGGACGACAGAGATCGGTTTCCAGGTCCTTTCCTCTTCAGATCTTTCTTTCTTTTGAAATTTGTTATTGGTGAGACGAGGTCGGTTATGATGTCTTCTTCGAAACTTGTATAGGTAAGTACGACCGTTTCTATTTCGTCCCTCAGACCTGAAGATGGACACCATTGCCCTGTGGAGAAGGGGGATGATCCTACCATAACCTCCTCCGGATCACCTCTGCGTTCTGAAACTAGCGATAATTCGTCATTGTTCCGGTGAGGTTGGGGACGCCGTAGTCATCTTCAGTGTGCCTCTCGACCTTAAGGGTGGGTGTAGGTCGTCATTCTTCGGGAGAACAGGAATTCACAGTGACCTTCGACTCACCCTTTGGAGATGAAGATGGAAGTGGTCCCGAATTATTTCTCTACTGGGGGAATGAGGTCAGTTTCACCAGAATCTCATACAGTGGATTTAGTCTTCCAAATTTACTCTAGGTCTTATAGTATTATGGGGTTTACAGATCCAAAATCAGTTTTTAGTAAATAGTGTCATTCTAGGTCCTTTTAGAGTTAAACTTAAATTTTCTGTTAGTTGTCTACGATTATGGTTTTACTGTCTATTGTCTGAATTAGACTGTCTATAAAATTTTGTCCGCACTAAAATTTTTACGAGGTCACTCGGTAGTACTTACATGAACTTTATTTACTTTTTTTATTTTCGGAAGTAGTTTCTTTATCTTTTAAATTCCTTCTTACTTTACCTTTATAGTGTGACTTTTTATGTCATTCACTTTGATTTTTGAGTCACTTACCCGAGTTGTTGTCTTATCTCCCCGGTTTCCTTTCTTTGTCACTTGAATCCTATCTTATTGTCTTTGATGAGTTGGACTTTTTGTCTTTCTTTTATGTGACCTTTTTTTTTACTTACCTCGTTGTCTCTGGACACCTGATAATTTTTTTTTTTTTAGATTGTAAGCACAGTAACCTCAGAGTGTTCTTTTTTCCCCCCACTTTGACTCTCTCTTAATTTATTAATTACCGACTTAAAGAGTTTAAACCGTTATTTGTATTTGGCTGTCTGAGTTCTTTGAGTCACTTGGGTTGTCCTTTTTGGGTTTCTTTAGACACGGTTGTATGTAGTCTCAACTTGAAGACTTTCTGTTTTTTTTTTTTTTTCTTTCTTTTTTAGAACTTTTTACTCTCTTTTTTTTGTGGTGGAATTGGTATCCCCCATTTCTTAAGATTACTGTCATCTAAAGAATAATCTTTAGTACCTCCAATTTTCCTTCACCAGATTACAAAAAGTTTATGACTTCCCTTAATTGACAGTTCGGTCTTAAGACATGCGTCACTTTTATAGGAAGTCTTTATTTTTTAAATCGGTAAGAGTTTGAAATAAAAGAACCCGAGGTTTTAGTGACGTCTACCACTGACGTCGGTACTTTAATTTTCTGTGACCGAGGAAACCGCCCCCCACTACCCCCCACCCCCTCCACCTTTGATACTGGTTAGATCTGTCGTATAATTTTTCGTCTCTGTAATGAAACGGTTGTTTCCAGACGTATCAGTTTCGATACTAAAAAGGTCATCAGTACATACCTACACTCTCAACCTGGTATGTCTTCCGACTCACGGTTTCTTAACTATGAAAAATTGACACCTCAACCTGTTCCGAGAACTCTCAGGGAACCTGACGTTCCTCTAGTTTAGTCAGGTAGGATTTTCTTTAGTCAGGACTTATAAGTGAATTTCCTGACTACAACTTCGACTTCGAGGTTATGAAACCGGTGGACTACACTTCTCGATTGAGTAACCTTTTCTGGGACCACGACCCTTTCTAACTTCCGTCCTCCTCTTCCCCTACTGTCTCCTGTTCTACCAACCTACCGTAGTGGTTGAGTTACCTGTAATCAAACTCGTTCGAGACCTTCTACCACTTCCTGTCCTTTCGGACCATACGACGTCAGGTACCCCAGACTTCCTCAGTCTGTACTGACTGACTTGTTGTTTTACTTCCTTTCGATTCTCTTAAACAGTGGTTGTCTATATGAAATTTTCTTATCAATTTCCTTCAAGAGTGTAATAAAAGTTAGTGGGTACCTTGCATTTGTTTTTATCTGGTACAAGACCCGTTATTTTAGTTGGAGTTTTAAAAAATTTCTTTATTTTAATACGTCTCATATAAAACATTGGTGTTACGTTAGTTGGATCTTTGGTTGTTGTCTTTCTATTGTCCTTATAGAGATTTGTGAACGTTTGATTTGTTGTGTAAAGATTTATGAAGTCTCATTATTCTTTCACAGTTTCCTTTCTTTTTTAAAAATTTGACCGTTTTGATTGTACGAATGAAAAGTTTCACTTTACAGGTTTCATTCCGTCTATATCTGTCGATACTACTACTTGTTAGTACCACACTTTAGTACTGGTTTTGGTTATTCGGAGATCTTTGGAAGTTGTAGACATGTTTGGACGTAATGTTTCAAGAAGAAAGTACAAAATTTTGTGACTTTTAGTTCCTAGAGAAGACATCTTCATATGTATTTACATAAAAAATTTCTTAATAATTATAGTTAAAGGAAACAATAAAAAAAGAAAAAAAATTAAAATGTAATTAAATAAATAAAATTAACCTCCGATCAATGAAATGTTATAACACCACCAAAAACGGTATGTAACTGTACTTAGTCTTTGTCCACATGTACACAGGGGGGTAGGACTTGGGGAGGAGGAAGAAGGGAGGGGTGGGATAAGGAGACAAAACAGGGTCTCGTGGCTGAAACTCACGGGACGAAGTACGTAGCTTGAACTTGACCAGTGAAAAAAGTCGAGTCAAGTCAAATCAGTGAGTCAGTAGATATTGAGAAACACTGGGGTACCTGACGTCGTGCGGTCCCAATGGACAGGTAGTGGCTGAGGACCTCGAATGAGTTTGAGTACAGGTAGCTCAGACACTACGGTAAGTTAGTTGAGTAGGAGACAACAGGGGAAGAGGACGGAAGTTAGAACGAGTCGTAGTCCCAGAAAAGGTTACTCAGTCAAGAGTAGTCCACCGGTTTCATGACCTCAAAGTCGAAGTTGTAGTCAGGAAGGTCACTTATACGTCCTGACTAGAGGTAATGCTACCTGACCAACCTAGAGGAACGTCAGGTTCTCTGAGAGTTCTCAGAAGAGGTTGTGGTGTCAAGTTTTCGTAGTTAAGAGACCGTGAGTCGAAAGAAATAACAGGTTTAGAGTGTAGGTATGTACTGATGACCTCTTTAGTATCGAAACTGATCTACCTGCAAACAGCCGTTTCATTACAGAGACGAAAAATTATACGACGGATCCAACCAGTATCGAAAAGAAGGTTCCTCGTTCACAGAAAATTTAAAGTACCAACGTCAGTAGTAGACGTCACTAAAACCTCGGGTTCTTTTATTTCATAGAATGACAAAGGTAACAAAGGGGTAGATAAACGGTACTTCACTACCCTGGTCTATGGTACTAGAAGCAAAAGACTTACAACTCAAAATTCGGTTGAAAAAGTGAGAGGAGAAAGTGGGAGTAGTTCTTCTCCGAGAAATCAAGAAGAAATGAAAGACGGTATTCCCACCTCAGTAGATGTATAGACTCCAATAACTATAAAGAGGACCGTTAGAACTAAGGTCGAACACGAAGAAGGTCGGGTCGCAAAGAGTACTACATGAGACGTATCTTCAATTTATTCGTTCCACTGTTATACGTCGGAACTGCATGAGGAAAAGGATAAACCTTGGTCAGACAACCAGGTACAGGTCAAGATTGACAACGAAGGACTGAACGTATGTCCAAAGAGTTCTCCGTCCAGTCCACCGTACCATAAGGGTAGAGAAGGTCTTAAAAGGTGTCAAATAACACTAGGTGTGTCAGTTTCCGAAACCGTATCAGTCATTTCGTCTTTATCTACTAAAAGACCTTGAGAGAACGAAAAAGCTACTAGGTTCGTCGGGTTTCATCTCCTCCCGAGACAGAATACTTGAATGTCGGGGACCATATAAAAGAGACACCGTGAATGACGTAAAATTAAGTAGTAAATGTTATTACAGATTCCAGACGGAAAGGGAGATCAGATCAGATCTTTTGACATTTGATATACTCCCATCCTTTAGTCTGAAGGATAAGAGAGAGAGAGACAGAAACCGAACCTCGGGTCATGGACTCTAGGTCTGTGGTAATCTAGTTGTCACTCACTTATATGTGAGTTCCGTGACGTCTCTTTGTCTTGGATATTCCACACACACTCACACACACACACTCACACACACATGTACATCTCTGTCTCTCAGCAATATTCCTTGACCGAGTCCTTTAAAGGTTCTAGGTATCCGACTCAACCATTTGACTCTGGTCTTCGACTATCACATCAAGGTCAGGTCCAGACTTCTGACCGTCCGAGTTCTGAGTACTTCTCGACTACCAAGTCAAGTTCACACTTCCGTACTTTTTAGGTCACAGGGTCTTGATTCCACGCGTCCGTTCTCTTTTTAAAAGAGAATGGATCTCCTCCCGGTCTGAAAAACATGATTAATGTGGAAGTTGACTGACCGACTCCGAGTGGATCCGATTTTTCCTGTTTGACAAAATGGGTCAGATGGTAAAATTTTCAATTAGAGTAGGTCTTTGTGAGAGTGTCTTTGTGTGTCTTATTATAAACTGGTTGATAGAACCCAGAGTGACCGGGTTAGTCCAACTGTGTATTTTAATTGGTAGTATAATTGTTATTTACTTATATCTTTTTTTCTAAACCAATATATTAGATAATTTATATTATCGGATACCAGTCGCAAATGAAAATAGAAAACCGACTTTTCGTATGTCGTCGTTTAAGTAGTTACTTAATTATCAGTAATTCAAAAGTGGAACTTACTATTGTCATAGTAATTGATTCATAAAAAGAAACACAGATATTAGAGACTAGGAAGGGTGAGACCGTCCAAGTTTCCACAACACATTGTACAGGTTCTGGTGTGTCCGTCCATTGTCGTTTCGGTAGTGTCTTTGGGTTTAAAAAGAAGTCTAGAGTTCAAAAATGGTTGAACTTACGAGGGGTAATTCTTTAATTTCGGTTATCAATGGGTTTTAACTCTTTGTTAAACATCGAGTCGGTGAAAAACTCGTTCAATAAATTGGAAAAGCTCAGGGTCAACGATGGCAAACAATCTTTTTCCGTCTTCATACAGACAATATCCTAACGACCTCTATAATTACCTCGATTCTGACACTTCTCACATCAGGACCCGTGTCAACAAACAACACAAAGAACAAGTCAGTACAGGTCGGGGTACCTGACACTGGAGACAGGTACCTTAAGAGGTCCGTTCTTATGACCTCACTTAATGATAAGGGAAGAGGTCCCCCAGAAGGGTTGGGTTCCTACCTTGGGTTCAGAGGGCATAACGTCCGTCTAAGAAATGGTGGCTTAGTGGTCCCTTCTGGGGATCCGTGTCAGATGACGACACCATTTACAATTGAATATTGTCGTCAACGAGTTTAAAGTAACAGAGTTGACCGTAGACGAGAAAGTCCGAAAGTCTGGGACCAATTTAAGAGTAGCTCCTGACCGACTCGTAGTCCCTGTCCCGTCGAGTGTTCACAAGTGTTAAATCAAGTGGACGGAGTTAGAAAAGTGTGGTGCCACAGAAAGGAAGGTAGAAACGACCGGGGGTTGTGTGGGGTGTGTCTCTGTGTGTATATATGAAGGTGGGGAGTAAATTTCTCGGGGTAGACAAGATCCTCAGGGACCCCGGTCCGGTCCCAGTAATAGTCTCTGACCATGTTTTAATAGGAAGAAAAAGGAAGGAGGAGGTGACTCGTCTTGGAAAGTTGGGTTCGTTTAGTCAAGTACGTTTATCTACAGACGTCCAATGGTCCGGGTGGTCGAGTGATGACATGGACGGGTTTCGTAAACTTAGGTCCGATTACGGGTTGTGTCTGTTTTATCTTAATGTCCGTGTTATTATCTTAAACAGTAGTTAAAAGTAAGGTGGATTCATAAAGAGACCTGGTCCAAGAATAAAGCTTACAGTTCTAGACGGACAAGATATTAAAAGGTAAAAATAGAATAATTTAAGACAAAGTAAGAGAGGTACTATGAATAAAAATTCGTGATTAAACCAGTTTGTTAATTTTATGATTATTTTTACAAGATTAATAAGTTTAAGGTGGTAAGATTATTAAAGAAAAATGAAAGTCGTGTTGTAACGAAGGTTTGAAACAGTCATACATATTCAGTATAGTCAAGTCAAGTCAGTGACTCAGCACAGGCTGAGAAACGTTGGGGTACTTAACGTCGTGTGGTCTGGAGGGACAGGTAGTGATTGAGGGCCTCAGGTGGGTTTGAGTACAGGTAGCTCAGTCACTACGGTAGGTCGGTAGAGTAGGAGACAACAGGGGAAAAGGAAGACGGGGGTTAGGGAGGGTCATAGTCTCAGAAAAGGTTACTCAGTTGGGAAACATACTCCACCGGTTTCATGACCTCAAAGTCGAAATCGTAGTAAGGAAGGTTTCTTGTGGGTCCTGACTAGAGGAAATCTTACCTGACCAACCTAGAGGAACGTCTGGTTCCCTGAGAGTTCTCAGAAGAGGTTGTGGTGTCAAGTTTTCGTAGTTAAGAAGCCCCGAGTCGAAAGAAGTGTCAGGTTGAGAGTATAGGTATGTACTGGTGACCTTTTTGGTATCGGAACTGATCTACCTGGAATCAGCCGTTTCATTACAGAGACGAAAAGTTATACGATAGATCCAACCAGTATTGAAAGGAAGGTTCCTCATTCGCCGAAAATTAAAGTACCGACGTCAGTGGTAGACGTCACTAAAACCTCGGGGTTTTTTATTTCAGTCGGTGACAAAGGTGACAAAGGGGTAGATAAAGGGTACTTCACTACCCTGGCCTACGGTACTAGAAGCAAAAGACTTACAACTCGAAATTCGGTTGAAAAAGTGAGAGGAGAAAGTGAAAGTAGTTCTCCGAAAAATCAAGGAGAAGTGAAAGACGGTATTCACACCATAGTAGAAGAATAGACTACAATAACTATAAAGAGGGTCGTTAGAACTATACAGTCTATTTATCCATATTTTTATATATCTTTGTATGTGTGTATACACTTACATGTGTAAATGTTTACATACATATATATAATAATACAATATAATATTTTGTATATACATAATACACACGTATACAAAATATTATATTATTACTTTATCTATGTTTATGGGTAATGAAAAGTCATGAATGTAACTTAAAAGTGATTAAGGGGTAGGGCGAGTAAAGGTTTTTGACGTTACAAAGACTATTTAAATGTCAGTAGTTCGAGTTGGATTGTTCTATAAATTCGATTTTTGTAAAAATAGGATAAAGGGAAGATGGAATCAGTAGTCAAGAGGGGCAACCATTTTGTTCGATGAGTTATTCCTTTTAACACAAATAAGATTTAAACTCTTTTCGTTTAACACCTTTGGATGGATGAGAAAGGAAAACCCCTTTTTGGGGTTCAACCGAAGAAGAATTATATATAAGACGAGAGGTATGCACCGTCCCGTCCACGGTCCCTGACAGAAAGGTTGGTACCACTGTCTAAACGTCACCAATAGATGTGAGAGAGTAGGTAAGGTTTCCGTCCAGCTCTGTTGTGAAAACTATCCTGACCGATCCAATCTCATGTCCAACTCTGTTCCTTTTTTACCTTTTGTTTGGGTGTTTATGTCTCTAGCTGGGAAATTGGAAAAAGTAGGTCTGGGGACCGGAGTCTGAAAGGGGAGGTGGTGTACCGGTACGAGACACCAACTGTTAGTCAATTTTGGACTACTGGTTTTAAAGTCTCAATTGGTTGTCTCGAGAGCGTGACGATAAGACAAGGTTGTCTCAAGTTTTGTAAAAGTTAAGAAAACATATGACGTACGTGTCTTTTTAAAGATTTACTTCAGAGACCTTTCGTTATGGATGATTAAAAATCTTACTTTTATATTTAAATAGAGAATTGTTATTTGATGTACTCTTTATTTTGTTGTTAGGACAACTTCCCTTTTCAAAAACGAGGTCACACCCAAAGGACCCTTTGGCTAAGTCTCTACCTCTTAACGGACGTCCACCAAGTAATCCCTTACTAGAACCGTAGCTATGGACACACCTTTGTTCGACGTCTGACTCCGTCTCTCTCTTCGACTCGATGTCACGTCAGTGTGGTCTCCACAGACAATTAAAGTGTCCCTTGAGACCTCGACCCTAGTGGGACGTCTCTACAGGGGTTTATCTCTTACCCCTGACCTGGAAGGATGGGGGGTGTAGTCGGGTAGGAACTTAGGACCGACGAGGGTCCTTTCCCTGTGCTGGAATTTGTTCCACGAAGAGAAGTACTCCCAAACCTCTGACCTTCCTGTGTTCACGGTCGACGTCAGGACTTCACCCCACAGACTCGTCACGTGACGTCACGGACGATGTTCACATTTAGTGTATGAGTAAGTTGAGACTGACCCTTTTACAGTGACATCTGGGTCGTCTGCCCAGATGTCAAAGATTTCTTTCTGGTGAAGGATTTCTTTCTGACACGAGAATTCTTCTTTCTTTTTTTAACTACGTGGTACCTTAAAAATGGGTCTCGATTCGGAAGTACAGTGACGGTTCTGTTACGTCGTAGGATATGAGTCATGTTCTGACTAGAGTCAAAGAACCGTTGTTTACATGTCGTAGGGTCGTCATTTAGAGTACAGCCAGTGGGTGAGAAGAGAGACGGGTACGGGTCGTACCTGTCATGGAAGGGTTTGTGGTTTACTTCGTTTCCCTTTTCGTAAAATACTTTCGTTCGGATGATCTAAATGAGGTACGCTGAAGCCGTATAACCAAAAGAGTACTTACGATTCTTTGTCTTACCTGTCTCTTTCAAAATGTACCTTTAGAAATACTCTTCGTTACCAGATAGTCACCCCTACAGGGACCTCGTCTCGAGTTTCCAGTTTAACAATAAAACTAACACATCAGTAGCACAAAACGTATACGACCTTTGGGGGACCTTCCAAATAAATTACCTTCTTTTCTTTCCTTAGTAATGTTGGACTTTCTTAAAGACGAAGAGGATAACTTATAATTTTTTTTTTTTCACTGGGAAGCAAATTTATTCCTTTCAGTCGGAAGACGGGGTACTGTCACACTAGTAAATTTTATTTCAAAAAAATTTTTGTATACCATACTCGAATCTCCCACCCCCAAAGTCTCCTTTTCGAACAAAGAAGCTTCGTCAAAAGTTTACAACTGTCTATTTTACAGTTGGGACCTTCTCACTGGAGTCTCTTTCGGGACACTTTTGTTCAAAACACACATGAAGACAGAGTACACTGTGGACACGAGTGTGGGATCTCTTCCAGCGATCTACCTGTTTGGACAAAATCTACAAGAGAGTTTAGGGAACCGAAGTGGGGAGGTCCAAATGACTTGGGGACATCTTAGACCGGTGCGAAGATCCAGATTTATAAGTCCCCCCTTTACAAAAAAAAAAAGATTAAATTACGTCCACTTTGAGTTTTCTATCCCCTTCATTTGGGTGAATCGTTTATTCGTTCCGTAGTTCCAGGACGTGTGGAGACAGGGAATTTATGTTCACGTCACAAGAACGGGAGACCAGACCCGACTTTTACCGGTCCGAGAGGACCGGGAAGGTTGATTGAAGAAGGTCTCCGAGATGGATTAGGGAACGTGTATCGGGGTCCACAGACGGAAGGACTCCATTTACGTGAGACACTGCCCCAACAAACACTTTTTCAATTATGAAAAGACGACTGAAAGTGAGACTAAGGTCACTAAAAAGAAATAGTAGCGAAAAGTAGATAGAGAACACTGTTCACACAGTGAATGTTTCATTTTTTAAGAAAGATTTCTCTCGTTCGTAGGGTGGATAAAACGAAAGTAGTTCTCCGTAGATTTTTACCGAAAGGGGAACCCCTATAGTTCGAGAGTTTGGACATGAGTGGAGGAACGGGCGTCGAGGGTCGGAGTTGATACGTCTCGAGCGAGATGAGTCCCGAGGTGGAACCGATACCCGACAGAATCAGTAGACCCCGACGGTATTGTTTATGGTGTTTGACCCACCGAAATAGATGTCTTTACACAATAGCGTGTTAAGACCTCAGATCTGTAAGATTCTAGTTCCACACCCGTCTTGACCAAAGAAGCCTTCGGAGACACCAAATATCTATCGACGTAAGGGTTTACAAAAGTGTACCATAAGGGAGAGATGGACAGATGTCGGCTTCAAGTAGAAGAATGTTCCTGTGGTCAGTATAACTTAATCCTGTGTCAGTGTACTGGAGTCGCATCCCCCGAAGGGTCCACCGAGTCACCGTTTCTTGGGTGGACGTTACGTCCTCTACGTCCAAGTCAGAGATCAAGCCTTTCTAAGGGACCTCCTCCTTGACCGTTGGGTGAAGTCATAAGAACGGACCCTTTAGGGTACCTGTCTTTCGGGCCACCCGATGGTAGGAACTCTAGTGTTTCTTAGTCTGTGTTCACTCGTGTGTGCGTACGTGTACTAGAGTAAAATGGAATTAATGGAGACATTTATGTCAGTGTAGGACTCCAGGACTCCAATCTGGAAGTTGTATACTTAAGATCACCCTGTGCTAAGTAGGGTATTGTTACCGATTTGAAGTTTATATAGACTTACAGGAAGATGTATTCTTCCACCCACTCCCCACCTCTAGCAAAATGATAAAGATTTATAGAAGGTTTCAAATTGTCAAAGAACACCCATTAAGTAGAGACGGGAAGAGACCTACTGGAATTGCGTCATGAAGGGTGTGTACTTCCACGTTGTCATAGTGGACCTTACGACCGACCTACCTCTAGTGTGTGACGTGGGGGTCTCAGAGACCCAAATGTTCTAGACACCATCCTGGACTTTAAAATGTAAAAAGTGTCCCACATGACACCCGGTGTGTACCTCCTCACACACCCCGAGGTCCCGTAGTATCTACCGTAGTAGGATGGAGAGGGGAGGCACATCTGAGCGACTTGAAACCAACCACCACAGGGAACGCACGGAGGGTCGTGAGTCCATCACGTCACTGCCCCACGTGACAACAACAGAAATAAATTCTCTCCTCCCTCCAGACCGAGTCTCACCTCTGCCCGAACGAGTTCCAACGTGCAGTCGACCGCCGTCTCCGGGGACAACCAGAACGAGAGAGGTGATCAGGTGTTGGTAGTCCTAGTCTCTCCTTTATCTTACTTCCTGTTACCGAAAAAGGGTTAGACATTTTTACGACGATGATTCTTACTATTATCGATAAGAGACGACTCACAAGTAAAAGGTCCGTACCAACATCCATAAAGCGAATATAGTAAATTAAGTGAGTTGGTACACTTTATCCATACTAATACGGGTAAAGTGTCTGCGTCTCCAATTCTTTACATGGGTTCTAGTATGTTGGTTATTCGTTACCTCGGACCTATGTTTGGGTCTACTAAGACTACGATTTCGAGTACAAGAACCTGTAATGAGAACTTCTTCCCCTTAGTCGTTGGAAGAGATTTGAAGATAGTGGGACATCAAGAGTCATTAGACCGAGTTTTGGACCCGAAACACTACTCTTAACCCCACCCGGCTCCTTTCTTTCGACCACCGTCTCTTTCCGTCGGTCTTGAACGTCCATCTACTGGTCACCCTTGGACCCCTGTGTCTCCTGGACTTTCGAATGAATAATGTGTGTTTCGATTGGTCCACCGATTCAAATCGAGGTTAAATCACTTCGCTCCAGGGAAACGAAGGTCCACGAACGAAGTATAATGGTCGGGGTAAGGAACGTATCTCACAGATCAGACGGGAAAAGTCATTCGACCAAAAAACGAAAAAAAATTAGATGATGAGGTCAGGGAAATTTGAATGACCCCCTATCCCCAAAATTCCCGATGTTTTCTCGATACACATTTAAAGTGGACATTACAAGAGGTAAAGGGAGAGAGGGAGGGGTAGACACTATAGGTTCTCGAGTGCCATTCCGATTATCCATTGGAGTCTACAGTACCCACCGGAGGCTCTATATTTGTCAAATAAACCAAGGGTACTGTATAGAGAAAATCCAGTACATGATTGTAATCGAAGATGCTCGGACACTAAGTACATGTGTATCGAGAGGGTATAGATGAGAGATCTAATGGGTGCAGGGTAGCTTCCGAAGTGAACCGTGTTCGTTTCGTAATTAAATTCTTCCCCTTTGGAAAAGATCGTGGAGAGGTTCGGTCCTCCACACAACGACTGAATATTTGCGACGAGGTCGTGAAGGAGGGTCGTGAAGGTACTTCAGTCATAGTAGGAGGAAATGTCTTCTCACTCCTTCTCCCGATGGACTGGACGGGTCCAACGTGTCGGAGAGGTACCGTCGTGGTTCTGTGTTTGCTCCTCGAGGGGGTGAGACTGTGGGTAAGAAAAAGAGAGAAATAGGATTCAACAAAATAGTCTGTGAACGGTTCACTGAGGTCGAGGGTAGTGAGAAAGTTGAAGACCCACGAAACCGTCAAAATCATATAAGACGTCAGGGAGAAGGTCTGTTTTTCCTTTCAGAATCAGGAATCTTTGAAAATTTATGGTCCCGTAGTAAGTAGAAGAAAGTCAAGTTGTTCATAAATAATATTCATAAATGAACCACGAGTGAAACGTGACTTTAGTCATCGAGACCATAAATAATAGACGTTCTTTCTCCTTTTCGTAATATCTAACATACATACAACGGGGTTTTAAGGATACAACTTCGACATTGGGGGTCTCTACACTACACTACCATAAACTTTTTCATCGGAATGTAAATCCACTCCAGTACTACCCTAATCACGGAAGTATTCTTCTCCTCGAGAGACAGAAAAACTCTCACGTTTTTCTCCAAGACACTCGTGGGTCACTCTTCCGTCGGTAGAGGTTCGGTCCTCCCCTCGGGAGTGGTTCTAATGTAGACGACCATGGGAGTAAAACTTAAAGAGTTGAAGAACTTGGTACTCTTTACAATCAAACAATTCAGTGGGTCAGATGTCATAAAACGATATCGTAGGAACTGATTCTGGTACACGAATCAGTGAGTCAAGACAGGCTGAGAAACACTGGGGTACCTGACATCGGGTGGTCCGAGGAAACAGGTACCCCTCAGAAATCTGTTCTTATGACCTCACCCAACGGTACGGGAGGAGGTCCCCTAGAAGGGTTGGACCCCTAGTTTGGGTCCAGAGGACGTAACGTCCACTGAAGAAATGGTAGACTTGGTGGTCCCTTCGGGTCTGGTTCTGGTACCCCCTCACCTTTACAATCCGAATGTTCACTAAGTGAAGGGTCCGGTCCAGGAACCCCGTCTATACCCTCGTCGTCTACTTTCAAGACTACCTGGTAAACCTTCACACAATGGAGATATCATTTACTGTGAATTGATTTCATCGTCTCAAACAGTGAAAGTCTGTGAAAGTCATCGTCTCACACTCAATCCTTGAGTGTGAAGATATCCGGGAAACAGTAATTTCTCAAAAATATCCCCGTTTCGTCAACGACCGGTAGTCCTCTCCATTGGGAACCCCTCGAGAGAGACCCCACCCATCCCCGTAACTATTGGGAAGATTTTAGAGACACTACACAATTAAACTGTATTGATTGTATCGTAAAAGACATAATCAATGTATAATCTACCTTCCTGACCTAGTTTTATTCCTTAGTCGACAATGTACACTACTCATTCTATGGTCTTGGTCTAAGAACCCAAGTTTAGGATGGAGGTGGTGTATGGTCGACACACAGGGACCCTCGGCTCGGAGTGGAGAGATACGGGGTCACAGGAACTTTACTTCTAGTATTTATATAGTTGGAGTACCCCGATAGTACTCTTAATTTACTCAATTATGTACATTCAGAAAATTTTGTTGTGGACTGGGGATCAACTTAGAGTCAATTATAATATATTATATCTTTATATATACGTATGTTTCTTTAACACATGTCTCGTTGAAGTATCAATGTCTTTGTCATACTCGTTTTTCGGTCAGAAGAAAGACATGGACGTCGGGGACAGAAGACACTGTATTAAGGGTACAGACTGTTAAACGTATTTCACTACAACCGAAGTGACGACCCAGTGGACTTCCCTCAATAATTGAGGAACACAGTACTTTATTAGTAAATTTAGATCTGGGAATTTCCATCTTACCGTTCAAACCCTTTACTTCTACACAAGGAGAATAAAGAAAAACGGGACGAGGAATAACCTCAAGCCATGTTTCTTTACAAAGAACGGTTCGAGTACAAACAAGAACCGCATGGTCAGGTACACCACCCGGAACCGGTACTCCCCATTTGGGTCGATCTAAAGATAGGAGTTCCTCGAGGACATGACCGTCGACCCTTATGTTGTATGTTGATACCGTGTACCAGAGATAAACAGGATTATCCTAGACCCCTGTCTTCGTAGGGATGTTCCTTTCTGTCTATCACCTCGAACCCCACTTTAGTATAAGTCCAGAAACTTTACTGGGAGATATATAGGAGAGGAATATATCGTGTATGAGCCATGGCTCGGGAACAGATTTATGAAATGTGTATAATTGAGTGAAATCGAATACGGGTACTTTTCTACGATCACAAGTAGTCTCATGTTACATTATACATTTGACGTTTTACACTATTTTTATAATTGTATATTATTCAATTTCAATTTTCTGTCTCCTTGACCCTGAAGGGACGACCAGGTCACCAATTCTGCGGTACGAAGGTGACGTCCCCTGTGTCCAAGTTAGGGACCAACCCTTTGATTCTAGGATTTACAGTACGACTCGGTGGTTTTTTTTTCTAAGTTTTCCTTATTAGTTCGGACAGTGGAGTGGAGAGACTTTATAAACGAAGACGAAAAACCGGTGACACTTTGACCCCTCTAGGGTCAGCCCGACTCCTGTAGTCTAGAATAACAGGAGGTTCCGGTAGCTGGGAGGGGATTTCGAGGAGTTGTTTTAACAATCTAGGTTTTTTATTTTTTTTCGTCTCCTTGCCTTAAGTCTGGGTTATGGAAGTGGATTCGAGTTTTACTACTTTTTTTTTTTCAGTAGTAAAATGTTTTTGCGGAGTTCAGAGTGAAGTGAAGATTCTTCACCTCTGAAGGAATACCTTCGGTACGTTTGGTCCTGGTAATTTCTATTATTATTAATCTAATTATCTGTCTTAAATACCTCTTCCGTTACCGTAGGGTGAGGTCATGAGAATGGACCCTTTAGGGTACCTGCCTCCTCGGACCACCCGACGTCAGGTACCCCAGCGATTCTCAGCCTGTGCTGACTCGCTGAAGTGAAAGTGAAAAGGGAAAGTACGTAACCTCTTCCTTTACCGTTGGGTGAGGTCACAAGAACGGACCTCTTAGGGTCCCTGCTCCCTCGGAACGCCCGATGGCAGATACCCCAACGTGTCTCAGCCTGTACTGACTTCGTTGAATCGTCGTCGTCGTCGTACCTTGTAGATGACACAAGGTTTAAACGTACACAAATTATAAACACGTATTGGATCACGAATCCTTACCTAAGACCTGAACGTGACGAACCCATAGAGTCCATACATTAATGGTGGATATCTTACAACTCTGTAAAGAAGTGAAGAGTGACAGAGTCAAAGGATTAGTCATTTTACCCCTATTATTAACATGTATGGAGTATCCCAACAACATCCTAGTTAATTCAATTATATATGTTCTGTCTCATCACGTATCGTGAATCATTTTCGTTATCGTCACGAACGACAATAATAATTTTATAGTATTGTAGGAGTAACAATAATATGTAAAAATACATCTACTGAATGTAAAATTCGGTTGGACACGGTCCACTGGGTGGGTCTTTTATCGTCACATTCTTTACTTTGAACCCACACAGTCTTAGGTCTCGGACCCGAGACTTACTCGGGTACCACTGGAAATGGGGTTGAACATCGTCTCCCTTCAGTTTGTGTTCGACTATTTCCGGTGACAGAGTACTACGTGTCTTTCGGCTATTGGTTCCGGTAGTGGGAACCGAACGAGTAAACGTTGAGAGAGACTGGAGACGTGTACACTTCTCGGTTAGGGTTCCCTCAAACCTCGTTTCCCCACCCCTCCTCTGGAAAACCAACCCTATCGGTGTCTTTCGGAGTGGTCAAACTCCACCCCGTGTCTACGAATAGTGATTTCTTAGTTACGATTTCCGATGATGTCTGTTCTTGGTCTCCAAAATATTAGTTTGTCGGGGTCAGTGACGACCCTGGTCTCACGGGACGTCCGACCAGTCTAAGGGGTCTGTTGTTTAAACTGACAGGTATTTATGTGGGAGGTCCTTCTTCCTTTCTCTTCTGTCCTACAGTCCCTATCTGTAAAGGAAATCTCAGAGGAATCCTCCACTTGAAGAGACCACCGAGTCTCCAATTTCGCAGACGGACGTCACACCCTCTGGACGCAAGTCAGGGACCCGGCCCTTCTAAGGGGACCTCTTCCTTTACTGTTGGGGGAGGTCATAAGAACGGACCTCTTAGGGTACCTACCTCCTCGGACCACCCGATGTCAGGTACCCCAACGTTTCTCAGCCTGTACTGACTCGCTAAAGTGAAAGTGAAAGTGAATCCTCCACTTGTTCGAGTGCTACTACCTAAATCGTACACGGTAAGAGGACGGAGAGAAACTGTAGACACGAGGGAGAGGAGAATCTTCTCAATTACTACGACTACTCAAGGATCACGGTAGAAGGTTTGTAGGGACCTAGGATCGGTTAGTGGTTTTGTCTTCTCTATGAGGGTACTCTACCTAATTTTATATGTCTGGTACCTTCTTTAGAGGGAGTCATGTAAAGGATTTACACGTGGAAAACTTAAGTACTACTGAAATCTTGAACTCGAAGGCAACATCGAGTCTACCATTTCTCGGACGGACGTCACCTCCTCTGGATACGAGCTAGGGACCTAGCCCTTCTAGGTGACCTCTTCCGTTACCGTTGGGTGAGGTCAAAAGAACGGACCTTTTAGGGTACTTACCTCCTCGGATCACCCGATGTCAGGTACCCCAGTGTTTCTCAGTCTGTACTGACTAACTGAAGTGAAATCTTGTCTTCAGTAATCTGTATGGAAATAGAACGGTAATTTATATAGATCATAGAAACAACTTTTTAGTGCCCATTAATACGTCAAAACATACGAAAGTTTCCCAAAGAGACCACCGAGTCCCCATTTCTTAGACTGTCGGTTACATCCTCCGTGTCTAAGATAGGGACCCAACCCTTCTAGGGGACCTCTTCCTTTACCGTCAAGTAAGGTCATAAGAAAGGACTCTTTAGGGTCCCTCTTTCCTTGGACCATCCGATGTCAGTCTGTACTGAATCACTTATTTATTGTTGTACGAAAGTTTTCATATGATAACATTGAAATTAATTTTTTAGTAAAACCCCAATTTTTATGTTGAGAGAACCTTTCCCCACCAATCACCCATTCTTTCTCCGGGTTGTTTGTCTTTCTTTTATTAACAATACGTAGTCAAGTCGAGTCAGCGAGTCAGCACAGGTTGAGAAACACTGGGGTACTTGGCGTTCGTACGGTCCAGAGGGACAGGTAGTGGTTGAGGACCTCAGGTGGGTTTGGGTACAGGTAGCTCAGCCACTACTGTAGGTTGGTAGAGTAGGAGACAGTAGGGGAAGAGGAGGACGGGAATTAGAAAAGGTCGTAGTCCCAGAAAAGTTTACTCAGTCGAGAAGCGTAGTCCACCGGTTTCATAGCCTCAAGGTCGAAGTTGTAGTCAGGAAGGTTACTTGTGGTCCTGACTAGAGGAAATCCTACCTGACCAACGTTGAGGAACGTCAGGTTCCCTGAGAGTTCTCAGAAGAGGTTGTGGTGTCGAGTTTTCGTAGTTAAGAAACCGCGAGTTAAAAGAAGTGTCAGGTTGAGAGTGTAGGTATGTACTGATGACCTTTTTGGTATTGGAACTAATCTGTCTGGAAACAACTGTTTCATTACGGAGACGAAAAATTATACGATAGATCCAACCCAGTATTGAAAGGAAGGTTCCTCGTTCACAGAGAATTAAAGTACCGACGTTAGTGGTAGACGTCACTGAAACCTCGAGGTTTTTTGCTTCAGACTGTGACAAAGGTGACAAAGGGGTAGATAAACGGTACTTCACTACCCTGGCCTACGGTACTAGAAGCAAAAGACTTACAACTCGAAATTCGGTTGAAAAAGTGAGGGGAGAAAGTGAAAGTAGTTCTCCGAGAAATCAAAAGGAAGTGAAGAACGGTATTCCCACAACAATAGACGTATAGACTCCAATAACTATAAAAAGGGCCGATATGTAGTAGGAAAGTAATTAAGACCTCCCCAACTCCCCTTGTGTTACCTGTGCAGTACCGGAATTCGGGACACAAAGACCCCAAATTAGGTGAGTCTTTCTGGACCTAAGTTTAGGATCGAGATAGGTAACACACACTGGAACCCTCCTAAAGTACTTGGAGGACAGGAATAGACGTTTGTTTCTATTGTCATAGATCGAGACTACCAACGAAACTCATCTACTTTACCAATCACTACTCTTCACGGGTCAGAATACATACGGGGTCAGAACCGAGTTTTTACAATGGGAAGAAGGAGGATATGGGTGGAGGATATGGGGTGGAGGAGAATTTATAGAAAGTCAATCAGTGGACCTGAAAAACAATATGGGTGTCGATAAACAAGGAGAGTTAAAAGTAGGGATCTAGAATCTCGTCACTAGTCGAAGAACCATTTGTAGGTAAGTAGGTCTGAACCAATACGATATTGAATACATGAACAACACTCGAGGACCCCTGTCCTTGACACGGTCGGTCGTTGTCCGTACCAACACAACGATTCACACCGGGCAGGGTAGAACGTTCCATGTGCTTGTGTAGGTAGAATTCGTCTGTCCGTCCACGGTGTTTAGTTGACTTAATTCTATTGTTCTTACCATTTCAGATACTCTTTGTCTTCTCACAGGGGAGGTGACGTCTATGAGGTTAAGACGATTTCTTTTACGTAAAAAGAAAAAAGGGTTTGTTTTGGTAGACAGGGGTCCTGGACATGGAGACCGGTATTTAAACGGTGGTATTTGTCTCGAAGGGTTCAGTGTGTATAAAAGAATGTGTAGTAGAGTAAACTATAAGTCGTTAGGGGACCTCTTCCCTTACCGATGGTTGTGGTCATAAGAACGGACCCTTTAGGGTACCTCTCTCCTCGGGCCACCTGATGTAAGGTACCTCAGTGTTTCTCAGTCTGTACTGACTCGTTGATTGTGTTGTGTTGTAGAGAGACTTCATTCGTAACAACTCAAGTGGAATATCCGTAGACTGTCTCGTTCTTTCTCTCCGAGTTTATGGTACTAAACAGGTTTAGTTTCGGTCGATTGGTCACCGATTGGTCTCTAAAATTGGGTACAGAAGATTGTAGTCAGGTCCTGAGGACGAAGAGAAATGTGACGTATGACAGGAACTACACGACACCAAAAAGTGAGTGAATCCAGGAGACCCTGTTTTGGATTTGGAGTAGTCTTCCGATCTGGATACAGTCCAAATTTGAGGGTACAGACAGATTTTAAGACTGGGTCTACAGGGACTTTTGTCCCGAAAGAAGTGTCGGTCTCCTTGTACAAAGTAAGTTCGACAGACGTGGTCCTCTGTCCATCTCTCTACGGTCCGTCTTACCACTTTCCTTGAGACGAGGGGTGATCCTCACTCCTTCGTCCGAGGAGCATAGTTACACTTTTTAGAAATTTCCCTACACTCAAACATTTTCCTCTTTCTATTTATTCCATCTTAGTGTCGTCGACCTCATTTGTTCGTAGACTAATGAGATCCCTTCACAACAGGTTATCTTAATTTTACACTCGGTGTGTACATTGAAATACAAAAGATTCATGAGTGTTAATTTTTCATTTTTCGTTCTCTTTAATTAGACTTATGATATAAATTAAATTTAGTTATATAGGTTTTATCGTAGTGACGTTGTAGATTAGTTATATTTTAACAGTCTCGATGAAAAGTAAGTAAAAAAATAACGTTTCCTAAAATTTAAAGTATACATAAAATGGGTATGTCGAGTAGAGGAAACGAGATCGGTGTAAAGTTTACGAGTCGTCAATATACACGGATCACCGACGGTATTATCTGTCGTATATGGACTCGGTTTGTTTGAGGATTGTCAGACATAAAGACCGTATGACCTTCACTCACTACATCAACTTCCGGTCTAGACTGTCGTAAGAAGGTTTGGTGTCTCTCTGGAATAAAGGGTAAGATGATTAGGTTAGAGTTCTGTCCAGAAACCCCCGGTGGAAGTTTGGGACGGCAGTGAACCCCTTGTCGACACAGGCAAAGGTCGGTCAACGAGAGGTTTCGGTTAGGCTCGGGAACCCAAACCGTTGGACGAAAACGGAACGTCGTCGTGTCAGGCGTCGTACAGAGGAAAGTTCGTGGACAATTACGACCAAGACAGAAGTCACCACGGTACTGGCCGTCACTGATCCCATTACACAAAATACACGGGTTCAAGTGTCTTGTTTAATGTATCACACTCACCGTACCACTAATTCTCCGACATATATTTCTGATCTTAACAATGTAGACGTACACAGACTTACTCTAAGGATAGAGGTAATATACCGTTATTCCATCTTTAACTCACAATAATTGACAAATGTGTCATTCGTGTTAAAAGATAAGAGAGAGAGAGAGAAGTCGACGAAAGTTTCTGTAGTTTTGGATCTTCTCTTTTAGTCTCCGGTTTTTGAGTGGGAGGGGAACTACTCAGGGGTCCTTGGAATGGTTTATCTTCAAAAGGTATCGTTCTGTAAAGTTGTAGAACAGTTATTCGGGAGGCCGAAGGAAGGTTTTCCTCGGGTTCTGGGTTAGAACACCAAAGTATCCTCTTTTCTAATGTCACATCTCTCCGTCCTAAACAGGTGTCACCGTGTCTGTATTTCTTCTGGCCCAAGGTTGTTATGGGTAAGGAAGAGGTCAAGAGTAGGAGACCGCGGACCACCTTCGAAATCTTATTACCTCAGAGTAGAAGGTCAGATTAATGTATAACCTGTAAGACTAGTGTGTGGGTAAAAGGATGATTTCTCTACCTCTTTGGTTGACTTTAATATGAAACTAAAGGGTCTGTGTTTCTGGAAACATCAACTGACATCTTTATTCGGGATTGATCGGTGACTTAGTTGTTTGTAGGTAAACACGTCGTTGCTTTATTTATATATCCCTCTCTCAATCAACACCACCCAATATTTTGTCCCTTTCCCTTTCGACACTAATTCCCAAAACACCGAGACGAGGGTCGTCACCTTGTAAAAGGGTAGTCGGTACATCGTCACTGTTAAAACTATAGTTCTCATTCTAGTTCCATTATTATAGGTTTCCATGAGAAAAATAGTTTTGTATGGTAGTCACATCGTTGGGTCTTTACGTATGGTCTCTCACGGAGTGATCGTTACAACGTCATCCGTCTCCTGTTTTTGAGAGAAGTTAATTCAGCATTGTGTGGTCACGAAATCACTACCTTATTTGTCGACGTCTGTCTCACTTCCAATTGACGTAGACACATTTTCTCTTCTACCTTATTTCTCTAAATAGTTCATTTACCAACGTAGTCGAATTACAAATACCATCAATTTATTTACGTACTTGTCAACATTACGACTTAAGGCAATTATTTATACTACTACTGTATCTGACCTTACCTCATAATAATAAGTAATACATGATTGTACCTGACAAATACTAGATAGAATTTTAAACCCCAAGAATAAAATCAGTGATTCAGTACAGACTGAGAAAGAACTGGGGTACCTAACATCGGGTGATCCGAGGAGACAAGTACCCTAAAGGGTCCGTTCTTATGACCTCATCCAACGATGAACGAAGAAGTCCCCTAGAAGGGATAGGTCTCTAACTTGGGTATAGAGGACGTAATCGTCCACCTAAGAAATGGTGACTCGGTCGACCCTTCGGGTAGAATTTTTATCGAATTTTATCGATCTTTCCAGCTAATGAAGAAATGGGGTAGTCATTAGTTTCCAGAACAGGACATTCAGTTTTGACTTCCTCGAGACCCGTCGTATTTCTAGTTCTGTTATCTCTGTCTCTGAAGGGACCACCAGGTCACCAATTTTGAGGTGCGAAGGTGACGTCCCTAGTGTCCAAGTTGAGGACCAGTCCCTTGATTCTAGGTGTACCATACCGGTTTTTCTTTTTTTTTTTTCTTCTTTTAACCCTGTATAAGTCATCACATATTTTCTCCAACACTTTGGAAAAGTCAGAGTTGAATTTGAAGTGACCCAAGTCCCTCCAGAAAGAGACTTAGGTGTCAGAGTTAATTGAGGGGTACTATTCAATGATATGAAAATGTACGTGACAAAGTGAGCGATATAAGGAATTTTCATCCGGTGTTCATCCACGAGTGATAATCAGAAGAGACGTTTCTGATTCATCCCGTCCACGGATAATCGGACTGTCAACTAAGTGACTAAGTTTTCCGTCTCGTGGATGACTTTTTGGTTCGTGGCACGGTACACGTGTTCAATGTTCAACTAAAATCTATTAGTACACACGAGATACGTTTCACTTCCTATTATTCTATGTCTCGTTTATGTACTCTCGACCCAGTCTTCTTCAGAGAGACTCCTGTACTCTAATTCCTTTGATTTGTCACCCGCCAAGACCCCGCCCCGTGAGGCCCATCGGTCTTCTGTTTACCTTTCCGAGACTCTACCCTTATTCAGGGATATCAACCTTGACTCACTCAACTCCCGTTCTCCCTCGGTTCCTACCACTAACCCTACCTAGTTTATGAACCGTGTATTAATTATGAGTTATTTATCAGTCTTCCCGTCCATCGTACATTAAGAACGACAGAACAAATTTTCGTGTCACTAGTCGTTTATTTTAAGCTCTGATCTTGGAACTTTGACTTTCTTATTACGTCGTCCATTTATTCTACTCCAGACCCCTAAGTGTCTTATGTTTTCACTCTATAAGTTCCGTCAGATATTAGGTGAGGTTTCACGACGTTTGCTTCCAGCCCCGTTCCCTCGATTGACGTCTAACTGTAGTGTACCCAGTTCAAGGACTTCCATACTCGATCACACTCGACCTGGAACTCAGTGTGTGTCCTTAAATAATTCACCTTACTCGTCCTTTCCTTCCCGTAGTGTCCCTTTAGTCAGAATAGTGTAATAGGACTACCTTGATGGTGTCGATAAAGATCCGGTGATTTGATGGTGTGTTAACGGGAGTAGAGTGTGCGATCATTTCATTACGAGTTTTAAGAGGTTCGGTCCAAACTTGTCATGCACTTGGTACTTGAAGGTCTACAAGTTCGACCAAAATCTTTTTCGTCTCCTTGGTCTCTAGTTTAACGGTTGTAGGTGACCCAGTACCTTTTTCGTTCTCTCAAGGTCTTTTTGTAGATAGAGACGAAATAACTGATACGGTTTCGGAAACTGACACACCTAGTGTTATTGAACGCCTTTTAAGATTTTCTCTACCCTTATGGTCCGGTGGACTGGACGGAGAACTCTTTGGATATACGTCCAGTCCTTCGTTGTCAATCTTGACCTGTACCTTGTTGTCTGACCAAGGTTTATCCTTTTCCTTATGTAGTTCCGACATATAACAGTGAGACGAATGAATTGAATATACGTCTCATGTAGTACTCTTTGCGACCCGACCTTCTCCGTGTTCAACCTTAGTTCTAACGGCCCTCTTTATAGTTATTGGAGTCTATACGTCTACTGTGGTGGGAATACCGTCTTTCACTTCTTCTTGATTTCTCGGAGAACTACTTTCACTTTCTTCTCTCACTTTTGCAACCGAATTTCGAGTTGTAAGTCTTTTGATTCTAGTACCGTAGGCCAGGGTAGTGAAGTACCGTTTATCTACGCCTTTGTCACCGACTGAAATAAAACCCCCCGAGGTTTTAGTGACGTCTACCACTAACGTCGGTACTTTAATTTTCTGTGAATGAGGACCCTTCCTTTCAATACTGGTTGGGTCTGTCGTATAATTTTTCGTCTCTATAATGAAACAGTTGTTTCCAGGTAGATCAGTTCCGATACCAAAAAGGTCACCAGTACACACCTACACTCTCAACCTGATATTTCTTTCGACTCACGGTTTCTTAACTACGAAAACTTCACACCACAACCTCTTCTGAGAGCCCTCAGGGAACCTGAAGTTCCTTTAGGTTGGTCAGGTAGGATTTCCTCTGGTCAGGACCCACAAGTAACCTTCCTGACTACAACTTCGACTTTGAGGTTATGAAACCGGTGGACTACGTTTCTCGACTGAGTAAACTTTTCTGGAACTACGATCCTTTCTAACTCCCACCCTCCTCTTCCCCTGTTGTCCCTTACTCTACCAACCTACCGTAGTGGCTGAGTTACCTTTACCCAAACCCACCTGAAGACCTCAACCACTACCTGTCCCTCCGGACTGCACGACGCCAAGTACCCCAGTGTTTCTCAACCTGTACTGACTCGTTGACTTGACTTGACTAAATTCAGGTATGAGATGAAAAATATGTCCGTTCTCCCTGTTAAAGTATGTACCTTATGTCTTCGACCGTAACTTTACAGAAATGGAATCCGAGTACAACAGGGGAACCTTAAGTATCCGAGGTGGAACTCACCCCTTACAGGATGTATGTCAAATATCACTTTGACTACTCTTAACACTTAGACCTTCCGTACAAGATTAAGAGAGTAAGAGACCTTCGAGTGATCGAACGAGAAGAACAACGTCACTAAATCATGGAAAAATCGTGAAACGATTAATTTGGGAAAACCTTCAGCAGGTCCTATTGGGTCGGAGTATAGTATTTCAGACATTATATACTCAGTCTCACGGTGGTGGGTTGGTTATCGGACTTAGTCTTTGATCTACAGAAATGAGGTGGAAAAATGAAAGTAATGGGGGTGGACCCAAATTATTTACTTCAGGATAGTTTAGATGGAGAGTTTATTCAGAGTTTAGGTAAAAATACGAGGAAGGAGTGGTGGTGGTGGAATAAGTCGGGGAAAAATGGGGAAGAGACTAAGGTTAAGAAATTCAAGGTGGTATAGAGGGAAGTACGGAGAGTTTAAGTTTCAAGTCCTTTTGGTTCAACATATATTAAGAGGGTTTCGAGGTACGACAACTTTCAGAGATACGGAAACATGGACGTCAAGAGAGACGGATCTAACAGAAATGGGATTTACCTGAGGAGACTAAGTAGGAAATTCTGAGTCGAATTTATAGTAGATAAGAGATTTCGTAAAGGACAAATGGTAATATAATAAATCCTAAGAAGTCTCTTTGTTTGGTTATTCTACATATATCTATCGTTCTCTAAATAAAATTCCTTGACCGAATACATCTATATTTTCGACCGTTCGGGTTTTAGATGTCTCTTCCGGTCGTCCGACCTCTAAGTCCCTTCTCGTTTACAATGTTAAGTTCGTACTTCCGGTGGACGACGTCTTAAGGGAAAACAAACCTCCTTCAGTCTGAAAACAGATGAGTCCGGAAGTTGACTGACCTACTCTGGGTGAGTGTGATACCTCCCGTTGGACAAATGAGTTTCAGGTGACTAAATATGTAATTAAAGTAGGTTTTTATGGGAGTGTCTTTCTGAGTCTTATTACAAACTGGTTCACAGACCAGTAGTACCGTACCGGTTCAACTGTATATTTTAATTGGTAGTGTTAGCACTCCTTCTAATCCTAAAAAGGAAGACACTAGGACATTGTAGCGTTTATTTTGAGATAAAATCGTAAATGATATAACGAAGTGAATAGTCGACTGTGTAGTTTGAGGGGAGAGTACCCATGAGTGGTATAAGTATAAGGTAAGAATTACTTCGTGTCATTTATGAATTAGTTCAGTTACTGATTCACTTAAGTAAATGACAAGAATGTAACAATTCTGTTATAACATGTTCGGGTTAGGAATGTTATTAGTGGTCTAGTCCCTTAATGACAGTCGAAGGGTCCTTTCTTTTAAAATTTGTCTTGTGTTTCTTCAGTAATTGGGCTAAAGGACGACTCTCTTGTGTTTAGGGTTCCAAGTAAATTTTGGAAACAGAGAACTAATTGTTCCGTGTTTTCTACCGACCTGAAGGAATTCGAAGGGACCCGTTACCTACCTGTCGGTACGTCTACTGAGATCGACACTAGTAGGGTCGAGGACGTTGGTGACTGGCTGTCCTTCAAGGAATGTCGTCAGACCTGAACATATGGCGAGGTACTGAGTAGACAAGTATTTACATGGTCCGAAGTCCGAGTTTCGCAAACACCGTATTACTGTCAGCTTTCTGGTATTAAGGTTCGTACACAGTATCTCGTTAATCTTGTTTAAGGACGGTAATGAAACTTTGGTTCCTAAGTTCCACACTTCCCGTCCTTGAGAAGTTATCGGTTTTGTTACATTAAAGTAAGATCTTGTTTCTCCCCTATCATAAACCACTCTACCTGAAGTGTGATTCCTAAAACGATTATCGACGTTACGACACTCTTAAATAATGTCGCATCCGGAATAAGATCTCATCAAATACTCAGATAGAATAAGGTAAGAATGTTATCGAAAGACTCACCCATGATAATACTGGTGTAAAATGTCTACTCCGCCCCGCGACTTTGTGTCTACTACACTACTCCAATCCCTCGTCGAGTCACCTCGAAGTTTTGATCTGTCAGACCGAGATTTCGGGTCTCGATCCCGTGTCATCTCGGGAGAGTCTTGTGGAATCTTAGTGTCCTTGTCTAGTCCTCATTTATTCCCTCGAAAGTCTTATGAGAGGAGAAAGATGGTATAAAGTGTTCCAAGGAATCCTGGCCGTAGGGGTGTGGGGTAGACAGCAAGGGTGGAGTGGGTGGGAAGGTTCGAAATACGAGAGTGGTAGACGTCAGATGTGAAGTCGGTTTCACAGAACCAAGGTAGTCGTAGAGAACGGACGTCCGTGTAAGAATCGTAAAGGAGGTGATTCTGAAAAGAGAGGAAGGAAGAGAAGTGGACTGGCTGAGGAACCAGGAAGAGTCCACAGTTGAAACGGGAGTGAAAGAGACCTCTCTCGAGAGGACTGGAGGGACGGACTCAACTTACGGGAAGAGGGAATACGACGATGTTAGGATTAAAAGAGATATTGTCTGGAATAATCTGATTCACCGTTAATGAACAAAATTACCGGACAGAGAATTGACACCAGATGTACATTAGTATTAGTTTATGGAACGTGTATAAACTGATACCATCTGTGAATTATTTAGAAACTCCCTTCCTCTTTATATTTTTACTTACTTAACTTCTTTCCGACAAATAGTTAAGATCTGGTTCGAAGACACCACCGAGTAACGGCGGGCTGTTCGTCCTCTACATCCAAGCTAGGGACCCAGCCTAGGGACCCTTCTAGGGGACCTCTTCCTTTACCGTTGGGTGAGATTATAAGAACGGACCCTTTAGGGTACCTCTCTTCTCAGGCCGTCCGATGTCAGGCGTCACAGTGTTTTCTCAGTCTGCGCTGAATCGTTGATTTGTCATTTTGTTGTAGTGAAGATCTGTCCTGTGAAAAGTCTGTAAGAGATTTCTTAAAGATTCTAAAGTAGTTTTTGACTACGGAATGACTGTAGAGGGAGATTGTTGGATTCTTTGGGGATCTGAAGGTATCCACTCTCTTCCCTAAGGTTCCTAATTCGTACTTACTATACACTCCGAAAGGAAGAGGAGAAAGATAGAAACTTGGGTTTGTAGACAACAATCTACCGTGGGCCCTCTGAAAACTTCGGTTGACTTCGGAGAACTATGAGGAGATTCCACTTATATTAGTAGTTCTTGAAAAGTTTTGTCATAGACCCACACCAGGTCGAAGTACCCATATTGATACGACAGACAAAGTAATGTAAAAGTGTTCACTAGGAGACAGTAACTATTTGAGACGTTTGTTCGAAAAGTACTAAGGAGTTCTCGTGAGGGAGTTAGTGTGGTGTTATACAGTGAGGACTATTGTTTATAACTCCCTTGACACATGTAGAACTTGTATCTGAGGACAGTATCCTATCTTTCAACTTTCAGTCTCTTTACACCGACTCATTATAATTCAAGTAAGGAGAAAGACTTTTTCTCTTCCATTCTTGATGTGATCTACTGTCGACTCCCAAGGTGAAACTCGGACAGTTCAGTATTTCACACACAACAATGATTTACCTACAACATTCGGTTTAACACAGGAGTTCTAAGTATACAACTTCAGATTGGGGGTCATGGAGTCTTACACTAATATAGATCTCTCTATCTCTATCCCGGAAACTTCGTCACTAATTCTATTCTATTCCGGAACTCAAGTCAAGTCAAGTCCGAAGGGACCACCGAGTCTCCTATTTCGCAGACGGAGGTTACGCCCTTTGGGTTCAAGCTAGGGAACCAACCCTTCTAGGGGACCTCTTCCTTTACCGTTGGGTTAGGTCATAAGAACGGACTTCTTAGGGTACCTGCCTCCTCGAACCATCCAATGCCAGGTACCCCAGTGTTTCTCATCCTGTACTGACTCACTGAAGTGAAAGTGAAAGTCAAGTCAAGTAAAGTCAACGAGTCAGTACAGGTTGAGAAACGTTGGGGTACTTAGCGTCGTGCGGTCCGGAGGGACAGGTAGTGGTTGAGGGCCTCAAGTGGGTTTGAATACAGGTAGCTCAGTCACTACGGTAGGTCGGTATTGGGACAGTAGGGGAAGAAGAGGACGGGGGTTAGGGAGGGTCGTAGTCCCAGGAAAGGTTACTCAGTCGATAAGTGTATTCCACCGGTTTCATAACCTCAAAGTCGGGGTCATAGTCAGGAAGGTTACTTGTGGGTCCTGACCAGAGGAAATCCTACCTGACAACCTAAAGGGACGTCAGGTTCCCTGAGACTTCTCAGAAGAGGTTGTAGTGTGAAGTTTTCGTAGTTAAGAAGTCACGAGTCGAAAGAAGTGTCAGGTTGAGAGTACAGGTATGTACTGATGACCTTTTAGGTATCGGAACTGATCTGCCTGGAAACAACTGTTTCATTACAGAGACGAAAAATTACACGACAGATCCAACCAGTATTGAAAAGAAGGTTCCTCATTCGTAGAAAGTTAAAGTACCGACGTTAGTGGTAGACGTCACTAAAACCTCGGGGGGTTTTATTTCAGTCGGTGACAAAGGGGTAGATAAACGGTACTTCACTACCCTGGCCTACGGTACTAGAATCAAAAGACTTACAACTCGAAATCCGGTTGAAAAAGTGAGAGGAGAAAGTGAAAGTAGTTCTCCGAAAATCAAGGAGAAGTGAAAGACGGTATTCCCACCACAGTAGACGTATAGACTCCAATAACTATAAAGAGGACCGTTAGAAGTAAGGTCGAACACGAAGGAGGTCGGGTCACAAAGAGTTCTACATGAGACGTATATTCAATTTATTCGTCCCACTGTTATGTGTCGGAACTGCATGAGGAAAAGGATAAACCTTAGTCAGACAACAAGGTACAGGTCAAGATTGACAACGAAGGACAGGACGTATGTCCAAAGAGTTCTCCGTCCAGTCCACCGGACCATAAGGGTAGAGAAAGTCTTAAAAGGTGTCAAATAACACTAGGTGTGTCAGTTTCCGAAACCGTATCAGTTATTTCGTCTTTATCTACAAAAAGACCCTCTTCCGTTACAATGGGGTGAGGTCATGAGAACGGACCTTTTAGGGTACCTACCTCCTCGTACCATCTGACGTCAGGTACCCCAGTGCTTCCCAGTCTGTGCTGACTCTCTGAAGTGAAAGTGAAAAGTGAAAGCACGTGACCTCTTCCTTTACCGTTGGGTGAGGTCACAAGAACAGACCTCTTAGGGTCCTTGCCCCCTCGGACCACCCGACGGCAGATACCCCAGTGTGTCTCAACCTGTGCTGACTTCGCTGAATCGTCGTCGTCGTCGTCTCGGTATGATCTTCGGGTCACGTACATATGTAGACGGTAAGAACTAATTCCTACGAAACTAAGACGTAAAAATTTTGTTCATAAGATTAAATTTATCATGGTCATAAATGACTAAAAAGTTATTCTTTATTAAACTCCCACTTATGGTAATTCGGTTGAATTAAAGTGACAGTTAAAAGATACCTTTAGTCAATTTAATATGGGTCAAAACAAGATAAAATTGGAAACAAGTCGACTTTAGTAAAAATGACTTATTAAAATTAGCCGTACATAAAGGGTTGTTTTTAAGTAACCAATCACAAACCAGTTATGTTTTAAAATAGTCAATATCGGACAATATTTTAGGGACGATACTGATAATCAAAATGGTTACAGTTTAAAAGGTCTATTTTACAACAACTGTCATAAACTAAGAAAACTGTTAAAAAATTTTATAGTGAAAGATTTATAAAACTAAACATTTGGTACATGTATTTAAAATAAAAAAATTCCATATACTAAATGACAAAAAATCGAATAAGTGTTCCAATAAGTGGGTAATGATGGTAGTTCAAGGTCTTATTGAGGGTTTTTTGTGAGAGTAATGGGAGAGGGACAGGGGTCGGAAACCACTGGTTATTAGACGAAAGAAAGAGGTACCTCATGTGAAAGACCTGTAAAGTATAGTTACTTTAGTATATTGTACACTGAAACGTAGACCGAAGAAAGTGAATGTAAAAGTTCCAAGTAGATGCAACACCATCCATAATCCTGAAGTAGAAGTAAGGAAATATATCGGTTTATTATAAGGTAATAACCTGTGTGGTATAAAATAAATAAATAGTCGACTGACTGTAAATCCATTAAAGATGAAATATCAATAATACTTATTACACCGATACTCGTAAGTACATGTTCAAAAAATGTCTGTATACAAAAACTAAGACAACGAATATATGTATGTACCTACATATGTGTGTATGTGTCTCATATGTGTGTATGTGTATCCCCACTTTAATAATCGACATACCATTGAAATTTTCGTCTCTGTAATGAAACGGTTGTTTCCAGACAGATCAGTTCCGATACCAAAAAGGACACCAGTACATACCTACACTCTCAACCTGACACTTCTTCCGACTCGTGGCTTCTTGACTACGAAAACTTGACACCACAACCTCTTCTGAGAACTCTCAGGGAACCTGACGTTCCTCTAGGTTGGTCAGGTAGGATTTCCTCTAGTCAGGACCCACAAGAAACCTTCCTTACTACGATTTCGACTTTGAGGTTATGAAACCGGTGGAGTACACTTCTCAACTGAGTAACCTTTTCTGAGACTACGACCCTCCCTAACCCCCGTCCTCCTCTTCCCCTGCTGTCTCCTACTCTACCGACCTACCGTAGTGCCTGAGCTACCTGCACTCAAACTCACTTGAGGCCCTCAACCACTACCTGTCCCTCCGGACCGCACGATGTTAAGTACCACGACGTTTCTCAGTCTGTGCTGACTCGCTGACTTGACTTGACTTGAAATATGAATTGAAAAACTCCTTAACGGACTGACAAAAGGTTTGACCGATGTGATAAAATGTAAGGGTGATATTAAATTTTCCCAAAATTAGAGATGCAAAAATTAATAGTAAACAACAATAACAACAAATCAGTGATTCAGTATAGGTTGAGAAACGTTGAGGTACCTGACATCGTACGGTCCGAAGAGATAGGAGGTGACAGAGGGTTTCAAACGAGTTTAAGTACAGGGAACTTAGTCACTATGATTGATTGGTATAGTAGGAGACAGCGGGGGAAGAGGAGGACGGAAGTTAGAAAGGGTCGTAGTCCCAGAAAAGTTTACTTAGTCAAGAAGCGTAGTTCACCGGTTTCATGACCTCGAAGTCCAAGTCGTAGTCAGGAAGGTTACTTATAAGTCCCAACTAAAGGAATTCCTAACTGACCAAAGTAGACGAACGTCAGGTTCCTAAGAATTCTCAGAAGAGGTTGTAGTGTTAAGTTTTCGTAGTCAAGAAGTCGCGAGTCAGAAGAAATACAGATTGAGAGTGTAGGTATGTACTGATGACCTTTTTAGTATCGAAACTGATATACCTGGAAACGACCTTCTCACTACGGAGACGAAAAATTATGTAACAGGTCCAAACAGTATCGAAAAGGAGGTTCCTCGTTGGTAGAAGATTAAAATGCTGACGTCAGTGACAGACGTCACTAAAACCTCGGGTTCTTTTACTTTAGACAGTGACGAAGGTGAAAAAAGGGAAGATAAACGGTACTTAACTACCCTGACCTACGGTACTAAAATCAAAAAACTTATGACTTACAATACGGTCCAAAAAGTGAGCGAAGAAAGTGGGAGTAGTTCTTCGAGAAATCAAGGAAAAGTGAAGACGGTAATCTCATCACATCATACTATACCATACCACACACACGAGTCAGTACAGACTGACGTTGAGGTACCACACATCGGATGGTCCGAGGTGACAGGTGCCCTAAAAGTTCCGTTCTTATGACCTCCCCCAACGGTAAAGGAGTAGGTCTCCTAGAACGGTGGGTCCCTAGTTTGGGTACAGAGAACGCAGAGGACGTAACTACCCGTTTAAGAAATGGTGATCACGACGGATCCTTCGGGGTAATCTTACCATAGTAGACTTATAGACTCCAACTATAAAGAGGGTCGTTAGAACTAAGGTCGAACACTAAGTAGGTCGGGTCGTAAAGCGTACTACATGATAATAATCGGTATACGTTATTATACGAAAAAGTCAAAATACAAATAACTGTGATAGTGATTGTAAGTAATGTTTAACGTAATTTTTATATCATTGAACGTAAAAAAAGAATCGTTTAAGTTCCTGTAGTCGATGAGGTTCTATAAAGACAACAGAAACACCTTCCCCAGAATTTTGATTTTGGGTACCCGGTTTAGGTCGGAACTCGGACAAAACCATCCTGGGTGTACGATTCTTACGAAAAATTTAAATATTTTTATCAACTTTTTTTAATTTTCTTTTTCATTATAAAACACTATGTTTATTTAAAATGTTTTAGGTCTAAAGTAACTGATCTTTATTTCAAGATAACCTTGTATCGGGACGAGTAAGTAATACGTAGTGGATACCGTCGAGAGTGTGTCGTTGTCGTCTCGACCCATCAACACAGTCTCTGCCAGACCAGTTGTCTCGGAGTTTAGAAATGATCGACCGGGTAATGGCTTTTCTCGGTTAGTATAATATTTAGGTTAAGTAGAAATAAAAAGTCTAGTGTACAACACTACCCATCTTAATTTATCGACCGTTTTTGTTTCATATACCGTCGATGGGGTTCACACCCGGAATCTGTTGACGGTCAACCACTTGACACCACTAAGTATTACTCTAGTAACTCTCATTCGGAATCTTCGTATGTCTTTAAACTAACTCACTAAAAAAAACAGAAACTCAACTTATGAATTTTTTTGTTCGACACATTAAACATACATGAACCCCAGAAAATTTAAAATGAAAAGATCAATAATTAAAAAAGACATCAAATAATTTTATAGTCAGGTGTTGTATGACCTTTTGAACTCCCTTTTTTTTTTTTGACCGGAAATTGTGTTTATCGTGAGTTTATCTCTTAGTTATTGGAATCTTTTTGTTTCCTCACTTAGAGGATCCTGTACTTGGAGGACTCTCGTCCCGAAAGTAGACGAAACACGTGGACATACAGGGTGGTGGACCTGTCCCGGACCGTGTCACATTGTCCATGAGTTGTTTATGACCTGTTTATACGTTTAGGTTAGGTTAGGTGAAGGATTGAGGCTATAGTGACGGTTCCTAATACCAAAAGATCCAAACAAAACAAAAATTAAACGAGAGTCTCCGTCACAAATGTAGTGTCTCAGACCTTGGTTCGGTCCCAACTTTTGGGTTGAAAAGGAAAATGATCGGTCCGATAGACCCCGTTCAAGAGTTGGAGAGACATTAAGAAGTAGAAAGTTTACCCCTATTACTATCACAGATATCTCAATAATCTTATCAGTAGACTCAAATATGTATATGTATAGGTATATATATATAATTAATGACCTTCATATTACCAAGTATACCATTTCTTAGATGAGTACGACACCCTCTGGACCAGAGTCAGGGACCTAGTCCTTCTAAGGGACCTCTTCCCTTACCCACAGGTGAGGTCGTAAGAACGGACCTCTTATGGTACCTACCTTTTTGGACCACCCGATGTCAGGTACCTCAACGTTTTCTCAGTCTGTGCTGACTCGTTGATTGTGAAAGTGTGAACACGGATCGTGTGTCCTTCTTCAGTTATTTATAATCGATAATAATAATATCATGTATACATCCTTCACATATACGTACTTCACCAGTTTTTTGAAGGAAGAAAGTCGACGGATTTTACCGTATGTTGTATAAAGTAGAAAAATTTATTTATGTAAATATAAGGACGGTTTACATTCTAGGGATCAAAAAATTTCTGTTAAAGAAATCCAATTCCAGTAGTCTGTGAAAGCCGTTTATGTTAAAAAGTACTTACCATTTTGTAAGAAGTATTTAAACGAATCATGTCAGGTTTCCGAACTGAGACCAAGATATTTCACGTTAGGTACTTGACCATGTCCATTACACATCTTCAAAGTTAAGACAGTACATCGTGTGATTGGGATGGTAGGGTTTGAATTTGTTTGAACTGTTTTGTAGTTTAAAAAAGTCTGACTTAGAGAAATTCGGACGTCGTCGGGGAGGAGTCCGTCCGGAGACCCATCACACACCGATGGGGATCCTTACTAGGAGAGATATTAATATAGATTCCTGTTAAAAGTCACAATGTCTTTCTTTATGTCGAGTAAGTCGAGGAGTCTTTCAGAACAAGAGGTGTTTGTAAGAACGGTAAGGTATGAAAGGTAGAGACCGATACAAAACGGAAACCGGAGCTTATTTCGAAGTCGGAGACTGATGACTCTTGATCTGTAGGAGGTTCTGGTCTGTGGTCTGTGAAGACGTCGTCGAAAGGTACAGGAAACGAAAGTCTTGATTATTTTTGAGATTTTGGAAGATATTAGTTGGAACAATTTACGGACAGAACAGATGGTTCGATTGGGGTCTCGTTGATGGTTTCACGGATCATGTATAACTCTCCCTTTTTTATATGTTTTATTACGGGAGTTCCTTTGATAACTGGTTTGTAACTATTCGACAAGACAGGAAAGGATGATGGATTTGAGGTGCTTCCATCCTTAGAATTGACAGTACGAGATTCAGTCCTTGTCATATTGATCATCCACGATTTATTTATAACCAACTTATTTACTTACTCAATGTTACTTACTTACTTAATCCCTGGTTCTGTTCCTACGAGAAATATTACACCCGAGAATAAGCTCGACTAGAGTAAGGGGAGTTGTGTTTCCCTATCTCCTTCTAAAGTTTTAATGGAATAGAGTTTGAAGTTATTAGTTCAACAAAGGGTTCTAGTGTTCATCTCCATACATAGTACTACAGTATGTGTGATAGACGTCGTAATGACTATAGTTTGATATTCACAACAACTTCCTTCTCTAGATAAAAAAGAAACAAAGGAAACACACACATACGAGTCAGAGTAGGTTGAGAACCGCTGGCGAACCTGATATCGGACGGTCCGAGGGGACAGGTACCCTAAAGGGACCGTTCTTATAACACCTCACCCAACGGTAAAGGATGAGGTCACTTAGAAAGATTGGGTCCCTAGTTTGGTGTAGAGAACGTAGAGAACGGAACCATCCGTCTAAGAATTGGTGGTACGGTCGAAACAAAGGAAATCTGTTAAAATTTAGTAGAAGAAAAAGACTTTCGTTTCGAAGGTCAACGGATATAGTAAAAAGAGGATAAAGGGGTACGGTAATCCCAGGAGGTAAAACATTGTAAATTTCTAAAGTAGATAAAATCACTGTTATCACAACAGACCTAGTCATTCGGAGTAACTGGACTCAGTATGATTTCCGAGTCCAAGTCTTATATTTAGGGTCGGTACTGACCCCAAATATGTCTTCAGTCAAGTCAAGTGAAGTCAGGTCAGTGAATCAGCACTGGTTGAGAAATGTTGAGGTACGGTACTTGACATCATACGGTCCGGAGGGATAGGTAATGGTTGAGGGCCTCAAATGAGTTTGAGTACAAGTAACTCAGTCACTACGGTAGGTTGGTAGAGTAAGAGAAAGTGGGGGAAGAGGAGGACGGAAGTTAGAAAGGGTCGTAGTCCCAGAAAAGTTTACTCAGTCAAGAAGTGTAGTCCACCGGTTTCATAACCTCAAAGTCGAAGTTGTAGTCAGGAAGGTCACTTATAAGTCCTGACTAAAGGAAATCCTACCTGACCAACCTAGAGGAACGTCAGGTTCCCTGAGAATTCTCAGAAGAGGTTGTGGTGTCAAGTTTTGTAGTTAAGAAGTCGCAATCCCTTGTTGATTTGGTTACAGTGATCGGTCGACAAAAATGACGGGTAACACCTGTACTCACGATTGGGAGGGTACCTGGACTTTCTTCTATACAGTTCTTTCATTAAACTTACAGAGAGACGGATACAGAGTGAGTAGAACAAATGAATGTCACAAGTACTACTGATTGTAAAATCTGAGTATCCATAATTACGATATTTTCCATCATCTCTATCAAATTAGTCCCCAACGTTTAAGTTTCGAGATATCCCCGGTCTACCCAATAAATTAACCTTTTTTTCTATTACTCCACCTCGGACCCCTCTTGTCGTTTCTTATCCGAGTAGATTTCTCTTCTCGTCTATGAGTCGAGTTCGACCGACAACGGTTGACTACAGACTCCGGGTTTCAGTGCTAGAAGACCTGAAGGGGGGGGTTTTTTCTACTGAAGTTTAAAAGTACTCGATAGAGAGTTTTTATAAAAAATTAACGCCAGTTTGTATGAATATTTTAAATGGTAAAATTGGTAAAAGTCGGATGTCAAGTCATCACAACGACGACGACGATTCAGCGAAGTCAGCACAGGTTGAGACACGTTGGGGTATCTGACGTCGGGTGGTCCGAGGGGACAGGGACCCTAAGAGGGCCGTTCTTGTGACCTCACCCAACGGTAAAGGAAGATTTTACGTACTTTCACTTTTCACTTTCACCCACGGTAGCGAAAGAGGTAGTCATCACAATTCATGTAAATATAACACATCAGTCAGATGTTTTAAAGATAGTAAAACGTTCTGGATTTGTCGTGTGTAATTTGTTGAATTATAACGGGTAAAGGGGTTCTGGGATCGTTGGTGGTAGATAATATGGAACAGAGATACTTGCATTGATGAGATTCATAGAGTATATATACCTAAGTATTTGACAAAAGTAAAACACTGAATAAAATGGATCGCATTACAGGAGGTCCGAGTAGGTACAACATAGTACGCAGTCTTAAAGAAATAAAAGTTCCTACTTATTATAAGATGTAATCACATATGGTGTAAAAATTCGGGTAAATAGATAGTAACCGGTGAACCCAACTGAAAACTGATCAGTCACTTGTACCCATAATTTATAAAGAAGTTCTGAAATGAAAATCAAGAAAACCCATATACATATGAGTCTTTACCTAAATGATCTAGTTTAACATCGAGATAAAAAGTAAAAATTCCTGGGTGATATAAAAAAATATCGTCAACATGGTAAAATGTAATGATGGGGATCACGTGTTCCCAAGGTTAAAGAGGTATAGAAGTGGTTGTGAACAAAAAAAGACAAGAAATATGTCTTTCCATATGGATCACCCATACGTTATCATAGAGTAGAAACACCAAAGCTGAAAGCAAAGAGATTATTGATCACCAGAACTCGTAGAAAAGTATACGAACAACCGGTAGACATACAGAAGAAAGACCTCATCCCGTACCGTTGGGTGAGGTCATAAGAACGGAAGAAATCTCTTTACAAATGAGTTCAGGAAACGGGTAAAAAGTTAGTCCAACAAAATAACAACAACTCAGTTAACAATTTACCATCTGTGATTAAGTTTAAAACATTTGTATTTTTTTGATGATATATCTGTTTTATGTGTCAAAGTTCGTTTTATACCGGATCTCTGGAGGTAAATCACTGGACTATACGTAGGTTATGGGAATAGGACGTCTGTTCCTTTGGTTTTGGATCTAGTATCTCAGTTATTCGGACGCCAACGTACACCGATAGACCACAGACTCTGTCTTGATCTGGGCTCCAGGAATTGAGTCTGGTAATCCTGTAAAGAATCTTGTGAGTGGTCTCGGTTTTGCAGACTACCATTCTCCAAGGGTGAACGGTTTTTAAGAACTGACCTGAACCACTAAATACCCTCTTTCACGTTTTCTGTTATTGAGTGTTACAGGAGGGGGTTGAATTTTTTTTCTATATACACTCCATTACCTATACAATTAATTGATTTAACCCTCCTTAAGAAAATATTACATATACATGTAGTTTAACAGTACTACTTGTGAAAGTTATAGAATGAAAAATAGTCAATTTAGAGTGATTTCAACCTCTTACTTTTTCGTTTTTGAGTTCCGTCTCAGTCCGACTTTCTTGGAAAAAGACGAGTGACGGTGGAGGAGGGAAGAGATCTCCATCGTTGTCCCCGACCTTTTAGGTAAGTAAGCATCAATTGTTACCTGTTTCCCTTCGGACAGACGACGCAATCAGTAACTAACTTACAGAGAATTGAAGATCGATGAGAGAACGAGAGATGGGGTCTTCACTGAAGAGAAACTACGATAAAGATTTGACCTTACACTGGGAGGTAGACCCGTCCCGACTCCCGTACACCCCCTGTACTCATCTATAATCTTAACATTAAGACGAACTCAGACTGTACACCTAAGGGTTCTTAGATACCGTTACTCTTGAACCTTTTCCGACAGTGTTTTTCTCCCTCCATTTTTTCTCGTAAGAATTCTTTACCGTTTCTACACTTATACGGGGTGAATCCTTTTGCAAACCGAAAAGAAAAAGACCCTATCTGAGTGTTATACTGAACGACCAATACCGTCCTACCTCAAAAAGTCGGGGATTGAATGACACACAGGACTCTGTTTTAGGATATAGAGGAACGTGAACATAAAAGTATTATAACCTCTCTTTACTGTATCGATGTCCTAAAAACAGTACGATTAACGCCGTAAATCAGTATGTTGTCCTGTATTTAATGTATAGGTACCGTAGGACGGAACGGACCACTTGGGACGAGATGATCGGGGAACTGGATAAAATCGACGGAAACCACCAAGTCCTTAACTCTCAAACTCATCAATCCGACATCGTCGACATTATTTGGTTCTCTGGAATAAGTTTGAGTACATAAGGATCTCTGGACGACCAATAGACCTCGTTTGGTGGTCAGTTGTCGAGGTTCGAAACACAATCTACAACTTCATCTTAAAGATGAACGATGAAGGGAACACCACTCCCCATCCCTACCACGTCTCCTTGTAAGACTTTTTCGTAAACCCCCTAGGAGGTAACTTTGACGAGTGATATGGTTATCGGACGAGTCGAGGAGACAGACACCTTAAGAGGTCGGTTCTTTTGACCTCACCCATCGGAAAGGGAAGGTATCCCCTAGAAAGGTTGGTCCCTAGCTTGGACCCACAGGACGTAACGTCCGTCGAAGAAATGGTAGACTCGGTGATCCCTTCGGGTTATCGGACGATAGTCAGCATAATGGGTACGAGATCCCAACTCATGACTACTAAAGGGTCGGGTTTGCAGTAAGTTCGGTCAGACTTACTACAGAAAAATAAACGGTCCCAACTTCGACCGGACGAGTTAACGGTCGAAGGAATTGGTAGGTGACAGGAGGGACCTCATTCGAGTTCTCATACAAACTGTTCACAACGGTTTCGGTCATTTACCAGGTGACACCTCGTGTTGAATAATCTTTCCACACGGGTTCAAACGTTCACAGAATGTAACGACTATACAATAGTCCTAAGTCAGTCTTAAATCTAAAATAATATTAGAGGAGTTAGTCCCGTTTCCGGTACCGAGTAAGTAGAAACATAAGGGTCGGGTCTCGTGTCCCGGACCGGGGATCAATTGAGGATTAGTAGTACGTCAAGTAAATGAGTAAGTCTACGATTAGCTCGTGTGTTCCACATGACTTTTACAAGGGTCCTTGTCCCGTCCTTTCTGTTCAATCCGGAGACGAACTCCGTACCAATGTTCGATCTCCTCGAAGTGTAGGACGTCCTTCGAACGGAAAGGGACGAGAGACTTCTGAGTCACGACTAGGTTTTCTGTCGTGAACGACGTCCCTTGATATTAATGTACATGTGTGAAGGACTCAAGTCCTGTTGCTTAATAAGTAGAAACATTGGGGTCACGGATTTTGTCTCGAACCATGAGTCTTCCACGAGGTCTCTCCAACCATTGATGACTTGGGTGTGAAGGGGAGGTTAAAGTTGATTCTCTGAGTATCGGACCTTATACGTTACAGCAAGAGAACCAAACAGGGAGCACGGTTGGTCGACGAGTCATTGAAGGGTAAATGACTGGAAAGACGGAGTGTTCTGACACTAAAAAGGATCTCGTTTCCTGGTGTATAATAAGTATGACATAGGGTTGTAGCTCTTTACCATCCGTCTGGTATTTATCAACAACTAGCATATTGTTTATTCAAATTGATATTTATTTTATTTTCCACGACTCTATATTTTTACTATACGTTAATAAGTATATTACTATCGAGACTTCTCACTATATTCTAATAAGACTGTAGACACTAGACGACAACCTCACTACCACCACCACGAGGATTGAATGTCGTTTTGTGATGGTCTCTCTATGACTTCAGACAGTTCTCAACTTGACAAATGTCCAGTACGTCACTTTTATGTAGTTGAGTAGAAATAAACTGGTTGAGTAATCTAACTACATTTAGAGGTAAAGAAAAGATTTTGAGTGAGTTTCACATGTCGGTCTTCCCAGAAGTAAACGGACAGACGAATCCGAGGGTGGTCGAGTCGACATACTAAAGTTTCTGAGTCGACTGAAACAAGGGTGAGTGCGAATGTAGGTAACATTAACGATAATATTAAAAGTCAAATTAAATTATGAGATCTTCGACTATTTTATCCTTATGTTTTGTTCTCAACAATGAAATATCTTTACTTGAACTTACATCATCCTTTTCAAATTCCATTTAGTAATTTTTATAAAAGTCAAATCCCGACTCGATCATTTGTGATTTTCAAACTCCCCTCTTTTTAGATGGTTCTAAGATGTGAGTTTTGACCTTTTATACGGATTATGAAATACCTTTTTCAAACACGTTTTTTTTTTTTCCGTTGTATCTTGAACTTAGTCGGTTGGATACGACTTTCTTTTGGAATCAAAATTCCGGATTTAATTATAATCTGTTTACTTAGATGGAATATACAACACTCAACATATTTTTGTAAATTCCGAATACCCATAACATAGGAAATACTAATATTTGTAAATGTCAAAATGAAATTAAATGACAAAAGACCAGATGTCTAGACCTCTCCAAAATATGATATACAACCCAGTAAGTTTTCGAGGTAGACTTTTATCATTGAGTGGTCCTTGTAGGGATATTGGGGTAGAAGGATCGGAGGACGGACTTACTGATCTCATTATATCCTACCAAGACCGGTGTAAAGGTAGAATGGTAAAAGAGATTGTAGGACTAGTTCTATCCCCTTAGATTGGTTGACATTCCGTAAGTCTCCAGACAAAGGTGTAGAGAGATTTTCCTAAAAAAAGGGAAATTGAAATATAACTTTTGTTCTTTGGTAAAAGGACTTGTCTTCGAGAGAGATCTCTTTTTCTTTTACCCATTGACCACTTAAGACGGAAGACTCTCGTCCACGAAAAGTGTAGATTAGAGTACATTAAAAGTGTCTATGGGGTCATCAAACTCGAGTAACCGGAGTAAAATGTCTACTCCTTTGGCTCCAAGACTGTCCGATTCGTTCCAGTGGGTCGGTCATGATCTCTTCACCGTCCACTAGGTGACACTCAGTTATATGAAGGGTTCGGTGGTTTAAAGGAGACTACTGAACGGGGTCTAGACTGTAAGATAAAAAAGAAAAAGGTCTTTATTTTGTCATAACTCCAACACACAACATAAAGAAGGGGGTTTCGAGGTCGGTGAAATTTTCTTAAAAAACCAAAGTAATACCTATACACAGGTTCGACTCGTAGAGGGAACGAGACGGGAGGAGGTGGGACCGACCCCGACGGAACCGGGATACTTTTCACAACACGATACGATACAATATAAGGTCGAGAAGATCTTTAAGAAGTCCGATGGAGGTGGGTACGTCAAAGTGGAGAGAAAGAGACGATACTCAACTTAAGACGGGGGAGTTTTCTATGACTTTAGGATACTTACACTGGAACAAACTTTTATGTCAGGAACCCCATTAGTCCAAATTTACTTCAGTGAACAACAACAAATCAACGATTCAGTACAGGCTGAGAACGTTGTGGAACCTGACATTGGGTGGTCCGAGGAGACAGGTACCCTAAAAGGTCGTTCTTATGACCTCATCCAGCGTTAAAGGAAGAGATCCCCTAGAAGGGTTGGGTCCCTAGTTTGGACATAGAGGATATAATCGTCCGTCTAAGGAATAGTGACTCGGTGGACCTTTCGGGTTTAATTCAACAATCATTTTCAGCGAGTCAGTACAGGTTGAGAAACGCTGGGGTACCTGATATACCAGGTACCCTAAGAGGTCCGGTCTTATGACGTCACCCATCGGAAAGGGAAGAGGTTCACTAGAAGGACTGGATCCTTAGTTTGGCTCCAGAGGACGTAACGTTCATCTAAGAAATGGTTGACTCTATAGTCCCTTCGGGTTCCAGTAATCCCATCCGGGATTAGGTTGTGCTGACTACAGGAATACTCTTTCCCTTTAGTCTTGTGTTTGTGTCTTTTTTCTGTTACACTTTTGTGTCCCTCCTACGGTAGGTATTCGGTACCTCTTAGACTCCTATGGTCTTCGATTCTGTCTCCGACCTTGAAAAGAAGGACTACTAGAAGTTTTCTTTGGTTAAGACGGTTAGAGATCTGGACACTCTGTTAAAAACAAATTCGATGAGTCACAGTAACGTCTGGGTTCAAAGACTATATAAGAGAGGGAATAAAAAGAGACAAACAGAGAGAGGGGTTGAAAGGGACTAGACCAAAGGTACCTAAGGGGTCCGGTCCCAAACCAAAGGGAGTGACTATCCCGGAGGGTCAGAGAGGTGGAATGTCTTGTCAGGGGGTCCCTGTGGACGAGGAGGGGTAGTTACTACGTTCGAGAGTCGTGTGGTCCCAGTTTGGGTCCGGAGATCAACCCTTCCTCCAAGGTTCCCTTCCCTCTGACCTGTCGTCGTCTTGTCAGTGGACGAAAAATGTAAAACTATACAAAGTTGATTCATTATAATTTTTACTTTCCGTCTGTGGTGACGTTTACGGGAAAAGAATTTGTCCAATCTTTGACAATAGGATCGACAAGGAACGACTGGATTTTAGAAGATAAAACACAGGAGATAATAATAATGTACCAGTCCGAGGTTGTTTCGGAAAGGGACTTTAATGGTCCTTTTAGTGTTTTAATTAACTTTCGACTTTTCGTCAGTAACTCAAAGATAGTGTCTTAAGAAACCACAGTGGGACTGACTCAGAGAGTCTGTAAGATTGGCTTCAACCCTTATTCTGTAATTAGTAACAGTGGTGTTGCGTAGTGTGATCCAAATCATGAATTAGTAAAAAGTAAACCTTCTACGGACTTCCACCCACCACAATTACGTACAACATTTGTGTAGTCTTTAAGGGTAGGAATCAACATCAGATAAGTCAATTGTTTATAATTAGTTCATGGATGTTTCACCGTCCGTGACAAAATCCGTGTTACCGTTTGTTCTATTTCGGGGACGAGAGGCTCTCGAATAATATAAATTACAGTCTCTATCCGCCATTTGTTTTTATATATTTTGACTTAGAGCCCAGTATTATCAAGTCCCTTTTTATTTCGACATTAATAAACGAGTTATAGTCAGAAGTGAAATCCAATATTGAAAGTACTACTGTCACCGGTACAGACAGAGTTACGATCAAGTGTCATACGTAAACTATTCCCAACGACTTACCCACTTACCACCTGCCTACCGATCTACCTTGAGTTGTATGCAAAACCTGAGAATTCGTCGGTACATATAGGATGTGACTTTTAAGTAACCAAGTTTATACGTAAAATACTCGGAGGCAACATACGGTCTTTGTCTGATCTGGGACTTTTACTTCCACCTATTCCATTTTTAGGAGAGGAGGTCCCTCGAGTGTGCAAAGAGAAAAAAAAAAGTTATACAATGTGTACAAAGAAATCTGTAGAATTTCTTTTTTTTCCTGGAACGGTACTTGTATATGTACACGAAGAAACTTCCTCCACCCCCTCTTAATTTCCCCTATCACCATGTTCTTTCCCCAGGGTTTCCTTCCCTTTGAACCCGACTTGGACCTTATCTGACGTTCCGGTCCTTTTCACAAGACCCGTCTCCTTGGTCGTACCCGTCTTCGGCCTCTGTCGTTTCAGATCCCTGTGGTTCCAGCAGAAGACAATTTTGTCCTTGTGTCCCTCTTTACTACCTGTACTCCGATCTTTTACTTAGTCCTCAGCCTACAACTAGTGGAGGAGGGGTATACAGTCGAGAAAACAATGCCTTTAGACTACTTGAATAGTCTGTCCACGATTTCCAGTCATTTCGATTTCCTAACCCCTGTGACTTCATCAATGTACTCATCAACGGATTTTGGAACAAACCGTGTTTTCGTAGAGAAAAAAAGGGAAGACAAAGAAACAAAGGTGCGACCCCATAGTCTAAGACGCAGAAGGACCTAGACTTTGACGTCTAGTAGGAGACCCGTCCGCACCACTCCGGTGACCTCACCAGCAAACAGACTGACGTCCGTATTATTCGGACCTACCTTTAGATGAGTCAAGGGGTGTACGACGTGGAGCGACGGGGTTTGGACGAGACGACCAAATCCGACCGGAGGAGGACTTTCCTCTTTATACATCTGCGGCCACCCCCTCCTCACGAAACACCCAGAACACCTCGACGGACGTCTCTTTACGTTGGATAGGATTCCAGTCCGACGAAAAATGGAATGCAAGTGTCTCCCTTTCCCGTAGGAGCACCAAGACAAATGAGCTCTTAGGGGTTTGAATTACCACGGGGTCGTCCATAATAATACAAACAAAATAGGTTAGATACTCTTTATACATGTAGGACGTCTTTCGTACCTTTAATCTCCTTTATGTTTCCGATTTCGATTTTAATGTCATTTAGCAATCTTGACGACAATTACAAAACCTCATAAAGGAACATCAGAAACAAAAATACTTGTGTGTATGTGTAGTTTAATTACACACACACACACTTCAGCAGTCCGAGTCGACCCATTCCTTAGACGGACGTTATGTCCTCCGGACCCAAGTTATGGACCCAACCCTTCTAGGGGACCTCTTTCCTTTCCGATGGATGAGTTCATAAGACCGAACCTCTTAGGGTGCCAGACATATCAGGTACCCAAGTGTTTCTCAGCCTGTGCTGACTTGCTGAAAGTGAACGTGAAGTGGTTCAGTGAAGTCAGCACAGGCTGAGAAACGTTGGGATGTCTGACATCGGACGGTCCGAGGAGACAGGTACCCTCCTTTCCGTTCTTATGACCTCATCCAACGGTACGGGAGGAGGTATACTAGAAGGACTCGGTCCCTAGTTTGGCTGTAGAGAATGTAGAGGATTTAAACCGTCCTCCCAAGAAATGGTGATGACGGTGGACCCTTCGGGGAAATATAATTTTTTTTATGGTAAACTTACTATAAGACACAGAAACCACTGTGGCACTATGGACGGTAAGGGTGACGTAAGAAGGTTGTACACGTACAATGACGCGATATGGTTCCCTTCAAAAAAATTTTTTACTAATTTAGAGACGGAATGTCTTAAGTCGAAGTGGTGAGGTTGACAGGGAACTCCAACAAAGGCCTTCGGAAAGGACTTATAGAATAAATGTAAACATTGGGGGAAGAAGGAGATGAAGAAAAGTATCGTATGTCGGTAGAGTGGATGATATATAGAATGAATAAACGGAATAGAGTAGGGTGTCTTGTTTTGACACCGTTTCGTAAATAAGTAAGTCATAAGTCGTTTATGGAGGTCCATAGATCTTGACACTATTCGTATCTTACCTCAGGTGTTGTTTTTTCCTCGAATGTTAACTTAATCTTTGTAGTTTGTCAATTCGTTTCTTTATTTCGTCCGACATTAAAATTTTATGATCTGATTTACTCCGTCCTGTTTCACCTACACGAGACCTCCTTCAGTTCTCTTGTCTGACACTTCACTCTCATTATTGACCATTCTTCATCTACTCCAAATTTCCGTCCAAACTTGAACTCCCTCCTTGAATTCCATCTTTGTAAACCGAGTAAGACATTTGTCACGTTTGAAAACTCGACCTCCTACCGTACTACTTTTACCAAATATTTTGGTAAAACTGATCACCTGTTTCTCGTTTTTTTTTTTAGTTCTGCTCTCCTGTCTACTTTCCGTCAACCCGGACTCTACCCCTCTCTGATTTTCGTCCACTATTTACTCCTTCCCACCTCCTGTAACGTCTCCGTATCGATTCTTGAGGGTCAATTTTACGTAGTCGGAGGTTAGCCCGTTAAGAGTTTTATTTTACAGTTTTAGTAGGAGGTAATGTTTCCTGTAGCGATCAGGATATCTTCTTAGACTCCAACCGACGGACTTACTCCTCCTCTCCCACCCTCTATTTCTGTCGACCCTATAAGATACGTTTCAATTCAGTTAAATTTCTCGGGTGTATTTCTCCTTATGTTTACTCTTCTGTCCCCTTTTTTACACTTAGCGATAAAATCTATTTAGGGTATACCCAATACGAGAATTAAATGAATGCCGTCTACCGACCTGGACACTGACGAATTAAATAATGACAGGACGGTAAGTCTCGGTCACGGAAGGAATCCAAGGATTCGTTGAGACTACCCTTTACAGTTTAACGTACTTTAAAGGACTAATGTGGTACACTGGGTTCGTGTAGGGTGACGTTTACTAAACTTATGAGTTTTAGCAAATGGGATCTGGGGTCGACGGTCAAGACAAGGGTACCGTCTGTCTACCCATCCGGAGGGGGTGAAACGTCCGTCACACCACCCTCAAGATCCTTATTCTGTCTGGTTTTATTTCTCACCCTCTCCTAAATCTTCTTTCGAACCCTTAGACTATAAAGTCTAAGAGAAAGTACCATGACACATGTAGGGATTCAAGAGATATTCCCTTCCTTTCATCGTTTCGAAAATTTCTCTCCGTAAATTTGAAGAGACCGTTAATTCGTCGGAGACTCAGTCGTTTGAGTAGATTATTGGACTCATTATAAACACTATTGTAGTCTCCTAACTTTTTCATACCCGTCTTAGTTCTCGATCCGACCAAATACTAGACTTCGTCTTTCGTGTTACTATACTGTTTTCGTTTTTAATTGTAAATTCAGTGAGACGGTCCGGGACTTCCTTAATAATAATGGGCAGAACGTGTCTACTCTTTTAACTTCTAAGGATTTCCTAATTCAATCCAGTGTCTCGATTTCTCATCGTGTCAATGTCTGGTCAGGGTACCTAGACGGTCTTACATTCTTTCACCAACCACTCTTTTCCACTTCTCGATGTTCGACGTTTACGGTCTTAGACTCATACGGTCCACGGAGGGACACCGTAAAGAAGACTTGTCTCCTGTTTCTATTCCGACTATCTTCACTGACGAAGTACTTCTTCCCTCGTAAACGGTTTCCGTTGAGCCATAGGATGGAACCTAGAGCTTTGTCTTTTTCCTGCACAGACTTTATACTTTTTCGGACCCCGAATCAATTAGCAGTACAAGGTTACAACCGAAGAAACACCACTGTTTACTCACTCTACGTCCATTTCCTATGTCCCCTTACGAGGTACGGTAGGACGTTGAAAGGATATTTAGACTTTAATAGGATTTTAATTTTCCAATAAAATTAAAAAAAAATCTTTCTTTTCTCATAACCACTGTCCAAGTGTTTGTCAGAAGTCTTGTCATAGTAAATTTTACCTTTGCCGGTCCCGTCGTGACGTAAAGACCCCGACCAACATAAAGAGTCGTCTGTCCAATAATGATTACTGCTAGTGTTACTGATTATGATGACTCGTCAGTAGTGAGGTCGGGGGTACGTTACCTACGGTGTGTGTGCGGACGTACAGTAGAAGTTCTGTCGCGAATAATTGATTCATCCACGGTAATAATAGGGTTAGATGTCCACTCTTTCTGTGACTCCTATCACGGGTCTCAAAGACCATCCGTGATAAAAAATAATTTGATGTCTTCGATTCTTTAGTCCAGTCGAACACTCGTTGTCTCATTGTGATTCAGACAATCAGCGAGTCGTACAGGATGAGAAACACTAGGGTCCCTGACATCTCGTGGTCCGAGGAGACAGGTACCTTAAGAGGTCCTCTCTTATGATCTCACCCAACGGTAAGGGAAGAGGTCCCCTAGAAAGTCTGGGTCCCTACCTTGGGTAAGAAGGGCTTAACATCTGTCTAAGAAATGACAGACTCGGTGGTCCCTTCAAGTGAGTTTTGTTTGGGATTTTCCAAAGGTAAATGATTGAGATACTGAATTCGTTCAAACTTTAGTTTGGTTTCGATTATGTCCCCTCGCTTAAAATTTCAAACAACTCTCAACGTAGTATAGTTGAATTCAAATGATTTGTCAATTACCGAATAATAGAGTTTTAGTTACTCAACTTAAATTAATTTACTAAACTTCTATGGGTCCGACACATCGCGAAAATAACTCTAGTTATTTTCCCTCTATTTTTAATGGAAAGAGTTCTTAGAACTTTATTCTTGGTTCATTCCCGTTCGTCTCTGTTATTCCTCTACCACTCGGGGATCCTAGTTACCCCGGGTGATCCTTTTCTCAAAGGTCCAGAGGGAACCTCCCAGTTTACTGGTGTCGAGTGCCCTGGTCCGTCTAAGGGGATCACTCTTCGTAAGGAACGCTCCCCTTCGACCTTCTCGTTTAATCCCTCTGTCGTAAGTCTACTAACTGCACTTTTACTGACCCCCCTCTTCCACCTTGCGACCAGTCGTCGGGAACCAGTAGATGTAAGTCAAGTTGGGGTGTGTGGAAGTAAATCGTAAAAGAATCACAACCCCTACTACGATTCGAGACCCTTCGTACGTTTCCACTTTTTTTATTTTGTGACGGATAGGAGGACTCAAATGTGGACCGTCACACAAAGTGGTCTTCTTTTGGGTCGTTGGTACACCGTGTCCCTTATGGGACTCAAACTTAGAAGTGAGGTGAGGAGTGGGACACGGACCGGGCTCAACATCCGAGAGAAAACTGGAAGTATTCTTATTACCACTGATTATAAACGGACCCTTCTAACAACACTCCTACCTTTTACTCAATTCACAGATATTGTTTACAGACTGTGTCTTTCACTTCTCCTCAGACACTATTTAGGTACAACGAAAGGAAATGAATGGGGGTCGTTCTTTATCTTTAGAGAATGTGGGAGTCAGAGGATGTAGAAGTAAAGTTTGATCTGGAACTGGAGTTGATATTGTCGTTTTCCCTCCAGTGTCGTCTTTTCAATTCTTCGTTTAAAAACGGAAGTCTTTGATGTCTTCGGGTTCAGGTTTCTCATATTTCTGTTAAACCGTACATATTTCATGTCTCTGTTGAAAGTCCTATCTGTAATCTCCCTGAAGGGACCACAAGGTCACCGATTCTAAGCCACGAGGGTTACGTCCCTCGGGTTCAAGTTAGGGACCAGTCCTTGATCTAGAGTGTTCGATGTTTCTTCTCAAGTACACGGAGTTGATTTCTAGGGTTCGCGGTGCTGATTCTGGTTCACGTCGGTTTATTTATTTATGCAAAAAATTTTTCTTCTCACCTGAAATCTTGGACTGGTGTAAGAACAATAGGTGGACGGGGGTTGGATCCCTATTTCTGCCGTCACGACATTTTGTCTTATGTGAACAACTGTCTTTCGACGAATCTTGGACTTTTTCCTCTACGGGAAAAGATTAGGTAGTCGGGTCTAGACCTCGGTGAAGATTAAACGTGTTCTTTAATCCGGTCACCGTCGAAATAGGAAGGGGTGGGGACACGAATTTTACACTGTGACAACGTGAAGATCGGGGTTTGTCAAACTCTTTTGTTGTTTTAGGATTTGGACATCAGTATATTGAATAAGTAAATAAGTTGTCATAAATGAGTCGGGGATGACACACGAGACCTTATAAAGGATACGGAACGTAGGGGACCCGACGGAAATTAGAGACACAAGATGGGGATACACGAGACGTTCGGAGATCGGATGTTAGATAAATGACAAAGAATCGGTCGTAGGTGGAGGACTGTTCGTCCAGACGGTAGGAAAAGGAAGTCTTATCTTGTAAGAAGATATGAAGGGACAGGGGGTCCGAAATGGAGAAGTACCGAATTAAGCTTCGGGAAGTAGGAAAATCCCGAGTCAAGGAGAGTGAAGGAAAGGGGGTAAAGGGTATAAGATAGTGGTCTTAGACTAGAGCTGGGGGTGTGTTGTCGGAGATCTCTCTTCTGTCCTCCAACTTTCTTTCATTGAGTAAACGACACCAATGGGTTAAGTACTCATCAAGTTAAGTTGTTTAACACATGTTTATCATTACCATTACTATTATGGCAATATTATGAGTGAACTTTGACTCTACTCTCTATCCAGTGTTAATAACTATCTCCTGTTCAGATTCCTAACTGGTACCCTCACTCACGGTACTCCACCCCAACCCCGTCCCAGCACCCTCCTCTCTTAGGGGTGGGGGGTTTTTTTGTTCTTTTCTAAACTTTTTTATTGGGTACTCCAATTTTGTTGGTAGTCCTTCAGACTGTCCTCACTACACCTTTTCGCCCTAGACCTCGATATGCGAATTCCTTACTTCCACATACACACTTCCTCCTATACCGTTTTCTGTTGTTTCACCTTTTGTCTGCCTACTGAACTCTCACTCTCGGTCCCTCCTCTCGACTCCTACCCCTACCTTTTACCAGACCTTCATCAGGACTCTTATGGAGACCAGAATTAGACAAATCCGATGATAGTGTTTTGACGGTCTCGCACCCACCGAATATTGTTTTAAATACAGAGTGTCAAGATCTCAGACTTTCAGGTTCTAGGTCCTCAGTCACCTAAGCCACAGTCCACTCTTGATCGAAGGACCAAGTACCTACCGCCAGAAGAGGACACAGGAGAATTCCACCTTCCCTGTCTCCCTCGAGAGACCCCAGAGAAAATATCCCCGTGATTAGAGTAGGTATTCCCGAGGTGGAAATACTGGATTAGTAGAGGGTCTCCGGGATTATGGTAGTGTGACCCCTAATCCAAAATTACGATTAAACACCCCCAGTGTAGGTCAGGTGTCATACATGGGACGAACATCCGGGTTCACTTTTCATCGTCCTGGGACACCAGGAAGGGATAGTTCCAGAAGGTGGACGAAAAACAGACACCTTTTGGAAGTCAGTTTCTTATTCAAATTAGTCTCTTTGCTCTTTTACGTCTTCGTTTCTTTTAATCAGGTTGTTCTGATTTATTATTATCAAATCAGTCATTTGTTTCAGGAAGAGATTTCCTTGGAAATTAAGGAAGAGTTCCCGATATCTATTATAAGACTCGGTATAGGACACTCGACAGAATATCTATGACTTTGAGGTTGGTCCGCCTTCTTCAATTACTGGTCTGACAACATGAATCAGTAAGTTTGTACAGACCAAGAAACTTCGGGGTGCCCGACGTCGGTTGGTCCGAGAAGACAGTTACCTCTCAGATGTCCGTTCTTTTGACCTGACCCAACCGAACGGAGAAGGTCCCTTAAAAGGGTTGAGTCCCTGGTTTGGGTGCAGAGGACTTAACGTCCGTCTAAGAAATGACTGATTCAATGGTCCCTTCGGGTTCTTATGACCTCACCCATCGGATGGGGAAGAGGTCCCTTAGAAGGACTAGGTCATTAATTTGGTCCCAGAGGACGTAACGTCCACCTAAGAAGTGGTCGACTCGATGGTCCCTTCTTATAGTCTGACATCGGTACTGTATTTGACGGTGTTAAGGTTCTTGACCGGAGTTTCTTTACCTTTGTTTGAGTGGAACCTTGACTTCTAATTAACGTGCATTTTGTTAGTTTCACAGTGACCAGTCTGGTGGTTACTGGTCAAAGTTCTACTGACAGTCTCGACTGACACGACAAAGACGTACATCGGGGAAGGGAGAACGGATGACTAACAGTCATCCCTCTCAGTTGGAAACCTGTCTCGGACGGGAGGAGATGGGTCAACGGTCGTAGGTGTCATTTCGTTCGAAAGGAAAGGTGGTTGGAACGGAGAAATAATCAAAAACTCACCACTCATCGGTCTGGGGTGAAAATCAATGTGTTCCTCACAACCTCTTTTTTACCGGTTGTGGACGTTTTCTTGGTCACAGGACCCCTCTTAGTCTAGAGGTCACATCGTTCTTCCACTTCTCTTATAAGTCTCTTCACTCCATATCTCCCCTACAACACTCCGATGGTACCTTCCCAAAGTTTTCAACTCCTCCTCACTCTATATCTCTGTCTTTTCCCTATTACTCCGGTACACCTCTAGTCTCAGGCTTCCGACTCTCTACTGACCCCTCTAACCCCGACTGTATTTACCTCTCCTTCCGTTCCACCTAGTCACGTCCTGGGGTCCGCACTATCATCACCGTGTCGACACCCACCGCCCTCGGTCACCTACTCCCAACCGGACCTCGTGAGTCTCAAGAACGGGTAACGTTTAAATGTTAGACACCCTCCTTTGGGTATATTTCACTGTCTTGTCACGTGGGGCCTAATGGAAACCCTAAGTTTTTGATACCTTCGGATATCCTTCCAGTGGGTTGAGTTTATTTCTCTCGGTTCCTTTTGACTACCCCCCGTCCCTCCCTTTCTCTCTCTTATCTTTATCTTGAGGTATTTTAATGACTGCGATGGTCTTTTATTAACTCTATGAAGATGTCGTTACTTAGAAACATGATGTGTACTAGCATCGGTTTTCCGGTTCATCTATACTTCACTCAGAAACATGTTTACTTGGTATTTGATTTTTTCAACACGTTATGAAATATAAGTGTAATAAACTTATCGGAAACTACAACGGTCTCACTTTAAATAACGGAAACCGATCTCTTGAAAAGTTCTAAATGTGTATTCAACATTTTAAGATTTATCTATATTTAATCTCTAAAAGACTCACATTTTTTTATCTTTTGTAAAATTTTCGATTCTCAAATTATGTAGGGAGAGATAATGAACTTTACAGATTTTGATAGAGACCATAAATCCCACTACCAGTATTTGTTAGTTTAACTACCTTTGAAGGAGTTGAGGGGATAGATTTAATAGACAGGAGAAAGACACAGTTGTAAACAACTCACGAATTTACATGGAATTCATTAGGAGTATTGTTGGACTTTCTATTATTAAAGGTAAAAATCTATTTTATTGGATGGCACAAGGTGTCGATCACTTGTCGATTTCGTTTAAGTGTTGACAGACAATTTTGGTGACGGAGAAGGGAATGTGATACTACGTCATTGTAAAAGTTCTAAAAAATTAACGTTTTTCGATAAGTACAACAGGTGTGATCAGTCACTAGGTGATTGGTGAAAGTCTTCAGAGTTCCCTTTTATGATAACTAATCTAGGTTCTTCGAAAAATATACTGGCAATTATGTATTTCGTCTTATTTTATGTTACCGTTCTTAGAGGGAGAGACCACGTCTAGTGTCCGATCAAATCACTTCACTTAGACCAACACAAGCCATCTTCCTTGTGTGACCTCTATCCGACTGTTCCGACCGTCGTTCTTTTGGGATTACCCTTACGAGTATTGTGGTATAGATCTCTCGACCACAACTTTTATCTGAATCAGATGTTTCGTAGGAGTATTTTTTTTTGTTTGTTTATTTTTTCCATAGACAGCCGGGTATTTCTACCTAACGATCAGATTACATCTTGTAAATAAGTAGGATTTTATTTGGGTACTCTAATACAAAATATTTCTGTTTTTCAAAGTTAGTCCCTACTGACCTCTGTCACTTTTCAAAGTTAGTCCTTACTGACCTCTGTTACTACATAGTTAGAAGTAGTCGTAGATATTTCAAGTCTGTTTTATAAACGTTTCTGGATTAAGTACAGTCTACTATTTGGGGTCCCAAAACACGTTGTGTCAAATTTGTTAATTTTAATACATAATGATAGGAAACGTACCGACAAGACAATAAATTTATTAAGGGAGATAGTCAAGTCAAGTCAGTGAGTCAACGCAGGCTGAGAAACGCTGGGGTACTTAGCGTCGTGCGGTCCGGAGGGACAGGTAGTGGTTGAGGGCCTCAAGTGAGTCTGAGTGCAAGTAGTTCAGGTACTACCGTAGGTCGGTAGAGTAGGAGACAGCAGAGGAAGAGGAGGACGGGGGTTAGGAAGGGTCGTAGTTCTCAGAAAAGGTTACTCAGTGGAGAAGCGTACTCCACCGGTTTCATGACCTCACCCCCGTAAATTAACCAAAGATAAAAAGAGGTTACATATGTCACAATATTAGTTACGGGAAAATGTATTCAAAACCGTATTGACAAAGAAATCCTATTTAAGGATCTTTAGACCCAGTTTCGTGTCTGTGTCAAAACTTCGAAAACTATCTATAACGGTTTTACAGGAGATTTATAAGTTTATGTGTTACAAGTCTAAAGATCGAGTTACTTTCAAAGATCCTAAGAAGATTCCTTCTATAGTCTAGGTCTTAGTACCCGAACTCGGGATAGAAATGACAAACAATCGACACAGTGAACTCAGTTTAATGAGTTAAGAATGACAAAGACAAAGAACTAGATATTTTACCCACACACACACACACACACACACACACACACACACTTGCGCGTGCGTGTTCGCGCACGTCAACACAGGTTTAGAAACGCTGGGGTACCTGATATCGGGACCATGGTCTGAAGAGATAGGTACCTTAAAAGGTCCGTTCTTATGACCTCGTCCAACGGTAAAGGAGAAGGTCCCTTAGAGGGGGTGGGTTCCTAACCTAGACTTAGAGAACCCAGAGGACGTCGCCGTGCGTCTAAGAAATAGTGACGCGGTGGATCCTTCAGGTAGACTCTTTGAACCAATATTATAGTCATAAGTTGAGTGTCTCAAGGAAATAACAACAACAAATCAACGATTCAGTACAGGCTGAGACGTTGAGGCACCTGACGTCGTACGGTCCGAGGAGACAGGAGGTGATAGAGGACCTCAAACGAGTTTAAGTATAGGTAACTCAGTTGGTGGGATAGATTGGTGGAGTAGGAGACGACGGGGGAAGAGGAAAACGAACTGAGAAAGGGTCGTAGTCCTAGAAAAGGTCACTCATTCGAGAAACTTAGTCCATCGGTTTTATGACTTCGAAGTCGAAATCTCAGTCAGGAAGGTTACTTATTGGTCCCAACTAAAGGAAATCCTTACGGACCAAACTAGAGGAACGACAGGTTCCCTGAGAGTTCTCAGAAGAGGTCGTGGTATCAAGTTTTCGTAGTTAAGAAACCGTGAGTGGGAAGAAATACCAGGTTGAGAGTGTTTTATAAAAAATTTGAGTCATGTATTTGTCGTGAAGTATCTTTTCTAATATAAAATTATTGTGATTTTAAATCCTTCTTGTGTTACAGTCTTATTTACTGAAAATAAGAATGTAAATTGAAATTCTACTTTAAAAATAAATATGAACAAAAAGAGTAAAGAGGTACCTCGTCACTTATGCAATAAACAAGTGACACAAACTCTTGGTGACCTGTCGGTATAAAAGGTTTTGGGGATGTAAAGATAAAAAAATGATTAAGTAATAATTTCCAAAATTTGAATTTTTTTTACTTAGTACCCTAAATTTATCATCGAAAACACTTGATACGTTTATCTTCTATTATCTTAGTATTCCAGTCGAAACACTGAAACGTTCTACGTTTATTATCTCTTTTTTTGTAATAAAAATATACCAAGATTCTCTTTTATTTTCACTTTGAATTTGGGTAAGAAACCGGTACTTCGAACTTATCTTCGATGAAGATAAGACTCTCCTTAAGGATATTTCAGGAACTTCATCTTTACTTTAAAGACTCGTGGATTCTCGGTTTAGTAAACACTTTCTAGGTCTGGAACTTAATTGAGGTTCGTTCTGGATCTTTCCTTGTGTCTTAAGAATCCCATTGGTGTATTTGATTACCATCGTTTCTGTCATTGGTGGCTAGAGAGGTAGGTATTAACAGAGGTAGAACTTTTGTTAAACAAACCCTACTTCCTACGATAACGTACTAAACAGTTAGTCGAAAGGTCCAGTGAGTGATTAAAAGTCCATGTATAAATGGTTTCTCGATTACCATTGTTGATCTTAAACTACTCGTGTGTGATCCACAGAACGTCACAAACACCGGAGGAGAGGAAAATAGTAGTACCGATGAGAGACACTGTACCGTTATAACAAGAGTAAAGATAAAATTTCCACCGCCTTGACTTTGAACCTTCTGTAATCTTTGAACCGAGTTTCAAATGTGTCTACCTTGGTCTAGTGTTTGGCTATATCGATTGAGGTACCAGAATGAGAATTGGTACCACAGTGTGATGGCAAGATCTAGGATAAAATAACAAAAATTTAGAATTCCCCTTTATTGTTATTATGAAGGAGTAGAGTGTTCTTCTCTTTTGTACGTGGTCAGTATTTACTCGTAGGACCTTTGCTGGACTTGATATCCTTTAGAAGGTAGTGTCCGGTCCGAGGGATGAAACAATGGGAACCGTCTAGTGTCGGAACCGCAAGAGTCAAGAGAGAAAAACTTTACTCACTACAGATTTGTTTGTTCCTTAATTATGCCCGTTTGTTAAGTTAGTTAAAAAAGAAAGAAATTTAAGTTTCAACCGAGGATCAATTGTTAAATCTACCCCCTATCACATCCTTCCCTTCTTCTACGATTCTAAGAAGTCATAATAAAATCCTCTAACCGTTAGTAAAGTAAAGAAAATTAATATGTCGACGACGATTCAGTAAAGTCAGTACAGGCTGAGACACGCTGGGGTATCTGACGTCGGGTGGTCCGAGGGGACAGGGACCCTAAGAGGTCCGTTCTTGTGACCTCACCCAACGGGAAAGGAAGAGGTTTAATATGTCGATCATTCCGGTAATCTGGGTTAGTTTTTTACCTGTCTTCTGGATCTTTCTGTAAAGGGGTTTCTTCTGTATCTACCGGTTATCCGTGTACTTTTCTACGAGTTGTAGTGATTAATAATCTCTTTACGTTTAGTTTTGATGTTACTCCATGGTGGAGTGTGGTCAGTCTTACCGGTAGTAATTTTTTAGATGTTTATTGTTTAGGACCTCTTCCACACCTCTTTTCCCTTGACAGGATGTAACAACCCTTACATCCGTGATATTTTTTGTCATACTTCTCAGGAGTTTTTAGATTTTGATCTCAACGGTATACGAGGTTGTTAAGGTGAGGACCCGTATATAGGTCTGTTTTGATATTAAGTTTTTCTATGTACGTGAAGTTACAAGTGTCGCCTTCGTTAGATTACAAATAACTTTCTACTCACCTATTTCTTCTACACTATATATATTATATATATAATATCTTATGATGAGTCGGTATTTTTTCTCACTTTATTACGGTAAATGTCGTTGTACCTACCTGTATCTCTAATGGTATGATTCACTTCATTCAATCTTTCTCTTTCTGTTTATGGTATATAGTGAATACACACCTTAGATTTTATACTGTGTTTACTTATATAGATACTTTGTCTTTGTCTGAGTGTCTGTGTCTCTGAACACTAAAGGTTCCCCCTCCCTCTCACTCCCTTCCCACCTAACCATCAAACCCTGATCGTTACGTTTGATAATATATGTCTTACCTATTTGTTGTTCCAGGATGGTGTATCGTGTCCTATATAAGTTATACGATATTATTCGGTATTACCTTTTCTTTAAAAATTAAAATTAATTTTTTTATCATTCCAGTAGTCTTACTATCCGTGTGTACTTCTTTAAATAAATACTTAATACCATGACTGTCGGTTCCTGACACTTCCGAGACTCTAATACGGGACGTTTAATTGGACATTCGGACGGTACCTAAGTACTTACTACCATGTTTGGTACTATGAGGACTCATTCTGTGTTTTCTTAAATGATGAGTCTGGTTATGACGATTGTCTTCATAGTCGTGTAAGAAGGTGACCAAGGGTCTCAGGGTCTCAAGGGTGTCCTACTGTCCTTTCCCCGGTCTATTGTAGACGTGTTCGTGACCAAACGTACTGTCCTCTCCTTGGGACTGAGAAAGTGTGGAAAGTAATGTACACACACAAGACAGCACAGTCTGAGAAAACGTTGGGGTACCTGACATCGGGCGGTCCGAGGAGACAGGTACCCTAAAGGGTCCGTTCTTATGACCTCACCCAACGGTAAAGGAAGAGGTCCCCTAGAAAGGTTGTGTCCTTCACTTAAGCACAGAGGACGTAGGGGAGTAACGTCCTTCTAAGAAATGGAGAACTCGGTAACCTCGAAGGTCTTAGAAAGTATTAACCGTCGTTTATTTGGACAAGGAAACGACGTCCTTCATCATGAAGATAAAAGGTTCCGGTAAATGATATGTTTATAGAAACTTTTCTCCCCGACCTTGGTCATGTTAGTTACGGAAACGAGTATTCTGTACGTCTTTACACTCTCTGGGTACCCTTTGATAGTGGGTTGTTGTTGGTAAGACGAACAATGTTTTCATGTACAAACTTCCGACATAGAACAAATCTGAGTGCCTGAAAAGATTTACGACGTCGTGGGTCTTTAATAAACGGTCCGAGAACCTGATAAGGAAAAGCTTTCCCAGACAAAACGGTGATGCGAACATAAAATACGTCTAGGATTACTCAGTTCTACCGACCTACCGTAGTGGCTGAGCTACCTGCACTCAGACTCACTTGAGACCCTCAACCACTACCTGTCCCTCCGGACCGCACGACGCTAAGTACCCCAGCGTCTCAGCCTGTGTTGACTCACTGACTTGACTTGACTTGACTTACTTAGTTACCTAAGATCTTTATTTTACAAGTGTGTTTACGTCACACCTTTGACTGGGTCTTGTAAGGTTCAATTGTACGACATTTACATGTCACATTCACCAATATGGTTCTTCTGACAACATATGTTAAAAGTTATCGTTTTACTAGAGTTATTTGTCACTACTCCGAGAAAAACCGGGGTACCACACCGAACACCCTAGAATCAAGGGACTGGTCTCTAACTTGGACATGGGGGACGTGTCCTTCGTACCTCAGAATTGATGACGTGACGGTCCTTTCAAGGGTACTCCGAAAAAATTCTTCATACTAAGAATTTCAGGCCTGACCCCGTATAACTTAGGGGTAGATGAGTAATAGAGAAAACTTTCTAGTTGATTTTTCATTTCCTTATAGGAGAGAGTTCTGGTCAAAAGAATATACTTAGGTTTTAAAACTTGATACTAGATATAACGGATGAGATGGGAAATATACTTGGTCTTTAATCTGGACGTAAATTGTTAGTAATACGAATTAATACTTATTCTTGTGATATTTGTATAATAAGGAAATAGTATCTGGTTTCATAGTGTCTGGTTAGAGTATCTTCTCTAACGTGTATAAACAGGTTCACTTATTTTATTTATAATAAAAGAACATAACATAACTGTCAGAGTAAATAAATAAGTTCAGTATGGTGTGTCGTACGTCTTAGAATAAGTGGTCGGTCCCTAGTTTGAGTGTAGGGGACGTGGTCGTTATGTCTCAGAATTGGTGAGCTGACGGTCCCTTCGGGGTTATTACTACTAGGAATTAACGTGAGTTCAGTTTGATTTAAAACCCGTTTTATGTAAGTACAATTTTACTGTACCTTTCCGTCTACCACCAACAGTCACAGCCCGGTACCCCACCCTCTCCACTTCCACCAGTTTCCCACATTTTAAAGTCAGTATTCTATTTATATATATAATGTAACCTTAATTACATGTCGTACCACTGATATCAATTGTTGCGACAAAACGTGTAAACTTGTAACGATTCTCTCACCTAGAATTTTCAAGAGGAAAATTTTATTTTTAATATTGACAATAACACCATTAGTAAAACGATATGTGTATATAGTTTAGTAATACAACATGTGGATTTTGATTGTGTCACAATATACAGTTGATATAGAGTCAAAAATTTTTTCTTTCTTTATCTTACATATTACCATTCTTATATGGTTTCGGATAGTCAGGGTGACCGTAAAAAAGTCTAAATGGTGTTAGGTCATTTCCCGGAGTGTGTATCAACTTCATCTATCAACAGTTTACTCCTTTTTATAACTATATTTACTTATTCGTGAGAAGAGACAGTAAATATGGAACGAATGAGGTAAAGAAGGATTCCTTATAACCAAAGAAAAGGAGAGTGGGTAGTTGTGATCGGAGTGGGTCTTTTGACGTGATCAAGGAAGAAGGGTCACCGAGTGTACTAAGACTCAGAGTGTCTTGGTAGAAGGTTATTAATTTTCGAATTATATTACTCCAAGTCTCTAGATATAAGTCTTTTAAGGAACATTCATAAAGAAAACGACCGGTATTGAGATCTATCGTCCGGACTTAATGTTTTTAATCTTGTTGGTTACTTCGAATTTCCGTTTGGTAAGACAAGGAGTATAGGTATCCAAATATCGACTTGAGGTACGTTCCGTAAAAGTAACAGTAAAGAGATTTAGAAAACTTACAACGAGATTCAGAATATGAAAGGGTAAATAAGGGTGTACGTTACGGGGCGTAGTAAGTATTTTACTTTGTCATCGTTTCTAAACGACGAAGTTTTACTCCTGTATGACTGTAAAGGCATTTAAGTAAAATGGGTCCATATTTATGGGTTTATGACTGTTTTTTTTGTACCCTTTTACACAGTACTATATCTTAACGTAGAGTTTATATCAAAAAACTACCACAAATAGACCGTCTCAGGATATATAGACACAAAGACATCGAAACCTATGTGTCGGGATATTATGTACTTTATCTTAACAGAGGATTAAAGTTATTCCGGACGAAACCGTTTACCAGTCTTTATTTGGGTTTTGACTGACTTTCTGTTAAAAAACTACAAAATTCTTTACGTTGTAAGTTACCTTAGTCTCCAACCAGAGTTTTCTCTACAGTAAGAAGAAGAAACTCAGAGTATTTTGTGCTTGTGTGTGTTTGTATTTATATGTGGGACCTCTTATGAATGGTTCTCGATTCGAGATTTTAGTGGAGGTGATCGAAACAAGTGTCACTACGAAAGATTCCGGGTCAACTGAAGAATAAGGTCATACAGACCGAGATCCACTCACTAGTGTGGTAACACTAATAGACCCATTACTTCTAGAAACAACATGTCAAGAAGACACGTAAGAACGGTGGAGAAGAATTATAGAAGACGAAGACAATCCAGGTATGGTAAAGACAGGAAATAGTTCGGGTAAAAACATACTTTACAAGGGAACCATAGAGATTAAAAGAACTTCTCTACAGATCAGAAAGGGTAAGACAATAAAAGGAGATAAAGAAACGTAACTAGTGACTCCTTCCGAAAGAATAGAGAAGAACGATAAGAAACCTTGAGACGTAAGTTTACCCTTATAGAAAGGAAAAGAGGAAACAAAAAGTGGAGAGAAGAAAAGTGTCGATAAACATTCAGGAGGAGTCTGTCGGTAAAACGAAAAAACGTAAAGAAAAGGTACCCCTACCAGAACTAGGGACAGAGGACATGTTACAGTGCTTGGAGGTAGGTATCAAATAATCCGTGAAACAGGTAGTCTAGATCAGGGAATTTAGATAAAGAGTGAAAGTGACATATTAGTATTCCCTAATGATCAACGGAAGATAGAGACACTCAAAGTCGACAGGAGTAGACATTTTACTCCTTTTATTTTGCTCGGAAGTCACAACATCATTTCCATTGTGTATGTTTCAAAGTCCGTCTCAATGTCCTGTCTCTTTCCATCCGTACTCCCTTGGGAGGACTACCCCCTTTATTCTGTCAAAGGTTTCAGACTTCGTTGCTTTCATAAACACTCTAGAGGTTTTTGAAACAGAACCCGGTTAGGACTTGTGGTAATAATTCCTACCTTTAATAAAAGAAAGTACGTAAGTGAGGAGACAATCCAGGTGTTAATGACTCGAAGAATAGATACCATCGTTCCGATTGGGATTGGGATTATATATATGTATATATATATATGTGGGTATATATTGATATTATGTGATATTATATGATATTATGTGTCTACGATAGTGACCACTTTCCCACTTCGCTCCCGATCTCTACTGTCAGTCACTCCGGGATTTTTGTTGTCCCTTGTAAAGTCCAGTTCAGTGTATTTCAGTTTCTCCCTAATCATCTTCCTGTGACGGTCACCCAAAGTCCCGGTGTATGTTCACCAAGTGTGGTTAGAGAGATCCTTATACTTCGACCCTCGTTAACATGGTCTTCTAGTCACCCTGTCAGGGAGGTAGTTGTAGCACTGTCCCTGAGTCTACTCCTCACCACGTAAGTCCGTTCACCACGTAAGTCCGGTGTTCCCCAAGATCCGGAAAAGGTCTGGTCGACCTGGTAGTGTTATACTTACAGGAAGTCAAGTCAAGTCAACGAGTCAGTACAGGTTGAGAAACACTGGGGTACTTGGTGTCGTGCGGTCCGAAGGGACAGGTAGTGGTTGAGGGTCTCAGATGGGTTTGAGTACAGGTAACTCAGTCACTACGGTAGGTTGGTAGAGTAGGAGACAGTAGGGGAAGAGGAGGACGGAAGCTAGAAAAAAAGGTTCACTCAGTTGAAAATCGTACTCCACCGGTTTCATAACCTCAAAGTCGAAGGTAGTCAGGAAGGTTACTTGTGGGTCCTGACTAGAGGAAATCCTACCTGATCAACCTAGAGGAACGTCAGGTTCCCTGAGACTTCTCAGAAGAGGTTGTGGTGTCAAGTTTTCGTAGTTAAGAAGTCGAGAGGCGAAAGAAGTGTCAGGTTGAGAGTGTAGGTATGTACTGGTAACCTTTTTGGTATCGGAACTGATCTGCCTGGAAACAACCGTTTCATTACAGAGACGAAAAATGATACGACAGATCCAACCAGTATTGAAAGGAAGGTTCCTCATTCACAGAAAATTAAAGTACCGACGTAAGTGGTAGACGTCACTAAAACCTCGGGTTTTTTTAATTCAGTCGGTGACCAAGATGACAAAGGGGTAGGTAAACGGTACTTCACTACCCTGGCCTACGGTACTAGAATCAAAAGACTTACGACTCGAAATTCAGTTGAAAAAGTCAGAGGAGAAAGTGAAAGTAGTTCTCCAAGAAATCAAGAAGTGAAAGACGGTATTCCCACCACAGTAGACGTATAGACCCCAATAACTATAAAGAGCGTCGTCAGAACTAAGGTCGAACACTAAGGAGGTCGGGTCGTAAAGAGTACTACATGATGAGACGTATCATGTCATGTTGGTCAGACAACAAAAATCTATGGTGGTTAAGTTCTCCCATCCAATCAATCTTTCTTCTTGGACGTTCCCTCATCTCTTTCTAAAGACAATTATATTGGAAGGTCTATCTCACTCCCTTAGTCTGAATAAAATATAAACTATTATACTTATTGGTTAGATTTTCACAGTTTATATTTAATTTTATCTTACTACTTACTACAAATAAGACAAACTAAGATATTTAAAGACTAACACAATTAACACCACTACTACTATCTTTTATTATCGTCAATGGTATAGGACACATAAAGGACACAGTCCTTTACTAAATTCACGAATCATAAATGGAAGGTGTTGTTGGGTACTTTATCTGTCATAATGTAGCGGTGAAGTTTTTACTCGTTTACATCTTTGACTCTCCCATTCATTGATCGACTTCCAGTGTGTATATCATTCACTACCTCGACCAAAAGTCTGGGTCTTGACGGATGTTGAGGTCTTTGAAGTGACAAAGAATGACGAATATACGATTGACCTAAAGATTTACCGAGACACCTGTAAGGTTTTTTGTTCTTGAATTGTTTCACGATAAATGATTAGAAATAATAGTGTATTTATAATGATTGTAATGATACTTACACTATTTAAAGATATATATATATATATATATATATATATATATATATTTTTCTCGAAATCCAGAGTTTCACTGGAAACTCCATTTAAATTAGTTGGGAGTTTAGATGTTTGTTCCTAGACTCGATAGAGTTCAAAGTAACTTGTTATTGATTTGGTGGTTACCAAGTGTAATTTCACGATCTGTTTCACTTTGAGACAAATATAAACAACTGTTACTACTATTAATGTCAAACTTTATTTTACTGTTACGTGATTGTCCTATCCTAGACGAATGAGACCCTAAACTGTGTTTTCCAACATTTCAAAAGTTTCGAGTAATTGATTGAAACAACGACTTGTTGTACTGTTTTTAGTTCCCCGAAGGACCTGTGTCCAATAAACCGATAGAGAATTAGTAAGACTTTAATAGTTTCCATACAGGACCAAATTTAATAGGAATCACTTAATTAAAAATAATTTTTTGGACCAACAGGTTTTGACTTAAATAAAAAGAGAGTTCGTCTCGTTTGGGAAAGATTTTCATTAACTTTTATTTTCGTAATAACTTTTTCGTTTTTGATTAGTTTTAGTTAATGTCTTATTCCGGTTATAGTTGGTAATATCTTATTCTGGTAACCGATTTTCTCTCTCTCTTTTAAACTGACCACCGAAAATTGTTAATAACAACTAAACAAAAAATTAGAGAGGTAGAAATTATCTTATTAAAAAAGGGTATTGGTCAAATGATCAATAAACCTTTTACATAAAAAATTCTTTTTTAAATGATAGTGATATTTTACTGTTTTAATTAGGAGTCTTCAAAAGTTGGAGTAATTATTATTATTTTCTGATTTTACTCTATGGTACAAATACGACACTTTAACTGTTACTATTTTCTGAAAGGGGCGGGGTTTAAGAAATACAACCACCCCCACACTCTTTTGTTCAAATACACAAAATTATTATGATCCGTTATTTCATTCCGTCAGAAAGACCTGAGGTAAACCGTTATAAGGAATGTCACACAAAAAAGTTTTTATACATGAAATGTGTTGTTAAGGTGAAGATCCTTACACTAGGATACAACGGAACACACGTTTCAGAACGAATATCACTGTCATTATAGACCCCACAAGTAATATCGTTCTTTCTTCCTCCCTCCCCTCCCTCTCTTCCTCCTTCTTTCCTTCCTTCTCTTAAAATTTTTAGTTTTATGGGTAGTCATCCTTGACGAATTTATTTATTTATAGTACGTCACGTAAGTATTTTATAGTTATAATAAAAAGGTAATTTTCACTATAACACCTATTTATAATAACTTTATCTTTACTGAGTGGATACAATGATAAAAAATTTTTTATGTTTTGAGTTACATTGACATACGAAGGTAAGTATACTTAAAGTTGTCCGTTTTGGTCAGACATCGTTATCTATAGTCTTCTCACAAACGGATCCTTTCGCCTCTCGTCCACTTCTTTCGTCTGAATAAACTTTTCTCCATTCCCTTGAAGACCTAACCACCTTTACAAGGTTGGAGCCTTATATCGACCTCTCCCTTCTTCTCCTTGTCCCATTCATGTATACCGAATTCTGAGTAGTTTTCCATACTACTAAACCTCTCCTGAAAACCCACGACCTTAATACAAACAAATCGAAGGAAAAAAGAAAAAGAAAAAAAAAAGGTTCGAACAGTTGGTCGTAAAATTATCAATTTTATTTGTGTTTATATGTTTACATAAGTTTATTCGTAGTTACTGGGACTTTTCTCTTTCACAATCAGTGGGTCCGTACAGACTGAGAAACACTGGAATATCTGAGATCGGACGGTCCGAGGAGACAAGGACCATAAGAGGTCCGTTCTTATCATCTCACTCCTCAGTAAGGGAAGAGGTCCCCTAGAAGAGAACGGGAATTAGGTCTGTAAGGAAGGGTGGTAGAGTTGTCCATCACACACCTAATGGGTTTCGTAGTTCCTCGATGAACTCTAAGTGCCTCGGGATACAAAGACACCTCCCTATGGTGACTCATATGGACGACCCACCTCCAGGAAGGACCAAACGTAAGCGGTCAGTAAACAAAGTAGAAGGTCTATCGAAGTGTGTGGGTTCAGTGTATTCTTAAACCAGTAAAACTCCGCACGAAATTCATCTAGAATAATTATCTTGGGTTTGAGGAGAATCCAGGTCTCCTCATTGGAAGTTTAATGACTTCCGTTACGTTTACGAAATACCGGGTCTCTTTAAGAAAGCGTCCACAGGGCGTTGGAAGATTGATACTAAAACGGTAATCAAGGTCGTGGTACTCGTCGACTCGGACTCGAGGTGGGGGATGTCATCTCCCCGGACAATGTCTCTTTAATCGGGCAGAAATGGTCTGTCCCTTCGGAAGACACGGTCTATACAAGTTCCTGTTCCGACCCACAGACGGTGAAGAACGACCTTCTGTACAAGTGTACGTCAGGTGTTGAGAGTCGTACCCGACGACCCACCAATTGGTACGTCAGTGTTGACGGAGGATCGTTATTATCGTGTTTGTTGGAACCCCGTCAATCAACTGTCCACTTTCTCTCTCCCTTATCAGTGTTCTTCTACTTTACATTAATGTAAGGAGGAGGAATTTTGGAGATGTCCTACCTATGTTTAACTCTTGACTCCATAAACCCTGTTCACTCTTACCTTCAGATCGCAGAGGAACCCTATCTCGGTTCCTTCGACCACTTGTTTGTCTTAATTCTCTTCGAACCCAAGTTGTCACACCGAACCCAGACCTAGTCCTACAGGTGTCCTAGACAGAGTGATCGGGCGATCTGTGGAACGGGTATCCTGGAATCTAAATGGACCAGAGTTTGACTTGTAGGGACGTAACGGAGACAGGGCGATGAAGGAAACGTTTCGGTAGAGTCACTTACTATGGGGTTAGATAGCGAAATAGTCTCTTGCTTGGATCTTCGGTAAAATATGAAGGAGGGAGTAGAAGGTGTGGATAGTCAATGGTTCAGGATATCTAAGATAGAAGGATTTATTAGAAAGACTGGTCGTAAAGGAAGGTCAAACACGGTGGTCGACAGTGTTTTGAACAAGAGATTACATACGGACTGGAATAATTTAATGTCTAACCTAATACGGTAACAGGATCAGGTCAGAAAGGTACCGAGAGGTAGTAGATGGACCTCCAAAGAACTCTGTTACGGAAGACGACGACGACGACGATTCAGCGAAGTCAGCACAGACTGAGACACACTGGGGTATCTACTGTCGGGTGGTCCGAGGAGTGACGGTCCATAAATTTACACGTTTCAATTACTATACTATATCGGTTCGTCCTCCGTCATACCTGGACCTTTTCTGGATAGGGTGAATCTCCGTAAGTTCGGATTTCGATAAAATGTTGTCGACGCGACGGGGTCATTTTGAGAAAGACTCCAATAAAACTATGAGGACAGATGTGTTGTGTCAGGTTTGAGGAATTTGAGGGACGCAAATCGAGACACTCCATCGGTCATAGACGAAGAAGGCGGAACAGAAGTCGATAAGAGTCATTCATCGAAAGTAAAAGGATCTAATAAAAAGTGTGTCGTCACGGAAACTTGTACTAGAAGCGAATCGGACCCGGGGAGAAGAAAGGGATAGAACGGACCTTTGAGAGTAAAACTCTGGAGACGACGACCGGAAGACCTCAGGGTCCCCCTCATCGTGAGACCTGTAGGTAGACAATAACAAGAAGAAAGAGTTGAATGTTTATAAATAAAAAGAAGGGATGATCTGTCATGAATCCCTTGAACAGATTTGACGTGTTTAATATACGATGTTTTATTTGTCGTTTCCGTTTTAAAAGATCTCTGTCAAAAGGAGGTGTTATAAAATTTCCAACTTTTTTATAACGAACTTATAGTGTCTTGTGAAAATAAATAAATAAATAAACCACAATTAAAACTCATACAAATCTCTCAATTACCTCTTAAATTCCCCGTAGACTTATACGTGATGAGATACTGAAATCTGTCAGAGACGGGTGTTCTGAAATAACTTATACTATAACGTTGTTAGAGAAAGAATTTGAATGATCAAACATGACGACGATGATTCAGCGAAGTCAGCACAGGCTGAGACACGCTGGGGTATCTGCCGTCGGGTGGTCCGAGGGGGCAGGGACCCTAAGAGGTCCGTTCTTGTGACCTCACCCAACGGTAAAGGAAGAGGTTTCGTACTTTCACTTTTCACTTTCACTTCAGCGAGTCAGTATAGGCTGAGAATCGCCGGGGTACCTGACGTCGGATGGTCCGAGGAGGCAGGTACCTAAAAGATCCGTTCTCATTACCTCACCCCACAGTAACGGAAGAGGCTAAAACATGACCCCATATCGGTTAATTGTTATAACACTAACAAAGTCCACCTGTTGTTTCCCTGAGTCAGTATGACATATGTACATAGGTAAGAGGGGGTTTGAGGAGAGGGTAGGTCTGACGGTGTATTGTAATCTATAACGTTTTTAGAATACGTCTTTTCGACGAAATCCGGAACTAGTCAAAGTGTTTTACAATTGTCCTATTATAATTAATAATAACACTTAAAAATCACAAGTTTTCTTTCTCTCCTTCTTTCTTTGACAATGTTCAAGGTCACGGAAAATTTTTCAGTGAACTTCTTTATTTTCCCTTGAGTTGAGGTGAGGGTGTTGACCCAGTGTTCGAGGTAACCGTCTTCGTCGACTCACGAGTCAGTGTACTTTATCAAGATAAAGAGTCTTGAACAGGTTTCCCTGGAGAGGACGGACGTCTCTATCTTCATTCCTTTTTTCTTAGAAAGGACATGGAAATTCAAACTGGACGAAGTAAACAAAGGGAGGGAAGGACGGGTAACTAAATTCAGTAATCTCTCTGTACCTTTATTTTACCCTTCAACCTTTCCTTTCTCTATCATTTCCTACTTCGCCCCCCGTCATTACCTCAGAAAGCTCCATAGGTACGGACGTCACCGACTCCAATTTACTTCAGATAATGTTTCGATGTCATTGGAACGGTGAAAGATGGAACGTGTATTGTCCAACTCGAGATCGTGACTGAATTTCCACTCACCAGACCTCACTTGAGTAAGTAAACAACAAGTGGTTTAGGAGGGTCTTAAGAATAAATTATTAATAACAATTCTAATATGTACTAAAATAAGAATAATTGGTTGTACTTTCACTAATTCTAAACCGACCCTTTTTTTTATGTTTCCGTAAGATAAGATTATATTTGTACGATTGTTTTCTTTTAACCCTTTTATATCTTTTCGTATGTCCTTTTTTTGGGTGGATATGAGTTCCCAGACATATATTAATACTGACATAACATACATGAAGAATGTGAAATTGAAACAATGTTCGAGAACGGAACAAAAATCTTTGATCAAAAAAAATTTATCAATGTTTAAAACTTCACCTATAACATTAAATATATTGGTAAATAATGATCTGAACTAAAAAAAGTTTCTAAGACCTTATCGTTATACCTAAATTGGGAAAATTTTTGGGAGTCTTGGTCGTTACTCATTTGTTCTTACGGAGGTTCTACCACATCCGTCGTCATCCTCTTTCTAAATCTTTCGAAAATCGGTAACCAAAGAAAATGGGTTCTTTTTGTTCATGTTATAGTACTTAATGTCTGTTTTCGTCCTTTATGAGACTTTAAAGGAGTTCTTTTTACATGAATTCAGAAATAACTGAACTTCAAGGGTGGAAATCGCTCCGAAACCCCCTTCTCTCCTTACAATTTGTTCCTCATGTCTATTTACTCCCCACCACATTTCTATACTTCAACCCTTATTCTTTTGTGTCCGAGAATTCACTGTGGGACTTCTCAAAAAGAGGGTAACGACGGAACCTACCACTGATCTGATAGACTATTCGAACGGTGTTTAGGAATCCACCTTGGGAAAGAATTTCTGGAAATTGTTGGTAAACAATTGTCATTAGAGGAAAGATGGGATTCACAGAAAAGAGGTTTAGTAAGTAGAAAAGGGTGCGAGAAATATGAAATGGTCGTTGCCTCATTCCCCGTCTACAACAAGGTGTCTTACGTACACCGACCTTAGTGATGACACCCTTTCTTACGAAACTTTCCTTATCTCTTAAATCTCAGAGGGATTTGTCTTAAAAGGACCTGAAAACATCGTCAGACCCCCTTTGCACGCTGATAACAATATGAAAGTAAACTAAAAGTGAATTTAGTTTAAAAAAGAATCTATCAATAGAATTCCCTGAAGGGACCCTCAGGTCACCAATTCTTAGACGGAAGGTTACGTCCCCTACACCTAAGTTAAGGACCAACCCCCTGATTCTGGGGTGTACGACGCCTCGGACACGTGGTGTTGATCTTTCTTCTGATGTGTGGCGTTACTTTCCGGGTGGACGGTGTTGATTCTCGGTCGTGTTGGTTTCTATTTATTTATAAAAATTTTTCTTCAAATAGAATTTTAAAACTTGAGTAAGACAAAACGGTTTTCACAAGAATTAATAATAGCGTCAAACAGGAGTACTTTGAGACTCTCTACCCCCCCCCCCGTCCATAATTATGAAGGTGAAGTCTTTCTTTTGTCAACCTCTATTATTTCCTTGACGGTAGTCTTGGGTCTGTCGAACAGAAAGTCGGGTCACACGGTAAGGGATATCTGATCTGACAGTGTCACCGAAACCGTTTACCGTAACAATCTTTTGGATTACTGTTTACCGAGCACGAAGACACTAGTCCATAGAGTGTTGTCAAAACATGATGTCAAAGTTTGGATTGTATTTGGGACTCTTAAAAAGAGTTCATGTATGACTACATAAGACAGAATTTTGGAGGGACACGTGTACACGATACAGTCAAGTCAACACAAGTTGAGACACGTTGGGGTACCTGACATCGGACGGACCGAGGAGACAGACACCCTAAGAGGTCCGTTCTTATGACCTCACCCAACGGTACGGGAGGAGGACCCTGAGAACGGGTGGGTCCTTAGTTTGGACGTAGAGAATACAGAGGACGTAACCGTCCTCCAAGAAATGGTGATCTCGGTGGACTCTTCGGGGTTTGGAGGGGATCAAAGAAGTTTACACTTAAAATTTTTAGAAAATAGATTAATTGGGTGGATATTCATCTTTGGTTTCTATTAAAATAGTAATTAAAAAGATTTTTCAACTCTCTATTTCTGTTTAAAAGTGTATGTCATGGTATAAACTTTTTGATACCAACTCTAAATTTACCATTCGTTTTGATACTTTACGTTCGCACAGAGAATTTACGGTTTTTTGATGTGATACACACCGAATTTATTTACTTATAAATAGGACTGTAATGGCCTGAGTCAGTTTATTTCATCTTGTTATGAAAAAAAGCTACTAATCGATATATTTACAATTCGGACTTTTTAAGTAGTTATCTTTTGTGTAGACACATGCCTACAAACGGAAAATTTGATTACACTGAACTATTTTTTGACCTTATGTCTTCTGGGGACTTCTTATATTTTGACTTTGTCTTCTACAGAAGATTTGTATTACGAAATTACATAATGATTAAAAGAAAAGTTTTTACTTTCCTTTGACTAGTACGTTCGATGGAAGTGATCTCTATCCCCCTTAGACACATACGTATACACATACGTACACACACAATGACAGTTTCTCGTTAAAAGTTCTCGGGAGTCGATCGGAGACTTATATCAACATTAAATCGTGAACTTGTGGGACTTAATTTACGACATGAGATATACCTTTATGATGAAACATGACAAAGTACAAAGGACTTTTCTGACGTTCACAGAAGTCCAATTCTTGAGCCAGAAGATAAAGAAAACATAGGAGGTGTTTTCATAACTTAAATTTCTTCATTTAAATAGGTCACAAGGTGCTCTTGGTCAGGTTGATTGGTAGGTCAGAAACTTTATTCAATAAGAGTAAGAGATTCGATGTTTTGGGTTTGGTTTACAACAGTAATAATAAAACACTTTGTAGAACTGGGATGTCATTAGACGTAAACATACTATACCAAAGTTCATACTACTACTATCACTACTACTGAAAGGATACCAGTGAGGGACTTCCAAAATTTCGGAGTCTGTATAAACATTTACATTACTTCTACCATTCCGTCATTGACTTTCGTCCCTCAGGTCGTAGCAACTTAGAGAACATTCAACAAGTGTCGTACACCTCTCTGGAGAATCCTTCCTCTTAACCTTATTAGTGTATCAATAGACCCTCGAGTCGGTGTAATTGAGTATAACTGGATATTCATAATGACCTTTTTAAGAACAGAATGAGTTTAGATATTAGTTAAGGAAAAGTACACTGTCCATAAATGATTTTGACGGAAACGGAACAAGATAGACCAAGGTCTGTTAAAGACAGGGATGTTAGACTTAAAACTAAATGTTGGAATACTCGTTGAGTACTGACATTATAGAATAATAACTTACGGTGTAGACCTGACTGTCACAGTGGACTAAGGTTGAAACTGAGATCGAAGGATTATTTTTTAAGTCTGAGGAAAACGGAAACAGACCCTGAATATCCACCCAGACGAAGTCTATCACCAGGAATTAGAAAAACTCCACAAGGGACTTTTATATACTTGTGACACTTGAGTAGAGGAGATTTTTTCTATATATACAAGTGTTTGTGTGTCTCTAAACGTATGTTAAAGTTCTCCAAGTACTAGGAAATCTCCGAGGAATATACCTTGTAGATGACCATCATTGGATGTCACATTTTCTTTTTTTGGTTTGGGATGTTTTTGTTACGTGTGGATATATTAGATCCTAACCAAAAATATAGATAGCTACTTATTCAAGGAAAGCTGAATGTCTATATTCCCTCTTTCTCTGTTTGAGTCGATACGTCTTGGTTTAATTACTTGAATGTACCGAGACTGGATGTTCAAAGATTTGTCGGTCTTTTCCAGTTTCTGGAGGAGACAAAGTCAGTGATGTTTGTCTATGTTAATTGGAAACGACCTCAAACTATTTTCGATCAAGAACAGAAATACTGAAGGTTCTAAAAGGAGGATTTTTTTTCAGTGGTTGTACTATATACATATAACATCTTTACAACCTTTCACTGCTTTTCGTATTCTTAAAAAATTTAGGGAGTGTTAGGGTCGTTATTTCCGTGGGTTAACAGTTATAAAATCACATGATTAAAAGTCAGAAAAAATAAATATAAACAATCTGAAAGAGTTGGAGGAAGGAAGTTTAAGAGGAAGTGAAAATATATTCTTGGAAAAAACGTAAGTTTCTGAATCAAGTTAGAAGTCCGTATATGTTTTGAAGGTCCACCAGATCCTGAACAGGGTCCGGACGTGTGAAAACTCGACACTCACGTTTAAGTGGAGGGTCAATAGAAATAGATTTGTTTCGGACCAGAAATCGATTTCCAATCCGTAGGTATTCTCTGACGATAACACAGAAGACAAATAATCGAGACGTAGTTACAAACAGTGACACTACTATTAATATCAAGACCTTAGGACTCAAGATGAGAACACAGGTGACGGTAGAAGGTCAAAACACTTGGTCTAACTAATGAATTGAGTAGACATGAAGTTATAAGAGTAGACATTTACTCGTGGACCTTTCACACATCTCGTCTGAGAGATCCTTCGTGAGTCGCCTACGATCGACAGTGGTGCTGGTAAGTATGTAACAACAACAGAGGTAAGGAGACACTAGAAAAGACACAACACAATCAGGACGACAGTGAAAACTAGTTTCTCCATTTCTGAGGGGAAAAATTTGTACTAGTGCCGGGGGTTTCATTGATATTAATAAATTATAGTATTTTATAAGTCACAAGTGTAAAGGATTGACAGAAGATTTACGGAACAACAAACTGAGATCTCGTTTTGTTCCAGACATGTAACGTTGACTAATTATACCCAAGAGAATACTCGTCTGTAGGAAAGAAGTGGAAATAAGGGTTTACGTTTACATTTTAACAACCCATCGTTTTTGTTGGGAGAAGTTTACTTCGTCTTCAAGTTTTACGACAGGACCTCCTCAGCCACTTTTACAGTTCAGTAACGGAAACGGCTCCTCTATTTGTGAGTCGCATATGGAAAGAGACTCACTATTTCTGCCTTTCCTCCTTCACACGAAGGGTCATTTGAAAAAATAATCGGTGTCTCTTGACGTAATGTTTGTACTACGAGTACTTTGTTTCACGAGATGTTATTCGTCCTTAACTCCTTTATCTTTTACCTAACGTTTAGACCTTTGGTAAGGAAATAAAGTCACTTTCTCTTCTAAGATTTACCAGTTTTGTCAGATGAAAATTTCAAGACGTTTACCCCCAACCGAACTACTTAGGATAAATCCTAAAAATTAGGATTTCGAACTTGGATAATTCCGAAAAGGTAAAAGTTTGAAAAGAGTGAGGTAAGATCAGACAGAAACCATTTTCTTTTTTTTTAGTGAAATTCACTGTTCTTTAATTAGGTTCTCAAGGTGAAAGTAACAATTCTGACAGACAAGGTCTAAGGTGGAATTTGTTTCGAGGGAAAAGTAAAATTTTGTCTTTCTTTGAAGTCACAATCTTGTGTTGTGTGTGTTTTATTAATAGTACATTATCTTCGTTCTATTCGTGTGTCATTATATCACATCCCCAATTCTTGGACCTGACGTTTCTGTCTTGTGACGGGAGACAAAGAAACGGACATTTTACCCCTGTTATTTGTCCTTAACGAAGTATCTTCTCGACGACGACCCCAGTGAATGTACTCTAGTACTCTTCGTGGGTCGTGACCGATTGTGAGTCATTTCTGACCGACAATAATACTACTCTTTCTGAGTCCTTTCCTGGAAAACAGTACTGACCAAAATAGTGTCTTCAAATGAAGTACCATTGTAACACTCAGTCAATGGTGTCTTCCGTCGATCGAGCGGAGCGACGTGTCTGTAAAAATTTTCTTGGGTCCAGTTTCTTCATAAGATATGTCCGTCACAATTTGACAAAGGGAGAGACCCCAAGGTTTGTAAACTTTTGTCAAGTTCTCCGAGACACATATTCTTCAAGATCCATTCTGTTATGACACCATTCGCTTGATTTGTCGCTAATTGAACTTTAGCCTGAGACTAGGGTTTCCCTTGGTCGGTCTCATCGGGTCAAGATTGACCGGGACTCCTCCTTTTTGTTCGAACGTAGATAGAGTTGATACTAGACCGATCTATACTAGATTCGAAACTTGTCACGGAAAGTCCACCTGTTATGTGTAATCGGTTGTGATTCCTCCCTCGAAACTCGACCCCACACTCCTTGGCTGTGTCCCTTTACTTCTGGATTGTGCACTAAGTCGGTAAGAGATGAGGGAGTAAAGTCAGTGAGTTCAAAGGAAAAGACAATCCAAAGAGAGTTTATTAACGTTATTCCATAATTCAATTAGTCAATTGTTTTTCCCTACCATCAACGAGAAGTATCATAGTAAGTTACTAAACAACGTCTTAAGGAAAATTTACTTCAAGGGAGGGAGTATTACGTTTTTGGGTGTCGGGAAGGGTTCCGGAAGAGGTTTAGGGACTCCTTTCCTCCCTCTTTCTCTAGAAGTTTCTTTTAAAGGAATAATTATGGAATTAGAATACAAAGAAATTTACGAAAGATCAAAATTTCCTGAAAATCTAGGTACCAACATCGAATCAATTCGAAACAGGTTCTATCATATTCATGATGTGTAAACTCTCCACTCCTTTTCGATGGATACCATCAATCCGTGCACACGCTGAACTTGAGTTCTTCAAAAGTTGGTTCAGGATGTCAGACCTCCGTCTTCGTACATTGGGACACGAGTGTGAGTGATCAAAATACGACGACGGAAAGGACGGAAACCACTCGACTAAGGTACGTAGAAGGAGAAAGGAGGGGTCAATTAGGACTAACCACAAAGTGGAGTGTATTAATGATGTATCCTTCCTGAACTCCCTTGGTTGTAAGTGGGTTGGTCGTAAATAACTTGCGGTGGATCTTTGGTCTGGAAACTTCTCAAAATTCGTCTCTCTTTGAATCAGAAAGAACAGTGAATTTTTCTGATGTCACTCTAATTATTGAAATAGTTAAACTTGGTTACTAGATTTTTATTATAAACGTACAATTGACATGACCCCAGGGATGGATCGGCACGAGACAGGGACAAACATTTAGACCTTTATTTGAAGTTCACCGAAGAGATTCTTTCAATTCCGGATCTTTTACAGAGACGTGTCGGAACTATTCCAAAGGTTAACACGGAACCATTTTGGATTAAAGAGGAATAAGTTGTAATTCAGTAACATGTTAGAACGTGTACGATCCAAGACTCCCGTTCTACTCAATGTACGTCATCAAGAATTTGATTTCCTCCAGTTCCGGATCTTTTAGTTCTGATTACGTGTGAGACTCGAGAGGTTTCGGAAGGGGGAGGAGACTTACCAGTTAGGAGTGTCAAGGGACCCGGTCTTCCCCTTGGGTGGAGGGGCTTTGGCAGACGTCCGTGTGATCAGAAAAAGAAAGTAAAGCCTCCTGAGAGGAGTAAGGGAGGGAGAGACACGAAGCGCATTCAGGGTCAAGGGATGCGGAACTTTTACAAGGGCCAGTTGAATCGAGGAGGAGGAGGAAGTCGGAGTCGAGAACCGGACGACGAAAAAAGACTGAACGTCTAGACCAGTTTAGAGGGGTATTTTGGGAGATGGTGGACTCTGGAACAGTGTAAACAGCAAAATGTGCATGAACCCACTAACGAATTATAAACAGCCGAGAGTCCACGGATGCGAGGCCCGTCCCGTCCCCGACCAAACTTTACGGTCCCGGACCGTGAGTCCTCCGGGAGGTCCTTACTTTTGACTTGACAATCTACCCCGACCTGGATCCGCCGGGCCCGGGACACCTCCACTGTCCTACCTCGCCCCACTCCCCGAGGGGACCCGCAGGAATGGATGAAGGAAGTGTAATTCCATCCAGAGGACCGAGGATAGGACCGCGAACACTCTTTTGTGTTTTTAGCAAACAGGGTTCAGGGGCTCTCTGACTCGCGGGGATCTATCGTCTGTAAGGTAAGATAAACCACTACCGCCGGGGTTGTGGACCGGTACAGACAATGAATCGTTCTCTATGTGAGTCTTCTATAATCGGCATCGGTCGTAATTACTCACGTAAGACCTTCCGCCCTATTTTACCCTCGGCAATAGGTCTCGAAGATTGTTTGCAGATTCGAAGTCAACTGAGAACTTTCTTATGTTCACTACGATGGGGGTTGGTTTCTAATTTTTTATTTTTCCTTTACACGAAAGAGGGAAGGGGACGTTTTGTTTTTGTTATTTTGCAGAAGTAGTTGCAGAAGTGGAAAGGTCCGGAGTGAGCGGGCGGGACGTGAACTGCCCGCGAGAGACCTGCAGATGTGTCAGTGATGTCTCCGACGGTCGCGTTGCTCCGGAGGTCCGCAAAAGACTGGTCCTCGCTAAAACGGCTTCTCCATACACCAATCCGGGGCGAGCGCCTCTCCGATAAATTCCAGGAGCGTCCATTGTAATGCTCTGAATATTTGTGACCCCCTCTGAAGAAACGAAGAAAGGTAAGCTCCCGTGGATGGATCTTACGGCCAAGAGGGCGCGACCCCGCCTCGTGGTCGGGCGGGCGGGGCGGCTTTAGGACGGCGGACTTCCGACTCCGGGGCGGGGGCCGCGGGGAGGGGGCAGCGTTGCCAAGGGCCGCGCGTCCGCGCGTCCCGCCACGCGGCTCCCCCCGCCCCGCGCGCGCCGGGGAATTTATGCCTCTTCCCCCGCCACGCTCCGACGGCGCCGCGACGACGGGTCATCCGCGGTCAAGGACGTTGACAGAGGAGCACCGCGCTCGGACCTCGGATCGAAAGAGGCCGTCGCTTCCGCCGTCGTCCTCTCTCGCCTCCGCTCGCACGCCGCCCGAGGTACCTCTCGCCGCCTGCGGGCCCGTCTCCGCCGCGAAGGTGGGGCCAAGGGCCCGAGGTCACTGGCTGCGAGCGCGAGACGGGGCGCAGCCTCGCCAGCAGACGAGGCCCTGACTGGGCCGGAGCGACGGGAAGGGGCGCGGCGGAGGAGCGAAGGGACGCGGGGCTGAGCGGGAGCTGGGGTGACGGGCCGCCCCACCGCCGCCGGCCCCGTCGTCGCCGTCGTTCTTGGGAGGAGATACTACTTCAAGTTCGGGTTGGTCTGCGCCTGGATACTGGCGCTCCCGAAGTTCTTCGCCCGCCGCACGGAGACGAAGGCCTCGCTCGTCCTCCTGCTCCACTCCCGCCGGCCGCACGAACCAGGGGAGGCGATCCCCGACCGGCCCTACCCTCCAGAAACGCGAACGGGAAGGGAAAGAGGTAGGGGAAGAGTCGTCTGGGAGGCAGATCGGAGTCCCGACCTTCCCTAATCGGGGGAGGGAGGAAGGGAGGGCGGGAGGGAGAGAGGAAGGAAGGAAAGAGACCCAACTAACACCTTTGTTTCCCCGAGTGGGTCGGGACGCGAGAGGGTGCCCCGGCACCAATCCTGCCCTCCGGCTCTGCGGAGGACCGGGGGACCTCCCAGGGCTCGGCAGAACGAGGTCGGATCGCCCTCAGTGGTGAAATTGGACGTTTACCTCGCACTTTGGTTTATTTTGGAACTCACGATTGTCTCCCATCTTTACCGCACTTACAACGTCGGGGTCGGGAAGACGGAGAACAATATAAAAGGAGAGGGGACTTTATCGTCAAGCGCCGAAGTCTACTTACATCCGTACTAATACCTTATAGGTCTGTCAGGGGCACGAAATTTTTGGGTAAGCCAGACCAAGATAGTCAAGGTGAAAAACCACCTAGGAAATCAAATGTTCGTGAACCGCATAAACATGACCTAATTTTTTTTTTTTTCGGAGGAGAAAATTTCAAAAGACTGATGTCTTACTACCCATCACTTTTGGCACCTTAGTGGTCTTCCCTCTTCCACCTGATCTCCACCCGTTTCAACGGTAAAAGACTGCCATTAGAGATGGAAACGTATAAATAGTCTCGAAGAAACCATACAAAAAGAACTGTAGACCGCTCCTCGTCAGAAAGAACAAGACTCTCCTTCGTCGTCAGAAGACAATTAAGTGAGTAGTCGTAACCCAACTATCATTCCGGCAACTCCAAAAAGACCTCTTGTCAAATATGAATGAAGACAAAGCAAATAAATTAAATTTTTACCAAATGATCAAAATAAAACGCACCTCGTTATTTCAGCTAACCATCGACTACTTTTAGAACATCGTAACGGTGAAGATTTACCAATCTGTCCTTTTCGTAACTCAAGACAAAAGTATAGGTTAATACAGGTTATTTTATAATTCGATTTCGACCTCCGTCCTTAAATTACCGAAGGAATAACGATCAGGGACATCAATCCTACTCATACTGTATCACATGAGAGTCACCGAATATAACAATACGATTGTTTTTAGTTTCATCGAGTCTTACCACGAGAAGTTTGAGAAATAAAAAAATTTTCTTTGGTTCGGAAAATCACAACTAGAATACGAGTCAACTCCCAGAGATAACCTTAAATTTGAATTTAAGGTTTCCTCAAAAGATCTCTTCAACTACAAAACCCCGACCCGGACAAATCCTCTCGGTCTTTCATCTCTTACCGAAAATCGTAAATGTTTCAGTTGCCCAAAAAATTCACGTAAGACAATTTTTCTAATCTTCCAGGAACTCCCTTCCTGGTGCAATCGTGTTTCGTTTGAAATTTATATTTTATTATGAATGGTCTTCACTAGTTCTATCCAGTTCTTAGAATAGACTAACCGAGTGATAACATATTAATAAAAGAATCAACTCACGAATGATCCACGACCCGTGACGGACTTCTGTAAATTCAAACAATGTAAATGAGGAGAATTGACGTCGAAATATCCACTCCTCTGTCAACGTTTAGTCTTCATGAAACGGGTTTACTCCATTAATCCTTTACCATCTCAACCTTAAGTCGTAGACCAGGGACGACTACGACCCGAGACTCGTGTCCCGATCCGGGTCTCGTCAACCCACGTGTTCCAAACGACTTACTCACTCTAGTAGGTTCCGACTCAAACCTTCTGAAATTTCATCACTGAAACTTCAGAACGGTATTACACTTGTACCTTAAGTCCGAAACATTTTTGCTTCCAAGGGTCCCCTTTTATACCCTTTACCCTCCTTTAACTTTACCGAACATAACACACTTACCATTTCGTTGTCAGACTCCTCTCGTAGTCTTCAACTAGCATCGTCTATTTACTCAACCAAAAGACGAAACTTTAACAAAGATGTCATTATTGTCTCTTCCGTTACCGTGGGGTGAGGTTATGAGAACGGACCTTTTAGGGTACCTGCCTCCTCGGACCTTCCGACGTCAGGTACCCCAGGGACTCCCAGCCTCTGCTGACTCACTGAAGTGAAAGTGAAAAGTGAAACTACGTAACCTCTTCCTCTACCGTTGGGTGAGGTCACAAGAACGGACCTCTTAGGGTCCCTGCCCCCTCGGACCACCCGACAACAGACACCCCAGCGTGTCTCAGCCTGTACTGACTTCACTGAATCGTCATCGTCGATGACATTATTTACGATCTAAGGATCGGAGATCACCTTAGTTCTCTGGTCACGGTAATATTTTATTTCTCGTTCTTAAATAATCTATTCGAATAATGCATTTTGAAACATTTACACTATTGGGCCTCCAATGCTTTGGTTCAGTTAGTCAAACAATCTCTTATACGAGACTCCCTTCCGAGACCTTAAGAAATTTATTACGTGTCGGTTGAAATTGCAGACCAAATCTAGAAGTCCTAGAAGCAAAGACAACAACACAAATATCTCAAATTTCACTTTATTTTATCATTAACGAAAAACTGGGAGTTCGACACGTCACAAGGTCAGACCGAAAGATGAATTTCCCCAAGATTCATCTGAAATCTTATCCAAAAACATCCTGTCTTCCCACAAGAGCGTCGTCAAAAATAAGAAACCCCACACCAAAATACATAAAAGGGTAACGTAGAGAAAGAAGGGACACTCCATCTATTATTTGTAATCGTAGACATTTCCTTCTTTAATCCGTTACCTTCATTGAACAGAGTTCCAGTGTCTTCGACTGTCTAGTAAAACTCGGGTCCGGGAAATAAAGATTTAGAGAACAAGTAAACTAGGAGAGGTTGATCAATAAAGATATCCTTTGGTGGGAAAACTGTCAACCCGAAGGTCAGTTCTGTTGTTTATTCATAAGATATCTCCTCGACCTTAGAGACGGAAACGACACTTTCACCTGTCATGTAAGTGCTTTCCTTTGGACTTTACCTAAGGTAACTTACATAAACGTATATACTACCAACCTTGGTCCAACGTTCTACTTTTCACAGCCGAGGATTCCTTGTACGAGACATATCGTCCTCCAATCTGTCTACTGACTATACTTTTCTTTTTTTCAGCATAGACTGTCAAACGTTGGGGTACCTAACATCGGGAGGTCCGAGGTGTTTTTTAAGAGGTCCGTTCTCATGACCTCACCTTACGACGATAAGGGAAAAGGTCCCCTAGAAGGTCTGGGTCCCTAGCTTGGGCCCAGAGAACGTAACGTTCGTCTGAGTGATGGGAGACTGGGTAGTCCCTTCGGGTATTTTCCGTTATTTCACGACCACTTCATGACAGCCCGAAGGGTAGACCACGATCGCTATTTCTTGGGTGGACGGTCACGTCCCCTGTTTTCTCTGTACCTAATCTAGGGACCTAGTCCTTATAGGTGACCTCATCCTTTCCCGTTTTAGTCATAAGATCATAAGAACATAATGATCATGAGATCATAAAAACGGACCTCTTAGGGTACTTGTCTCCTCGGTTCTCGTGATGTCAGGTGTCTCAGCGTTTCTCAGTCTGTACTGACTCGCTGAATCGTACGTCCGTTTTCATGGTACTCCTCGAGGTCTCAATTCTAGGTCGTACTCAGTAAACCTCAACCTAAAGTCACTCACCCATTCCTTCCTGGTTTGTAGTATTTGTCTCGTTCTGAACCCCGACACCAATTAACTTGACATCGAATCCTCTTGTCTCTTTTTTATCACCGACTTTTTGCTTCTCGTGGAAGTCACATTCTAATTCCTCAACGAACGACATAAAGTCAAAATCTAAATAAGTTCAAACCCCTAATAGACCGTCGTTTTATCCTATCTTAAGATTTCTCTCTTTGTCTTTACTGAACTAGGACCCACCTTAGGTCCGTGCCAACGTTCACTCTTTGTATGTCAGAATTCTTGAACGTAAACCTGAAAAACGACATTAACCGAACATTCGAGCGACTCGATCATCGGAACTTTGGACACCTTGAGATTTGGTCTCGAGATTATTTGTTTTTGATTCGGCAGGGACATCGAGTCCACCATTTTAGACAGACGTTACGTCCTCTGGGCCAATGTAGGAGCAGTCCTTCTAGGGGACCTCTTCCCTCACCATTTATTGAGCTCATAAGAAGGAACCTCTTAGGGTACCTGTCTCCTCGGACTGTCCGATATCAGGTACCCCAACGTTTCTCAACCTGTGTTGACTCGTTGATTGTGATGATGATTCTTTATAATGCCGGAGAGAGATGATCATGAAATTGGGGATCTTAGTTATTCGGAAAAGTTTGTACATAGTTCTCGCAACTCAGGAACTTCCAAGAATGAAGTTTACCTTTGGTGAAAGTAGTCCTAATTGATAGGTTTCCACCGGAAAAGATTGACGGCCCTCTACAGTGGTCGGAGGAAGTAGACACGGACGTCGAAGGGATCTGGATCTCTTCCCGACGAATCGGATGGGTCAGTCGGTGAAGAAGTTCCCTTCCGGGAGTACATGCTAAACGTAGGCATAAATAATAATGCCTAAAACCACATAGTGGTTCCGAAAGAGGTTAAAACACTTTCAAATAGGGTAGGGGTCACCCTTCAAATAGGGTGAAGTCTTGTAATTGTACGACCCTCTTTTTTCAGCACCAGTTGTGTCGAATGGTAATAGATGGTTAGGTATATTAGACCAAATTTATGTAAAAGTGTCTTACACAGAAATAAAGACTAGAATGTCGTGAGACGGAGACATCGGGTTTTTCATCATGATCAAACACTCATTATCTTGAACCATCACCGATCACCTATATAATTGATAATAACATTGAATGATGGAAAATTTTACATATACACGCATCACCCACAAGGATTATATGACGACGGGATTAAAACCGGTTTGCGGATATTTTGGCAATTCATGTCATCTCTATCAAAATTGGTAAGCACAAGAAGAAGAAACACTATTACACCCTTTCTTTCTGGTTGTTGGGGTTTTGTCGAAGATTTATATGTCTATGTTAAACGTTTTATTTTAAGAAATAAGAATATAAATCCCTAGCGAATTCCCCAAGAGACTTATCGAAACACAAAAGACTCTTTCTATACCATTAAATATCACTGATGAACAAGTGAAGGGACCACCGAGTCTACCATTTCTTAGGTGGACGCTACACCCTCTGAACTCAAGGTAGGGACGCAACCCTTCTAGGGGACCTTTTTCCTTGTTGACGGTGAGGTCATAAGACCAGACCTCTTAAGGTACCTGTCTCCTCGGACCATACGATCTCAGGTACCCTAACGTTTCTCAGCCTGTCCTAACTTGTCGAAAGTGAAAGCGAACAAGGACCTCCGTCCGACACTGGTTCTCGGTAGCATTCCCATTTTCGACTTGGTGTCCCGTTAAACCCCGGGGAACCACATCCCTTGGTTGTCAGGGTACATGGAGGGTGGAGACTCCCGTACCGACATAATCCATCTGTAGCTTGTCGTATAGGATCAAATGTGCGAAAATGTGTAGGGAGTCACTCCTCCTGAACCCACTATATCTCATTATAATATCTTATAATAACCTTATAATGAGGTTAAGTGTCTGTTTGGAAACAGGTCGTTCTAAGTCCCGACCAAGGTTCAACTAATAGTGACATGACAACGATGATTTTCACTCTCTATGGAGACAAGGTTTAGAACTTTGTAACCCATAGATTCTTTTTGTGTATACTTTTTATTGAAGAGTTGTTACGGTTCACTTATCATAAAATAAGACTATTAACTGGTTATGTACTTTTCTCCCTATTCTAGACTATCACATCACCCTCCTTACGACTATACTTCCTCCGGTCCAGCTTAACCCCTTCTTCACAGAAGTGAAAAGTGGTGAGATTACGGTAACCGCAACCCCAAACTCATACTAAGTTCAGATTAGGACGTTGAACCACCCAACCGATCGGAGGAAAAATATTTAGAAAGGAGACCAGAGTCGAGACCGAATAGACCTTTCAATTCACAGTTGAAAGCAGAAATAGTAGAACAGGCTGTGTGTCTTAGATTATCCAGATCTTTTCATCAACTTTCTCTTAAATTTTGGATATTTACTGGTACATACCTGGACAGTCGACAATCACATAGGAGAATAACTTTCTCAAAAACATTGGATAGGAAACAATGGAGTCATTATGGTAAATAAAATTTCGAAACCAGTAAAGAAGGTATTTATTGTCATTATAACCCCAACCTTCCTTTCGATACTGTTTGGATCTGTCGTATAATTTTTCGTCTCCGTAGTAAAACGGCTGTTTCCAGGTATATCAATTTCGACACGAAAAAGGTCACCAGTACATGTGTACACCTTAAGCCTGGTATTTCTTCCGCCTCACGGCTTCTTAACTACGAAAGCTTGACACCAAGACCCCTTCTATGACCTCTCAGAGAACCTGACGTCTCTCTAGTTTGGTCAGTTAGGATTTCCTTTGGTTGGGACTTATAAGTAACCTTCTTGACTACGACTTCGAGGTTATGAAACAGGTGGACTACACTTCTCGCGTAATCTTTTCTGAGACTATTACCCTTTCTAACTTTCGTTTTACTCTTCCCCCGTCGTCTCCTACTCTACCCATCTATCGTAGTGACTGAGTTACCTGTACTTAAACTCGTTTGACCCTCTATCACCTCCTGTCTCCTCGGACCACAAGACGTCAGGGACCCCAACGTTTCTCAGTCTGTACTAAATCGTTGACTTGTTGTTGTTTATGACTGGTTTTTATGAAACAAACCTAAAAATGTTTTTAGACTTTCTTGAAAAGAGGGTTGGATTATGTATTTATATAAGTAAGTGTATATATATAAATCACCGTTTATAGTTATCTGAATGGAGTATCGTCGACGTGTGGAAAACAGAACGTGTTGAAGGTCGTTTAAAGTGGTGAAAGAGAGTCTAAAACGTAGTGTCTGTAGATTCTTGGTTGGATCCTAACACTTCGGTCATTTTAATACTTATGAAAAATCGACAGACTCTCAACCTTCTTCAGACATTTCCAATTACGTCGACCTCACTTCAGTACTCCCTTCAGCGAGTCAGCACAGACTGAGAAACACTGGGACACTTGGGGTGGTCCGAGGAGGCAGGAACCCTAAGAGGTCCGTTCTTATGACCTCACCCAACGGTAAAGGAAGAGGTCCCCTTGAAGGGCTGGGTCCCTAGCTTGGGTCCAGAGGGCGTAACGTCCGTCTGTGAAATTGGAAACTCGGTGGTCCCTACAAGATTACGTTGATATCTTAAATTTTTAACACTATTCGTAATAAAACTCTGTTTTTATACCTATCTCCACCTATCAGACTCTTGGGAAGAGAGATCTTCAAAAACAAACAAAAATCATTGTGGAAAGAATCTCGTAATCAAACGTAGGATTTCGACGTAACATCTAGACCATGTGACCCCTACAATATCTTACAATTCTACCGAAACGTCCTTAACTCTCCCTCTATGACTTATCATTATAAGACACCACACCCAAATCTAAGAAGGTCAGATATCATCCCCAAAATTGACAGGAATAGAGACGAATATGACAAATCTAAAGAAAAGAATTAGGGTGGGTGGGGGAAGGAGATGGTGTATCGGAACTGGAACAAACATGAGGGTCCATGAGTTCTACTCATCCGTTCATGAATTATTGTATGGTCAAAGGTTTAGACATGGTAGTGGTTTCGGAGTAATAGTCTAGAGAATTAGATCAACAAATCTATGACTAATAGATTTGTAAACCTACGACATGGAATCCATAATGAGTAAAATTTAACTAGTAAAAACCTTTCTATGTAAACCTCAATTACCGAACTATTTTAAATTAGTGAAATCTTACAGTTCCCTGAGAACGTCGTGTTAAAGAACCAAAGAGTCGATTTAGTAAACCTTCTCTTCAAGTCAGTATACTGTCACTACAGGACATCTATTTCTAAACCAAAATTTAACCTTCGAATTCACAATCAAGTCTTTGTCTGTGTCTGACAAGATTACCAAAAAGTTCTAATAATTGGAATACATTTAATTAAGAAATTCTGACAACACCAGTTTATCCTTGTATAATCAGTAACTGGATCTATGTACTGTGACTTAAAGTAAAAAAAAAAGTCTTGAGTTTGCAATACTTATAGCTACCAAAACTTTGAGGGACAAATGAGTTACTTCTACATGAAAAGACCACCGATCAAGGGACGTGGTGGGACAAGGTAATACTTCGACTAGTTCCTCCAACGAAAATCTCGTATCTTAATCCGTCATTCTTAAAATAGGTCTATGATCTTTGGTCAAATAGGGATTGAGTACGGATCCTTGGTCCTTTTCTTCGAAGGTCGAGACACCAGTCTTGACCACCAATGGTAAACGAAAAAGATACTATGTCCTATATTGTGAAAACATGGAATTTGGAAAAAACAAGATTAAATTTTTGTATAAGTAAACGGTCAGAACTATATCCCAGTGTCGGAAACTTATGGTATCTGTTAACCGTTCATATGAAAAACTTATTTTAGGTTTCCACTTTAGACTAAACGTCAAGGTGAACCATATTTCATCCTAAAATTGAAAGATCTAAAAAATTTTAAAGGAAGAAGACCAGAAAAAAAAAAAAAAATTCATTAGAATCGGTATGAATTAAACTATCGTTAAAAATTGTTGGGTAGAGATTACTTAAAAACGTCTCGGAAAAACTATTGATGAAGGACGGGAGTAAAATAGTAATTGCAAGTCACTAATGTTTTTGTTCACGTTGACCGTTTTAGACCCCTTGTTCGAACAGAACTGTCTACTTAGGTTGAGTCAACCACCCTTTCGTCTTCTAGGTTGACACTACCGGTTGTCATGAGTGCCATCACCCATGTCACTCCGGGTAACACGAACCGGATGAGTGCACCCGATCCTAGACTCCGTACAATATGAGGAGTTGTGAGTTGTCAGAACGTTCCGATCAATGAAGAAAAACGTCTCCTCCTACGACATTGATTCCTTCGAATGTAAATTCCGACAGAATGTAAAGTGAAATGGTTTTAAAGACAAACCTGAACCACCACGGGAGTTACAGTCGGTAAACCCACGAGTCAGTACAGACTAAAGAAACACTGAGGCACCTGACATCGGGTGGTCCGAGGAGACCGGTACCCTAAAAGGGTTATTCTTATAACCTCACCCACCGGTAAAGGAGGAGGTCCCCTAGAAGGACTGGGTCTCTCGCTTGGACGCAGAGGACGTAACCGTCCACCTAAGAAATGGTCACTCGGTAGACCCTTTGGGGCAATCCTGAAATCGATTCCGAGACCGTTAACAATTAAATGTCACGGAAGAGACCTGCACGGAGACAAGACGGACAATTTATGAGCCTCCTCACTACATCATTTCAGGACAGGTCTAGTCTTAACTCTCTTTGACACGAGTCCTAGGAACTCACAATCAGCTAGGTGGTGATACACCACTACCACACAGACATCCGGTTCCGCACGACGGCGAAAAGTCTAGCTCCCCTCAATACGTAAACTTCAAGAAGGGAGTAGAGGGTTGGGTCAAAAGAACTCCAAACCCCCTTTCCACCCTGAACATTTGACGACAGTCGGACCTTCAAAGGTAAACCCGTCTAACCCAAGACCTCGAATGAGAACATCCACTTAGGACCCGACCGATATTTAAGGGTTCCCGGTCGGGAAATAGACCGTCATCCCTGTTTCGATCCGTCTGTCAACCGTGTCACAGTCTTTTGGTCTTAGGCGTGACTCCTAGTTCGAAACGACAGTCGACTAATTAAAGACCTCTCTTGACAAACGTAAACGAACTTCCGTTATATGATTCCATTAAAACGTCTGTAAAGACAAGTTCAACTAGTTCTGCGGAAGGACAATGAAAGTATTTGTAGTAAACCAATAAATAGTATCAGAAAGGGGTGGAGGCAGGAGAATTGAACCCACTTAAGGTTGGATTGGATCACGTGTTTAAAAGTGAATGTCCTACCTACAAATGAAGAACAAAGTCTATGACAATTTTTCACTTGACCGTCCTATGATGAGACATAATTATGTCATATACCCCCAAAAGCAAACAAAATATTGACACATGCGTAAAGTTCGAATTACGGCAAGAACTGGACCTAAACGTCTCAAAGGATATTTCCGGTTTGTCATAAAATCCAAAACACCCGGTATGTCAAAGACAACTTTAACGGGTTGAGACGACGACATCGTACTTGTTTATTTACACTTACAGGCATCATGAAGACCCCGACCCCAAATGTCAATACCAGCCCGAACGTCCAGGACAACCACTCGTCGTCAGCCATAGGTCTGGTTACCTAACAGGGGCCTCCTCCTTACCTCGGACTCCTTCTCGGACTACCGCGACGACACTCCCTCCAAATACTTCTCCATTCTACCTCTCATCCCGTAGGACCCATCCCAAGTGTTTGTTCCGTCAAACGATTCGCGTGGCTCCTTCTCCGTACTTCTGTCCGTCCGGTGTGTCACGACAAACCAACAGACTAAGTTGTAAAATTTCGTGCACTGATGTCGATCGTGAAACCATTCGTCTAATAAAAAAAGATGGACCATTTTATCAATTTCTAGTTACACTTTTAGGAGGTCTCGACTTATTGTCAATATATTGTCAATCAGAGTAGTCACTAGTTATATATTGTACTACCGGAACGGGGTTTCGTTCCAATCACAATTGGCTCGTTTTTACATGTCTCTCTTTTAAGTAGTACACGATGTTAAGTAAAAGTCTGTATGTATATCCTTCGGTCAACGAAAATAAAATGACCGAAACAGAATTTCAAGTCATTTTACTCCCGTGTGTGTACGTGTCTTCGTGTGAACCGGGCGAACAGAAGAGTGTTGACTATCCTCTACCTTGAATGAAGATGAGTCCTCGTTTTGTCGTATCTAGTTCCCGGTATTTTTGAAGAACTTGTCGTCAATTTCGTATTACTCTTCACTCACTATTCCGAGAGTAACCCACAACCACACATTAACCTTTCCAAAAGATCCCTGCCCAGAATTCCCTATTCGTAAAAGTCTCTTTCGGGCACGGTCAGACAATCAAAAGTAAGACCCAAACACCGTGTGTGACTTCAAGGTCAGACAGTGTCATGGTCCATTTTCCTTGTCCTGACACGTCACCTTCCCCTTGTGTCTCTTTTATTGAACGTGTATTTAAGACAATGCATTTTTAAAATATAAAGCAGAAAAAAAAATTATCCGACCTCATTTTCCTTTTAACCCGTCTGAAGACCCGTATAAACTCCACTCAATGTTTTCATTAGGAGTAGAACGACTATCTTAATTACTGAAGAAGGAAGGATTGTCCGGTCTATTAGCCGTCGTCGGACTTGATCTATAAGGAGACTTCGATGGTCATCCGTTCCTTCAGTATTCCTAAATCCTCCCTCCCTTCACCTTCGACAAACTGAAAGTATATGATAATGATGTTATAAGAGGCATAGGGGATTCCCGAATCCAGAGAGTACCTATGACGGACCTTTACTTGGGAAAGGGAAGTCGTACATTGTGACCTACTATACGGATTGCTGAAATAGGACTTTCCTGTGGCACTCCTACGTTTTGAGTCTACGCGTCTGGTCTGTGATCCTATCTTAAGAGACGATATTACACAATGATGAACTCCGTCTTACCTTAAACACGTCTCCTTTAAACTTTCACTGTTCATAAGGTACCTTCCACCCCTCTTTACTCCAGTCCAGTACTCTGGGTTCGACAAGAGTTTATATAAAAGTATGTTCTAAGTCTGGATCTATGTACCATATAGTCTGTGTAACACTAAAAAAAAAAGTTCTATGGGAAATTCACAATCGAATCAGGACGACTATCCTGATATTTATGTCAGGAATTTCTAAAATAGAAAATCGGAAAAAGTCTTTAGTCTTTTTTAAGACTAACATGTCGTGGACCATTTTAACTACTGAGGGTCTTATGTCATTGACACCTTCTCATTTCAAGTATTCCATGATATTAAAAGGTCTTAAGTGGTGAACGGAATGGGTCAATTTATCGTGGTAGAGGACCAATTTGACTTTTTGTCTCAGAAGACATTGACTCATTGGTACCATGTGTAATCACGTATACACTTATACGACTGTTCTAAAAATTTCTTTTGAAGAGTACAAACACATTGTACCCTTCCGTTGTCATTATTCACGAAATATTAGTGATAAATTTAAAGTATCTTAGACTTGTCTTTTACCATTAGTCACATGGAAAGGGAAATCTTTTTATATCCCTTTTAATCTTACAAGGACGGATCAGTGGTACCACTAAAACTAATTAAACACTTGTATCGTTTATTCACATAACTAAAAGATCCGTATCTCAATTCTACTGTCTAGGAATTTGTATTACAAAATTCACTCTCTCCGGAGACAAAATAAGGGCAAGAGAAAGTAAGGGTTTCTGTATTCTATGACTAACTCACTTAATGAGTTAACTCACTAAACACCATTTTTTTTTTTAATCCCGTCAACAGACTGTAGAATCTGATATCGTTTGTTCCAATGGAAATCAGTTCCACTTCTACTCGGGGAAGGAAATTCCGGTTAACACAAATTAAAACTTGGATCTGTGTTCCGATCCACCGTCAAAATTATCCTCATTTTTGACTCAACCTCGTATATCCTGTACCGTAAGATCTTTACCTGACAGGAGTATGATAAGAGTTGAAAACGACACGCATCAAGTGGTCCTTCGAAAATGTATGAATCCGGAGGAGAGTCTGATTGACTTAGTCACGGAGAAAATTTTTTTTCTTTGTTTGACGTAGGACCCACTACTTTATCTACCAGTTCCAACTCTCCGGGACCAGATCCAATCCTTCAGACGAGTACAAAACAGAATGTATTTAAGTGAGACCACGACTCCCAACATACTGACTCATATGAACGGACACAACCGTTCTTTTGATACGATTGCATCCGGTGTGACTTAAGAAGTGAGCTTTGTACACAAACTGATCGAGAACATCTAATTTTACGAAAAGAAAAATATAAGTTCGTCTTGGTTCTGGCTTTCGTGTCTTGTATGCAAATACAAGAATGACAGTGACTTTATGATCTTCTGACCCTTCTAAGACAATTATATCCATTTAAGGGAAAGGAAAACGATAGACTTAAGAAATTTAAGTATGATGTACACATATAAGTCAAACGTAGAATTTACTCAAAGACCGACGAAAAATCTCTTCTAGTCATATGTAGACGGTCAAACTCAATAGAATGTTAACATTCAATTGAAGAAAAAAAAAAAAGTAAATAAAAATAATATATAAATAAATAAAAATAAAGTAAACCACAAAAAGTCCTTCCTTCTCTCTCACCAAGTTTCATCTTCTACGGTAGTTTCAAGAGGTCACGGTGTTCGGACAGGTACGTCTCATAGACCTCTTTGATTTCGACCTAACAAGAGGGTGGTTACCTTTGAGATGTCAGGGAAGGGAAGGTCTGTCATTGTGGAACAAACATTGACGACGTGTCTGGAGACCCGACGGTAGATCACATTCTATTCTCTCTTAACCTTTCTGGAGAAGGTGGGACACGTCAGAACACCCGTCTCCGAAGAAATAATAGGAACTGTTTGTAGACTTACTGCGAACGTTTGACAGACTTAAACGGTACGTCCTAAAAGTTTGTTAAACGTACAAAAAGTCTACGAAAGTTTAGAAGAAATTTTTTTTTTTTTTTTTTTTTCTATCACATTTTATAAAATTATTCGGTTTCGGTACACCTTAAAAAAAATCTACGGAATTGACATGGGGGGAATGGGGTCAGGTGGGTGGGTGGAACAATAAAACCAACCGTAAAAGTGTCGTAAAAAAAAAAAAAAGTCACAAACAGGTAAACGATAGTCAGACACCCAAAACAGTGTAGTCGAATAAACACCCATGCAAAAGGGGGGAGTTTAACAAAATTGTTTCGTGTGTGTGTGTGTCTGTGTTTTAGTAAAAGTGTATAAGTTGTTTAGGAAGACAATACCCTTAAATACTGTTATTAAGAACTATAATTTCGTCAGGTAGTTGGGTTTTTGAACAAAGTATCCTAGTGTTAAAATTAAGTATCTAGGGTCTAAACCTGACAAAAAAGATATACTGGGATAAAAGTCCTTAAACAGTTGAACACAGTTAAAAGGGTTCACCATAATGTAGTGGACTATACCGGTTAAGGGCATTTCCCTGAGTTGTCAGTGAAATTCTGTTTCAAATTGAGATATCTCGATCACTAACAATCCGTCCATGACATTCGTTTAACGTACATCATCTATTGTAGAATAGTACTTTTGACATGAGGATCTTAAACGCAATTGTACGAGGTACCGGTCAAGGGAAATAGGTATGAGAGAGAAGTGTGTCTTATGTACTCTTGATATACAGGGAGTTACATTTGATTAAAATTTTTGTAAAACAAAAGATTAAATCACTGTAGCCAATTTGAACGACCATTTCCGGTCAGCCACGACTGACGTAGTGTCAACTCACTTTACCGGAAGAGCAAGTCGACAATGTCTGCATCTAACAATTCCGTGGAATCTTGTAGAGTAGAAAATATCGACCAGTCATCCATAATGTATTGATTTATGACCCCGAGACCTTGTATGGACCTGATTCTTAAACAGAATGTGAACAGAAATATAAGTGAATTTAGGTTCTTAGGGTAGATTGTCTTTGTGTACTTATGGAATAGACATGAAACGACTGGTTCGTTCTTTACTCCACCCCGTTTCACTTTCTACTAAGATATACATTTGTAGTATTGACCACTTATATTTCATCTTTCATTCGTATCAATGTGTAAACAAGAGATTTAACAGTTGGAAATTTTGACCACTTATATTTCATCTTTCATTCGTATCAATGTGTAAACAAGAGATTTAACAGTTGGAAATTTTGTATTAACGACGATTTTTATCTTATGACAATGTGAATTCCTTTTAACCACGGTGACAAAAGTTTTACTCTAGAACACGGTATTTACGTCGACTTGATTTATATTTATAATCAAGTGGTTACTTACGACAGTTTCCTTACTCATTTCATTTTTTTGAATTGGTTACTGTAAAGTAGGATTTAATACATTACACTAGTTTGTACTAGTAGGTCTTAAAAATATAAAAAGAAACATGTCTCCAATACATAAGACCCACCAAAAACAAAAAAAAAATTTCCTTTGTAAAATTTAGGGTGTCTAACTGTGAAACATCAAAAAAGAGTCATTAGAGACTTCAAAGAAATTTAATATATGAATTGTGTCGTCTCTCTTGACCTGACAAAAACATATAATCTGAACACAGGTGGACTTTACAGTCTTCATGACCCCCTCCCTCCGACCCATAGAACATATACTATAATAATCTCCATTATTACGTACTTGAATAAAATATTTGAGAACCTGATACATAAACTGTACATTTTATACATGTCATAATTACAGTCGGTAAAGAATTTTCACTCGGATATTTATAACAACATATTAAAAGAAACCAGTCTTTGTAAACCTCATTCATCTTGGTGACCCAGTCCTAAAAGAAGTCACGACAAATCGTTTGGTGGACAGAAATCAGACACGTTGATCCTTTTTAAACATATTACGTAGTTTTATGAAGTCAACAGTGTGAAATTTAAAGTGTGAAGTGATAAGAAAACCTTGGGTCGGATCGTTTTAAAGGATCTCCTCTCCGGGATTCCTCTGAATAAAGACAATTCTCTTTTTCGACTGAAACGTCTGAGTTCTCGACTTCGATGACGTCTATTGTTTATCACAGATGATCGAGTTGAGAGGTCGCGAATGTCTCACGACCCCGACAGTGAACACGAAAGACACCCCATCGTCCTATTTAAACCCGTCGATCTTAAAAGTCAAGTAACACGGAGGATTAATTTCTTCAAATAGTTCATTGAACATCTGTGTTTCATCGTTGACCGAACGTACAAACAACGACCCAACAACCAAAAAAAACATTTGACCACTTTAAAAAGTTGGTCCGTATACGGTAAGTTAAAAGACAGTTAGTGTGTCTTGACTTCCCCTTTACTAACAACATATGTGAAACGAAACGTACTAGAGTAAACTCTATTGACCACATTCTTAGAACTGAAAAAAATATAAACCTTTGTAGTTTATTTTTTACCTTTACTTGAAAAAAATTGTGTCGAATCGTGACAGTTTCACTTTTGAACAGACCGCAACGTGTCATTGTCGAAATGAGTGACAGAAGGGTAACTACCGGTATATTAAAAGACAATCAGCAAATAAATATGTGAACGAAAAATACTAAGAAGGATCACCTTAATTGATTGCATTTTCCTTCCCGAGGGGCCATTCCACAACGGTAATGAGAGGTGAGAATACAAAAGGTAGAATATGTCCTGTAGTCAGTACGGTGACACCAACAGAATGAATAACGACAAGAGGAAAGGATTACCTCAAACACAATTTTATTAAAAGTTCCCCGAACCGAATAGGACTCATGAAACCACATGATACAACGTCTATGAAAGATGTGATACCAGTGCAATTAATAATGTCGACAAAATTTTTCCACTACCCACTCCGGTAAATGGGTTTTATTAACAAATGCATTCTACTTGAAATCTTAGGAGTGTATTTTCAAGATGAGTCTAGAGTAAACCAAAACTAACAATTTAACCTTCTTTTCTTTTTCGGACCGTAAAAGATTACAGAAGTGTAACCTTATGTTCTTAGAAGATATCTAGAGAATGTATCTTGATCAATCAACTCAAATAATTTCATACTAGACACTGTCTATACAATGTCGACCTTACAAGATCGACTAACAGGAGTTTACTTCAAAGGTAGGTCATGTCAGGGAACAAAGTATTTAAGAATTACGTTGTAAGTGGCAATCGATGTGTTACCAGTCGTAAACGAAATACGGGTCGTAATCACGTTGTCGTATCTTTTCAAAGATGGGAGTTCCTCGAATATAAGATCATTCCGTGTCTCTACTCAATAAATATGTAGTCTTTTACAGGAACTTCTACATTCGAGATAAAAAATTCTGTACATGGTAAAAGTTTTTGTTTTAGAAATAAACTTTTACACTAAGGGGTAGTTTATGAAAGTATGTAAAATATACCTTGACATCCTGTTTTGAGTCCAACTTTTCACTGGAGTAGGGACCACGACGAGGAGAGGAAAATCATGGAAGGACTGATTTAAGGGAACACCGAGTCGACCACTTCTCAGGCGGATGTTGCACCCTCTGGACCCAAACTAGGGACTCGGCCGTTCTAGGGGACCTCTTCCCTTTCCGTCGGGTGAGGTCATAAAACATTACGGTGCCAGACATCTCAGGTACCCAAGCGTTTCTCAGTCTGTGTTGACTCGTTGAAGGTGAAAATGAACTGATCAAGGGAACCGATTTAAGCTCGTCATTCTACCCTTCCGGGGTTCACGATAGAACCGTAACGTAATACCGTTTCTGGGATTAAATGAGTCTTTGTCAGAATATAAAGAAATGAAACTACCCTAAAGTTGACTAATACTAGGATTTTCAATGAGAAGGGTTATACACCTCATGACGGGAGGCCTGTAGTGCAATAGACCAAGATTTGTGATCACGGTCTGTATCATGACATTTAGAAGGACGAAAAGAGTTAAAAATGAGTTTAAGTAAGGTATCAGGTACTTTATGAAATAAACCGATAATGACATTTTGTTCTCCATACACATTAATTTGTATGGAAAACTAGTTCAATGATGTGGTCCTTAGAGTAGAGATCCTTACGTCTGTGTTTACATGGATGGTTCCATTCCCTTGGTTTGACCACTCCGTACCTTTATTTTACGGGTCCGGGTTTCCGCACTACCAATTGATCCTTACACAGGTGTACCACCTTATAATATGTCTGTATTTTTACCATAAGTCCAATTTCTACGGTCTTATTTGACGATACCGTTACATCATGGTGATAATTTAAAAATTTACGTCCGGAGGGACCACCGAGTCATTCTTAGGTGGACGGTCACGTCCTCTGTGTCCAAACGAGGGACTAGGTCCTTCAAGGGGTGTACGGTACCTCGTCGATTCACGTGCATATCAGTAACTCGGTCACGAAATCTCGGACCCCCGACGTTGAAGACTTCGGGTGCACGGTATTTCTGACACGAGTCGTTGTACTTTTCGGTGGTGTTACTACCGGGTACGAGAGGGGTTAATCTTTCAGACACATAGTTGTTTCCGGACTGTGTCGGTTTTTAATTTTTTTTTGCGTATATTGAGTGGATGAAGACCCTTGGATCAGTTGTTTTTACGAAGTTCAACGTGTTAGTTTTATACCAGTTTCCACACATCACGTAATAAATATTTTGAGTACAGTTGAATTTACATGCTTAACCCACCCCAACAATCAGTAGATAAACTATCTATCGTTTCTTTACACGACGGTCTCTACCTCAAGGAAAGTCATTAACGATTGACTTTTTGTGATGTGTCTTAAAGGACAATTTCCAGTGAAAATTTCTTCGGACATGTCTAAAATTTTTAGTTTAGGACATATTAAAACTTGTAAGACTCAAGTTACAAGTAAGGACACTTGTAACTCTTTAAACCATACTTTTATATAGTGTTTACTTTTTTAGTCCCGAACTATTTACGGGTTAGACATATTGAACAGTTTCATGCAATTATAGTTTCGTCTTTTTACTTTGGACGGTTTAGTAAGGACAATGACCTCACTGTCAATTGCATAGTGAAAATTTTCCGAAGGGTCTACCTCGACCACCACTGCTTGGACGGACGGTCGCGTCCTCTGTACTCTACGTCCTAGTGAGGGGCCCAACCCTTCTAGGGGACCACCTTCTTTACCGTTTGGTGGGTCATAAGAACGGACCTCTTAGGGATACCTGTCTCCTCGGACCCGCCGACACCAGGTGTCCCAGTGTTTCTCGACCTGTGCTGACTTCGTTGAATTGCACGTGTGTAGTGAAAAATTTTCCCCTCCCCCTCTGTATAGAACGAATATTGTGTTCTCGTTCATTAGTCAGTGACAGTTCATCCATCCCCAATTGAGTCGGACCACGGGCGCACGAGCCAACACAGACTGAAACACTGGGATGCCTGATCGAGCGGTCCGAGGAGACAGGTACCTTAAAAGGTCCGTTCTTCGTTCTTATGACCTCACCCAACGGTAAAGGAAGAGGATGTTCGGTTTACCTCTGGGGTCGGACAAAAACATATAAGGTGTTTGAACCTTACGAAAAGTGTAAAAGTCATCAACCCCTTTTTTATGAGACTGTACTTTTGATTTCAAAACAGTCTCGTCTCTTGTCGTACGGGTAAACAAATATTGACAGAAGAGTGGTGTGACCGTCTCGACTCATTGACTCTGTCTGGGTACCGGACCTTTCGGGGTTTATAAATGACGAAGTCTTACTTTTTGTGCCTAACGTTGGTAAACCAGGATGAGGAAACCAATGAGTGTCAAGATTATGAAGGACGGTTTTATATTCCTTTTCTCGTGGTTGAACTTTAGACCGTGTTGGTTCGATAGTGCAGATTCGACGGACTGTCTAGATTCGTTCAGAAGAACTCATCAGATGAGAATCTTGTATTTGGTCATATGAAACACTTGAATGATCTAATATTACTTTGAATCTCTCGATAACCTTAAATGATTACTGTGAGTTCAAGTACTTCACAAGGTAAAAATACTCTACCAACCTACCGTAGTAGCTGAGTTACCTGTACTCAAACTCGTCTGATACCCTCTATCGCTCCCTGTCCCTTCGGACCGCACGGACCCCAGGTGCCCCGGCGTTTCTCTGTACTGACTCTCTGTTGGTGTTGTTAGATCTAATACTTGATAAATAAAGTTATTCTCAGTGTACCACCCACTATACCTAGTCCTTATATATTTTACCTTTACGCGACCAATAAGATGTTATCTCTTGGACTCGATGGATAGTTCAGAGAGTAAAAAACAGGGTATCCATTTTCACTAATCGTCTTTTACAATTTCGAGTAATTTCTCGTGGTACTTTATTTGATTCTAGTATCCTAAGTCAACAACGAGACGATGTTCTCTGTCATTCCAGATTTATAGGTCCGTGAATGGCATACGAAGAGGTTGGTTAGTCTTTGATGTATTTCAGGTGTCTACGAGTCGAACCAATAATCGTTCAGACGTAAGTATGTGAACTTTACGATGTTGACCGTGTATAGTTTAATTTAGTCGATTGTCCTCGTTTCTACTTAACGGTCCTCCTCCTTCCTGGGTCTGAGAAGTCCAACTCAAGATATGAATTGTTCCTTTTAAAATCAGGTTTAGGGTCAAGACGTCGGTTACCCCTTGAACAGGTTAAACATTGTATTTCTACATCGTTTTGGTTGAGAACCTTGTTTAGGAGGACTAAAGGCTGGAGTTACTATTTTTTTTTTTACCTTTAATTACGTCCCCCACCTTCTATATCAATTCCTTTGTTTCATAGTAGTCAGACCCACCACCACATGTCTAAAAATAAGAATTATAAGGTTCAATAATGTAAGTTGTACAAAACAAAAACACTAGTAACAGTAAATTTTTATTGGGGGTTATATTAAAGAATTTGATTCGCGTACGACGTGCCAATTTACTTTACAACGGGGGTCAGGGTTTTATGTAATAAGGTTACTTTAATGTAAAAAATTTTATCTAACAACTTAATCGACGGGATATTAGTACCGTAAAATGGAAAAAGAAAACCGGTCGAAAATATTCCGACATAAAAATTTGGAAACGTTGACGTTGATTGTTTTTCAACTACACCGATCTCAATTCATCGGTTAAGGATAATAAGGGTATGGTAAATCAAGGTTTTGACACAATTACAAAATGTCCTAAAGGGTGGGGTATGAGAGGAAATGATCACGATTTGGTATCGTGGATACCGAAAAAATCCATATCACAAATAAAAATTTACGAAGACTTTAAAACATAATTTCATACAAGAACCAGATGTCGTACCAAATTCAATATGTATAGAGTTTAGATTCTAGAGTAATCCGTCGAAGACTCGTCTGGTCGTGATTGATCGTACCTTCATTTAGTGTCGTTTCCTCTGCTGTTTTAAATTTTTAGTGTACTTTCTGTATTCCGAGGATAGTTGGGGAGGTCTAAAGTCTTTTCGAAAACTTACCCGTCGACTACAAGTTCTTCGGTAAATAGTTTTATGAGTCTAAGAAGAGGAGAGGGTCCCGAGACGTGTTCGACCAGGGGACGGACCTCGATGACTTAGGTCTTCTCGTCAGGGAGGGTTCGCGCATGAAGGGGAGAGGTAGTCTCGACGGTGACGAGAGACAGGTACACGGGGTGGGCGTAGGGAGTAATCTACTCCTCCAGGTGCTCCCTTGTAGGACACGGTCAGGGCAAGTGGAGTAGTGGGGACTGTTTGTCATCACGTAGGTATTCGATTCGTCAATGTTTCAGTTTCTGAATGGTCCCTTTTCCTAATGTCTCTCCTCGTCCACCCGACCCTCCCCTAAGATTGGCCGGACTCTTAGTGAATCATCTTCTTACTGTTCGAGTAGAATCCTTCCGATGATGAGTCGAGGAGGGTCGTCCACGGAACGTATTCCGTCTAGTGCAGAAGGACAACAGTCTTGAAATCTAGTAAGTTCAATGGTCTTAATATCTAAGAGTACGCTGAGAGGGTTAAAAAGATTTTACAGTCGTAACTTGAGTTTTACATAACTGGTTGGTGCGGTACACCCGGTTCCTCTTGTCCGGGGTTTCGGTCTGTAACGGTGGTCGAAAGTGTGAGAGAGGACCGGAGAGGGTCTCGGGAAATTTCAGATTCTTTCGGGTCGGTCGTGTGACCGAGGTCAAAGTAGGGTGACCAACCCCTTCACTCATAATAGTTTTGGTACTCCCGAGAATAGTTTTAATGTTTCCTTTTTTGGTACAACGGCACTTTAATCCTTAAGTGTATAAACATGAAGATATTGAGTTTTTGAGCCATCTGTAGTCTCAGGATAAAATCTATGTAAAAACACCTAGTTATCCAAATTTAGACCTTAAAATATTGAATATTTGGTGATACAGTATGATCGATAGTAGACTCGTTACGGTGGACGTTATTCATTTTGATTAGAGATAAATTGACGAACTCACAAGTGAGTAAAACCGCGGTCATACTCTAAGTCAAGGGAATCAACATTCTGTTGGAGATTTCTCTAGTTGTTAACAATGTTTACTGTTGACGACAATTCGAAAATTTAATATAAACCAATACTTGTTAAAATGAGACTTAATTTGATTATAAACAAAGGTTCGTTGCGTAAATAACTTCCTATGGTCAATGGTCAGTAGTTTTTGAAAACATACAACTTTTACATTAAAATTATCTATAAGAAGTAGAATGTATCCTCGTGTTATTTTATGTGGTGTAAGACTTCTTTGAGGTCTTCCATACTCTTATTCTCACCCCTTTTAAGTCTAGCCGATGTTATAGGTAATGGAATTTGACGTTCTCTGTTTCCAAGGTTGGGTGTCCGATTGTAAATGTATGAATAAATACTGACTGATGTAATTACAGAATTTTATTGTTCTGAATCCGTAATCTATACCTTTCCACCCTTTCTTGTCGAAACACCACCCCTTCTTGAGACAGTTACGTCTATTAACGTCTAATAGTTTAATTTCTTATTTTCCTCGAGGGCGTGGTTTATAATGTCCCTACTGTCATTCCTAGTAATTGACTCCTAGACTACGGGAGATTCCTTCTTTGGAAAGACTACTACGAATACGTTCGACTGACGAACTCTAGACGAGTCGTCCAGACGTTTTTTCTGACTATTTACGGAGTCGTTTGGGGTTTACTAATGCTCTAACGACAAAAGATTATTGTCACCAGTGTGTGCTTCAAAACTCTGTTCTTGATTCTCGTTCCAGTATTGGGTTTACGGTCTGTGTTGACACCGTGTTCATCTTCGGGGTGTGTTTCAGTCAGTGACCCCACCGACACGACACTGAGAGGATTTATCACTAAAGGTTTGTGACACCGTTCTGTGGCTACTAGCGGATTGGTTAGTCTGCTGTGTGTGTGTAAATAAAGTTTAAAGATCCTCCATTTTTTTTTACAGTGTATGACTACAAAATCCGTACGAGTCCCGGTCGAATATTTATGAAGTAAGTCACTATATAGAATTGTGTTTAGACGTAGTCACTTTTCTCTAACCGTTTTAGATGGAGAGTAGTAAGTTGAACAGTCTACCACTTCTAGTTTTATCTTACAAGGTAGTCAAAATTAAAAATTTTTGCTAACAGTGTAACCCTTTTACTTTATTTGGGTCATTTTCTTTGACATGTTTCCGTTTCATCTTATTGTTTTTTATAAAATGATTTTGTATTCTAAATGTCCTCAAAGGTCTGTTCGGTATGTTTTACCAGTGTTCGAAAAAGAACTTCCCTCCTAAGATGTGAACTGTCGTTCCAGTGTTACAATAATCACTCCCGACACTACAGACAAATTACAAGGGTAAAACCAAGCTTGTTAGTTCGAACAGGTAGATGTCGTAGATTTATTTCAATCTGAACCGATCCCTCGTATAAGATTTCTTGACTAATCGACGAAAATTGGTTACGTTAATCTAGTGGTATTTTTCCCCCTTTCCTCGGGTATTTTAATTTTATTTTGATGGAAGGGGGGGATGGTTTTTTTATTATTATTATTTTATTTCTTTTTGTGGGTGTGGGGACGTCGATTGGGACTGTTGATGGAAGTAAGTGTCACGAAATATGAATTTGGTACTACCCCCTTTACTTATTTTCGTCTCTCCCCGGTGACGAAAATTTGCAAAGCGTTGTTAGGACTACTATGAAGATCGGAGACGAGTACGAAATGTTGTCACTTAGTCCTGTTCTGTATCTAAACGATTACACGTAAATTAGTGGTTTCCTAACTTCTACAGACCCAAAAATAAGACATTACAAAGATTCTGACACAGGTAATTTACGTTTGTTTTTTCCTTCTTCAGAACCGTCTTGTCCTCTTCACTACGTGTGAACTGCTAGCTTAGCTAAATTTATAATAAGTACCGTATATCGGATCAGGTACGAGATCGACACCTGTTTTTGTTTGTACTAATAATGAATTCAAGTTATACAAGGAAAGGTTTAAGATATGCTTCATTTGTTTGTCTTAAGTCAATTAATACTTTTGTCGTACGATATTAAAGAATTTAAGTACAGTAAAAGATATTAGATCCAGTCCCGTTTTTCTGACATGGATTTGGAATGTTACCTTAAGTTTTCAAGATGTTTTAAGATTTCCTACTTTTCTCAACAGAGGAAGGAAAGAGTATACTACGAGGAGCAATTGACAATTTTAAACATCGTTCTTCGAATAACGAAAGTTTGAGAGATTGATATTTGCCTGTGTATCAAATTAAATTAGTTTGTCTAACGTTTTTGTCGAGTTCCTCCAAAGTTCCAGAAGGTAATAGAAATGTGTTACGATTTACTTACCGTCCGTGAGTCTGCAAGCAATTTAGCACACATCTGGACCCTCAGTACATCACCTGGTATTCTACCTTGGGCTTTTAGAAAACAATTCTCCAATAAATGTATGATAATTCTCTCTAGACTAGAAGAGGAAAATTGCTTAGAAAAGAAAAAGACCAATTTTGATTTTCAAAAACTTTTCCACTATGTGTCCTGAAGGGACGTCGAGTCGTCAATCCTGAACTGTGAAAATGACGGTACCGGACCCAAACTAGAGACTTGACCCTGGATTCTGGGGAGTTCGTCTCGTTCTGTGTTGGGGGGCGGGGGGGGGTTTTTTTGACACCATGTCCAACAAGAATTTCATCTTCACCACACTCCTCTTACTTGTCATTCATGGACAAAGATACCGAACCCGAAGTAACCAGAAGGTGACGAGGCGATGCAGTAAACGATTACCTAGCAGACCTAACCCTCGTGAATTGTTGCGGACCTAGCTATCGTCTTGACACGCCTAGACGTCTCGACCCCTGGTGAATAGATGTTTCCGTTGTCCGGGTCTTACTGGTACGTACTTTTGTTGTCGGGGTATCGCCGACACCAAGGGAGGGTATGAAGACGTCAGAAGTGTATTCCATTCTAATATTATAAGTCTAAGAGTTTTGCCTTACAAATGCTCTTTTTTCCTTTTTTAGAATTGTCGTATACTACTATTTCTATTGTGAATGGAAAGTTTTATAGATTTGTATAAGAAGGGTTGAACAGATGTAATCCTACTATTTAAAACCAGTACTTTGCATGAAATCCCCGACGGTAACCCATAAGAAGACCTTCCTTATCAAGTTCAAATTTTCAGGGAGGGAGTTTCCCCCTTAGGACTCCCGGCCGTTACTGGTGTACTTTTATTGCCCGCAACGAGAGTAGACCAAGACGAAATTACGGCCCTTGACCAAGACGGTCGTTTGCGACCCAAAGGACGTTGTCTTTTTGTATTGTGTAAACACTTTGTTTATGGTAAAACGATTTGTGGTTTTATTTTTAATCTCTTTAAATGAAGAACCTTAACCTATATTTTCTTGGAGAGGTTAGAGAGTTTCCCAAAGATAAATGGAATATTTTACATTTCAAGTTTCTTTTGTTGTATTTAGTAGTATTCGTCGACGTTCGTTGGCGGTCGTTTATGACTACTGTAGTGCATGTTGACGTCGATGTTTACAGATGTTTATACGCCTCTTATCCTAGTCTGATTACTTTAACTAGAATATGGGTACCCTTTCTTTTCCCCTTTTTTTCTCTTGTTATCCTAATGATGTATTCATTCCATTGGACGAGACAAATTTGAATTGGTTTGGTTCGACAAATTTTTCGTCTTGATCAAAAATTTCAGTGACTTTTAGAGGGGAGACTTTTTAGATTACCTTGTTTCCTTCATGTTCGCGGCTCCGTGAATTTGTCCCGACCTCTAGTCGGCCAGAGGTTCGACTAATCAGAGATTTTAGCTTTTACTTGGTTGGAGTTTACCTGGGAATGACGAGGGGGTTGTTATAGTAATCAAGAGAAAAGGTAGAAAGAGGGAGAGGATTAACTGACTTGTAAGAAAGAGGACAGTTGGAGGTTATAGAGGTAGGTGTAGAAGTGAAAACCGACTGTTGAGACAAAACATGATGTCCTCTTTTGTTTGGGGAGGACTTCAAGAGTGACAGCGTAGACGTGTAGTTGGACGTAGACACCCAGGTCCACGAGACGTGGAAAAGAAGGCAATGATTCCCACTTTCCTGACAGAGAGACCTGATTCTGGTTAGAGAGGAAATCTAGAATAGAGGAGTGGAGGAGTTCCTGTAACAAGATCGTAGCAGAAGGAGAGAACTTAGTGACAAAGGGGAGATAACCTAAAAGAGGTTTGACATGTTTCGATGACATTGAAGAGTTTTTTTTTTTCTCCCCCTTCCTTTACTGGGACTGAACTCAGTTACGGGGGATGGGAGCGACGACGGGGTGACGAAATGAGGACAAACTTTCAGTAGATTTGAACGTACAGAGGTTGGAGGGAGGAGACGAGACCAGAACTTGTGGAGAGAGCTTCGTCCGAAATCGACGGTCGAACGAACAACTCCAGTAGCTACTCAGGGTGTACCAATTTCGTTTGTCGATTGTGACTTGGAAGTAGAATTGACTGAATTTTCGTGGTAGAGTGGGTCGACCAAACACGAGAGGAACGTTCTGAAATAGGTCGAGGACGTCGGTGAGAGAGGACCGAAAGACGGATCTACGTACCATAGTTGGAGTACGGTTGTGAGTGATATCTTCCCGTGGTCCCGAGACAGACTCTAGAAGATGAGACGGATGTGTGAGATGTCACTGGAGTAGATCAGACTACTTAAATTTATTAGTTAGGTGAGGTACATACTTCGGAGGGGTTTACGTATAAGACGTCTCTAAAGAGGGACTTAGTACGGGGATAAGTATTGGGACACGAGCTGTCGATGAGGACTTAGAGATCATTGGTAGGGTTTGAATCGTACTGGAAGGGGTGGGAATTGGACAAGGAGGAGTCTCGTAAGGAACTCAGTAAGTCTTTAGGTAGGAAGGTTGACTAGATTAAGGAAGTATGGAGTGGGTAGGTTAGACTAGTCTTTAGGACAACGAAATTTGAAGTCTTAGACGGGTACTCACCTGTGACGATATGAAGACTAGTAGTGAGGTGACGATCTGAAGACTGGGTTCGGTGGTGGTAAAGAATGGGTCGTCCGACGTTGTCGGTCGATTGAATAAGACGGACGAAGGCTAGAACACAGGGGGTCGGGGATGGATCAAACATAAGGTGTCTGGAAAATTTTTAGGTTCAGAAATATTGGAGGTGGGCTTTTCTTACGTAAATAAGGTGGATGGAGAATCAGTAGAAGTCGATACGAAGGGTTGGGAGTGGCGGGAGGAGTAGACGAAACAATTTCGTCCTGATCGACGAAACACGCAGAAGTTGGACAGTACGTATGAGGAGGAAGTCCTCGAAACGTAAGAAAAAGGGGATTCACCTTACCGTTTGGTGAAGTCATAAGAACGGAACTCTTTGGGTACTTGTCTTACTTTTCCGTTTTTCTATCGTCCTGTGACTTTCTACTTGAGGGGTCCGGCCATCCACGGGTTATACCAAGACCTCTAGTCACCTCTTTATTGAGGTCTTTCTTTCTTCCCTACGTCGGTTCCGTTTTTGTAGTGGGTCGACACCTACGCTGGCCACTGTCTTCGGTTCAGGCTCCGACAATTCTCGTTATCACGTATCCTTGGACCTTACAGTCCAGGTACTTAGTTCCGGTGAACCTTCACCAGTTTGTCCTCTACCGTTCTCACTGGCAGATGTAAGATCGTTAGTCGGTTGATTTTACCTGACCTTACCCACTTAAATTGAGTCTGGAAATATAGATGATGATACCCGTTCTTAGGGAACCTTCTTTACCTCATCGGGAGTGTCCCTTACTTTCTCAGGTTTTAGGTCATGAACCTACGTTAGAGTTTTTGTTGTCTTACTAGAGACAAACAAAGGTTCCGTTTGGTAAGTTATAGTGCCATTAGGTTCAGATACGGTACTGGTCATTACAACTTCTTCGACTTCAATTTACCAAGATACTTCTGGATGTTCTGAAAGATGTTGATTGTGGGTTATTTCTACAGGAAAAGTAATATCCCCTGACCTTACGTTTTCATCCTTCAGTTCTTTGTGGACCTCATTGTCCGTTTAAACCAGAATCTCATGTCTTACTTCGTCCCGTTTTCGATTATCTCAAAACGGTTCTCTTGCGTGACCAGTATCGTTTGTGGGAGAAGGTTGTTGTGTTCTTTTCTGAGATGTGTACCTGTAGTGGTCTACCAGTTATGGCTGTAGTCTAACTAATATAAGAAACGTCGGTTTCTATCTCTTCGAGATATGTCAGTCATTTTTGTTCTGGTCCTCGACCGACACCGAGTCTAGTATTTGAGGAATAACAGTTTAAGTCTGAATTTAACTTCTTTCATCCCTTTTGGCGATCTGGTAAGTCCATACTGGATTTAGTTTAGGGAATACTAATATGTCACCTTCACTCTTTGTCTAAGTTCCCTAATCTAGACTATGTGTCTCACGGACTACTTGATACCTACCTTCAAGTACTGTAACATGTCCTCTGCCTAGTTCTGGTAGGGGTTCTTTTTATTTACGTTTTTTTCGTTTTACCGACAGACTCCTCCGGAATGTATATGGACACTTTTCTGCTTTTCGCTTTTCGTTTCCTCTTTTCCTTTGTATATGGGTAAACTTACGTCTTAAGGTTTCTTATCGTTCGTCTCCATTCTCTCGGAAGGAGTCGCTAGTCACGTTTCTTTGTCTCCTTTTGTTCTCTTACCCTTTCTGATCTCTAGAGAAGTTCTTTTAATCTCTATGGTTCCCTTGTAAAGTACATTTCTACCCGTGTTGTTTCCTGTGTTTACCATACTTGGATTGTCTTCGTCTTCTATAATTCTTCTCCACCGTTCTTATGTGTCTTCTTGATATGTTTTTTCTAGAAGTACTGGGTCTATTAGTGTTACCACACTAGTGAGTGGATGTCGGTCTGTAGAACCTTACACTTCAGTTCACCCGGAATCCTTCGTAGTGATGTTTGTTTTCGATCACCTCAGCTACCTTAAGGTCAACTCGATAAAGTTTAGGATTTTCTACTATGACACTTTCACGACGTGAGTTATACGGTGTTTTAAACCTTTTGCGTGGTCACCGGTGTCCTGACCTTTTCCAGTCAAAAGTAAGGTTAGGGTTTCTTTCCGTTACGGTTTCTTACGAGTTTGATGGTATGTCAACGTGAGTAGAGTGTGCGATCATTTCATTACGAGTATTAAGAGGTTCGGTCCGAAGTTGTCAGGAACTTGGTACTTGAAGGTCTACAAGTTCGACCAAAATCCTCTCCGTCTCCTTGGTCTCTATTAACGGTTGTAGACGACCTAATAGGTTTTTCGTTCTCTCAAGGTCTTTTTGTAGATAAAGACGAAATAATTGATACGGTTTCGGAAACTGACACACCTAGTGTTATTTGAGAGTGTTTTAAGACTCTCTACCCTTATGGTCCGGTGGACTGGACGGAGAAGTCTTTAGACATACGTCCAGTCCTTCGTTGTCAATTTTGACCTGTACCTTGTTGTCTGACCAAGGTTTATCCTTTTCCTCATGGCAGTTCCGACATATAACAATGGGACGAATTAAATGAATATACGTCTCGTGTAGTACTCTACGCGACCCGACCTACTTCATGTTCGACCTTAGTTCTAACGGCCCACTTTATAGTTATTGGAGTCTATACGTCTACTGTGGTGGGAATACCGTCTTTCGTTTCTTGATTTCTCGGAGAACTACTTTCACTTTCTCCTCTCACTTTTTCAACCGAATTTCGAGTTGTAAGTCTTTTGATTCTAGTACCGTAAGCCAGGGTAGTGAAGTACCGTTTATCTACCCCTTTGTCATCGACTGAAATAAAACCCCCCGAGGTTTTAGTGACGTCTACCACTGACGTCGGTACTTTAATTTTCTGCGAATGAGGAACCTTCCTTTCAATACTGGTTGGATCTGTCGTATAATTTTTCGTCTCTGTAATGAAACAGTTATTTCCAGGTAGATTAGTTCCGATACCGAAAAGGTCATCAGTACATATCTACACTCTTAACTTGATATTTCTTTCGACTCACGACTTCTTAACTACGAAAACTTGACACCACAACCTCTTCTGAGGACTCTCAGGGAACCTGACGGACCTCTCGGTTGGGCAGGTAGGATTTCCTGTAGTCAGGGTTTATAAGTAACCTTCCTAACTACGACTTCGACTTTGAGGTTATGAAATCGGTGGACTACCCATCTTGACTGAGTGACATTTTCTGGGACAGTGACCCTTTCTAACTTCAAGTGAGGGAGTCTAGGGTTCTAGAGGTAAGTCTACACGAAAGAGTCACTTCGGAGGTATTCACTTAGACGTTTGTGGAAAGGTGGGATGGGGTGTGAGAGGGAGATCGGGACGAGGAAGAGTGGGGGATGTGTCAAATAGAGATCCCGAGATTTGCATGATATAGAGAGAATAAAACAAGCCTTCCCCCCCTAAACACAAACAACGTAAATGACGACTTAGGAGTCGAAACCTTGTCACGCGTCATGATATCTACAAGACATTGTGAACGACTTAATACTTAGATAAATTACTATGTTTCTTGTTCCTTATTTGGTAGTCTTTAAAGTAGAAATTGTAATTTCGTCAAAAATAAGTTTCGTCCTACGTGTGTTCTTTTTCTTAGGTAACTCCATGTTCCTCTTTATTAGATATAAATATTTATAAATCAGTCTTTTTACAATTATAAGTTATGTGTTTGATTGTTTATCATACATATCAAAATATATAATCGAGTAATAACTGGTCCCCTAAAAACGTCTTTGATTACGGACACTGACCGCTAAAAAGAGAACCGACTGGTTTTTAATTATTAAAGTGGTTGTCATACGTCCAATAATGTAAGTTATCAATGTTGACTGTGTCGACTTTTCAGAATATCAAAAGTACTTTAAGGAAGTCAGGTGAGAAGATATATTCGTTTTCGCGAGTGAGGTCGCTACACTCAAAGTAAAAGTGAAAGACATAGTCTTAGTTAGTGATTCCAAAAGAAAAACAAGCAGATTATAAGCATAGTAGAATTAGTCTTGATATAAGACTTCTGGTTAGTAGAAGACTCTGTAATCGTATGTACAGCGATCCGACTGTTCTCTTGGTAGATGTATTTTAAGTGATCTTTTGAGAATTGAGTTTTAAAACACTACGTAGTAAAAACTTTTAAAATACAAATATTATATATGTATTCCAACCTTGTTTTTGGATTGTCTTGTTTTACACTTACTATTGTTGTTGGTCTTCAACATATTACTTGAGAACTATTTCAAATTCGAGATTGTTGAAGGGTACCATTACAATTAACATAGTGGGAGATTTTTACATGACTACATAGAGGTCAGTTAATACGTAATCGTCATGTAAAAGTCGCGAAAGGACCAACAAGTCACCATTTCTTAGATGGACGGTTACCTCCTCTGCGTCTCAAGTCAGGGACCCAACCCTTCTAGGGGACCTCTTCCCTTACCGAAGTCATCGGAACGGACGTCTTAGCGTACCTGTATTCTCGGACCGGTCGATGTTAGGTGTCCCAACGTCTTTCAGTCTGTGCTGACTCGTTGACTCACGTGTTATGTAAGAGTTGTAAAACTTATACATGCACATCAGTTTTTCCGAATCTTGTGACGTCATAAATTCGAAGATCTATACTTTTTGTTACTTACTCTTATGATATGACGAAAGTGAATTCTTTTTAATGTGTGGAATGCGATGAAGTAAGATGTCGGACATTACGGATATGATCTTTTCTAAAGAGACAATCATGTCAATATATGACTTTATCAGTATTCTACGTCCATATTTTAGTTTAAGAAAAGGTTTTGAGTGTCGGTAAATCTCATTACGAAGTTCTGATCGGACGAACTAAAATTCGTAAGGTTACGGTCCCGTTTACTTTTTGACTTTACGATATTTGATGAAAGTCGTTTTATAAGAAATCTAAGTTTGTTTCAGTTTGTAAAAACCTCGTAATTTTTAGAGTTTTCCGTTATTTCTTCGGAGGGTAGAATCCTTCAGAAGGTTTTACATTGATCTTGTCCTCAGACCAGAAGTGAAAATCCTCTTTTTCATTTCGATAATCCTACTTATAATCCGCATTTCCTTACTCTTTTCACCTCCCATTTTAAAGAACTTAAAACTGAGGAGTGGAGGTAGAAGGAAAACAAAATAAGGTTAAGGAGTATAAAAATCTTCTCTCTCCGACCCCATTTTTTCGACCCCAGGTTCTCAGGGTTTTGTGGTGAGGGACCAATGTGTTTTATCATCGTCGAGATAAGTTTCGATATTTTTCGACGGTCTTTTCGGAGGTTCTAGTGTAGACTTTTATCCAAGTTTTAGTGAGTCATGTTAATAGTGTCCGTCTACCTCGAAGTGAAGGAGTAGAAGTCAAGTGGGAGTTTTAGTCTGTGAGAAAGAATTCTTGTATGTATAATTTACATAGTACACTGGACTAGTACATAGTCTAAATTAGCCTTGTGTAAGATCTTATTCGAGAACCCATACGTTTTGAAAAACTTTATCAAAAATTACACGAGAGTTCAAGACTATCTAAAACTATATTACTTATGGGTACGTATTAATAAACTGATGTGTCGTGACTAAAGGGTTTGGGTGTCGTATTTAATATCCTCCTTTTTTTCTTATTTTGGGTTTGGTTTACCTTGTTGAGAGGGGGGGTTGTCTTTAACAGCTAAAAAAAAGGAATTTTCCCGTTTTTGACCCATCCTTGATTTTAGGAGGACGATGATGAGTGTGTGTCAATTGAACTCTGTGTAGGATCAATAGGAAACCGTCTTTCTGTCGCTTCATAAGTTCAGAATCTTTGTTGTCCAAGCTTAATAATGACGGAGTGAATTGATGTAAGGACGTCTTTAAGTGTGACGAGACTCGAAGTCGAAGGAGTCGATCGATATACCAATGGTAATGGAGAGTACATCTTGACGACACTCTATTGTGACATTTTACTGAACTGTTTACTTCAGTGTATTCTTCCGGTCAGATGTGTATTGGTCGAGTTTTTATTATGTCCCATTCTTGTCTCGTTTCTTTGTTCAGAGTTCTAAATAATTTATTGTCATAGGTAAAAATTTCTTTTGGCTCATTGAAAATCAACGTAAAACACTAGGATAGACAAGTTTTCGTTAGGACCCTGACTTAGAGTTCATATTGAGTTCAATCTGGTACGTTGTATCCTTCATTACATCTGATGCGAATCTTTTCGGTGCGTTTTATCTTTCATTACATCTGATACAAATCTTTTGACCAATGATTTTTTATCTTTCCCTTCATGTATTTTCGTCTTATACTTAAATTCACCGTTGTTCTAATCCAGAGTTCCTTTTATAGAATAAAATGGCTTCCGTATGTCGTCAAGTACGATGTTTATGAAAGTTTCCTTAACTTATTGTAGTTTAACTAGACTAATAGTTATCGAGATAACCCTGAGTTTCTCGATTAGGGTCTTACTGTGGTGACATTTATTATTGTGATTTGAGGTAATTAATCCTGAAGAGGACAAAAGTCTAAGTTATTATTACACGCATGTGAAGGGACCACCGAGTCGACCATTTCTTAGACGGACGTTACGTTCTCTGGACCCAAGCTAGGGACCTAACCCTTCTAAGGGACCTCTTCCATTATCGATGGGTGAGGTCATAAGACCGGACCTCTTAAGGTACCTGTCTCCTCGGACCGTCTCAACCTGTGCTGACTCGTTGAAAGTGAAGTGATACTTTATCATATTCCAGAGTGTGCAAGATGCCATTACTTAATACATGTCATTTTAAAATCTATTGTCATAAAAATCTTTCTCACCATTAGGCGCACACACTTTTCAACGGGGTAAATAATTGATAAGTATATATGTGGAGGATTACCGAGTCTGCCATTTTTTAGACGGACGTTACGTCCTCTAGGCCCCAAGTTAGGGACCCAACCCTTCTAGGGGACCTCTTCCCTTACCGTTGGGTGAGGTCATAAGAACGGACCTCTTGGGTCACCTGTCTTCTCGGACCGCCCGATGTCAGGTGTCCAACGTTTCTCAGACTGTGTTGACTCTCTGATTGTGTGAAGTGTTGATTTGGGGGTTGTACAATATGGATGTCGTTAATCTAAAAAGGGGTAAATCTTATAAGAGACTTTATGTTTTGACGTTAACACTTAGAAAATTGAGTAGATTCTAGATTCATATGATTTATTGAGTAGTTAAAGAATAGCATTCAGTATTTTACTCTTTACGGAGTTACTACGGATGAGACAGATGACGTTGGACAGTGATATAGAAATTTACTGAGATTTTATAATTCTCCCTTAAGAAACCCCTCTCATAGTTATTTCGTTTCTAGTTAAAAAGTAATATTTGTGTTGACATTTAATGAACTTCCGTAGACGTTCAAGTGGGAACTGTAAATTCACCCGTAAATTTTTTGTATTGGTTACAAAAAACTCATAATACGGGGATTGTAAAATAGGTACTCGGAATGCTAAAAATGGTACACTAAAACGAATAATTGTGTTATTTAAAATCTTTGTGTATGCAGAGTAATATCTTCACTTGTATACGTAAGATCGACGGAATCCTTGTTTTGGTTTCAACACGAGTTGAAGGAGTAACATAAGGAAGGAATGTTTAGTACGGTCCATCTCCATGTAGTACTATTTTTACCCAGTCACTTTCGAAAAGAGGTGTCGTCACGACAACTGTTCTTGATGTTATACTCGGTGTACACATTAAATTTTAAAAGATCATCGGTGTAATTTCTCATTACACCATTTTTCTTTTTCTTTTTTAATTAAAATTACAAAATAAAGTGGGTTATATCAGTTTGATCGTAAAGTTGTATATTGGTTACATTTTGAATGACTGTATCAAATATTTAGAAAAAAGTATGAATCAGAAGTTTTAGGTCACACACCAAATATGAATCTCGTGTGTAGTTAAACTTGATCGGTGGAAAGTTGATGTTAGACGCGTACTTCGATCATCGATGGTATGTCCTGTCACTTTGTCTTCTGTTAGGACGATATACTATTAAAATGAATGTCCAGTAATTCTTATTGAATGAAATGAAGGATATCACTCATTTTAAACCATCTCTTTGAAATTTCATAGGGACACACACGAGTCAGTAGTCAGTACAGGCTGAGAAACACTGGAGTACCTAACGTCGGGTGGTCCTAGGAGACAGGTACCGTTAAGAGATCCGTTCTTATGACCTCACCCAAGGGTACGGGAGGAGGTCCCCTAGAAGGGTTGGGTCCCTAGTTTGGGTCCAGAGGGTGTAACGTCCACCTAAGAAATCGCAGATTCGGTGATCCCTTCGGGATAAAAGGGGAGTCTTTTAAGAAGTGTTTGTTCATTACAGTCCCATTAAGGAACCACGATGTCACCAATTGTGACCACGAAAATGAGGTTTCCCGTCTCCAAGTTAGGGACCAGTCCCTTGATCCTAGGGTGTTCGGTCTCCCATGTCTGTTGTTTGTTGTTGTTTTTGTTTTTGTTTTTTTGTGTTTTTTCTCATTTCAGTGTTGTAGACTTAGTGATCTCTGTCCTTACACACAATGACAAACAATGTCAGTATTCTGACGTAAACTGTTACTACTGAATATCGTTAATTTTTTGTGACGTACCTCTTTTTAACTAAGTTTGTTCCGTTTAAGTACTACTTTGTCCAATTAGTCACTCTTTATTAAAATTAAAAATACCGAGTGTGATGGGGGATCACCCATATTCTGTATTAGATGAAAGTTAAGGAAAAGGAACCATTTACTTTTTAGACTACTAGTATTTTTAATTACTACAATAGGATTGAGTAGCAAAAAATTTTTACCGAATAAGATTTGAATCTACTCTTACTACTAAGAGTTCCGTGTGGGAGGAGACGGAGGAAAAGAGGGAAAAAGATGAGGGTGTATGAATGAAAATCCACTATATAAGTCTTTTCCTTTTTACCTCCAATGACAAAGTTTGCGAGACCTATGATTCCTGATTTAGAATCTAGAATCTGGTTCCATAGTGTGAAACAACTTTTTGAAATAAAGGGTAGTCTGACGATTCATTCACAATCCTTTCATTATGGATAAGATGAACCTCATTATGGGTTCTCTATCCTACCCTACTCAACGTGTTCTTTAGACAAAATTAAAAAGAGGAGATGGGTTCTGGTCTAGCTCTGCAACCACAATTCAAGTCACTTTTCCTTACCTCTGAATCCTCGGTTTCTTCCTGAAAAGTTTCCGATTCATATAGACTAGTTGAATAAGGAGTCCAGACTTAATCAGACCTTCGTAGAGGGGACATGAGGGTCAAAGGACACGTAATTAATAGAGGTGAGGAGAATGACATTGATCGTGTTAGTAAACCAATTGAACAACCTGGGATGTGATAAACTTCTACCCGTAAGGTCGATCGTTTACCATCAAAATCCACGATTTGTGTCCAAAGAGGGTCCTTATTTTCGTCCGTGTGAGTCCAAGGTGTGTCTCGACTACTCTTCCTAATGGTATGGACGACACAATCATTGAAGGTGGGGTCCTTACCGTACATGCTAAATAAAGTTAGTGACTGTCACCTGTTTTTAGACTTTTAAGAATGATTGTTTGACACGTAGGTTGTTTCTTTTCACAATCCGACTTAAGGAACTAAAGGAACAGACGACAGGGGGTCGAGAAGACGGGGTGATTTACGTACTCCTGTGCGACGTCAGACAAAGAATATGAGGGGGTAGTGATCAGTCACTTGAGGTATTCCAGTCCCTGAGATGAGTTAATAGTTCGTTTCAGGGACTAAGTGTCTCGTATATTTTCAGGTTCATTATTTTGTTTGATCCAGTTTATGACTACAAACTTTACATAGTAATTGAGTAAATTAGGAGTCTGGGTAAGGTGTGTACTCCTTTTACTACTTGATTCTCACTGGTGAATGTCCCTGAAGGGACCACCAGGTCACCGATTTTCTGAGACTCGAGGGTTTCACCCCCAGGACCCCAAGTTAGAAACGAGTGTAGTACGTCTAGACTCTAGAGACGAGTCTGGTCTAGAGACAAACTAGTACGTGTGTCGTTGTTTCTAAAGGGAGAGACGTTGATTCTGGACCTTGTCGGTTTTATTTTAAATTTTTCCTTTTCTCATTGGTAATGTCATATTGTTGTCATTTAGAGTTTACAAACGGTACTACTATTTTATCGTGTCTTCAATTCCTTTCCAAAGTACCAGTACATCTTCACGAAGTACCTTTTCCTTTTAATTTGGTACAGTGGAAATAAAAGGAAAACCCTGACAGTTGACTTTTTCATATATCAGAATAATTTTGTTTATTCCGTCCTTTTTATACGTTATAAACTAAATTTTTAACCGTATATATTAAGACCGAAGGGACTATCGAGTCAACCATTTCTTAGGCGGATGTTCTGTCCTCTGGGGCCAAGTTAAGGATCCAACCCTTCTAGGCGACCTCTTCTCTATCCGATGGGTGAGGTCATAAGAGCCCGAAGGGACCACTGAGTCGACCATTTCTTAGGCGGACGTCACACCCTCTGACCCAAACTAGGGACCCAACCCTTCTGGGGAACCTCTCCCTCTCCGTATGTATTAAAACTGGAGTTTGATAGACAAGATACCATTCGGTAAAAGAGAGAGTATAACGTGTCTAGTAACACGAGACTTTACAAGAACACTGAGACTTTATGTTTGAATGATTGTTTACATAATTAAGGAATAAAACGAGTATCATAATGACGTAGTTGATTGAGACTCATTCTCTCAGGCAACGGGGGAGGGTGGGGTCCTTAAATAAAGTTGTACTCACATTTCGTATGTGACAAGAACTGAATTTTAAAGTATTTTATATGTATCTTCAGTCAGAAAATTTCTACGTAAAATCTCACTCTTACAGTTCCAGAACTTCGTCCATTTCCAAACTCAATCTCTGTGACATACCTGTTGTCCTGATGTAGTCCCGTATAAAAAAGAGCCGATAAAGATTTCTGTGAAATGTACAAAAGACCGTTGAAATGTAGAGGTAGAAAAAAAAGGAAGTAAAAAAAGGTATTCTAAACATTTATAACTGTAGTGTTAATTTCTGTCATAGTTGATGAGGAAGTATATTGTGAGTACTTTAAGAACCACCATTTTTACAGGAAACTTATGGGTCGTGACATTAATCTGTACTCATCTGAGTGTCTTCGATAAAGAGGTAAAGAGGACTAAAGAACAAACTACCTACGGCATTTTGAAGTACCGGACTTGACTGATATCATGTTTTTTACTTTTATTCGGAAATTACTAAACTTATTGCATTGACAGAATTACTTAAGACAGAAGCCTTACCATAGAATCTTGAGACTTACTTCCCTCCTGACTTTTTGTCATTTTTAAGTAGTGACCCTAACGGTAACATGGTTCCATGAATTCCGTGGCAATTATTTGAATACGTTTGTTTTTTCTTTTGAGCGTATAAATTCTAAGACACTCCCCTGCACATTCCCACAGAAGACTTAAGTAGGACTTGTCCTTATCCCCTTTAAAGACTTACGGACAAGGACATACCTTGTGATTAATACTCACTACCATGTGGTGGTTTTTGGTCACTTGAACATTGTAAAATTTTTTAAGTCGATTCAATTTTTACTAGATCTGATACCCAAAGAATGAAGTTCGAAATTGAGTAACAAACTTCAACCTTTAAGTAACATTCCGGACAATACACATTTGAATCGGTACATAGATATTTATCCAGGTGATAATTCGTTACTATTTTTAAGGGGTAAACAAGTGTGGAAGGGGAGGAGGAGGAATCACGTTACAAGTCTAACTCTCGAACTCTTCTTACGTTTTTAGACTTCATTGACAAAATCCCCCTTTTTTTTTTTTTTGAATAGACACCAGTGTGTATCCGGACGGACGGGTATTCCGTTTGCCTCTGAGTGTCGTCTGGAAGAAGTAAGGAAATGGGTTGTCGATCTTGTGGGTACATAAACCTCTAATGTGAGGGGTTGGAAGTGTCTAGGAGTGGACGGAGTTGTCTTCGAAATCAGAATAAAGGATTGAGAGGACGTTAGGTCGTACACTCTGGATCCGAGTAAGTTTTGGACACGAAGTCTTTGATTTCTATGCTTTATTCCTACGGAAGACCTTACTTGTCGTCCTCAATGGGTATCTGTCGGTTCCCCTCGTAGTCGTTAGTGTCACGTCACACGCTACGTATGTCACAGGCGTCACTTCAACCACTGCAACTCAGGGTCGGCACAAGGATCGACGGAGAGGGAGACCGCCAGGACTTCTGACACAATCTATATAGTATTGGGTCATTTATGATGACGCCTAATTTTGTCGGTTTCGACCAAAAGTGACGAACGATTTTTATTTCAGATTTAATCTTTTCTTTCACCTCCAATTCTCAATTACCGGACCCCCCCTACTTCTCCAATTCTTCGTCGATAGAGACGTTTAATTCGTCCCAGTCTCCTCCTCTCGTTACTTCGACCGATTAGAGAACTAGTTTCTTGAAGATGGTTCAAATTCCCGGAAATTTCTCCCTCAATTGAAGTGTAATCTGTCGATTGAAGTTGATCCGTCGGATCACACGGATGATCCCTTTTTTGAAATCTCGATTCTTAGACTTAAATTAAGGTCAAGATTAACATATTTTGGCATGTTTAAGTAAATGGAGGAGGTGGATGATTTTGTACCAGGGAATCTGTAAAGTTTCCAAGAGAGATCGTGATTTGAACCGACTTGTAAAATAATAACTCTACCCAATTTAGAATGACGACATACGAAGGAAGATGACCTTTCAGGGGAAGACATTATAAGAAATTGGAACATTAGTGACAAGTTATGAGTTATAAAGTAGTAAAGTAGAAATGACAACTCTTTTCCCTATAATACGTATATCATAATATACGGGTCGTAGATACGGTTACAAATTTATAGATTTATTCCTTCTTTAAACAACGAGTACCATGGACGAAAGGGGGGTTCTAATAAAGTGGACGAGTAATTTTCTTTTTTTTCTTTCTTTAGAATTTTAACGGTATGAGGATTATTGGTTTTGGACCAATTGTAAGGTCGTGTATAAACAAGACTATTTCTGTTTTCAGGAATCTTTGCCAATTTATGCAAATGTGAAAAAGTAAATAATACAGTGACGTACCACGAAAGGACCAACGAAATATCTATTATTTATAAGAAACGTTTGGTTTACTGTGTTTGTCCGTGAAGAGGACCGACCGGATGGTCGATCGTCGATGTGGAGATGTTGATGATATGTAGTAGATAAGTTAAGAAAAGGAACTAATGATCAATGAAGCTCAAAGTTTGTACCGTTAGGGTCCTTTTAAGTCCACGATTTTCGAACTCCTGAGGTGATTATCCTTTCCGGAGACAACTATAATTGTCTGTTCTACTGTCTACCTCCCTCTCGTCGACTTTAAAAGTCGCTCCGTTTGTTTTTGTTCGACGTCAACGAGGTCCAAACGGGAGAGTTAGGTTGACAGAGTGACCGTGTCAAAACAGACTTTAGGTTTGGTGGTCTTTCCTTTTTACTTCAAAAAAAGTGTGACGCGTACGTCACACACTATTTACTCCTTTGTTAGTCTATAATTCTCAAGACGGAGGGGGCTTATTCGTAGGAAATTGTTCAACACGGTGTGATGTGTTGAGGTTCTTGCACGGCGAGTCGACCGTCCTCACCGTGGGGCACTTCAATGCGTCGTGTTCTAGGATTTGTGAAACCCAATGTCTTATTTTGAAGTCAAATCGTAAACATTTTTATCAAATCGTGACAGATTGTGTTCGTTTTAATTGAGAAGAAGAAGAGAGAGAGAGAGGGATATATATATATTATATATATTACGATTATTTTAGTTTTATATACTAATAGGGTTTGTAGGGTAAAAGGATGGTTGACAACTGTTTACTTCTAAACGAGATGAAATTTTTAGATACGGGGTGAAGTCTTTCGATACAAATTATAGTAAATAAAACAACTTGTACTTTACTGTTAGTATCGAAAGGGTGTGTTTTCTACAAGTAAGAAAAATCTGAATGTCTCTCCGTCATAGAAACGTTTTAGTCTTTTGTCATTAGACGTTATAATTTATTCCGAGTCTTAATGTAATCCGACAAAAGACGTGAGATTGGGAGGGGTGGTGGGATCTGGTCCTAATCATATAAATTCGTCTATTTCTTCGTCTCCAGTTCACTCCTACAGGTTCGATCATAGACCGTCCCGATGTCTAGTTCACGTCTCTCGGACCGGGGTCTGAGGTATGCGGGTGGTGTGCAGAGGTGTATCTGTTTTAGGAAATCGAGGACTCTTAATCCTTCATCTAGATTCGGTATTCTGTAATAAGACGGGTGTTTCGTCGTAAGGATGGTAAAACTTTCAGTTAACAGTGCATTGTCCATTCGTTGACTGATTTACGATGAATTATAACGACGTTTCGTCCCCACGCGGAGGAGGTCTTCCCGCAGGTACTGTGACGAGACGGTGGGGTGACAGCCAGAGGTTCGGTGTGGTCGAGGATGTCTAGTTCCGGGTCCAGATTCCGAATATCCGAAGGGTCCACTTCGATCGCCATTTCTTGGACGGACGGTTACGTCCTCTGTATCCTCTGCGTCCAAGTTGGGGGTGGAACCATTCTAAGGGACCTCCTTCCGTACCGTTGGGCGAGGTCATAAGAACGGACCTCTTAGGGAACCTGTCTCTCCGGACCACCCGATGCCAGGTATCCCAGTGTTTTTCAGCTTGTACTGACTTCGCTGACTCGTCCTTGCGTGATTTCAAATGTCAGGGTTCCGACTCGTGGTGTCACAGAGTGTAAGGTTTACTTACTTGTCTAGCTTGAAAGTTTTTACCATCCGAGTTCCGAAATTGCTCGGTCTGTCACCGACATGTGTCGACCTCATGCGTCTTTCCTCTGACAAATTTTGAAGTTTGGGTTAGAAGTGTGTGATAGAAGTTTGAAGACGATTCTTCAGGACGGAACTATGGGAGACATGTCCAACACGTGAATTTTCCTGGTTTATGATTCGTGGTCTCCTTCGTCCGAAATCAAAGAGAACAGGAAAATCGTTGGTACTCCGAGGTTATCAATACAAGGAGTTGAAATTATTACTATTAAACGAGTTATGATTGACCGACTGTATAATTTCTAAGGTAGGAGATGGAGTTCTAAAAACCGGCTTAAACTTTATTTTAACGAGTTCTTTGGTTTAATTGTACTTCAATTTCTAAAGTTATAAAGTGTCTAATAGTTAAGCCAACATTCAATTTATTAGAATTCTCTAGGTTGACCTCATATTGAGTCATGTACATTAAAAAAAGTAAGAAGACACTAAAGTCTAAAATAAAACAGGACACGATAAATCGGTCTCCTCTTTACTGGTGTTGTTGAGTCTAAAATTATGTTGATCTGACGTTCTTCTAGGTTGGTCAGGTAAGACTTCCTCTAGTTGAGACCCTAAAGAAACCTTCCTTACTGCGATTTCTTCTTTGAGGTCATGAAACCGGTGGAGTACACTTCTCAACTGAGTAACCTTTTCTGAGACTACGACCCTCCCTAACCCCCGTCCTCCTCTTCCCCTGTTGGCTCCTACTCTACCGACCTACCGTAGTGACTGAGCTACCTGCGCTCAGACTCACTTGAGACCCTCAACCACTACCTGTCCCTCCGGACCGCACGACGCTAAGTACCCCAGCGTTTCTCAGCCTGTGCTGACTCGCTGACTTGACTTGACTTGACTCGACTTTCTCCGTGTTTAAATGCGTGATTCCGGTTTCATAATAAACTATCTTGTGGACACATGTCATTATGACCCAGTTTAAGTAGGTGAAGTAGGTCCTTCGGACTCAGAGATTTTGTTACACTAGTTTGTAAATTTCTTATATTTACGACCTGACTCCCGGACGACCGTTGCACTCGATTATATAATACATCTTTATATAGACTTGGTTTTTTTACAATGTTTTAGTATTTTATTGACTAAATTTGACAGGTTCATTTGTTGCCGAAGAAACTCTTTTCCTTAAACGACTGACCCTGTGTCTCCAACACCTGTGAAAAGTTCCTCATGGGGAAACAACTTAAAACATTACACGTTCATGATGAATAGTTTTTGGTTTTTGTTCTTTTGATTTATTTTAGTGGATTTCTTTGACTTACACGTAAAACTTATTGGGATAAAAGTTTCATTATTACAGAGTAGTTCTGTTAGAAATTAATTTTAAGTCTTGTTTCTAATTGAGTGTCGTTTCAGATACCCCTTTTCCTACGGCATTTAGATTGTCACGTCTTTTTATAAGGAAGGTATATTTGACTTTTGTATGAAGTCTTGTCATACTAGAAAGTTAATTCACAAGACGACCCCACTACCTTACAAGGTTTAGAATTGAATCTACCGCCAAAGTATCGACATGTGTAAACAGTTTTGAGTTCGACGTGTGAATTTTACTCACGTACATTAACATACATTTAAATTTCAACTAAATTTTCTTTTTTCATATCATACACGGTACTCGAATGACTCCCTTCCTTTGCCCAGAATTAAATCCCTTTGTCCCAAGAAATAAGATTCGGACTCACTCATTAACGATCCTAAACCCCCGTCCTCGTTGTGTTAAACTGGTCTGTGCTCTCTTAGATTCGTCACCTCGTCACGTTCTCTTTACTCTTTTCTCCCCTTTTTGGTTCTCGGTTGTTCCACCCCGTGTGGTAAACGACGATTTGAGGATTGAGTTATTTTTAGTGATTTGTACGTTTTACGAACGTTGATTTTCTGGAACAGACCCAATATCGTGCATGTTACGGTCTTGGTGTATGTGATTTCCTTTGGAGTTCTGGAATTTGATGATTATTTACCGGTTTGAAACCCGTCCTGTAACTTGAAAGTCTCGGATTTCTTGATCTATCGATCTACGTAAATCAATCTTGAGATTCCACGTCCTTAACTGTTGACTAACTAGGAATTTTAACTGGACCTACAAGTGTATGATATGTCAAAGTACATTAGGAGTCTTTACACGTGTCTTTGGATAGTTCACCGTCTTGTGTCTGGTTTTCCGGTGAGATATCAGTTCTCGAGAAAAGTATGTAGTGTCAATTCTCAGACCTTAGGAGTCGTAGGTCGTCTCGAAGTGTGGAGACGTAAGTGCAACCCACTTAGTTGTACAGAGAATTAAACGAGACCATCACATGCTTCGTCACAGAAATTCCGACTACATCCCGGTAGTTCCTGTCCGCTGGAACAGAGGGAACCGTATGAGAGAGAGATTAGGGGTGAACTTCCGTACGTCAAGACAGAAAGGACTCTAAACTCCCGACTGATTTGTTTCACCCCCTAAATTACTATACCTTGTTTCTCATGTATTACGAAAGTTTTTTTTTGCTGTTAGTTTTCTTTATGTGTGTGTAAAATTTTTGGACTTATTTAAGGATTGAGACATCCTGAGTTCAGTTCGGTTTATAGCGGTGTAGAGTCCCCTAAGGACGAGAAGAGATAGTTCCCGGCCTGGTCTTTCAGTCTGTCAAAGACAGAAATTTTGGAGATGTGACCCTTTAAAAATAGACACGGTCTAATTTATAGAAAGTTGACTTTATTTAAGACATGAATACTGAGACCTCCACCTTGAAACGTTTGGTATAAAGACGAGAAGGTCCCGAGTGACAATTGGAGACATGTGTCCACCAACGAATTCAACGTTCCTACCTGAACGAAGAAGTCCGAAGATCGGGTGGGCTTCACGGACAGTCGTGATGGGTTAGTTATAGGGTCGGCGTGCAAGTAGATTGTCGTCGAATGAGGTGTGGTTCTTGGTCAAACCCAAAAAAAAAAACACCTTTATACTTTGTAAATAAAATCTATAGTCTGTTCTTGTCTCGATTCATTAGGTCAAAATGACGTCGTAATATTTTTGGCAGGGAAGTGGTGTCACATTCCAAATTTACGTTCACGTGTTCTCCTGGACACTATATTTTACGTCCTTCTGTCGATGACGGGACGGTTCGCGGAGGTCAGGGAGGGGTCCAGGATGACATTATGACCACCAGGGTTCTCAATGTCTTCATTTAGTAAATTTTATTATTGTTGTTTCGTTAATTTTTCTGTTTAGTTTTACGGAGTCATTGACATACAGGTTGAGTTTGAAATAGATAAATTTACAACATAATCGGAGGGTGATTGTTTAGAAATAAAGTGAGTTTGAACCTTGTTATTTAGAAGGTATGACTACATAGAAGGAACGGATTAGTTAAGTCTCCTTTTTTAGTTTTACTAATCATTTCTTTTTACATCCCCCAATTATGTGGAAAAATTAAAATTTATAAAAATTCCAAATTTTTAACGAAGTTCAAAAATTAAAGACCAGCCTTTTGTAATAGACTTACTTATGGGATTACCGTTTGACGACATTTTACAAAAGTCGACGTAAACCCCGTTTCCCCTTCCCTAATGGAAGTTTCGTGGGGTCGAAAGAAATACTCCACCAGTCACCATGTGACCAAACATAGTGACGTTGTAGGTACTTCACTAGATTCAACGAAAAGGAGGTCGTCTCGAAATACAGTCTTCCCGTAATACGAACTAGAGGTTTAAATCGGCTGTTAAATGACTACTCTAAGGATTGGAAACCCAACGAGACTATAAAACTGTATAAACGGCCCAAGACCCAGTGTAGGACCTTCCGGTGGTATTGAAGACCTAGGACGTACGGACGTTACGTCCTGGAGACCTAGTGATGCTTAAAGTGACTCGGATCCGAAAGGGTCGTAAGGTCCGTACGGGGGAGGGTAAGGTCCGTAAAGAGGTCCTTTTAATGGTTCGTAAGGGGGTCCTTTCGGTGGACCTTTTGTCGGTAGGACTCTTGGACTGACAGTAGATCAAAGAAGGAGGGAGACCCGAGAGGGTACAAGAAGGGCTCGGAAGAATTGGGAAAGATGGGAAAGAGACTAGGACCCGAGAAGTGCAAAAGTGAGTGTGAAAGAGGCTACAAGTCGTTAAAAGACCCGGGAACCGACTTGAAGGAAGTCGTGACGTGATCGTAGAAGTAGTATTAGGTCGAATATCCGTTCCCGTTCTAGTACCCGTCGGAGAAGGGTTGCCGGGTCTTCAGACACACGAAAGGGGACGGTGAATGAACATACCGACTCGACTTAGTCCTAAATAAAGTCATCGATAGTGTCAGAGTCTACCGTCGTAAACCGAAGACATTAAACTACTTCTGTGACCGAGAGAACCGTATGTTTTGACGGTTTGCTCCGAAATCAAGCTACCGTAGACACTTGTTCAGTTACCGAAAGACCTCAAGTGGTAGTGAATCCCGTAGTTACCGTCGGTAAAAAAATAGTAAACGGACTAGGTAGTAGAGGAGTCAATAGAGATGTAAGAGTAGAGGGTAAAGGACTCTCCGTAGTCGTAGACCAAGTTAGTGGAAGTGACAGTTAAAGATCTAGTGAAAGGAGTGAACTACCCAAACAGAAAAACAAAAGGAGGCGGAAGAATCATAGACAAAAAAGAAGGAACCATAAAAGAAGGCTAAATCAAAATACTCGTCGTCCATCATAAAATGGGGGTTACGAGAGGTGGATGAGGGGGTCCTACGTGTAAAAGAGTCACCCGTCTAGCGAGACCAGGACGAATGCGTAAAAGTGCTGCCGAGCTTCGAGTGAGTGAAACGCGCCCAGGTACCAGGTCTCCGCCGACCACGCCGGGCTAAGGTCCGGACCCGTCGCACTAGTGTATTTCGACGGTACTCCGTCTTGTCTGATCTTGGAAGGACCGGTGACCGAGGCGGTCGGGTTGTTAGAGTACTGGGGTCCAGGAAGTGGACAAGTAAGGATGAGGGAGATGGTGGCGGGACGCGTGACGAATTTTTGAAGATCTTTACACCGACAAACACGACGACGGACAGAGAGGTAGGTGTGTAAGAAAATAATTGAGTCTTGGTCAATTACTCCCTGGTAGGAGGAAAGTTCCTCCGCCCTCGACAATCGGAGACGTTCCTCAGAAAATCTTATCTTATAAGAGAACGCACACCGGTAATTTATCTTGTACTAGGGACTGCGACCGACTTTCTTGGTCAAACTAACAGTCTCGTAGGGGGACCTTGGGGGTAGTCTCCCGATCTGAGCGAAGTCTCAAGACCTAGGGTCGACCCCCAGGAAGAGAGTCACCGATTTAAAATTATTGGAGTTGAAGAAACAAAGACTAGGGTCTGAGTCCTCTTACTGTTCCTCAAATATTAATTTTCCACACCATTACTACTACTAAATTATCCATTCAGTACAGCTTGAGAACGCTGAGGTACCTGATATCGGGTGGCCCGAGGAGACAGGTACCTTAAGAGGTCCGTTCTTGTGATCTCACCCAAAAGTAAAGGAAGAGGTTGATTTTCCACATAGTCTCGATGTTTGTCTTTTATATCGAAACTAGACGAGATCGTGTCACACACGAAGGATCTCGACGATCCAGACGTCACGGGACTTCAAGAGAAGAGAAGGAAATCAGTGGATTCATTGTTGGACTGCACACTGTCGAGTGTCCACAAGTGTCTTGACGGTCTCCTTGCCTACTCGGGTCGGACGTGTGACGGACCATGGTGGGGTGGGGAGACTGGGAGGTGTGAGTCGTTCTGTGTTTCCTGTCGATTCTTCGTCCTCCCGTCGACACGGTCAATTCCTTTACGGTTCAGATCTCGACGGGTGTGTTCGTGGAGTCAGGGGTCCACAGACCCTCGGGGAGGTGAACTGTGGCCGCCTTCGGTGTCACGGGTATAGGTTATTAGTTTGAGTCCTAAGTTTCCGTTAAATGACCATAGTTTCACTCAAAGTGTCTTCAGTCCTGGTTGGGACATGCTTGATTCTGGGTGGGAAGGAGTAGAAAGTTCCGTCTCCTGGAGTCGATCTACGAGAAATCTTTTGTTAGACTATTATGCGAGTTTCATTCGGTGTGGGTTCACACTTACTGGGTTTGTCTTAAAGTGTTAGTACCATTTTGAGGGTTGTTGATATGTTGGTTGAAGAAGGGTCGGTCCATTAGAGGTTATGGGACTACTTTCTAAATCCCAGGTCGTTAAGACATGTGTCGAACCGTTATGAAACTCCATTGTTGAAGTGTGTAAACCCGTAGTTTTTATTAGATATCTTTTTTCGTACGACGTGTGTAGTTATAATTCCTTCCACTAAAAGGACGGTCTCCTATGTTTATAGGGCAGAGTTAGAAAGAGTGAAAGTGATATTTAGTAAAAGTCATCTACACTCTTGTTATTCTGAGAACTATGACTCGTTTTACCCGTTGTAAAGACATCAAGTGTTAGTGTAAAAAAAGTTCTGTTGACAAGAGGTTGTCTTCAACATACTAATTGAGATATTATATTTACTGTCTTATTTATCATACTATTACACTTTGTGGATGTTAAAATATTAATATTACACTTAGAAACCTGAACCTAACGTTGCACATAGACCCCGAGATTTTCTGTCTTAGAAACCCTGAACGACCATCAGGTCATCAACTCTGAGGTGTGGAGGTGATGACACCCCACACCCAACGTTGGGACCAGCCCTTTCATTAGGGTGTACGGTGCGCCTCTCCGGGGTTTTAATTTATTCATTTATTTACACAACCCCCCCCGTCTGTACTAGAAAAATATTTTTACTTACAATCACACAAATATATGATTTTCGTTTATAAAATTAATTTCGTAAGACTGATATGTACGGTCGATTGCCGTTTTACTTCATCTATACATGGTTCGTCTTTTTTAATAGAGTTCATAAACAAAATTAGACGGTATTTGATGTCTCTATGGATAGTTGTTAGTCATATTCCTTGTATCAACTATGAGTCGTATGATTATGATAATTACAAATTTTATAATTGTAAGTGACCAGTATTAAATGTATTTATATATTGGGATTAACCGGACTACTAGGTTTACTTGATTAGTTCATTTGTGAAATGTCATTTCCTCATATACACACGTAAGAATTTTATAATTTTAACAATATTTTCTCCTTTGCACGTTCAAGATAAAAGAAGAAAGTAATATACACACACACGTACGTGTGCGCACGAGTCAGTGAGTCAGTGTAGGTTGGGTACACTGGGGGTACCTGACATCGGGCAGTCCGAGTAGACAGGTACTCTAGAAGGTCCGTTTCTATGACCTCGTCCAACGGTAAAGGATGAGGTTCCCTCGAAAGACTGGGTCCCTAGTTTGGGAACAGAGACCGCAGAGATCGCAACCATCCACCTAAGAAATGATGAAGCGGTGGAGCCTTCTGTCATTTGGATTTGTAGACGTAAAATTTCAGGATGGACTCCCCGAATTCCTCACTTTCCGACGAGTGACTACTCCTGATCGAAGGACCGATAGGCTCAGGGTGACGTGTGATTGTGTCATTCCTGGGCGACCGCGTTCGGGACGGTGCTGCCCTCCACCGTGACCCGAAGAGGTGGCGGAGAAATACCGGGTCAATGTTGATTGGGCGACAATAGTTAAGTCGTCGTCTTTTGTTTTCCGATCACATAGACGTGCTTGGTGCTCCCGTCCGTAAAATTTTTCGTATATGTCCCTTGAACAGACCGTCAGGCCACAAGTTCTGAGGTTCGAAGGTGACGTCCCCTGTGTCCAAGTTAGGGACCAACCTTTGTTCGACGTACCACATCGGTTTTGTTCTTACATTTTATTTTGTTTTGTATTCGTATATTTTCCGTGAGTTTTGGGACTGGGTTCATCACGGCTTAATAAACAGACTAATGTCTCTTGTTTAATAGAAAAGTGGTCAACATCTTTTCTTACTTTAGAACGGTAAACATTGTTACACCTACTTGGGTCCCTATGTTACGATTCACACCATTCGGTCTGTGTCTTTCCGTACCACAGTGGATACACGTCTTAGAATTTTTGCTAAACAAATTTCATTTTGAGCATTGTCTAATCTTTCCACCAATAGTCTCAGACTCTCCTCCTCCCTTTCTCTTATATACTGGTTTCCTATATTTGAAAGTCTTCTATTCAAGACCATTGGATTACATGTTGTCGACAAAGACCATTGGATTACATGTTGTCGACTGATATCAATTGTGTCACATATGAACTTTAAACGATTATTCATAAGAAAGACTGGTGGTCGTGTTTTTGTTGTTTCCATTCCTGTCTACAACCGAACACCATTAGTAAAGTGTTACATATGTATGTAGTTTTGTAGTGGAGTATGTTAAATTTATGAATGTTAAAAATAAACAGTTTTCAATTTTTTAAAAGTGACGCTACTGAGTTAATTGTTATCCTGTAAACAAAGGATCTCACGGAAATATCCTAGGATCTTTTATTTCGTTTACTGAAGTTAAAATACGGACTAAAAGAAAAGTACATCTTTTATCATACGATCAAAGATTTGGTGCTATATGAACTACGATCCTTATATTGGTTCTACTGATGTCAGTTCTAAGAGACTCTCTCATTTTTTTTTTTTGGGGGTTGAGTTGGTTGTGTCTTACGACCCGTCATTGTGAAGTATGCTTCCTACAAGAGAACGGTTGTACAGTATTAAGTTTTCAATCTTTTATATAGTAAAATTGAACATTTGTGGTAGTCATAGTCGTCAACATACCCTCTCCCCTCTGTTCCTTCCTTTGCAGTTACTTCTTTTCTGCTTCAAACGGAACGGACGGTTCAGTTCCTTATGCTTGAGCTCGGATTCGAGTGGTCCTAGTGTGACCCACAAAAAATCTTATTACACCGTTCCACCTTTTACTTCTCTCACTCTCTCTCGTACGTGTACACACACACATTCACTTCTATCTACACAAGAGACTAATTACGTTTTTTTTGTTCATGTCCTCGCCCATTCTCGGGTGTATGTTTCTATTGACCTTCCTACTCTTTGTCCTTATCCAATCCTCTTCGTCTCCTTAAAGACTCCAAGTTAGGTGACCGAATCATTGTCTGACTTACAGATTCCCCCACCCCTCTCTTCATTTACCGTCCGTTGAGTCAATTACAATCACATTAATTATTTCTTTTCTTTGTGACCTTTATGACTACGTTCCCTCCCCTCTGTCGTTTTACTTATATAAGGTGGCATTCTATTTTTGACTAAAGTTTTACAGAAGTTCTGTAGATTCGTCTGAACCATCCGTTAACCTCTCTGGACTTTGGGTCCTGTTTCCGGAAGAATAATTAATATGACCTTTCGATATATTTTAAAGTCTTATGACGATGATGAGTCGTCAACACGGGGGGGGGGAAAAAAAACTCTTAACGAATTCCCGGTTAAAATTCCGGATTTTTCCTTTTAGTCAAGGTTCTAATTTATTAGTATCGAAGAAGAGTTACTTTTCAAAATTTTTTCCTTAGTCTATATTACCTCCGGGTCTCTTTGACTGAGCCGGTTCCAGTGTCAAAGAATTGGGAACTCTTTTTTTATTCAGTTACGACCAAGGATGAGTAATAAATGGTCTTAACCGAGTTTAAAGAGTCATAGGTCGCTATTTTAGGTTAGAAAAAATAAAGACCGAAGCGACGATCCGAATGTCCTAGAATCAAGGGACTGGTTCCCGACTTAGGTCCGTCACCTAAGGTCGGTGAGTCGTCACTTTTACGACTCAGGATTGGGGACCTGGTGGTGGCTTAAGGGTTTTAAGTCAGAAATTTTATTTTTAAATGACGGGTGACTGTTAAATTTTTATTATTACTGAGTGTTCCGATTTCTTTAAAGAATTTAAAAGTTCTCGTTATGTCTAAAGTTTACACTAATCAAAATACCTTTGGTTGTCTAAATTTTGACGAAACGAAGTAAGTTGTAAATTAAAGAAATTTCATAAATAAATCTTTTTACAGTCAGGTTTTTTTTTCAGACATTCCCTTATTTCATAACTATGCATGATGTTATACCTAATTGGAACTTTTGTACGAGTCTGTGGTTTCGGCATAATACACTAAGGCACATGTACTTTACGGGTCTTATCCACTTGTGTGTCTCTGTCTTTCACCGATTCACCACCGGTCCCCGACTCCCTCACTCCTCTCTCTTCTTGACGACTTCTACGTCCCAAAGAAAAAAGTCCACTACTTTTTCAAGACATTGATCTATCACAACTATCGACGTGTTGAAGCACTTATACAATTTTTGTGTCTTAATATGTAAAATTTTTCTCACTTAAAATATACACTAAACATGTAGTTTTTTACCTTCGTAAACCAAAAGGAAAGTATAAGTCATTCAAAAGTATAAGTATAAGTAAAAATAGACGTTTCACCTCTAGTCTTGTCGTTTTCTTTCATTTCCCCTTTATTAATAGGTATAATGAACTAATAAAAATCATACATTGTAAGACATAATGATATAATTAACCTAAAAATCGTTTACTGATATTTAGGTACTTGATGTGTGAAGATTTCCTCTTTTTTGAAGTTTAATTTTCTGACGTATACTTCACAGATACCCGGTTCGTTCATTCACGACTGAGTGCAATGCCAAAATCGTGACGAGTTCACAGAAGGATCTCAAACCATACAGATTGGACCTTATTGTAAGAGGGGTGTGAGGTGAAAAGGGGAATAGAAAGTTTTAAGTCGAGGTTACAGTGAGGGGATTTTTGGAGAAAGGGATGTGACTAGACCTCCCTAGAAGGGGTGACTCTTACAGTCGGCAGTTGTAGGAGTGACTACGGAAACAAAAGATATATACTATTCCATCGACATGTACACTAAAATTAAGGTGGTGTAAGATGGATAGAAACGTGACCTCGGTTCGTGTATGTTCCGGTGACAAAGACGTTCCATGTGGGATGTTTTAGTAGACCTCTAGAATTCTGTTTTGTATTGTTTTTTGGTCCGACCCCGACTGTTGACAAATTAAATATTTACGGGTTTCTCAAGACTACGTGTTGGTATGTGATTGACGAGTCTAATATTTGTTCAGAAGTGTCTTTTATGGAAGATCAAGGATGATGAGTTATGTAGTCGTTGGGTGGGTCAATTTGCCCCTTTTCTAAGACTATTCTTTGTCTGTTCCAAACCGGTTCACAAGACTAAAGATTAGTGTCAGTCACCGTCCTTGGACTTGACTCTAGCGTTGGGAAAATCAAATTGGGAGTAGACTTGGTGTTATTTCTGTCGCGTCTGTCATGAAGTGTCCCCACCCCCCGCCCCCCGCCCCCAGTGACGGATTACCCCTATCGAGAGAATGTTGGTTTCCATTTTCTGACACGGTGGGTGATACTTTTCCTTACTGAAGAAATTTCGGTTTCGTTCTTATTGGCATACACGTTCGCAGCCCCCTTAAAATGACGTTTCATGAAAAGGAATCAGAGAGACTCCGTCACTCCTTTAATTCATCCATGTATGGGAGCTCACCTTTTGTGTTTTAAGTTAAATTATACATTTGCTCACATTGTATTAGATAAAAATCCGAATGACTTACTTTTGGTAGAACAAAGTTTGAGTGTGACCTCTCCAGTACCAGACTCCGTCACTGTGGAGTTTGCATAAAGGGGTAGACGAGACATCAAGGAAGAGTGACCTTGGGGTCTGCGGGGGTCTAGGTCCCCGGGTCCTCTCGTCCTCTCCTGGGACGGCGGGGTCTCTCCGTAAGGTAGAACTCCGTTTGATGTCAGGATTCGTCCTGAGGGCGTCTTCGGAGATTGATTCGTTGCCATTCCGTGGTAGGTGGAGGGCGTGACCTAAAGACCTTAGATACTACGCAGGTAAGCGAGAGAGAGGGGAAGGTCATAAGCATAAACGATAAGGGACACAGGTGCGAGAGGGAGGAGGAAAAGTTTAAATTTTTGTAAGGAATCGTCTATGGAAAGGAGACTGGTACCATGAGGTCCAAAAGGAAGAAAGTATTGTGTGGAGTGTCATTAAAGGACAAAGTGGTCTGTCCCTATGGACAGAACAAATGGACCAAATTACTTATGTATGATACGACAGTTGTTTATGGGTAAATTAACTTGACTTCGTACAAAATACTTACCTACCATTTTCCGTCTGTTTAGTGTTACCATGTCTTCTGACTCGAAACCGGAGCCCGAGGAAGATCGGATGCTGCCGGAGAAACCGGTGGTAGGTTACCATTCCCCACAGAGACTAAAAGGACTTCTCGAGAGACCAGAAGGGTAAGATAGCAAAGGGACGAAGAGACGCGACAAGTGACTTCTTCCGAGAGAATGGAGAGGAACGACAAGAAACCTTGAGACGTAACTCTACCCACGTAGAAAGGAAAGAGAAAGCGGTAAGTAAAGAGAAGAAAAGAGTCCATAACCCTTCCGGAGGGGTCTGTTGGTAAGACGGAAAAATGTAAAGCAAAAGAGTTCCTACCAAAACTAGTGGCGGAGGACATGTAATGCTTGGAGACAGGTATCAAGAAGTCCGTGAGAATAGTCTAGATTAGGGAACTTAGATAAACAGTAAAGGTCACATATTCCCTAAACTAAATCCGGTGTGAACTTACCGGTTCGCCAAAAGGGATGAAAAGAGGTTAAATTCAGACTTAAAACGTAATACTTCGAGTTCGACCTTAGGTCTAACGGCCTTCTTTATAGTTATTGGAGTCTATACGACTACTGTAGTGAGATTACCGTCTTTCGTTTCTCCTTGATTTCTCGGAGAACTACTTCCATTTTCTCGACCGAATTTAGGGTTGTAAGTTTTTTGATTCTAATATCGTAGGCCAGGGTAGTGGAGTACCGTTTGTCTACCCCCTTTTTTACCTTTGTCACTGTCTCAAATAAAAGGACCCGAGGTTTTAGTGACGTCTACCACTGACGTCGGTACTTTAATTTTCTGCGAACGAGGAATCTTCTTTTCGATACTGTTTGGATCTGTCGTATAATTTTTCATCTCCGTAATGAAACGGCTGTATTTGTTTCCAGGTATATTAGTTTCGATGCTAAAAAGGTCATCAGTGCTTACACTCTCAACCCTGGTATTTCTTCCGACTCACTTTACTTGACTACGAAAGGTTGACACCACGACCTCTCTGAGAACTCAGGGAAACTGTCCTTCCTCTAGTTTGGTCAATTAGACTTTCCTTTAGTTGGGACTTATAAGTAATCCTGACTTCGACTTCGAGGTTATGAAACCGGTGGATTACGTTTCTCGGTTGAAGAACCATTTCTGGGACTACGACCCTTTCTAACTCCCGTCCTCCCCATTCTCTCCTACTCTACCCACCTACCGTAGTAACTGAGTTGTCTGTGCTCAGACTCGTTTGAGCTCCTCTATCACTTCCTTTCCCTTCGGACCGTACGACGTTAGGTACCCCAACGTTTCTCAGTCTGTGCTGTCTCGTCGACTTGTTGTGCCACTGACTTGTTGTCCTGTCATTAGGGTTACTGGGAATTTCCAGTGATTTTTGTGTGACTGAAATGTCGTTATAGTAAAAGGAATCATATTTGATGTTTCTTTAGAATCTTTCGATACTTCTATATTTTTCGTGGGTATCAGAGTTCTGTGTTTCTATTGTAAATAACGGGAAGAAAGATCATAAAAAGATCTGATGTCTCGGAAGTTGGTGACCTAACACTGTCTGAGAATTTTTGTCTTTGGCTAAACGGGTTTTGTCTGATTCGGAGACTGTGACCGTATAACACTGTCGTGACCTTTGATTACGATAGGGCGCGATTCAGCGAAGTCAGTGCAGACTGTGACACTGGGATACCTGACATTGGGCGGTCCGAGGAGACGGGTACCCTAAAGGGTCCGTTCTTATGATGATTTCCTCAAACTTTTATACTTCTGTTTTGTCAGTTAATTTTAAAATTTTTCCGTTTTATACAGTTGTAATCTAAGACTTTAGTCATGGATTTACATGAAGTTTAATATCGGTTTAGGATTAATAAGTCTTTGTAGACTCGATGTCCGGTTGGGGTTTAATATTTTTACAGATAAGGATTCATAGAAGTCCCCTAAAATGTTATCGATGTAGGTCTTAAAATTGTTTGTATGTTGTGGGACTTACCACACCACGTCGAGAACTTTGTGATCTACTACTTCTTAAGGAAGGCATCTAAGGGTCAAGGGGTCCAGAAGGTTGGTGTGCAAATTGTCAAAGACGGCGGACTTTACGGTGTCGGTGTCTAGAGTGAGAGAATCTGATGCCACTAGGATGCAGGAAGCATTAGATGTTTGGTTTGTACTGACGAATTATAATTTTTCTGGTTTTGGTTTTTTTGAAGTGAACCCTTCGTAAAAATTTTCGACGATTCTAAAATTGACTTCAATTGACTTGGGGATAAAAAGTATAGGATTAAACATTTAGGTGTCTACAGGATATAATGTAAACGTTTATTTGGTTCTTCTTTAGAAATTATTCCCCCTCCCCTTCTTAGGAATAAAGAATTACATTGTGACGATGTATGTGATACGGAAAGTCTAGATAAAACCAAAATCGTTCATTTTAGTACATTGTAATTCGTCGGTGTAGTCTTGGTCCAACTGATCTTGACATTACAGGTTTCGGGGACAACTTTCGGTAGGAGTAAAGGAACCAAGACGATAAATAAGGATGTGACAAATACGTAGGTATTGAGTCTGAGTTTACATACAAGTCTTAGGGATGATGAACTTAGGTTCCGTCCCTTCAATAAAAGAAGAATTTAGGTAAATGTGTGTCCATTTTGTTTAGTGATATCTGTCGTGTCCCTTTTTTCATATTTATGATTGAACGGTCGGTGCTTAGAATCAGTAAGCTAAAGAAACCGGATGTCAGAGGAGTAGTCTCTTCATCTTCCTATTACAAGAGATGACATATATCGACCTTCAGTAGTGTTCACACCTTTTTTGAGTCTTGGAGATGTTTCGTTTACTCTTTATAAAGACTATGTTAATAAATCTTCCGGTCAATGTATTCTTTATGAATTATTAAACTGTTTTGAGTTAAAGATAACACACTCTCAACTAGTTAGACCGGACTTGTTTCACGTACTGTTTCTCCTCGAATTTTTTTGATTTGACTGACGATAAAAATTGGATGAAAGTTAATACGGATGTAAGGTATTAGTTTTGTAATCCATCGTATAATTTGTTATAGGTATGTCTGACTTTCAAATTAGTGATGTCACTAATTTGTCATCAAGTCCCTGAGGTTGGATCTTAGGTACCTCTGACTCCCTCAAGTGTTTATTCGGACAGTTCTTGGACTTACGGGTCTTCAGTATACGTTTTTTATGTCGACTGACATGATCCTTCTTCGTGTCTCCTAAGAATTTAACCTTGTTGTTGGTTTTCTCGATTTCTGGTCAAAGATGAGTATAAAAATGATATACCCCAATAGACGAAGGATTTTTACAAAAGAAATGTTAAATATTGTTCACGTAGAAGTCTAGTACCATTCAAAAAGTACGGAAAAAAAAAGAATTTACCCTTTTTTTTGGGTAGTAGTCGGTTCCTAAAAGTCCCGAATTTTTTCCCCAACCAAAAGACTTAATGAAAAGAATGATTTTTGATGGAATACATGATTTTATATATAGTTTACTATAATTTTGTACATAGTGAAAATCACTGTTTTTTGGATAAAAAAGTTTTATTTTTAATAATTTTATTTTTTGTTGAGTTCTGAGTCATGTTGTAGTCTAATGTAAAAATTCTAAGTAAAAATGTAAACTTTGATTTGGAGTACTTTGTCTTTTTGTTTAACATCCTTTTTGACTACTTTGAGATTAGAGTCTTCCAACCAAACGATCCAAAATTAGTTTATTCAGTTGAGGGACTCATTGAATCATTGACAAACGAATCCGATACAAAATAACTAAAGTACTAATTAAAACTCTTCTTTTAATTTCCTTATAGTAAGACAGTTACATTGTACATTTTGTGTGTTTAAACAAAAATTGGTTCGGCGTTGATGTCTAGAGAAAATAGACAAGGGTTTTATTGAGACTAAGAAATACTGTCTATCTAATTCCTCCTGGAAAATAAAATCCCTCGAAAGTGGGATACTCTGAAATTCGAAATTAACGAGACAGTAAAGATATATCTGATTTTCTGCAAATCGAGCCCCTTTTTCTCCTTTCTTTTCGTTTAAGATATTAAGTTCGATTTGTGTATTGACGGTTCTAAGTCACATTGAGTATATAAGCGTTTTATAGTGACACATTCTGATGTAGTGTCGTCAAACATATCGTTTTATGTCCCTTGTTAGATCTTCAATAGTTATACGTTAATCATTTTACTTCCAGATTGGTGTTCCAAAGAGTTTTGTCAGGAAATTTTTGTTGATCAGTGGAGTTTCGTATAAATCCCCGTTTCCCTCCTTAATTCTATATCATAAATGAAGTACACACACACGCTTCAGCGAAGTCAAAACAGTCTGAGACGTTAGGATGACATGCATCGGACGGTCCGAGGAGACAGGTACCTTAAGAGGTCCGTTCTTATGACTTCACCAAACAGTACTGGAGGAGAACCGTCCTCCCAAGAAATGGTTATCACGGTGGACCCTTCGGGTAAATAAACCCCTCGTCCCCTTGTCCGGTTTGTATCTGAGTGCTTCAGAGAGACCAGAAAGTCCTTTTTGTATGTTATTTTCAACACCGACAGACCCCTCCCCTTGATCTTACGACTTATTCTCTACTCAGAATTAGAAGGAGATGTATAGGAAGTCTTGAAAAGTTTCCACGAGATACATAAAGGATCAGTTGTTTTCTGACTAAACAAAAATTACTTAGAATACCCATCTTAATCTTTGAAAGTCGAGTCTGTAGTTAAGTCTATCTTAGATGATCCGTCACTGTTATTTAATATATCTGATTGAGAGGATTTCAAAAGAAGGTTTCTCTGACTTATCGTAATAAAGTTAGTCATAAAGTTTCAGATCCGTAATCTAAACATCTAATACGCAACCTCCCTAGACTCGTTTTAGCACGGAAGTACCTCAAAGTACCTCTCATCTCTGTTTCTCATTTATTACACTGAAACTCATTACTACTTACGATATGACTTCTCTCCCTTTGTCCCCTATTTCTCGTTAATACCCCCTCCTCGCTCCTGGTACAAAATCCTGTCAAATCCATTTGGAGAGACTCCTGTCCTGTACATTCAGCTCTTGACTCATTATGCCGTTTCAATCGTTACGTTATTTGTCTTCCTTTCGGGACACTGACTTGGACGTCTCGGAGAATGACAAGTCCCATGTCGTTTCGCCGTCCTACCGACGTTACCCCGCTGGATTCCTCTCTTTACGTCCTGCACCAGAGTCTCCCTCCATCTAGGGTCTACGTACCTCTCGAAACATCGATCCTCCTTTGTTTCAGTTCTAAGATTTACGTTACCTTTTGGAAACACCTCAAGATTCACCGTCTTACTGATCTAAATATAAAAATTTCATTGTGATCGACGACAAATTTTCTAGTCATGTCATCCGGTCCGTTGTTTACTACCTTGACTTATCACCAAAGTCTGTCTGTCCCTTTGCATAGACTAAACCCCACCCACACCCACACTCATACACAATCAGTGAGTCAGTACAGGTTGAGAAACGTTAGGGCACCTGACATCGGGTGGTCCGAGGAGGCAGGTACCCTAAAAGGTCCGTTCTTATGACCTCACCCAACGGTAAAAGGAAGAGGTCGCTTAGAAGGGTTGGGTCCCTAGTTTGGGTCCAGAGGGTGTAACGTCTGTCCGAGAAATGACAGACTCTAAACTTTTTATCTCGGATGTCTTAAATGACGACCTAATCTTTACCCTTAAACTGACGTTATCGTTGACCCACTTCTCATTAAAATTTTTAGTAGAAATACACATATCAATGTCAACAATTCCATGAAAATGTACGTAATACAGTAAAGTGTTATTGTTCTCCGTCCCCTTCCAGGTGACCCAGTTCTAGGTTCAAGACGGAGGAGACGATCGAAACTTTTCGGGATCCTTTTCAGGAAACTTACCCGAAGATCCGGGATTTTGTCATAGCAAGTGAAGTGTTCTAAAGACGTCCATGGTTCACCAACTTCAGAAAACGTTTACATTTATTACGGGAAAAACTCCGTCTTTCGTAGTGTGACCGGTTACTCTTTGTGATACAAGGGTAGTAAGTCCTGTCGTCATGGGGTGACGGTGGTGGTAATATAAGGTGTATCTTGGAACATAACATCAACTGTCTTTTGTCCGTTTGAAGAATTAAGACTATATTTTATATTTGCACAAGTGGTTGATACCTTTTCGGATGTATTATATTCGTACCCGTTATCCCTTTTTTTTAACATATTAGAAAGTTAGGTAGGATCTTTAATCTCTTTTGTCAAGGAAAACGATATTTGCCGTAACTTCATTTTGGTGGAGAACGTTCTATTTTAGGTTTGGTTCCTTTGAAAGTGATCTCTACAATAGTGGTTCTGAAGTTGAATAACGAAGTTCAGGGTAGACATTCAAGTATATTTTCAGGGTGTCTTAAATAAAAAGGGTAGGTTCCGAAAGTATAATAACGTCTTATATAGGTCGGAATTCGTTTTTACCTTTTTTATATACATTTCAGAAATCAAGTAATACATAAAAACTCTCAATAGAACTTACAGTTACACATGGCACATGAATATGAATCAGCTATTGGCCTTATGGTCGTTTATTTTTAGGTTCCTATAAACCACATATTGGGATAGGAGGTAGGGAGTATAAGTTGACCCCGGAGTTATTTGTACTGGTAACGCCGGTACGCTAACATAATTTTGACTTTGGTGTAGCATTCATGGGAGGTTTCGTGTGTCGGTAATTTGACGGAACCTGTCTCAGCTTCTGTTTAGAAATTGTGTTGTTTACTTCCAAACGAAGTACGTTGTAATACTTCCCAGTATAGTAAGTCTGAGGTCTCGTGTTACTGTTAGACAAGATGAAGACATGAAAGATCATTCGGAAAGATGGAATGTTTTGTGCAGCATAAAGAGATGTACTTCTTGGAAATCCAGTCTCTGTGGGGTAGACTCTATATAAAGTTACGTTGACGTCCTTGTGATGTGTTATATAGTAGGAAGTTGTCCAGATAGTGAAGTGAATCGAACGGTAGAAGGGGATTTGAAATTGCTGTTCAATTCAATTTATGTGCAAGTGGTCCAATATCGTTCGTTTGCTAAAACGTTAAATCCGTGAACTTGAGCGTATCACTCGTTGTGTCTCCAAGTCGATTAAAGGAAGTAATTTTTACTAGTTTTTAAGAGTTCCAAAACAGAAGCACCTGAATTTCCTTGTAAAGTGTAGACTCATAAACTACAAAGACATTTCTTGAATGTTTTGGTTCTACTTAAAAGATACCAAGGTAAGCATGAACAGTTTCATATATAAGTATTCTTTGGTTTTTTGCTAAAAATTTTTCACGTCCTTTATGTCTCCGTTTCATAAAGTGTTCCAGGGGGTATGAGAAAGGGGGTTAAGGGCGGGCCAGAGCGCAATTTTGTTAAAGGACGTTTGTCTTTGTCGAGATCTTCTCAAACGGTTCGTCTCATTTTAGTGAAGCGACTCTATTGCTTGCCTTTGCGTAAATTTCGTCTCCTCTAGCGCCTTCGCTCCCGCCGCCCCGCGCTTCGGGGGTGCAGGGGCCTGGGGTCGTCCTTCCCCGCTCGTACACGGACCGCGACGTCCTGCGCGCCGGGAGGGCCTCGGCGGAGGACTCCGTGTCCCGGGGCGGGCCGGAGTGGCAGGGCCAAGTAAGTAAGACTTGGACGCCGATGGCGTGGGGACGTGAGGGCGGGGCCGACTCTACCCCGAGGCTTCGGCTCACTGGCGCAGCCCGGTGTTGGGGACGGGCCTCAGGCCCGGGGTGGCGCTAAGGGCGCGCGGGCGCCGGAGACGAGACCCCACCAGACTCTCCGGCGGCTCCGGGCACGGGTTTTGGTCTCAGGGCGTTGTGGCGTCGGGGTGGGAGACGGATCCTCGCCCGGTCCGGAAGGAGCGAGCGCCCCCTCGGAGGACCCCCGGGGGCTAGCGGCGGTGGGCCCACGGGGTGACGCCGGCCTTCAGAGGGGCCGCGGGGGAGGGGTCGTGGGCTGAAGGGAGCGGCGGCGCAGGTTTGGGAGAGGCGCGACGGAGCCCGGAGGATGGCGCCCGGCGCCCGGCCTCTTTCGCTCCCCGGCGCGACGCGCCATGCGGCTGTCCCGTTCTCGTCTCGGCCCTCCGGGTCCGCCAATGGAACTATTAGGATGCCCCGTCGGGCCGGTAGAACAGTCTAGGGCTCAAGCCGGAGATCAGAGCAGAGGCCGAGGCGAGCGGAGTGCGTGCTCACCTTCAGGGTCCGAGGTGAAGGCCCCCTGCAACGGCGCGGGCGGCGGCGGCGGCGGCGGCGGCGGCGGCGGCGGCGGTTCCGGGGAGCCCTTTACATCAAGGACGAGCCCGCGCCCGCCCGAAGGGAGCCTGGACCGGGGGAGGGGGCGCAAGGGGCGGGGTCGGAGCCGGACCCCCACCGCCTTCACTGCGCGGCGCCGACCCGTCCCTGAACCCCCTCCGCCGTGGCCCGCCGCGCCTCGAGGCCGCGAGCACCGGCTCGGACGGCGCGCGACCACCGTGACTCACCAGGCGCGGGGCGTCCGGAGAATAGGCGCCGGTGCGGGCGCGGTGACCCGCTGCATTGTCTCCGGACCGGCGGCTGCATTGGGTAAGTAGGCAAGCAACCGAGTAAGTTGCAATGACGTAACGCGCGCCAGACCCGACCGCCACCCGTTTTCTGTCCAGTTTAACTAGCGTCCGAGAAAGGAGTTTCCCTTCGCTTTGTGGCTTTGAGGGTTCATCCCAGAGCTTTCAAAAGGTCATTTTGAGATCGGCCTTAAAACCACGGTTTTAAAACGTATTCAGCTCGGAAAAGCTATGTGGGGAATCAGGATCCTTTCGATTTTCTTTTCCTAAACCTCTCTCAAACCCCGCCCCTTCTTACCAAAGACTTACGGACCGGGATCGCCAACTGAACGGCTAACCTAGCGACCTCCTTACTGGATCCTCTCCTAATCTCTCATTAGGGATTTTCTTCCTAATGGGAATCTCACGACCCCACGATTTCCTAATTTCACTCCCATGGGCTTTTAGCCTAACAACCCTTTGGTAAAGCATTGTGGGACTACTAACTAACGAACGAGACACTACCTGAAATACGCCATAATAAAGTGAAAGTGTAGTATCGCTGGAATTCCACGAAGGAGGTGAAATGTTTACTCCGAGCCTCTGTAAGTGAAAAGGGTTCCAACACACCCTTCAAAACAAGGCTCCGTCTAGATGGTTTTGTACCTGGGGAATTGATGAATCGATACCTCAAATGAGCGGGTCATCGTGTCTGTCATCTGCCACTGATTTTTTCACGGGCCACGACACAATCACCTACTCCAATGTTTCTCCGACTGGGACGGAAGGTTCTTGATTTCTCATGTCACCTCTTATCGCTGTTCAGTTGTTAATGTTAAGTCACGCAATTCCCGGTATCATCTCCAAGGAAGTTCTACAATAAACTTGTGTCTCTCCGTAATTAACGAAGTCTTCAGTCTCTTCCGAGGAGTCTCCTCTTCACCGTAGGAATTTCTACTTCTTCTTAGATTGACTGAACCAGTCCCCTCGTACGGTCCGGATCTTTCGGACACTTAACGTGACTCGATATTCTTTTTTTTTTTTTTTAAATCACGTAATTTCTTAACTCTTATACTTACGTTCTTTGGATCATTCTTATTATTCTCTTTTACAGTAATCGCACTATGATTTACTAATGTACCTGATAGAGTAAATTACTATTTTACATAGTCCATCCGACAGAATAATGACAACAAAAAATCTACTCTTTGGTTCGGAGTCTCCGTTATTACTCTTGAAACTTATCGATCTTGAGACTTTACTCATCAAGACAGTAATCTTATTAACCCCTTTCATTTACTGTAACCTGTCTCTGTGACCCGTCTTATAAAGTCTCTCCAGGTCCTTGGGTGGAACTATCTTTCCGTCTCACTTATACCCTAATCTTCCTAAGATCAGGTCAATAGATCACGTATTTTTTTAGTCGAAGTTAAATCACGACTTTTCCTGTTATTAGTAAATAAATCATGAACTTAGACGTTAAACCCGTCCCGAACCGTCCCTTCCGTGTAGAGAGATGTACGACACAGTCGAACCCGTCGAACTGACTTGGTCTTCGTGAAGGTCCAACCGAGTGTATCGTCCGTTCAACCATGCTCGACAATCAGGACGAGGTTCACCCGGAGAGGGACCTTGTCGGACCCGAAGGAGTGATGGAACCCAAGGTTCTTACTCACAAGATCGTCCGTCTTCACCTTCGACTTAGTGGAACAAAACTGGATCGGAACCTTTAGTCCATCGTAGTGAGGGCGGTATTAGATAACCAACTGAAGAGCAGTATTTTTGGGTGGGTCAAACTTTTGATCCCGTGTGCCGGGGGGAGAGAACTTTCTTCTCACCGTTGAAGATCTTTGATCGTCCCATATGTATACTATCTTTTATGCTAACACCGGTTGAAACTCTTTGTGTTTGACGGTGTCCATATAAACAGTGTTGCACAAATGTTCGGCGGACGGAATCTTAGTAGGTGTTGTGACCAATCTTATCGTAAGGACCTCGGGTAAAGGTCTCTACGATTAAAAGATCCAGTCACGACCCCGGACCTTGAGACGTACATTTGTAGTACCCATTACAACTATCTAGGATTTTAAACTCTTCCTTTCTAAAACTTATTTGTCGTTTTTACAACGGTCACGGAAGAAAACCGATAAGACATAGTCTTACCTATCACTCTTAGCACCTCCAATTCTCACTCTCGTGACTTCGGGGTGGATCTAAACTTTTGTTAAACGAATTGAACAGACTAGAAAACAGGTGGATATTTCACATGAAGTACACGAATAACACTTTCAAGTTACTATATGTTTATACATATAATTCATGAATCTTGTGAAGTATTGTATATCCCGATAATAAAAACATTAGAACTACTCTTGGTACATATCAAAAGGTATCCTTTCGTCTAAAAAAACATTTCGTGAAATTCGTTGATCAAGAAAGCATAAAACCCGACACGACCCAGAAGTGAGACGTACGTCGGAAAGAGATCAACGCAACGAACCCGAAGAGTAACGGTACCGAAGAGAACAACAAAACTGCATCCAAGATCTGTGTCCGAGTCATAAACACTGCGGGACTGAATCAACGGGTCGTCGTACATCCTAGAATCAAGAGTTTGGTTCCTAGTTTGGGCACAGGTCTAAGGATTGGTGACCTGGTGGTCCCATCGGGTCCTTTGGTCTAGAAAATTTTGAACTGTCATATCTAACAAACCGGTTCTAGTCAAACTACCGGACTTTAAGAGAATCTATTTATAATATATATATATATATTATATTATATGGGGGGTCACCGAGTCGTTATTTCTTAGACGGACGTCACGTTCTCTGTGTCCTCTGTTAGGGACCCAGACTTTCCAAGGGACCTTTCCCGTACCGTTTACCGTTAGGTGAGGTCATAAGAACGGACCTCTTAGGGTGCCTGTCTCCTCGTACCACCCGATGTCAGGTATCCCAGTGTTTCTCAACCTGTACTCACTTCGAAGAATCGTACGTGAGTATATATATGTGTGTGTGTGTATATATATATCTTTACAGAAATGGGAAAAAAAAGGGAAACTCTTGTCGAGTGTGATATGAGTAGGCCTTTTATTTTAGGTTTGAAGACTAAATACATTCAGGACATCTTGTCCTAGACAAAATCTTCTTGTCCAACGGTGTCCCGACTCTACGTCACAAATAAGAGTCCAATCTTTCGACCAATTCTTAGAATTGTATAAATATTTTATGTCTTTTTCATTTCTATAGGTGTTTTGTCGACCTCTTGTCATCATTTTGTCTGAAAATGAGACACTACCTATCCCTTCGGACCGCACGACGTCAGGTGTCTCAGCGTTTCTCAACCTGTGCTGACTCGCTGACTTGACTTGATTTGACTTGGAAACCTAAAACTTACACAATGGATAAGTTTTGTATTTTATTAGGTTAAGTGATTAAAGTTCTCAGATTTTCAACAAGTTTCAAGAAGTGTACGACAGGTTCTTACAATAGTGTCCCTGAAGGGTCCACTAAGTCACCAACCCTTCGACGGAACGTTACGTCCCCTGTGTCCAAGGTAGGGACCGACGTCTTGATTCTAGGACGTACGGTTCCTCGTCGATTCGGGTGCACGGTGTTGATCACTCTCGGGGACTCGGTGTGATCTCTCTGAACACACGGCGTCGCTTTATAGGGTGTACTACGTTGTTTATAGAAAGCACGACGCTGATTCTGGACTATGTCGGTTTATTTATATATGTACTTTTCTTACTATATGTTGATTTCTTTTTTCCCCTTTTTTCGATTAATTTTTTTTTTTTCTTATAGTACATGAGTTTTAAGTTTTCTACGGTCAGGTACCATAACTTACTTATTCTCGCTGGTTTATCGGAGTGATTTGACTTGTCTTGAGAAGCGATCACAAAAAAACCGAGAAGTAGTCTGGAGGAAGAACAGATCCAAAAAAAAAAAGGGGGGGGGCCCCGAGACGAGGAAAGTCTTGAGCTTGAGGTTCCCGGAAACGTGATATTATGTCCCTTCTCCCGGGATCTTACGACACAACCGCTTAAATCTCCTGAGGACAAGATACGTTTAGAATGAGGAGTTTTATGACAAAATCACGAAGGACAAGGAAGGGGTCGGGGAGGGTGTCTATAAAGTCTACAAGTGACGTACGGACGATTCAGTCAGTACAGACTGAGAAACACTGGGTATCTGACATCGAGTGGTCCAAGGAGACAGGTACCTTAAAAGACCCGTTCTTATGACTTCACCCAACGGTATTATCGTCGTCGTATACATGATAAATGGGGCGTCCATTATAGACTCCTGTAAAGATGGACTCGAGGAGTCGCAGTACCTAGAAGAGATAGAGCCCGTAGAGACCTAGGGACCCTGCATCGAGTCCCGATCCAGATGTAGTCTGGAGGGTTTTTCTTGACCAGTTCCTTTAGTTAGGTACTCAAGTCCGACTTCTGTTCGTGGACAAACTCTTGCCGACGGATTTAAGGAGTAGGTATTCACCAACGAATGTCTTTTGTGTCCTACAACTACAAGTAGGGATTTGAAAAGTTCAACTGAAGGACCTCCTGTTGTCTTAACAGAAAAAAAAGAGAAAGAAAGTGTTCGACAGAGTACGAAGAATTTCTGTCTCATCTAGTCAAACCTTTTACTATCCAGCCAGTGGAAATTATCTCGAGGACAAAGATGATACTCGTTATCGGAAGTACATCTTCATAAACAACCGTTATGTGAAAAACAAAGAATTGCTTATTCTTTTGACAAAGCACCCGCTAGTCCTGTCTTCATAGAGACTCTTCTCCCAAGTACTTGTGACTGAGTCCCTCCTTCAACCACCCCCTCCTTCTTTTCCGACGTGTGACTAAAATCTTTTCTTTTCTTTTTTTTTTTTTGTTTTTTTTGGGACGACGAAGTATAAGCACTGAAGCTGTATTTATCGACTCGTGAATGTTTCACAATCGGGTGTGTTACGGTCGGACACTCTTCCTTGTGTCACTCCAGTAGGTCCCAGTATCCTCGTGATAGAGTTCCACCTTTCTGAGACCTTTCTACTCTGGATTCTCCTAGTCCCATTATTCTGACCGGAAAAAAGTGGTGAACTGTGAAATGGTTCGTGAAAACTTGCGATAGAATGGGTGTCCTTCGAAATTCACGTACGTGGGGATCTCTGTAATCGGGGAACAATTAAGACTTCCTCCCATAAGGAGAGAAACCCGGTCAAGGGTCACCTTTGTTCTAAGGTCTCCTACCACTGAGTTCCCAACGGGTCTTCGGTCTGACCTTGTCCTTGAGACTTTCGTTCCGAAAAGGGGCCCGGAGGCACACAGTGAGAAGGTCCATGGGGTCTCTCGTCAACGGGTTCCACTGAGGTGGACACTCGCGAATGAGTCGGATGAGTCAGATTCGAGAAAGGGGTGTAGAAGAGGAGACCACACGGGACGGGTTCAAAGAACAGTCTTATGAGGGTAGTGGAAAGAAGGAGGTGGGTAGTGACTAGAGAGAGGTCAGGATGACTGGTGAGTTTGCGAAGAGTGAACACAGAGAGAGAACGACGTCTTTCACGACCGGACGAAGGTCGTACTAATCTTCACAAAACTTTTGAAATAAAACGACAGGTCATGTTACTAAACCCGACATTATACGAGACTTCGACCTCTCCCGTTACCGTGGGGTGAGGTCATGAGAACGGACCTTTTAGGGTACCTACCTCCTCGGACCACCCGACGTCAAGTACCTCATCTCTTCTCAGTCTGTGGTGACTCGTTTAAACGAAAGTGAAAAGTGAAAGTACGTAACCTCTTCCTTTACCGTTGGGTGAGGTCACAAGAACGGACCTCTTAGGGTCCCTGCCACCTCGGACCACCCGACGGCAGATACCCCAGTGTGTCTCAGCCTGTGTTGACTTCGCTGAATCGTCGTCGTCGTCCGTGTGAGACTTCGTCTCCAAAAGTTTGAAACCTCACCTTTAGTGGAATCCCCGACCACTTTGTATGTCCACGTCCTCGGGGTAGGTTCTAAAACTCACGTTCAGTGTCCGCGGACACTAAAATTGTTCGAGGGACCCATGGTGACTCTCCAGGTTTCGAACTCGTAGTGACAGGTTATAATAGATTAGACGAGGTCTTTCGTTTTGTCAATATTCTGGTTCGAACTAAATATGAAGAGAACAAGGACAAAAAGATTAAGGAAAACCGGGTTATGGGTATAGAAAGGAGGATAGACAAGATTAAGTGAACCAAGTTCACAATCTATAAGGTCTAACAACCCCAAAATTCAACCAGGTCCACAAGCCACAAGGTCTAACAACCCAAAACTCCTTCGGTTATTTATTTTGGATTAAATCCAAGGACTTTAATATTGGGTAACTTTCTCTACCTCTGGTTTTGTAACAGAAGTAATGGTCATTTCGATTACCTTCTTTTGTTGAGATTCAGACGTCGCGAAACTCGAATAATTATCAAGGGGTTGGACGAAAGGTGAACGTCCGTATCGGTGGGTTAACAAATCGTGCCAGTCCGTCGACGTCCGGGGAATTTGGTTGTGTCTCCTCTATCCGTCCGTATTCTTGTCTTCTATCCGACCCCCTTTCTTTCCTTCTTCTCTTTCTTTCCTCCTTCTTTTCTCTTCCTCTTTCCTTTTCTCTCCCCTTTCCCTCCCTCCATCTCTTTCTCTTCGCCCTTTCTCTGTGCCGACTCTCCTGGGTCAAGAAATAAAATTTAAGTGGTTAATCCTTTGAATGAGGACAATGGAAGATTAGTGTTTTGGTTGACTGTAAAAGAATTGGAGGACGAACGAAAGATAGAGCCGAAGGGTTTCCGTTGGAGTCGGGTGTCAGACCTGTTAGAGTAGTAACGAGACTTTTAGGGCACTAGGTAGTATGGATACAAGAGAGATAGTAGAAGTGTAGAACAACGGAACAGTGACTACAGTACAACGGAAAAATGGGTACGTATAAGAATGAACGATACACAGATCGTCGTGTATAGCGGAGAAGGACGAAGGAAGTAAGAGATGGACAATGTTGCATAATCCAGGAGGGATCCTTGACAACAACAACAACAAACAAACAAACAAAAATACTCGTTCTATCTCTCCTGAACGGACCACCAGGTCGCCAATTCGGAGACACGAAGGTGACTCTACCGTACACAAACAGGTCGGGAAGTTAAAAGACTATCCATTTGTAAGGGTTTGTAGATTCATTAAGAATATTTACTTTTTGTTAAATTTATGTCACTCAGTAGATAATTCATAAGATTGTGACGAAGGTTTGTTATATTAATAAAGTGTGAAAAGTTGTATCTTAGTATTCGGATCTAGTCAGTGGATTACTGTTCAAGTTTAACCTTAGTGTCAAATGTCTTTTGTGTCCTCTACCCTTGTACAATTTCAAACGAGGTTCTACATGAGTGGTTTTGGGTCTGACACCCTTAGAGACGGTCTGTTTGTGGAACAAAGAAATGGTTTCTTCGTTCCTTTTTCCTCTTTCTGTTTACCCCTTCCTTGAGAATTTACTTTCCCCGAATTTTGGACTATAATTCGTTAACTTTTCACACCTAGATTAAACCTAGACTAAGTTTGTTCGTTTGAGTTATCTTTTATACAAGTACTTGGTAAACCTGTCAACGTACAACTTGGGTGGACGGTTACGTCCTCTGTCTTCTCTACACCCAAGTTAGGGATCTCCATCCCTTCTAGGGGACCTCCCTTCTAGGGGATCTCCTCCCGTACCGTTGGGTGAGGTCATAAGAACGGACCTCTTAGAGTACCTGTCTCCTCCGACCGTCCGATATCAGGTATCCCAGTGTGTCTCACCCTGCGTCGACTTCACGGAATCATTTGTGTGCCTGACTCTATAAAGATCTACTTTATTATCCGATGAACTCTAAACGAAGTTTTATTGAATCCCTCTCCACGTACTACCCTCATATCTACTCTGTTTTAACGGGTACTCGACCATTAACAACTTCGGTTTACTCCCCACACACCACCAAAGAAGATGAGAGTAAACATTAAAACGTACACAAACTTTAAAGACATTATTTTTCAAAAATTTTTAATCTTAGTTTCACTTAGATAGTCCGGTGTTTCGTTCAAATTATCAGGTCTAAGAGACTATATAAGATTTATGAAGTTATATTTGTGTCTTTTATGTACAAACACTTACATAATACAAGAGTTGGGATTGACCTTTTATTATGATGTACCACCCAAACTAAGTAAATAAATTAATAAACCAAAACCAACACGACCCAGAAGCAAAGTACCCGAAAGAGATCGACGTTACTCGCCCCTGAGGAAAGGTAACGGCACGTGCCCGAAGAGTAACGTTACTGAGGAGAACACCTTGTGTCCCAGATCCCGTACGTCCGAGTCTTGGACGCCGCGAGTCCAAATCAACGAGTCACCGTACACCCTAGGAGGGTCTGGTCCCTAGCTTGGGAACAAGGGACGTAACCGTCCGTCTAAGGATAGGTGAAATGGTGGTCCCTTCAGGTATGCACACAAACTAAATACAGTAGTAAAGATGTGAAGTAAGGTTTAAGAGACTCCTCGATTTTCAGTGAATCTTTGACTTCCTTTGTTCATTGGGGGTTCATGGAACCCCATTGGATGTGTACGTTAAACTCTACGGAAGATCCGAGTAACACTCCCACTCCAGACCTTCACGTCAGAAGGTCCTAGAAGAAGGTGTGCTGGACCTTCCTCTTCGTCTCGGGAGAGAATACCAACGGTGGGTATGGGAGGTCTACCTCACAATGGACTTAAGTACAATGTGTATAATGGATTAAATAGTTACACTACACTCGGAGGTTAGAGGATGGGTTCAACAGAGTGAATAAACTAAATAGTTGTATAAGTTACTTCCATAATGACGAGTTTCGATAAGTCTTAAGAAGAGGATAAGGTAATTTTGACCTCCTAGTATGACAAATATAAATTTATTGTAGGTTAACCTAATGGTTAGAGACCGAAATGTTAGTCTCGTGGTTTTTGTACGGTTCCTGTGAATGAGACTATACCACGGTTCTTGAAGGGAAAACGAGAAGGTTTAGGTGAGAAGTGGAGTAGGTGAGACAAGAGGACCTTCAATTGGACTAATCTGCTGTGACGTCTCTCCCCCAAGAAAGTGGAGACCAAAGACAAACCAAACCCGGTTACTGTTCGGGAACGTCCTCTGACCTCTGCCTCTCCTATCCCTTCAGTCTCATTAATAATAGGACCTAACAAGGACCGTTCCAGTGTAGTCCGACCGTTACGGGAAGTTGTCGACTAATGAGAGGAGGTCCATCGGTTGATATCCTAAGAGAGGACCTCAGATCCTTGACGAGGGGGACAAATAAGGAAGACTAGACCTTCCTTGTCGGTTATCATGGTTCGGGCCCAATATGATGATGACGAGGTACGCTAAAGGTGAGTGTAGAGGAATTTCTTAAGGAGGCATTTATTTGACGAGTCTCACTATGACCGAGTCGTACAGTAAACGAAAGAAGACTCTGATTCACGATATGGTTGAATTTCGATCTTTAGTAATAAAAGGTAATATCTGATTCAGGAAAAAATTTAAAATTAATGTAAGTAACCTAATAAGGACTGTCAGTTTTCCCTTCCTAATGTAAAGTTACAGATTCTTCATCCATTAGAGAAACCCATTCTATAAGTATTTTTAAATAATGTGTTCATAAATAATTCGTGGATATTCCATTTTAACAAAGATCATGACTTAACTCACGAAATGTCATACAGTCCATGAAACGTTTCGTAAACCCTTCTGGGTTTCCGTGTAAACGAATGTAGAGTAACAATAACAAGTCAACGAGTCAACACAAGCTGAGAAAAGCTGGGGTGTCTGCCGTCGTTCAGTCCAAAGGGACAGGAAGTGGTAGAGGACCTCGAACGAATTTGAGTACAGGTAACTCGGTGACTACGGTATGTTGGCAGAGCAGGAGACAGCTGGGGAAGAGGAGGACGAAAGTTAGAAAGGGTCGTAGTCCCAAAAAAAGGGTACTCAGTCGAGAATCGTAGTCCACCGGTTTCATAACCTCAAAGTCGAAGTCGTAGTCAGGAAGGTTACTAATAAGTCCTGACTAAAGGCAATGCCAACTGACCAACCTAGAGGATCGTCAGGTTGCCTGAGAGTTCTCAGAAGAGGTTGTGGTATCAAACTTTCGTAGTCAAGAAACCACGAGTCGGAAGAAATACCAGGATGAGAGTGTAGGTATGTACTGATGACCTTTTTGGTATCGAAACTGATCTGTCTGGAAACAGCCGTTTCATTACGGAGACGAAAAGTTATACGACACATCCAAACAATATCGAAAAGAAGGTTCCGTGTTAACAGAAAATTAAAGTACCGACGTCAGTGGTAAGTGTCACTAAAACCTCGAGTTCTTTTATTTCAGACAGTGACAAATGTAACAAAGGGGTAGATAAACGGTGCTTCACTACCCTGGTCTACGGGACTAAATCTAAAAACTTACAACTCAAATTCGGTCGAAAAAGTGAGAGGAGAAAGTGAAAGTAGTTCTCCGAGAAATCAAGAAGAAGTGAAAAACGGTATTCCCACCACAGTAGACGTATAGACTCCAATAACTATAAAGAGGACCGTTAGAACTAAGGTCGAACACGAAGTAGGTCGACCTGTAAAGAGTACTACATGAGACGTATATTTAATTTATTCGTCCCACTGTTATATGTCGGAACTACATGAGGAAAAGGATAAACCTTGGTCAGACAACAAGGTACAGGTCAAGATTGACAACGAAGGACTGGACGTATGTCCACAGAGTTCTCCGTCCAGTTACGAGACTATAAGGGTAGACAAAGTCTTAAAAGGTGTCAAAGGACACTAGGTGTGTCAGTTTCTGAAACCGTATCAGTTATTTCGTCTTTATCTACAAAAAGACCTTGAGAGAACGAAAAAGGTACTAGGTCGCCTACAACCGTTAAACTAGAGACCAAGGAAACGGAAAAGATTTTGATCGAACTTGTGGACCTTCAAGTACCAAGTGTATAACGACTTCGGACCGAACCTCTTAAAACTCGTAATGAAATGATCGTACACTCTACTCACGTTAACACGCTATCAAACTCGTAAAAAACCGTAACGGAAAGAAACCCTAACCTTACTTTTGACTGGAAAAGGTCAGGACACCGGTGACGACTCAAAAGGTTTAAACGACCGTATAACTCACGTCGTGAAAGTGTCGTAGTAGAAAGTCCTAAACTTTATCGAGGTGACCTTAAGGTAGTGGAGGTGATCGAAATAAGTATCACTACGAAAGATTCCGGGTGAACTGAAGTGTAACGTCCTACAGACCGAGATCCACTCACTAGTGTCGTAGTACTAATAGACCCAGTACTTCGAGAAAAGACATGTCAAGAAGACACATAAGAACGGTGGAGAAGAATTATAGAAGACGAAGACAATCCAGGTATGGTAAAGACAGGAAATAGCTCGGATAGAAACGTACTTTACAAGGGAACCATAGAGATGAAAAAAAAACTTTTCTAGAGATCAGGAAGGGTAAGACAATAAAAGGAGATAAAGAAACGTAACTAGGGACTCCTTCCGAAAGAATAGAGAAGAACGATAAGAAACCTTGAGACGTAAGTCTACGAATATAGAAAGGAAAAGAGGAAACGAAAAGCGAAGAGAAGAAAAGTGTCGATAAACATTCCGGAGGGGTCTGTCGGTAAAACGAAAAAACGTAAAGAAAAGGTACCCCTACCAGAACTAGGGACAGAGGACATGTCACAGTGCTTGGAGGCAGGTATCAAGTAGTCCGTGAGATAGTCTAGATCCGGGAATTTAGATAAAGAGTGAAGGTGATATTAGTATTCCGTAAACTAAATCCAGTATGGACTTACCAGATCACCAAAAGGGATGAAAGAAGTTAAATTCAGACTTAAACCATTATTCCTGAAATACTAGACTCGGTGTCAGTCGAGGACCAGAACAAAAACGACTGACATATCTCGAAGAGGTAGAAACCGACGTTTCTTATATTAGTTAGACTAAAGCCACAACTGGTAGACCACTACAGGTACACATCTCAGAAGAGAACACAACAACCTTCTCCCACAAACGATACTGGTCACGTATTATTGACAATTCGATGATAGTATCATGTCTATGTGTTTCTCTGTTTTTCACTTTCTGATATGTAGTTTTACAATCGTACAACATTTAATCAAAATTTTGACGGCTGCGATTTGAGATGTAATAACTATTTGAGAAGGTCTGTGTGAGAGTCTGACAGAAGAACCAAAAGTATGACGGAGAGAGGTCGACGAAGACTTTCCGGGAACGACCGACAGAAGGAGGTGGCCTGGCGATTTACAACCTTAAAGGACCGATCCAAGACCCATGAAAAGAAAAAAAAAGGATGTGAGTGAGGAATACACGGGTCCGGGTACCGACCAAAGAAAAGACCAGAGTCGAAACACTTGGAAAGAAGCGGGGCGACTCGGAGGGACAACCAGTCGCTAAGGGTGATCCGAGTGTCGGTACCTCTGCACAGGACGCCTTAGCAGAAACGAGACAGATAGAAGTCGAGACGTGTCACTTACAAACTGCTCAAGTAACTAACAAGGAAGGTTAGACAAAGAGGAGCGACAGAAGGGGATGTCGTATCAGGCCTTTCTGTAACATCACACCGGAAAAGAAGGGAGATTCTGTGTTCCGTTCCAAGCCCTAAGACGTGTACAGAAGGAGAGTATTATTTATTGGTCGTGGCAAGAGTTTTGTGTCACGACCCGAAAATCCAACTTCCCAACGGGGCGAAGGGGTAAAGTTTGCAATTTAGGTTGCGGTGATGAGGAAGTTACGAAGAGATTTTGCAGAGAAAGCCATCCTTTGGATTGAGTAGCCTCCTACCTAGAGTTCAACGAGGCTAATAACTATATTTGGAATTTTCTTATCACACACAATGAAAGAATTCCTATACTCGCCCCTCGTCACTTAAACAAAAACTTCTATCACGATCATTTCAACGACCGCTTGGCGACGTTGATTTGGGCCCTCGTCCAACCTACTTAGGGGCGAGGCGTGGGGTACGATGGCGCGCGGGGGTGGGCCCGTGGAACCCGAGGAAGGCCGCCTCTGATGTAAAGGGTCTCACGGGGCGCCCGGTCCTTCCGCGCACCTCGACCCGGCGGATCTGGGGCCTGACTCCGTTCTACCGCTCGAGCGCCACTCGTCGTCACGTCCATTGGCGACTGGAGAGGAAAAGGACAGATCCCCAGGGATCTTTGAGCCGCCCGGGTCTCCGAATAACCGTTCACAACTCCAGAGGATAGAGGATAGGATGCCGTCCTATTTCGGAGACCGTACTGGTCTGAGTCCGACAGAACGTCTTCCCGGCCGCACATAGGAGCGCGAAGGACACCCTCGATGCGAGGTCCACTTTCCACAATCAAGACCATCGGACAAAGAGTTTGGAGTCAGGGAGAGTCCGAGAGGAATTGGGACATAAGAAGTCCCAACTTAAGGTCCGGTTCCCTATATGGGAGACTTAAGAAAAAAACTCCACTTGTTAGACTAGGGACCCAAAGTCTGTCTTACAGCAAATTTTGCAAGACAAGGAGTCAAGCATCAGCTTTCTATGCCCAAACGCAAAGTTGGTATGGTGGATAATTCGTCGCCATTTCACCCGCCTGTTTGGTAAACTGAAGAGACTCGGATCCAAGAATCGAAAAGTTCACCTCTACGGATGAAGGTGTGAACACTTTCTCGTATATTACATATCCTTTTACCCAACATTTGATGTCTTTCCTAAAGCCCCTACAGTCACGATTACATGGCTGTCACGTTCCTCAGTCGACGCATTAAATCGTTGATTCTGACTATTTCATGCTAAAATAGTGACACGCCCCTACCCCCACACCCCTTATCAGCAGCTTATCAGTCAACGTTTGCTCACTACATACAGTAAATAAGGGTCGTCGGACCTCAACAAAAGGGGGCAAAATGGCACCTTCTTTGACTCTCCTAACGAATTACTGAACGGGTTTGAAAGGGCCAAACATTTACTAACTGAGACTTCGAGAACCTTCGTTCAATAAATTTAAAACATGAAATTAATTAAGTACTTAGTTTTATTTCTATGAAGAGTACTAATTATACTCTCATTTTACTTACCATCACTTTTGTGGAACGTTTCCATCTTTAGAGTATGTATACATTTCTCCCACTGTACAATAAACCCCGAAATCCTATCCTACAAATACACACAAAGAGATTCAGTCATGAATTATTCGGTGCCGACCTAGAAGAACAAATTATAAAGTAAATTAGTCTTCGTTATGGTAACATTCTCTACATTATTCTAGAACACAAACCACGGACCCTTCAACATGTGTCTGTGTAATCGAAATACTTTCCTCTTACGAGACATATCGTACACACTGACTGACAAAGATTCTCATTAATGTGTAACCGACACGTGAGTAACTTACCTCTATTGATATTGTAGACTACTACAACGAGAAACAGGACATAACGGACCTTTCTCTTTCAACACATTTTTCAAAACGCAATCACAGATACCAAAATCCATCACTTGAATAAAACGCCACAAGTCACACAACACAGCGAAGTCAAATAGTATCCATCGTGACCAAAGAGAAATAAAGAGTACGTCCCCACTTCTAACAATATAGATCTTCGTCTAAAACTTTCGTCAAAGAGAAGTTTAGTAGAAATATGACGGACTATTCGTAAAACTAAGTGGTACCGTAACCGTTGTCATTTTACCCGTTATAGTTCGTCTTGATAGAACTTTGTAAATAAAGGTTAAGTTTCATTCAACCCAAACAAAAACAAAATTACAAATTCTCTAAAATTTGAAAAAGTTTATAATATAGTATTACACACAAGTGACTTCTTTTAAATGTCACAAATCAATAACATATACGAACGATAAATATATCCTCCATATACATAAGGCGTATAACATACTACACCTTTCTAGGAATATATCTCTCCCCACATACAGTCTGTCATAGACAAAATACTAGATGAAACACGTAAACTTTCTACTAACTGGGCATACACATATAGTTGAAAATATTTACTTCTCATTTTCTACACCTGGTTCATTCAATAGAAACATCTGGTGTTCACCCTAAATTGACTCCGGTTCACTTCCTGATTATTTCTCCTTGAAAAAGACCAAACTTAGTGAATACAAAAGTGTATGGTGAAAAATTTTTTTTCACAAATAAATGAATAAATAAACCGAGACGACCCAGAACCAACGACGAGTCCGAAAAAGAGATCCACGTCTCCGGCCCCGATGAGAAACAAGCCGCGAGCCCGAAGAATAACTCCGCCGAAAAGAACACCTCGTTCGCGAGATCCCGTGAACCGGAAGTCATCAACGCCTAGGACCCGAGGTCTTGTAGCCGAGCTATCAGCACCGAGATCCCAAATCAACGAGGGACCGTCCACCCTAGAAGGCACTGGTCCCTAACTTGGGTACAGAGGACATAACCGTCCGTTTAAATAGTGACTCGGTGGTACCTTCAGGAGTGTATGATGAAAAAGCCGTCAAGAATTTTAATCGTTTGTTCCCGGTCTACATATTAAGGTAGAATGTTTCTACTAATACAATTATAAAACCACATAAGAAAACATAAAAAAGATACATTAAAAATTTTTTTTACATTAAAGAAGGAAAAGACTTCTTTATGTCACATTATAAAAGAGGTTTCGGATCATTATGTACAAACTATCAGTTTTGGTACTGGATATATTTATTTGTCCGTTAATTTAAGAATAAAGGGTTGGTCGGAAGAAAAGAGAAGGGAAAAGGAGACAAACACTTGACGTAAAAGGATAAAGATTTCGTCTGTACCAATCTTACGATGTTATCCAAAAGAAAAAGTACAAATCGATCAGTCGGTTGTAAAAATGATTAGAGACGGGTCAGAATTAAAACAAGTACAAAGGACAACTGATGGTAAACATTAACTTGCAAAGATAACCTTCCTGACTACGATTTCGACTTTGAGGTTATCAACCCGGTGGAGTTCCCTTCTCAACTGAGTAACCTTTTCTGGGACTACGACCCTCCCTAACCCCCGTCCTCCTCTTCCCCTGCTGTCTCCTACTCTACCGACCTACCGTAGTGGCTGAGCTACCTGTACTCAAACTCACTTGAGGTCCTCACTACCTGTCCCTCCGGACCACACGACGCTAAGTACCCCTAGCGTTTCTCGACCTATGCTGACTCGTTGACTTGACTTGACTGACTCAATTCTCCTTTTCTCAATAAACTTCTGATTACCCATTTTTTGATATATTCATTTTCATATTATTTCATTTCTCCTCCTCTAACGATTCTCAGAAATCTATATGTGATTTTAGTCACTTTTGTTTTGACGTCAGTCGGGAACTAATGGACCCTCGTAAAAAACAACAACTCTTGAACCCCTCTCTCGAGACGACGTCAATCAGAGAAAAAACGAGACTATCCTTGAGTCGGGGTTCCGACTACCCTTTAGTCCGGATTAGTTAAAACTGGATCAGGTACAGGACTTTGTCGTCAAACAGGAGTGAGTCCAATTAGACTTTTGGTCAATTAGACGGGTACCGTTTCAATTTTTACAGATACGTCTGAAGTGGTCAACCCGATAGGGTCTTTTATTGAGGTAGTAGTCAGTAGGATTATTAGTAACTGATGGATTGGAGAACGTAGGACTTCGGGGAATAAGATGTGTTAAACATAATAATGATCACTTCCATTGTATAATAATAATGACAACGATAACTATAAAATATGTTTTCCCTTCCTACAATTTTCTAATCTCCGTTTCGTTTGTCAATAACCTTTTAAGTTACTCGTGTTTAATTTTCCGGAGGGATATGAGGTTTTCCTTGTAATTTTTGGGAGACTTTATATATCAGTGACACCTTTAAAATGTCGAAAATTCGTGAAATTCAGAAAACTACAAATGTTGAAATTTAAAATGTTATTAAATGAATAGTACACCACCGTAAGAGAAAGACTTCTACTCTCAAGAGACCGGGAGTCTTTGAGTCGGTTCAACGTGTAGACTATTTAATCTCGATTCTAGTTTTGACACAGAAGAGTTATATGAAAGACGATGGGGTAGAAACAACTTCATTAAATTCTATTAAGTCGTAAACTTTTACTTACCCTGATAGTCGAAAATGTCTAGCATAGTATTACGTCAATTTGAGACACACACACACACACACACACACACACACACACATTTATATATGTATTTTGTCCTCTTCAGGAACTCTACACCTCTTGACTGAGAGTACCCTCTAAGAAAAACCGTATAACTCAACGAAACCTAACTAACTACAATTGAAACCGTAGTCAGGATTAATACGGAAATCTTGAAGACTATGAATTGGTATAGATCTTAAAAAGAAAACGATTTTACAGTTTATTTAAAAAATTCATAATCAATATGTCTTCAATTGTAAAGTCTCCGCCAAATCGTCAGAGAAGAAAAAATAATTCGTACTATACCCTGGGTTATTATTCGTCCTACAAGTAAATTCTTAAATAAATCTGAGCATCAATTTCATCTGTTGATACCTTTGTTATGCACCTTATCTTCCATCTTACATACACAGTACTCCCATGTTTGTTTACAGACATTCACGTCTCATCTTTAACACGTCAAAGACAACTTGACTTTCAGAACAGAACTCAAAAGGGAGAACGGATGGATTTTTTACCATTTAAGAGAGACAGGAAGGAGACGGTGGGTTGGGAGAAAAGAAAGTCGTTCGTACATCTAGTGAATCGACCAAACACAAGTCTCTTATGTTTACTGAAAATTATGATTAGGTATGTATCAATTCTAGGGGTTGTCACAGTTTGTTTTATTTTATGTATATTTACTAAAAATGTAATGGGAGACTAAACAGAATTACTTATATGGAGACATAATCCCGTCTATTACTTTTAATTATTTAGAAAACTTTCTACTCCAATATAAATATTAAGAAGCATAAAAACAATAGAAATGTAGTCACCTTAACACTCCAGTTGTAAAACGACTTCTTAGAAAATGCCAGATCACTCAAAACAGTTCCATGAAAAATTACATAAACTCATTCCTAAATATAAATCTTGAGAATTCATATACGTTAGGAACCCCTTTCTTCTCCATATGTTTCTACCTTTTACGTTGAAACAAATCTGTAGAAACTATGCATATTTATTGACCACGTAACTTTTTTTTTTCTTTCTGGTGTCTCTACCATATCGTTACAACATACCTCACAACCAACACCTCATACGTTTTATCTATCGAGAAGACACTACCCCCAACAGCCCGTCCCTCTTCCCTTCTTAAAGTATCTTCTCATCGTAAACTGAAAACTTTCTACTCAGCGTAAACTTGGTTCAACCCTACCGTAAGGTGTGATTCCTCGTGTTCTGATCAACTCTCTTCAACTAGAAAAGATGTCTTCTAAAGTCTTAAAAAAAATTGGTATGACTTAATGTAAAAAGGAAATATAAATTTTCTCAATAGTAAAGAGACCTGAATCTCTTTGGAAAATGTTTGACAGTTTTTTTATACCGAAAACTTAAACGACGACGACGACGATTCAGTGAAGTCAGCACAGGCTGAGACACGTTGGGGTATCTGCCGTCGGGTGATCCGAGGAGACAGGGACCCTAAGAGGTCCGTTCTTGTGACCTCACCCAACGGTAAAGGAAGAGGTTACGCACTTTCACTTCAGTGAGTCAGCACAGGCTGAGAATCGCTGGGGTACCTGACGTCGGGTGGTCCGAGGAGGCAGGTACCCTAAAAGGTCCGTTCTCATGACCTCACCCTACGGTAACGGAAGAGGTAAACTTAAACGTCCATAAGAATTTTTTCCTTTACAGTCGTAAAACTAATTCTTTTCAACTAAAACTTGTCAAATAAAACATAAAACAGTGAATTTGTGAGGAGAAAACACCTGACACGTGAGGTCAACGTGATTTCAAAAATAAATAAATAAACTGACACGAGAGACCGAACATCCTAGAATTAAGGGACTGATCCCTAGTTTGGGTCGGGGACCGTCACTTACGTGGCTCAAGATTTGTGACCTGGTGGTCCCTTAAGGGTTGTGATATTTCAAAATACAAGAAAACAACCGTGAAAAATAATGGAGAAATTCCTTGCAACAGCCTCTTCCGTCACCGTAGGGTAAGGTCATGAGAACGGACCTTTTAGGGTACTTGCCTCCTCGGACCATCCGACGTCAAGTACCCCAGCGATTCTCAACCTGTGCTGACTCACTGAAGTGCAAGTGAAAAGGGAAAGTACGTAACCTCTTCCTTTACCGTTGGGTGAGGTCACGAGAACGGACCTCTTAGGGTCCCTCCCGACTCGGACCACCCGACGGCAGATACCCCAACGTGTCTCAGCCTGTGCTGACTTCACTGAATCGTCGTCGTCGTCGTCGTCGTTCCTTGCAACATGAGGAGGTGATTATCGAGGTCAAATGACGGAGTCGGAAGTCCTGTGGGATTTCTAGTAGAGGCGACCTCTTCACAAGAACCTGGACACGAGGACAAAACGTCGAACAGCCACACGGGGAAGATGAGGGTTAGGAAGACACGGTTGTCCCGAATAGAAACACAACCTCAACAAACAAATCACAGGGAGAAAGTGGCCTAAACTTGGAAAAAACTCCCGTCCTAGAATTGAACGACTTAGGAATCGAGGTTCATATTGGGACAAAGTATCACTTTTATCATTTATAACCAACTTACCCATTTGGATTGACATGTAAACACACTCTTATATACGAGTTTACTTGATTTAGGTAAAATGACAAACCCCAAAAATGTCTGCCTTGGAATATAACACAACCAGTGTTTAGATGCATAAGAAGAGAAGGTCTACTGATATTAACCATACATAACTTTAGATTAACCTTTTTTTCTTTACTCAGACAATCGAGATTGACTTTACTAACAAAATAAAGAACAAAACCATGAAGACAAAAGAAAAGACTAATAAGAAAGAAATTAAAACAATTTTTTTTATAAAGTCACTAGAATAAATGGGTCACAGACCTGAATATTTACAAAATTTATTTTTAGTAAATAGTAACACAAAGCCACTTATGAAGTAAACAAGATTCTGTCTACACGACTATCTTTACGACAGAAAAGAAGGACTTCGTAAGAAATCAAAAAAACTCTTCAATTAATGAAAATACTAAAAGAGAATCTCAAGTATAGACAATCGAATTTGTTAATATATAGAAAAGAAAACAACTATAACTTATTAGGATTTAACGTTTATAAATTAAATTGGCGTTTAATAAACCATGAAAGAGTCAAGATCAGTCATACGATTCTTGATCCTTATCGTATACTTACCTTACAACAGGAAATATCGTCTCAGGATGCACGTCTTCGATGTCATAAAAAAAATTCAATGAAAATAAATTAATAAATAAAAACCGATACGACCCAGAAACAACTAAACAGACCCGTAAGAGATGGACGTCACTCGTCCCGGAAGTAACGACACACGGTCGAAGAGTAGAACCACCGAAGAGAACACCTCGTGCCCGAGATCCGTACCCCCTGAGTCATCAACCTCGATGTCCCGAGATCTCGTACACCCGAAGGCATCAACACCACGTCACCCGAATCAACGAAGCACCATAGACCATAGAAGGGTCTGGTTCCTAGTTTGGGGGTAGTGGACGTAACCGTCTGTCTAAAAAAAAAAAATAGTGACTTCTTCGTCCTTTCGGGGTGTTTCAACAAAATAACACTTAAAATCATTTTTACATAAAAGCATAGAGAACTGTGGTCAAAATTCACATTTAAATCACAATCCTATCACTACGTTGTTCTGATCTATTATCCACGGTGAAAGACTTGGACTTTTCTAACTTAGAATGTACAAAACGTAATACGGTTCCTGCGAACCTCTTTACGACTAGATCTTTTTCACAAGTTGATGTCAGAAATACTAACCTTTAAGTCCACTAGGAAATGAACCTTCTAATACATAAAACGACTAGAAGTCGAAATTATTAAGTTCATTAGAATATCGAAAAACTTTCATCGAAAATCTATTCCTTTCCTTCAAGATAATTATCACTACTCACTTGTACTTCTAGAGAAGGTTTCTAAACCTCTTGTTTGATTGTTTTGTTCATTAAACCTCCTATTATCTATTTTAGTACCCATTACCCAAACAACACCATCAATTTAACTGTATGAAACACCCTGCTAGACTTAACAGAGGACACTATACCCATGGAGGAAACGGTCAGGTCACTGTACCGTAAGAAGTCCCTAACCACTAATTGTCTAAAGTCGAGATTATGAGTAAAACGGAACTTATGTCATATTTAAACAGAGACTTTGCAAGTAAGAAGAAAAAAAAAAAATTCGTTTCATCTCGAACGAGACTGCAGACTACGGTCCTGTTATCATACGATAGTGGGAAGACACCTGTAAGGTATACTTGTGTGTTTTCATACATATTCGTCTAGAGAATACTAAAAATTAAACGATAACTTTTATGTGAAGAAATGTCACAGGTTTCTCTTCCCTTAACAAACTAAAAGAAATAAACTACAACTAGCAGAAAACCGAAAAAATAGAATGACAAAACTACAAAGACAAGGAGAAAGAGATTTCTAAAAAAAGTTATGTGTTACACTTGGTAAATTTGTGTTAATACCGTAGTTAAAAGAACGGATTTTAAACCACCTAACGACTGATCCCTAGTTTGTGTGTCATATTTAAAATTTTTGTGTAACACGGTACGATGACATATAACGTCAGATTATTCAATACTTTTCAAACATAAAATCTCACGGCAAAGTATTGAAAATATAACACAACCAAGACTAGTAGGAAAATTACAAACCACTTAAGGAAAAAAACCAATCAAAAAAGATTACCCGGTTGTACCCGTATTAAAATTCACCGGATCAAATTCATTACAAAAGGTATAAAGAAGTTTTCGTCTCGTCATCTATTTCCTCCGAAACAAAAATGAAATTATGTTAAATAAATTGAACTGGGTTCAGAAATAAATAATAAAATACATGCTTAACGAAAGAGAAAAAAGAAATTCGGAAGAAGATAATATAAACCATTATAAACTAGACGAAAAACTCCATTTTAATGAATTCATTAAGTAGTATACTACGTAGATCACCATCGACAAAAATTTTTAGTTAATTCCGATCTCATGACTAAACTATCTTGTTTAATTACAATCAAACGATAAAACATAAGAAAAAAATTAAAGTAGTAAAACAGACGGATGAAACATAAGATCGATCTATAGTATCCGTCATTAAAACATGGAAAAGACAAAGTAAAGAAACTTGTCAAAAATCTTTTGTCCATTTCAGTGACTGAAAACCGGACATTGGAGATCGAGTATGACATAACACAGAAGAGGGTAAAAATAAAACATAATAAAAAGACCAATACACGAAATAAGGACACAATCGTCAATATGATTTTTCGGGTTCTAACACACCAGAAAAGAGTGATAGGTCTGAGAGTAGAGGTATATCGAGAAACGTAGGGACTTAGACTCTGAAAAGGATAGGAAGGGTTGAGAATTTTACAGATGTAAAATAATTTTGAATGACAGAAATATTTCAGAGAGTCTTGGAATTGAAGAAGATCTTGCAACGGAAACGGAAGATTGAGAATTTTCTTTGAACCGACATGGGACTGGGGTAACGAAGGAATCGTGAGAATTCATCAATACGAAAGAGAGGATTTCGGAAAATGATGACTCGGATCTCTATCTTATCTACAGGGACACCGAGAGTGACAGTATCGGTCTAGTAGAAAGAAGGAGGGATTGTCAAAGGCCGAAACATCAAACCTAGTAATTTAGTACAATAGATGAATAGAAAAAAAAAAAAAACGACAGTAGGACGTCAAGCGAAGAGTAGGAGGGAAGGAGTAGGGAGGTGAGAAGAAACTTCTAAAATTTACATGAAAGTGTGAGCGGTTGTGACAAACATAGGATTAAGAAACAATAAAGTCACAGGCTCATCTACTAGACAGATGATGGGGTCGGAGACTGAAGAACTGGAAAATAGGGATGTCGCGGGGGGTGACGGTACCAACAAGGACGATGACACGACACGAATCAGTGAGTCGCCACAGGCTAAGAAACGTTGGGGTACCTGACATCGGACGGTCCAGGAGACAGGTACCCCTAAGAAGTCCGTTCTTATGATCTCACCTTTTTTTTTTTTTTTCTTATGATCTCACCCGACCAGCAAGAGAAGAGGTTCCCCAGAAGGGTTGGGTCCCTAGTCTGGGTCCAGAGGGTACAACGTCCACCTAAGAGATAGTAGATTCGGAGGTCCCTTCGGGTACCATCAAAAGATCTCTCCAAAATTAGTGTTTATTAAGAATGAGGGTTAGATCTACAAATTCTTAAGGTAATCATACGATGGTTGAGCAGGATCAAAGGGTCGAGGTTCTTAATAAATAAGGGAGTAATTCTGGAGGTAGCTGACTACCTTGGTACAAAAGCGTCAGGAAATGTATAGAGTATGTAAGAGGAACGGACCCTAGTTAAGGTACCAACAGGAGTAGTAGTGAGGGAACGTATGCATGGGCAGAGGCAAAGAGAAAAACAACGGGAAGGAAATAGTCAACAGAGGAGAGGTCACAGGAGTCATAGGGAGAGAGATCAGATCCTCTAGTGAGGACACTCCAGTGTGTATTAGGGAGATGTGTCACCTAAGAGACGACAAGAAATTCCATCTATGAATCCTTCGAGGACGGAGTCCCGGGTACTCCAATGACGAAGGAGACGGACTTACTAAAGGGGTTTTTTTAGGACATCAATAAGGGAGAGGAACTCTAGAAAGGAATAAACAATGGATCCCTCTGGAAGGAACCGGTGACGTAAATTTCATCATGGGGACGGGGACCTCAGGGACAACAGGAAGAAACGAAACGAAAAGAGCTATCGTAAATAGTAAAGACCGTGTTACCTACAAAAGGACGATAAGACACACAGAGGGAAGTAATTTTACATTCGAGGTACTCCTGTCCCGGAACAGATAAAACAAGATAAAAAACGATATAATAGTCGTGGACCTTTTGGAAACATGAACCAACCACGTGTTATTTATAAACAACTAGTTGATTTATTTAACCCAGGAGAGGTACTAAAAGACAAGATTTCGATTCTCTATGTTTAAACATCTTCGAACCTTTAAAAAACAAAGAGTTCATTAATGTCTAACCTGAAATAAATGTTATCCTTTGTAAGAACTTTTATGCAACAACAATTTTATACAAGAAAAACTTAGATCTAAATGTCTAAAGTGTTTCACATATCGTAATTTATTGACACAAATTTGTATTGAATTGTAAATCTAAACTAAAAGAAAAGAGTTCCTTCATCGACGTTGAAACAAGACACGACACGAATCAACGAGTCAGTACAGGTTGAGAAACACTGGGGTTCCTGATTGACATCGGACGATCCGAGGAGAGACAGGTACCCCTAAGAGATCCGTTCTTACGACTTCACCCAACGGTACGGGAAAGAGGTCCCCGAGAAGGGTTGGGTCCTTAGTTTGGTCCCAGAGAACGTAACGTCCACCTAAGAAATGGTAGACTCGATGGTCCCTTCGTATGTTTCTAGTACCAGTATACGTCTTTATGGATGACTGTGACTGAAATTCTTTTAATTTTACTAAATATAGGAACCAAAAGACCATTGAACGCAAACGTAGATCTACAACTAATATAAGGTTTATAGGTCCATTTTTCTAGGAAGAAAGACAAAGCCGGTCCATATTCAGAGTAATTTTGATTTTTACAAAAAGATCTTAAATATGAAGATCAAATCCTTTTATTTCGAAAATTTGGTCCCTGTCTTTTTATTACTAAACCTTTTTATTTCATTTTTACATTCATAATCCGTTAAGAAAAATCACCAACTAAATCACCTTTTAAAGTTTTCAGTTTAAAAAAATTAAGAATTCCTTTTGTTCCTTTTAAGTTCTACTGTCAAGATTTACAAAAAAAAAAATTCAACTGTACGTCAAAATCAAAAAGGAAAAATGACTTTATAAGTACATGGGAAAGAAACTTTAAACTAGTCCCTCTAGTTCACGTTGGATTTTCAGTCAAGACTCAGGCATCTCCGAAAACCAAATCTAAAGCTCCCTCGGTAATTAAGATTATAGAAAAAAGACACACGGACCCTTTCTTTTACAAAAATTTATATGTTTCGTCTCTCTTAAACACTATATAATCTTAACTCGGACAAACCCTTATCCTTCTCTCTGTTACTTGTAAATAATTGAACTTTTATCGACTATTATAAATTTTGTAAACTAGAAATCATTGTTCATGTCATTGGATTCCCCGAAGAGTCTACCGAGTCGCCATTTCTTAGGTGGACGATTCGTCCTCTGAGTCGAAATAGGGATCCAACCCTTCTAGAGAGACTTCTTCCTTTACCACTAAGTAAAGTCATAACGGACCCCTTAGAATACCTGACTCCTTGGACCGAACGATGTCAGGTACCCAGTGTTATTCAGTCCTTACTGAATCACTGATTTTTGTTATTGTTGTGTTATTGGATTTCCTCTCTTTTGATATCCAAGATTAGATCACAAACGACCATAGGAAGTCTCGGACTATCATTGAACGTTTCTGTATACAATTATAAAGTAAGATATACATTCTCTACTGGAATATTTTAATGAAATTTACAAAAAAAAAAAAAATTATGAAATTTACAAATTCCTTGTGAAGAAATTTTTTTTTAATTCATTATGAAAAAAGGACAAACTCCGGAATTTTCTTTATAATCATCAAACAAGTTCAGTGAGTCGGCACAGACTGAGAAACGTTGGGGCACTTGACGTCGTACGGTCCGAAGGAAGGGACAGGAAGTGATAGAGGACCTCAAACGAATCAAAGTACAGGTAACTCAGTCATTACGACAGATTGGTAGAGTAGGAGACGACGAGGGAAGAGGAAAACGGAAGTTAGAAAGGGTCGTAGTACCAGAAAAGGTTACTCAGTCAAGAAGCTCAGTCCACCGGTTTCATAACCTCGAAGTCGAAGTCGTAGTCAGGAAGACTACTTATAAGTCCCAACTAAAGGAAAATCCTAACTAACCAAACTAAAGGAACGTCAGGTTCCCTGAGAGTCCTCAGAAGAGATCGTGGTGTCAAACTTTCGTAGTTAAGAAGTCGAGAATCTGAAGAAATACCAGGGTTGAGAGTGTAGTTTGGATATAATTCATCCATTAATGAGGAGTCTAAAATGTCTTTCCTTTAATTCTCGAATTTATTGAAAAGGTTCCAGTGTCTCAATCATCAATAACTGGTTTCGGGTTTAAGAAGTGGAGAAGTAATATGAAAGAGGAATAAGGGATGGTGTGATTCCTTCACCAAGGAATAAAGATGGATACAGTTTAACAACATGAATCAAGAGTCACCAATTCACTACAGACTGTCAAACGTTGGGTACTTGATGCCGGACAGTACGAGGAGACAGGTACCTTAAAGGGTCCGTCCTTATGACCTCACCCAACAGTAAAGGAAGAGGTCTCCTAAAAGAACTGGGTCCCTAACTTGGACGTAGAGAACGTAAAGTCTGTCTAAGAAATGGTGACTTGGTGCTTTTGACTTTGACACTTTCGAAAAATATTAGAATTAAAGAGTCCCAGGAAAAAAATTCTAATGGACACATAACACACAAAAATGGATGAAACGAAGTGAACATTACAAAAAATAAGGAAGATCTTGAGCAAGACGTGAGATACTGTTCCGAGATTGAACCGAGGACAAAATAAAAAGTGATTACCGAAACAATAAAACGTAAAGACATCATGAATGAGTCAACGTGGTGGTAGTACATGAATGTCTAACGAAAAAATTTACCGAAATAAAAAAGTACATGTATTCGTTATTTATACTTATATACGAGATTGTAAATTATGTCACCATCTTACATCATCAACAGTAATTATCTTTAAGTTCCAAAGTAACACAACATTATGTATATATTCCATAAACATTTCGAATATATACAAAAGTCAAGTAAGCGAATCAGGACAGACTGAGAAACACTGGGGTACCTGGCGTCGTGTGGCCCGAAGGAACAGGTAGTGGTTGAGGAATCGAACGAGTTTGAGTACAGATAGCTCAGCCACTACGGTAGGTTGGTAGAGTAGGAGACAGCAGGGGCAGAGGAGGGTGGAAGTCAAAAAGGGTTGTAGTCCCAGAAAAGTACTCAGTCGAGAATCGTAGTCCACCGGTTTCATAACCTCAAAGTCGAAGTCGTAGTCAGGAAGGTTACTAATAAGTCCTGACTAAAGGAAATCCTAACTGACCAACCTAGAGGAATGTCAGGTTCCCTGAGAATTCTCAGAAGTGGTTGCGGTGTCAAGTTTTCGTAGTTAAGAAGCCGCGAGTCGAAAGAAATGTCAGGTTGAGAGTGTAGGTATGTGCTACGACCTTTTTGGTATCGAAACTGATCTACCTGGAAACAGTCGTTTCATTACAGAGACGAAAAGTTATATGACACATCCAACCAGTACCGAAAAGAAGGTTCCTCGTTCGCAGAAAATATATACAATATATATTTATATATACACAAAATATATACAATATATATATTATATGTATATACAATAAAATACAATAAAAAAATATTTTGATTATATTACAATGTTAGAACACAATATACAGTATAGTGAATTATAAATTTTATACCCATTCGACTGAAAGGTTCCGTGACTAAAAATTCTCGAAATCAGTCGGTGACAACGACTACCCGTATACGATAGAATGATCACAACCCTTCTTTACTCTAAAAAAAAAAATCATTAATTGCAGAAACCCCTTTTTTTGATGAGTTTAATAATATTTCGTAGTAAATTACGGTCACGTCAGTGGATTTTACTTTTATAACTTTTTAAAAGGAGAAAGAAAACCTATATTCTTTACAGTAAAAGTTAATTGACAAAAAGTAACATAGAGTGAAATTACAATCTCTGACATCTGTGACATTAAAAAGAAAAAACGGACTCGGTACACCATACACGGACTGGTCCCTAGTTCGAGTTCGGGGGACGTCACCTTCGTAGTTTAAAATTGGTGACCTGGTAGTCCCTTCAGGACTCTGGTATTTGAAAATTCAATTTTTCATTTTACCTGTGTTAAATATCAAAACTCTTTATCTCTGATTTCATTATTCATGAAATAATAACCCCCTTCTATTTAAATTTATTATTGAAATAATAACCTTTCCTTTGGGTCTTGAACTATACTCTTCTTTTGACAAAGACCCCTGAAGGGACTACCAGGTCACCGATCCCGAAATACGAAGGTGACGTCTCCCGTGTCGAAGTTAGGGATCAACCCCTTGATTCTAGGGTATACGGTACGGACCACGTCGGTTTTTATTTAAGACTATGCGATTGCCTATCACGTTGAGTCACTTTGGCAAGACCACTGAATGGATGGGTGGAACTCTATGACACCACCATTAATAAAATGGCAGTTGAGTTAGTCTACGACCGATTGTAAGGATGTACGACTACAAGTGACGACAAACAAAACATCGGATAGGGAGCCGGTCTAGGTCACGTATTGTTACTTCTTTGTGTACTAGATCATGACTTTTGGTCTAATCTTCTTTTCTCACTCGTGAATCTCGTTCCTGGGTACTATCTTGTTGAGTCATTTTACAAGAAATGATGATTCGTGGCAACCATAGGAGCACCTGTCATTCACCAAAAAAAAGAAGAAGTAGAGAGTGACTTGTGATTTCTTTATTGTGTTGAAAGAAAGACAATTGTCGGAAGACTCCAACATGAAACGGACTTCCCCAATTGTGGGTCATACAAGTGGATGACTTGACACGAAAATTTAGATGTATTCACATCAATTTTACTTTCATATGAAGAAAGGAAGGAAATAAAATCACCCTCTCAAATTAGTTTCGAAAGTCCCTTAGAACCTCCCCAAGAATTTTAAAAAAGACAAAACACTATGTCAGTAAATTTCATAACAAAAATAAGTAACAGGAATCTTATAAAGATCGATCTATTAGACACGTTTCAAAATTTAAGTAACATTGTTTCGTGTCGAGAAAAGGTGAGTTTTTCTCGGAGAGAGAGGGAATTATTAGAAAGACATTACTATAAAGACGTAGTCAAAGGTTCCCTTTTTTTTAGATACTAAAAAAAACGGTGACATCACAGATTCAATTTTGTTATAAACAAAAATTAAATAACTTTGTATTAACCGGATGTCACAATATAATCCAACTCCATATGGAGTTTGATCACTAAGTCATAAAAATATCCAAAATGGGGTAAATTTTAATTATGTTTTATTACCGATATAAAAGGACACAACACGTTATATAGGCACAACGAACAAATGAAATATGTATCATTAAACACAAAGAATTAGAGTGTCAGGATGGAACGCAGAGAGGGAAGAGGGGTGACCAATGGTGATCAAACAAGAGATACACTCAGTCAAAGACAAAACAATGTATACACACGTACGATTCAGTGAAGTCAGCACTGGTTGAGAAACGTTGGGGTACCTGACATCGGGCGGTCCGAGGAGACAGGAGGTCCCCTAAGAGGTCCGTTCTTATGACCTCACCCAACGGTACGGGAGGAGGTCCCTTAGAAGGACTGGGTCCTAGTTTGGACGTAGAGAATACAGAGGACGTGACCGTCGGCCTAAGAAATGGTGATCGCGGTGGACCCTTCGGGTAAAACAATATATGTAAACAAAATAAAAAATCTAAGGTGTATATCCACTATTGTATCTCATAAACAGAAAGAGACAGACTGGATAAATTGATTTGTATTATGACCTTTAAGGACCAACAGATCACCAATCCTGAGGTACGAAAGTAACGGTTCCTGTACCTAAGTCAGGGACTAACCCTTGACTCTAAGGTGTTCGACGACATACACCGTTTATTTATATAATGTAGAAGAAATAGGTAAATAGAGAACCGATGGTATTCATAGAAAGTTAAGGAAATGGATAAAATACAGGGGAAGGAACTAAAAAGAAAGAATAAGTCATGGGTGAATGAAATATGTACGTCAGACACAAAAAGGGAGAAACCTTTAATGTAATATCCTTTTGTCCAATCGTTCGGTAAATATATCGGGGTATAGAGTCAGTGACGACATAAGATTCTAAAGAAAGATACTAAGTATGGTAACGAGTACAAATAGAAAATAAAGAAAGGGTAGTAGTTCTATGGAATCAAGTTCGGGGTGGAATTTTTAAAAAAATATTATCGAAAGTCACGAACAAAGGACGTACAAAGTATAACGACGTCAAAAAAACACTAGAAAACAAGTATTGGTTTAACGACTTCAATGTTTTCAAGACACAACTAAACATTAAACTTCTCCTTTCTGACTTCCGTTCTTCTGGTAATCCCTCAGAATTTTGGTTTGCACATTAGAAGTCTGAAAAGACAGATCATGGGATGGATACAAATTAGAATAATGACGATTAATCGAAACTGACGATTAATTAAATTAGAGAACCATACAGAAGAGAGAAGTCCTAATGATCCGTAAAAGTCAAGATTCGTCTGAAATTAATCCACGTCAACTAATAGAGTCATAGAGAGGATTATTTCTCAAGTTGTCTTTTTGAGGTCTACGATCGAATACACATGTTTCTTTTCAAAATGGACGTCCGTAACGGTAACACTACGTAGTGGAAAGTGTTAAAGTTACACACTAATGACTATGAATTGTTTATAAATAAGCCACATATATATATCTATCAAACCAAATTACCCTCGGTAAAAGTTCACAACCAAAGATCTACAATCTCTTGTAAAGAATTTATAGTCCGCCCTATATGTTCCCATAAAATGATTTATAAAGTGTCAAAATTTCAATATTGTCAATTTTCTTTCCCTCCCTGGGTAATACTTAAATGATGAACCCCGATATATTGTAGAAAAATTTATTCAATAACTTTCCATATTTTATGAACAAAAATTTTATAAAATTTTGTTAAGTCTTCGTAAATTTCATATTTTGTTTTTAGAAGAACTATGGATGTTTACGACATAAGGGGCATCTACTTGTGACAATTTGAGAGGTATATACTTATTGGGATGGAGTATAATATGAGTCAAAACACGAAAAACTTGAGGTTATTTCATCTTGGAAAAGACTCTCATATTCACACAATTTCTCCGACCTGACTGAATTTAGTAGAACAGAGACGATGAATGACTGATCAATAAGTTAGAACAATAGATAACTTCTTTTATCTTTAGTCAAGTCAAGTCAACGAGTCAGCACAGGCTGAGAAACACTGGGGTACTTAGCGTCGTGCGGTCCGGAGGGACAGGTAGTGGTTGAGGGCCTCAAGTGAGTCTGAGCGCAGGTAGCTCAGTCACTACGGTGGGTTGGTAGAGTAGGAGACAGTAGGGGAAGAGGAGGACGGGGGTCAGGGAGGGTCGTAGTCTCAGAAAAGGTTACTCCGTTGAGAAACGTACTCCACCGGTTTCATGACCTCAAAGTCGAAATCGTAGTAAGGGAGGCTTCTTTAGGGTCCCGACTAGAGGAAGTCTTACCTGACCAACCTAGAGGAACGTCAGGTTCCCTGAGAGTTCTCAGAAGAGGTTCTGGTGTCAAGTTTTCGTAGTTAAGAAGCCACGAGTCGAAAGAAGTGTCAGGTTGAGAGTGCAGGTATGTACTGGGGTCCTTTTTGGTATCGGAACTGATCTGCCTGGAATCAGCCGTTTCATTACAGAGACGAAAACTTATACGATAGATCCAACCAGTATTGAAAAGAAGGTCCCTCATTCACAGAAAATTAGAGTACCGATTATTACGAATTAAACGAACCACCAAAACTCTATTTTATATTAGTTTGTCGACCGTATGTCATATATATGTCATCATCACACTATTATTAATTGTAACAGAGTAACAGAGGGTGAGTGTCAAAAAGAGAATAAGAAAAACTTCGTAGAAAGAAAAAAAAAACTGATACGGTACGTCGAACATCCTAGAGTCAAGGGATTGGTCCCTGACTTGGGTCCGGTCCCGTCACTTTCGTGATTTAGACTGCTGATCCGGTGGTCTCTCGAGGGACTTCGTGGAAAAGAATTTATCCGAGAAAACTCCACATCAAATGTATTGAAGTTCAAATGGTCTAAATTCAAATGTTGAAACACTGAAAACTGTTTACAAAATTCACTTTATAAGTGATCAAATTCATACATTTACATACGTAACATTGTTTACATATGACGATCACCATTTCTTGGGTGGACGAACATCCTCTACAACTCTGTTCTTAACCCAAAGACCCACCCCTTCTAGGGGACCTCTTCACTTACCGTCAGGTGAGGTCATAAGAACGGACCTCTTAGGGAACTTGTCTCTCGGACTACCCGATGTTAGGTGTCCCAACATTTCCCAGCGTATCCCAACATGAATCTTGTTAGTTCTACTACGACTAGTCTGGTGGTCACTGGTTAAAGTTCTATTGACAGCCTCGACTCACATGACAAAAGACGTACTTCGGGGGAGGGAGACAGATGTTTTCGAGAACGGGTGGTTGACAGTCAGTCCCCTCAGTCGCAAACTTGTCTGTCGTCATGGATGAGTGGGACCCTTGGTCAGAAGTTTTATTTCGTTTGAAAGGGAAGGTGGTCGGAACGGATGAATGATCGAAAACTCTACACTCATCGACCTGTGGGTAAAACCTATTGTCAATATGTTGACAGAACACATCAATAATGTATGACTCATATTATAAATCGTATAGTAATAATAACAATAAGACAACAATAATGTTGAACAATAAATCAGAACAACCTGACAAAAGGAAACAAAGAAGTAAAAGAGTGAAGAGACTAATTTGAATAAGCAACCGATTACAAAAGGGTGTCTGTTTTTCGTTCGACTCCTATACACCCCTCCCGCCAGTTCCCGGAATTCCAGGACGAAACAAAGTATTAGTGCTGGTGTTAGTACTATATCTGACAAAAGTATTGAGGTTCTTCAAGAGGATACGGAAAAACGTAAGACTAGGGAGGGATATTAGGAGTGGGAACCGTTAATGAACAGACGAAAAATAATGAAAGATCTTAAAGTATATTTACCCTAATATGTCATGTATTGGAAAGTACAGATTGAATAAAGTGATTCATGTCACGAAAACTCTAAGTAGGTATAACTACATATATGGTTATCAAACAGGAAAAAGTAAAGACCTATTATAAAGGAACATACCTATCTGGTGTCAAACAAATATACAATTGGTCAACCCGTAAACCCCAGGAAAGGCCATACAACCGACAAAATAAAAAATTTGATTAAACCCGACACGACCCAGAAGTTGTGACGGGTCCGAAAAGAGAGCAACACCGTTCACCTCCACTATGAGCAACGTCACGTGTCCGAAGAGTAACTCGATCAAAGAGAACGACGTCTCGTGCCCGAGATCTCGTACGCTTGAAGTCACCGACACCGTGCCCCCGAGTCGTAAACGTCGAGGACCTGAGGTCTCGTGTCCGAGTCGTAACCCTCGTACCCGAATCACCGAGGGACCATACACCCTAGAAGGACCTAGTCCCTAGTTTGGACACCGGGGACGTAATCGTCCTCCTAAGAATAGGTGACGCAGTGCTCCCTTCAGGATAAATTCAAAATTTTTAAAAATAACCTCATATCAACTGAATGTCATAATCACAGTCCACATGTCGTCTCACTCACACATAGACACACACACAGACACACACACACACAGAGAGACACACACACACAGAGAGGTAAGAAAAAGTCCAAGAAAGGACATATCCAATAATGTCTCATCTCAAAGGACACGAGATGTCATCCAGGAACAATTAATAGATAAAATATAGATCATCACACATACACAATTAGAGTCAGAAGATTAAATAGTAAAGGGAGGTGAAAGAGGAAACCAGTGGGATTCAAACTAGAGTCCTAGACACTCAGACAAACAAAACATTTAAGTAAACATAGTAAAACAACAACAACAACCTGAGGTGTACATTCACTGTGGCATACTATGAATGAAAGAGACAGACTGAATGAAGTGAACCGTACCATTAGAGAACCAGGTAAGTACAACGACGTCTACTGTAATCAAGTAAGAAAAAATGACGACTCATTTTGGCGTATATAATATATATACATGGTGTAGAACAAATACATCAGGAGACAACTACCTGTAAATCCAACGAAGACACAGAACCGATAAGATTTATGTGACGTCACTTGTAACCCTACGTACGTAGAAAGACTTAATGCCAAAAGGGACTTATATATGAGTCCTCATCCTAACGACCTAGTATACCATCAAAACAAGAATCAAGAATTTCCTTGTGAGTGTGACAAGAGGTATTGCCAACATGGTTAAATGGAAGGGTGGGTGTCAATCCGCTCAAAGGAAAAGAAGTATGGGAGAGGTCGTAAATAACGAACGTCTAAAAAACCATTACCGGTAAGACTGAGCACACTGCATTACGGAGTAACATCAAAAACAAACAAAAATTAATTATATAAAAAGTATAAAACTGATGTGACCCAGAAACGACACCGCACCCCCGAAAAACAACACCAACCTTCCGAAAGAAAACGACTTGACGCATCCGAAGAGAATAACACCTCGTATCCGAATCGACGAGGAGAGGGGCTGGTCCCTAGTTTGGACACAGGGAACATAAACTCCCACCTAAGAATCGACGACCTGGGAACCCATTTCAGGGGGAATATCAAAACTAAGTGTAAAGAGACTATTAATCGTCACAACTCGTAGAAAAGTACACGAAAAACCGGCAGACAGACAGAAACCTCTTTACAGACAAATCTAGAAGACGGGGGGAAAAAAAGAAGAAAGAAACCGACGTGGAAATCCGTAAGGTCTAGAATCAGGGGGTTGGGTCTTACCTTGGAACGGGAAACATACCCCTCGTACCTCAAAATTGGGTCACCTGGTGGTCTCTTCAGGGACGGGTAAATGACTAACGTAACAAATAAGAAAACTATAACTCGTCGTACTTGACAGACATATAAAACCTCTACTTAGGAAACAATCAACGTGACAAACGTTTATAAAAGAGGGTAAGACACCTAACAAGTAAGTAAAACAAAGATCAAGATAAACGACACGTTTTAAAAAATATTTCAAACTTCCCCAAAAAACAAACAAACAAACAAATACGGTTCACGTCGTATATTGGGACTAGTCCCTAACTTGACCACTTAGTCTTCGTACTCGAATTGGTGACCTGGTGGTGTCTTCAGGAGTTTTCACCCGAAAATTTTACTTTATATCAACATAAAATAAAAAAAAATAGATCAGACTGAAGACTAAAATCATAGTTCGGTAGAATTCACGAAAAAAAAAAAACTAAAAGTCATGAACGCGAGAAGAAGACGGTAAACGGGAATCGGATGAAAAAAGTACTTTAAACTAATATCAGTGAAACTTATCGATGACGGAGATTTTATAAAATTGATATTAAATAACTTATGGGTAATTGTATAAACACCCATTAAAAAACCAAAGTAGAAAACGACAGTAAGACAGAAGTAGTCCTTACATTGCAGACAAAATATCAAAGGACCTTCTGGAGATTATGTCATAGAAATTATACTAGAGATACATGATTCAGTGACAGACTACCCTATAATAGAATGGATTAATAGAAGGGTCAAACAACTTCCACAACAAAAAGAAACTTCGACATGAAATGCCATCAGAAACCCAACCAGGTAACCATTTAAAGGGACACTAAGAACCTTCAAAAAGTCTCAACTCGACAATGCAGTACTCCTAAACAAATTAAAGGTAAAACAGAGACATACAGTGGACACGCAATTCTACAAGAAATAATAGTCTAAGACTTAGTTCCAGTCTTTTCCGAAATACTAGAGTTCCACAACGGATGGAGTAAGTCAGGACTTGGATGGACGTAAATTAATAACTGGAGTGGGTGTCACCCCACCTGACCTTCGTATCCATCATACTGACATATCTTAACTACGACTTTATCAGGTCACCTATTATTTGTGACCCCCAATCCAATAGAGTGTATACCTCTAGGTGACAATCTTAACAATGGTGATTTAAATAGTTGACCTATACTGACAAAGGATTAGGGCTACTAGAATAAATGAAATCCTACCGTCAGGCTTCTCAGGAGAATCTAAACCCGAAATATGACTCTGACCCATATCTCGACAAACTTAAAAGTCCCACTCTTACTCACTACTGCTTTAAACCCGGTTCCCAAACCCTAATTTAACTTCAAAACCAAGGGAGGGGAGACGGAAAACGGATAAAAATATACATCAACACGTTTCTAACTAAAAAAATTTTATATCGTATACATTGGTACTCCGAGGACGATGAAGGATAAACTACTATAATATCCACTACTTTTGTCTAATGGGATCGATTTAGTGATGTAATATTAAATGGACTACATTACCCTGCAACTTATATAAGACACTTTCCACGAGGAAGATGCTTAGCTAAAGAAACATGAGGGATATCACACGTAATCTATCGAGGAGACATGTGTCCACAACTCCCGGACTAACACTCAGTAAAACGAGAAGAGACGTCGGGGACTCCACAGAGGACAACTGGAAATTACAGCGGTCACAAGTTCTTCGTCCTGTATAGTCACGGGATTCAACGGTCGTAGACACAGGTTCGAGAAGAAGGACAGAAATCAGAAGGAGTCAACCACACTTTTTTTATCAGTCACCTCGTAAGGAAGGTAATACCAAGAACGTCTTGTGTAGTAAAATCGTTATAACGTCCCAAGGATCACCAAGACAAACTCAAAAGACAATAAAAAGAGTGATTAAGTTGGAATTATTCAAACGACTTTGAGAAAAAATATAAAAAACGTATAGGTCTCAAGTATATGATAATTATAGAACCAAAGAGAACGACTAAGGAAAAGTAAAGGGAATACAGATTTAAAACCTCAAGGGGCTCCTAGTCAGGAACCAAGAGAGTAGAAAAGACACGTAAGGGATTCTGTTACTAGAGTAGGTCAGTATACCCAAATTTATGGTAGATGTAACCGAGGGTCTAGAGAGAGAAGGACAGGGAACTGGAGGTCTGGACATAAAGGTCCCCGGATGAACTGAACAGATTACGTATAGGAATTGAATTACACAGAGATTGACTCGAAGAGTACCAGAGAGTGTTTGGTCGAAGAGGACGTTAAAAGGGACAGAGTCAATTACGGTCAAGGTAAGAAGATCGACGAACCCGGTCTTTAGAACCACGGTAAGAATTGAAAAGATAAACAGAGTGGGGGTTGTAGACCAGATAGTCGTCTAGACAACGGAGATAGAGGTTTTACACAGTTAAACTGGCAAATAGTGGCAAGGGAGACAGTAGTAGGGCAGACACGGTGGTAGAAAACGGACCAAGTATCTTCGAAAGATTGACCAGAGGGATGAAGTCGGAAACGAAAGGACGTCAGAAAAGACTCGTGTGTCGGTCTTAAGACGATCAATAATATTTAAAAGACAACTTTTTGGAGGTCGTCGAAAGGTAGAGTGAGTCTCTTTTGATATCCGGAATGGACAATAGATGTTCTTAAATGCACTAGACTGGGAGATAATGCAAAGATGAGAGTAAAGGTTAACAAGAGAAGATAGAAGTCCGACAACGTTGGAGAACTGACGAAACGACAAGGAAGTTGTACGGGAAGGAAGGTGGAGCCTGGGCAATAACAACAAGTCAGCGAGTCAACACAGGCTGCGAAACGTTGGGGCACCTGACGTCGTGCAGTCCGGAGGGACCGGAAGTGCAGAGAACCTCGAACGAGTTTGAGTACAGGTAACTCGACCACTACGGTAGGTTGGTAGAGCAAGAGACAACAAGGGAAGAGGACGAGAGATAGAAAGGATCGTAGTCAGAAAAGGTCACTCAACCGAGAAGTGTAGTCCACCGGTTTCATGACCTCGAACTCAAAGTCGAAGTGACAGTCAGGAAGGTCAAGTCCCAACTAAAGGAAAATCTAACTAACCAAACTAGAGGAACGTGAGGTTCCCCGAGAGCTCAGAAGGGTCGTGGTGTCAAATTTTCGTAGTCAAGAAGTCAGGAGTCGGAAGAAATACCAGGTTGAGAGTGTAGGTATACACTAATGACCTTATTGGTATGGAAAACTGATATGTCTGGAAACAACTGTTTCAGTACAGAGACGTGAAATTATACGACAGATCCAAACACTATCGAAAAGAAGGTTTCTCGTTCGTAGAAAATTAAAGTACCAACGTCAGTGATAGGTGTCACTAAAAACCTCGGGTTCTTTTATCAGACAGTGACAAAGGTAACAAAGGGGTAGATAAACGGCACTTCACTACCCTGGTTTACGGTACTAGAAGTAAAGAACTTACAACTCAAAATTCGGTAGAAGAAGTGAGAAGAAAGTACGAATAGTTCTCCGAGAAATCAAAAAGAAGTGAAAGACGGTATTCCCACCACAGTAGACGCATAGACTCTAATAACTATAAAGAGTCAGAAGTAAGGTCCAACACTAAGCAGGTCGGACCATAAAGTGTACTACATGAGACGCATATTCAATTTATTCGTCTCACTGTTATATGTCGGACCTGCATGAGGAAAGGGTCAAAACTTGGTCAAGTAACAAGGTACAGACCAAGAATGGGAACGAAGAACTGGACGTATATCCAAAGTGTCCTCCGTCTATCCACCAGACCTGGTAGAGGAATTCTTAAAAGGTGTCAAACAACACTAGATGTGTCAGTTTTCGAAATCACATCAGTTACTTCGTCTTCATCTACAAAAAGACCTTAAGAGAACGAAAAAGATACTAGGTCACCTACAACTGTCAAACTGGAAACCAAGGAGACGGAAAAGATTTAGATGGAACATATAGACTTTCAAGAGTCAAGTGTATGACAACTTCTGATCGAACTTCCTAAAACTCGTAATGGAACGATGGTACACTTTACTCACGTAAACATACCATCAAACTTGTAAGAATCCGTAATGGGAAGAAACCCTAAACTTTTTGACTGGAAAAGGTCAGGACACCGGTGACGACTCAAAAGGTTTAAACAATCGTATAACTTACGTCGTGAAATTGTCGTAGTAGAAAATCCTAAACTTTATCGAGTCGACCTTAAGGTAGTGGAGAAGAAACCTCAAAAATAGTGACTTCGGAAGGAACCGGTTGAACAAATAGAATAAAAAGACAATTATGTGATCTTACATTCGAAGTACTCTCACCCCTAAAACAGTAAAAAAACACATGGTGTCTTTGAAATCACGGATTTTTACTACGGACGATACATCATCTACGAGGTGTATAAATTTTTGTTTACTTATTCACTTACTAAGACTAAAAGTATTATAGAGAATTTTTTCTTTTATCCATTGTATTAAAATAGTTTACATTTCAATACAACTTTTTTTCCTACCTTCCTAACTTTCTTCAGACCTAACTTTCATTCTTCCTATACCTTGTATTAAGATTTAAAGACTTTATATTTCGTTAAGATATTTGTATATTCACCGTCATGGAGAAGTTTCTCGTTGAACTGATAAAAGGGCACCTCCGTTGTTCTTAATTAAGAGTGGTAGCCATCCTCCGTAACCTGCAGGTCGACGTAACACTTGGTCCCCCACTTCACGACAGGACCTGATTCTCGACAACCGTCTAGAAAGTCTATAGTGACTCAGTAACACATTAAATTCTTCCTATTGTTATACAAAACCGAACGGTCCCTGACAGAGTCAAATTGATAAAACAATTAATAATTATCTCGTCCAAAAATAAAAAATTTACTAGGGTCAAATCTACTATTCAGTATCAAGTCAAGTCAGAGAGTCAGCACAGGTTGAGAAACGTTGGGGTACTTGGTGTCGAGCGGTCCGGAGGGACAGGTAGTGGTTGAGGGCCTCAGGTGGGTTTGGGCACAGGTAGCTCAGGCATTACGGTAGGTTGGTAGAGTAGGAGACAACGGGGGAAGAAGAGGACGGGAGTCAGAGAGGGTCGTAGTCCCAGAAAAGGTCACTCAGCCGAGAAACGTACTCCACCGGTTTCATAACGTCAAAGTCGAAGTTGTAGTCAGGAAGGTTATTTATGGGTCCTGACTAGAGGAAATCTTACCTGACCAACCTAGAGGAACGTCAGGTTCCCTGAGAATTCTCAGAAGAGGTTGTGGTGTCAAGTTTTCGTAGTTTTAAGAAGCCGTGAGTCGGAAGAAATATCAGGTCGAGTGTAGGTATGTACTGATGACCTTTTTGGTATCGGAACTGATCTACCTGGAAACAACCGTTTCATTACAGAGACGAAAAGTTATACGATAGATCCAACCAGTATTGAAAGGAAGGTTCCTGGTTCACAGAAAATTAAAGTACCGACGTTAGTGGTAGACGTCACTAAACCCCCGGGTCTTTTTATTTCAGAAGGTGATAAAGGGGTAGATAAACGGTACTTCACTACCCTGGTCTACGACACTAGAATCAAAAGACTTACAACTCGAAATTCGGTTGCAAAAGTGAGAGAAGAAAGTGAAAGTAGTTCTCCGAGAAATCAAGAAGTGAAAGACGGTATTCCCACCACAGTAGACGTATAGACTCCAATAACTATAAAGAGGGTCGTTAGAACTAAGGTCGAACACGAACGAGGTCGGGTCGCAAAGAGTACTACATGAGACGTATCTTCAATTTATTCGTCCCACTGTTATACGTCGGCAGTACACGAGAAAAAGGACAAACCTTGGTCAGACAAAAAGGTACAGGTCAAGACATTCCCGTGGAATTTTAAGTCCATAAACGAAGGCTCACAACTGTAAGTACGTACTATTTTTTTAGACATTTACGCTAAACTGTAAATAACTCGTATAAAATCTTAAACTGAAACAATCTAAGTCCCGATAGTTCTAGAGTTTCACAAAAGACCAGAATTCGTAGAACTCATCACTTTTACAAACTCGTAATATTCGACTTAGTGTGAACACATCCTGTCACGAATCTAAAAATCTTGATGTCTGAAGTAACTCTTAGGTTACTTTGGATAATTAGGTGAAGGGTCCTTTTATTTATGTACAAGTTTTAAAATTATTTATTAAAGGCCTTCAAACATTGAAGGGTTTGGGGATAAGACACAGAGTGTCGAAAATGTCTTGTAGAAAGTCCTTGTGTCAACACGATCATTTTGGAACTAATATACCGTGTATTGACCTCGGGAATTCTTTTGGTATTAGAAGAGTTACGGTCATATTTATATACATCTGTACAAGTCCATCACTATTATACAATATACACAATAGGATGTTGAATCATAAGGGACAATCATATATATCTACATGAAGTAAATAAATTAAATTAAAGACATAAAACGTCAAATAGTTTTTCGTCACATACCCTTTCAACGGATATACTTTGGAAATTCTATTCGTTTTTTATGAACTCTAGTAGAATTAGTGTTGTTGACTTCCTGTATTCTATGTACGGAACAGTGAGTAACCATATCTATAGAAATGTAACTTAAAGGTGTGATCGTCTTTTCAATTTTTAATCGAGTCTAGTTAAACGGTGTCAGAGCGGAATTCCCTTAAAAATGTCTCTTGAGTAGTGACTTTCGTGTACATGAGACACGTCTTTAAAAGAACTGAGTTATTTCTTTCTCAAGAAATAACTTTTTTATTAACTTTTCTCGTCAACTTTTTTCTTTTTCCTTAAGACGTACCACTTTTGTGAAGTCAGTGACCATTGTCACGTAAAATAAAGAGAAAGAAAGATATGTATTCAAAATTATCAAGCAGATAAAAATGTACCAAAATTAGTATGACATATATATTTAAACTTAGGACATAGTAGGGAAGGGGGAAATTATAACTTATAATATATAAATTATAAAAGTATAATTCTATCAATTATAAAATCGATGAAAGAATAACGAAATCCTATCTAAAGGTCTCTCCTTAATAATCTAGTTTTCAATACTAATTATTTTTTTTAAAAACTATCACACCAAAAGTTTACAATATGACTACGTATGAAATCCGTCAACCCAGACTATAACGAATCAAGTGGTATGGATATGAACCTAACATGTAATATTAAATTTTTCATAAACACTAATGTTTTTGTTCCCTTTCCTAAAGAGTGACAAAATTAAACATTAAGAAGGTAAAAAACACTATGACGTGTAAAAGGTATATGTATGATGATTAATATAAAATAACAAATAATTTTATACTAAACCGTCGAGGTCTCCGAAGGTAAATCTCAACTAGTAGGGGAAAATTTATTTTGAAGTTATCGCACATAGGAAGTATAAGCGTTACACCACAAAGAAATGAAGTTTCTGTTGGTAATCTAAATTCAATTCCTTGTCAGTAGATCCAATGGTATAATTTTGATGGAGTTCTACACTTTTTTCTGAAAGGTTTACGAATTAATTTTCTTTCGTTAAAAGTGTCGTCCCTTTACACCGAATAATAATTCTTGATAGATGAACTCCATACAGAACACATACATAATACAAAGTAACTAAAAAAAACTCACGGTTATTTGTGCTTCGATTATCTTTAAACTATAAAGATAGTCCTTGTCAATTGAAAATAATTTTATTGGAATAAAATTTACAAAAGAAGAAAAGTTCCATAGTGTCTGCAGCATCCTTTGACTTAGGAGGTTTTCTGTCTACTATAACTACAAAAGTCTTTAGTTTCTCCTTACAATGGGACCTAGAGTAAACGGAAAACTCTTCTATGTCAACCCACATAAGTGATTATACAATATATCATTTTATTATTATTTTGTAGAAAAGTATATAATCTTACACATAAAGAAATATATATCATTCATTAAGACTTAAACTGTTAAGCTTAAAATTTCTCGGATAAAATATCATAAAAGGACAACTCAATAAAGTCAGAGCATAAATAAAAATACACGGATCATGCTAATCCATGAAAATAGTTGGTTTATGACAATCATCATATTTATACTAATTATTTTTACAAGTACCAAGAAGACTTCTAAAAATTTAACGAAAACGTTTCTTTGAGTACGACAAGTGTGTCTTTTTCTACAATATTACAAAGGAGAGAACACCGAGATCCCTTATTAATGTAAAATTAGTCAAAGATGATAGACGATCCAGGAAACAAATGTTATAATAATTTAAGAGTTTTATTAGGAGACTTCTTTGTCGTAGAAAGGGTAAAATGTCTATTCCGATTCACTGAACTTGAGACGGATGGATCGTTCACCGTCTCGGTCCTAGGTGTGACAGTCCGAGGTCTCGAAAAATTGTTACGTAGTGATACTGTTCTCCAAAAAAGAAAGTGGGTTCTTAAAAATGAAAGGATCTTTTTTATATAACTGTAAAAAAGACCGACAGGAAAAAAAATTTTATATTTAAATAAATAAAATTAACCTCCAATTAATGAAATGTTATAACATAACCAAAACGGTATGTAGTTATCCTTAGGCGGTGTCCATATGTGCACAAGGGGTTGGACTTGGGGGGAGGGAGGAGGGAGGGACATGGTAGGGAGACCCAGTAGAGTCACGTGGTAAGACCGACAGAATTTTTAACGAAGTCTCGTGTACGTTGAGACTAATCTCGTAATCGTAATGATTTAATTTGACCGTAATATTCTTAGTCAAGACAAGTAAGTGAGTCAGCACAGACTGAGAAACGTTGGGGTACCTGACGTCGTGCGGTCCGACGTGGACAGACAGTGGTTGAGGACCTAGAACAAGTTGAGTACAGGTAGTTCAACCACTACGGTAGGTTGGTAGAGTAGGAGACAGTAGGGGAAGAGGACGGAAGTTAGAAAAGGTCGTAGTCCCAGAAAAGATTACTCAGTCAAGAAACGTAGTGCACCAGTTTCATAACCTCAAAGTCGGAGTCGTAGTCAGGAAGGTTACTTATAAGTCCTGACTAAAGGAAGTCTTACCTGACCAACCGAGAGTAACGTCAGGTTCCCTGAGAGTTTCTCAGAAGAGGTTGTGGTGTTAAGTTTTCGTAGTTAAGAAGCCGTGAGTCGAAAGAAATATCAGGTTGAGAGTGTAGGTATGTACTGATGACCTTTTTGGTATCGAAACTAATCTGGCAACAACCGTTTCATTACAGAGACGAAAAATTATACGGTAGATCCAACCAGTATCAAAAAGAAGGTTCCTCATTCACAGAAAATTAAAGTACCGACGTCAGTGGTAGACGTCACTAAAACCTCGGGTTCTTTTATTTCAGACGGTGACAAAGGTGACAAAGGGGTAGATAAAGGGTACTTCACTACCCCGGTCTACGGTACTAGAATCAAAAAACTTACAACTCAAAATTCGGTTGAAAAAGTGAGAGGCGAAATGAAAGTAGTTCTCCGAAAAATCAAGGACAAGTGAAAGACGGTATTCCCACCACAGTAGACGCACAGACTCCAATAACTATAAAAAAGGTTGTCAGAACTAAGGTCGAACACGAAGTAGGTCGGGTCCTAAAGAGTACTACACGAGACGTATATTCAACTTATTCGTCCCACTGTTACGTGTCGGAACTACATGAGGAAAGGATTAACCTTGGTCAGACAACAAGGTACAGGTCAAGATTGAACGAAGAACTGGGCGTATGTCTAAAGAGTCCTCCGTCCAGTCCACCAGGCCATAAGAGAGAACTTCTTAAAAGGTCAAACAACACTAGGTGTGTTTTCGAAACCGCATCAGTTATTTCGTCATCATCTACAAAAAGACTTTGAGAACGAAAAAGATACTAGGATGCCTACAACCGTTAAACTAGAGACTAAAGAGAATATTCTTACAATTATCAAATAAGACAACTAATAGTGATGGTCGAATATATACCAGTCGTAACGACGGAGACACTAAAGAGGAATCCTTCACTCCTCAGAAAATTCTTCTACTTTTCAATAAGTTTGAACACGTTGTAAACACTATAAAAATTTAACCTACACTTTTTACTAAAGTGTAAGATAACGAATTAGATCAAGAAAAGTATTTCCTTCCACTTCCAAGTTCACAAGTCATTTTACATCCTTATTATCTTTTCATATTTCCTTTATTTTGAATGAGTAAACCCCCCCTTTCGCTTTCTGTTATCTTAAACTATTAACTTTATAATTGGTGTATAAGTCACTGTATAGAAGTCTTTATCAACAAAGTCCAACAATATAGGTTTTAAAATGTTTCTAACTTTATATGGTATAATACTTTCATCATTCTTTTTGATTTTAAAAGAAGATTTACGTTCCTAGATGATTTATGTCTAACAAGCCAACACTATACAGCTTTCACGTGTACATGTACACTCAGGAACCCTCTTAATCAAAATAAACATGACCTTCACAGTATGTAACATCAATTGTGACATCAAGGACCTTAAGACCAAAAGTACTCAACGACTTATTCATGTATAAAGTAGTGGTGGAAGTGGAGGTGAGTCGAAGAGGGTAAAAGGTGGAGTCGCCACATTACATAATAGGCGGTAGTGATTGTAAAGTACCTTCTAATCAAACAAAAAAGTCTTTAAATTTTTTATACATTCCAGACTACTGAGATTTACCTTATTTAAATCGAAGTACTTTTACGATGATGGTTCAGGAATAAGAGTATAAAGGAAGGCAACCATTCCACCTAACAACAACTCCGAAGGGACCACCGAGTCTACCATCTCAGGTGGACGTTCCGTCTTCTGGACCCAAGCTAGGGACCCACCCCTACTAGGGGACCTCCTTCCTTACCTAACAACAAATCAAGTCAAGTCAACGAGTCAAAACAGCTGAAACGCTGGGGTACTTAGCGTCGTGCGGTCCGGAGGTATGAAGTTTAACTTTTTTGCGAAACAGCCACTTTGGTGGTCTCCCGTGAGAGTATATCCCAAGCCAAACTCGTGCGGAGTGGGTTTCCCGTCACTAAATTACATTAATTAAATCGTCCATGATAAACCCATAAGATATCCATTCTTACTATTCATCTCATTCACCGGGGTCACTTTAATTAATTTCGTTAGTAAGTAAGACAACTAGATCAGTAAACAACATGGGGATGATGATACTTCTCCGTAACATGAAAAACGGTCCGGTTATTGTTTTTTACCTGGGAATTCCTCGTATCATAGATGAATTGATCATAGATGACTCGATGAATCAAAAAGATTACTACAACGAAAAATTGGTACTTATATTACATAGAAAAAAATTTTAATCTCTGATTTCTCTTTTATTTTAATAGATATTAACAGGGTAGATTTCTCTTGTGATTGTATAAACGATGGAAAGAAAGGACCCAATAAAACGATGTATTTATATAAAGGTTTTTCTTAATATAAATAAGACGTATAACAAAATATTGAACGAAAAAGTGAATCATAGTACGTAAGAAAACGACATAGTCATGAGAGTAAATTAACTACGTATAATAAAATATTTGACCTTACATTATTAAATTAATTGAGGTATGGTAATCTGCACCCGAAAGGTCCACAACGATTACCACGATTCTTGGACGGACGGTTACGTCCTCTGCATCTCTACGTCCAAGCTAGGGACCCAACCCTTCGAGGGGACCTCCTCTCGTACCGTTGGGTAAGGTGATAAGAACGGACCTCTTAGGGTACCTGTCTTCTCGGACCCACCGATGTCAGGTATCCTGACGTGTCCCAGCCTGTGACGACTTCGCTGAATCGTACGTACGTATGGTAATCTGTCTCAGTAATAAAGGCAAACAAGGGATAATATTCCTCACGACAATGATGTAGGACCAGTTATCAAAAAAGATTCTTGTGATAAAGAATAATTTTTTTTAAAAAAATAAGATTATATCAACTAACGGTCACACAGTCAAAGTTGACATGTCCTTCTACTTAGTCAATATATATAAAAGAAAAAGTCTAAGAAAAGAATAATATCCAATAATGTCTTGTAACTCATCTCAAGGGACACAATATGTTATCCAGAAACAATAGATAAAATACATATCATCATACATATACAATTAGGGTAAGACTAAATAGTGAAGGGGGGTGTAAAGAGGAAACTATTGGTATTCAGAGTAAAGTTCTAGACACTCCCTTAAGGGACTACCAGGTCACCAATTCCTAAGTGGAATGTCACGACTCCCACGCTCAATCTAAGGAACAAGCCCCTCGATTCTAAGGTGTCCGGCGTACCGGCCTTTTGGTTTAGTATCTTCGTTATAACATTGTTTAAGTTATTTCTGCAATTTTTACCAGGTGTAGTTTTCTTTTTCCTTTAGACACTCAAACAAAGACAAAGCATTCAAGTAAACAAAGTAAAAATTTTTAATCTAAGGTGTCTATTCACGATATACTATGAGTAGAAACAGACTGAAGTGAATCACACTATTAGAGACCCAGGTGGGTACAACGACGACTACCATAAGAAAGTAAGAAGAAATACTGGTTTTAAGGTGACACACATGGTGTAGACATAGACAAGGAGACAGTTACTTGTAAATCCAACGAAGGTACAGGACCAATAACATTTATCACACATCACCACAGAACAAAATTAAACATAAAGAGACTACTGTATCTTACACCTCGTACAAAAATAGACGACGAAACGGTAGACATACACAAACTACTTCACAGACAATTCCAGAAACTGGGTAAAAAAAAAAATATCGAAATAACTCAATCTTAAGCATATGGTATGTTAAGTGGGTAAATTTCACATATTAATCTATCAAAAATCATATAAGTATCTCAAGACATCGGTGTCAGTTACAATTTTACAAAACCCGGGTAAAAATTAACCCAATAAACAAAAGAATAACAACTCAAAATTCTCAAGAAGCATATAAAACCTATTGTCAGGAAATAGTCTACACAGAAAACTTTTATAAAAGAGGGTCAAATACCGAATAGAAAAGTAAGAGAACTGTCACAGAAAAGTTTTTCGTCTGTAAAAATTAGCTGTACTTCCGATCGAATGGTTAAGAAAATACTTTACACAGAAACCACAACATAGACGTTTTCAGTAGTGGTTTGGGTTCTAGTAGATCTAAAAGAGGACACAATAGAAGATTTACAAAATATCAAAACGAAAAATGTAAATCTGGACATTAGGTAAAACTTGATTAAAAACACTTTCCACTTTTCAATTACAAATCTAAAAAAAAAAAAACGTACACCTACAGATTAACAAGATCATGATAAACAATTTTTTCTGTAAGATACGAGTGAAAACAACGAAAATGCGGAGACAGTTTCTAGTCAACTGATGACATACCCAGATGAAAACCTGAGACAGAGTGACTGGACAAATAAGTGAGTGGTTATGATGTAACAGAACTACTAACATCGAAATGTTATTCGCAATTTTAGTCCACCAGCAGTCAGCAGACTGAAGAAGTTATGACTACCTAATGTAATTAACTAAAGACTCACGACTTCGACAGAATGTGCGGACCCTGTTTAGGGAAAACCAGTACCACGTATTAAGAAAAATCTGAAAAAACCTAAACTAAACCATTATAAAACAACTCCTAAAAACGTCTTCTAAAATTGGTCTCCTAAAACATTTCCCCTAGACCCAACCTTCATAGATACTTTGAGACCTTTAACACATCTTAAAACTCTTAAAAACACACACACACACACACACGAAGGGGGGGGGGGGGGGCGGCCCTTATTCAAGACACCAAAAAGTCGTTAATTTCCGAGACAGTGTAATACGGGATCAAGAATGTACGGACGTCGATTTCGTGTATTATTGTAATCATTACCTTACTATAACTATACGTTGTTTCTCATCAAAGGTATATAAGAGTCCTCGTTGGAATTAATCTAAGTTCGAAAAAATTCTTTTCTTCTTTTGTTCTGTAGTACACGGAAACAAAATCTACCCTCTTAAGGTAGTTCCTTATAAAAAAGTCAAAGTCTACACATAAGTCTTTACTCAGTTGAACAAGTAGACATATTTGTGTTCTTTATTCGTTTAGTAAAGAAAACGACTTCCGTATCTATTCATAAAGGTGACAAATATCCGTTTTCCTTACTAAAGAATCTAAAAAAAAGGTGGTTTCAATTTTTAATAAACGATTATAAAAATGGTTTTATTAAACGTTTATAAGGTTACGATTTCTTTATGAAAGGATTAATGTCGAGTCGACAATTGGGGGATGATAAAAGATCACATGACAAATTGGAAGACTTTCATTCTGAAGTTACATGCCCGTTCTTCACGAGTCTCATACATTACACAAAAGATTAAGATGGTTTTCCGTAGGGGAATCTAAATCATTGTAGTGATTTTAGTGGAGTGTAAATAAATCATAGAAGGACGTCTTTCGGGTTAAAGTCGTTCAAAATAATTCGTGGATGTCTCAAGCTCGGTGACACCTGAGTCTCTACTCTAGAGTAAGGACAGCCTATTTTATAGAAGGGGTCTGGAAGAAAAGAAAGGGTAGATCAGTCTTAAGTGGAGAAGGAGGAGGTATTGGGTCAAGTCAAGTCATCAGCGAGTCAACACGGGCTGAGACGCTGGGGTACCTGACGTCGTACGGTCCTTGGGACAGGTTGTGGTTGAGGGCCTCAAATGAGTTTGAGTGCAGGTAACTCAGCCACTACGGGAGGTCAGTAGAGTAGGAGACAACTGGGGAAGAGGAGAGTGGAAGTTAGAAAGGGTCGTCATTCCAGAAAAGGTTACTCAGTCAAGAAGCATAGTCCACCCTCAAAGTGGGAAGTCGTAGTCAGGAAGGTTACTTATAAGTCCTAACTAAAGGAAATCCTACCTGACCAAACTAGAGGAACGACAGATATTGGGTTTCATGTACATTAATGATGACATGATAGTGAAATCAAACAGAACTTAATCTCGTTTGAAACACCAGTCATCGTGTCACGTTAGTAAACTTACGAGGGAACCGGAAAGGGTAGTAACGGTAGGTCCATATTAATGGTAGTCATATGAGTATCCTCTATCTTATTGTCTAGACTCTCTTTGGATTTCCTACTAAAACCCGTGTCTGAAATGTATATACCCAAGTCTCAATGGTTCTGACTAACCGAAGGGGTTCTGATGTATAGTACCGTCTTACGATACGGTACCGAAACCAATACGGTTGGTTACAGAAGAAATTCGCAATTCCTATAAAATAAAAACCGACACGGTGTACCGCACGTCCTAAAATCGAGGGACTGCCTTAACTTGGACACGGGGGACGTCACTCTCGTGTCTCAGAATTGGTGACTTGGGGGTCCCTTCTGAGTTCCTATAAAATTATACATATATCCATATATGTTTGACTACTTTAAACGGAGGTCAACGTCTATACGGGTCACTATGTGATCATTTCTAAATTGTTGACCTAAGGTACCATATTTATGAGAATAGTCCCGACTAAATTAGAGGGTTACCAAATTGTTAACCGAGTGTTGTAAAGACTTTTAAATTATTAACTTAAAGTTTCCAACCACACTCGGTCAGCATCGTAAGGTGACCGATACGGAGACTTTAGTATGTAAATGATAATTTCGTAATCTAATAAAGAAGTGAGTAAGATTAACAGATAAGTCTCTGTGAAATGCAACGAAAGACCAATTATAAAGGTCCCTCTTTATTTAATAAGAAATGTACAGTCGAAGTCGGAAATGAAAGTCAAATTCCTGAATTACTGAAAATTTTTCAATAGAAATGAATAAATAAAAACCGACACGATACAGAAACAACGGCACGTGTCCGAAAGAGATCAACCCCACTCACACCCGATGAGAAGAGACCCTACGCGTCCGAAGAGCGACGTCACCGAATAAGGCCACGACTCGAACCCGACAGGTCCGCTCACCTGAACCCACCAACGGTGAACGCCCGAGATCTCGAGCCCGAGTCAGCAACACCGTGTGTCCAAATCAACGGGGTCACCGTACACCGGAGAAGGGCTGGTCCCTAACTTGGGATCAGGGACACAACCGTCCGTCTAAGAATTGGGAGCGTGGTGGTCCCCTCAGGTTCCTGAATTATTGAAAAACTATTTACAGATTTTACTGAACCAGACAGAAAATTCTCTCGAAGTCTACTCAGGAACTCATAGAGAATAAATAACCGATTCAATGTTTGACGGTGTTTTGAGTGACCGGATTTTGTTGGTAGGAGATAAAATCAGTTGTCAAGAAGACCCACAGGAAGATCACATCCGACCCGAACAGATAGGTTCCAGTAATTAACCCAACTACTCCGACCGACCAGAACCTACTGTAGTAGACACACAGATAGTCGATCCCGTCATTCTCCTGGATACAAAGAGTGACAGGTCGTTCGGTCCGGACCGAACCAGTGTACCGAAGTACCAGAGTGTCCATGTTCTGACCTTCGACAGTTCAAAGATTTCCGGTTCGGAAACTTGACCGAACTGTAGCGAAGGTGTTCCGGTAGGGTCCAAGGCCCTCACCCCTCTCTGAGAGATCGAAAACTTTCTTCGTCGTTTATGTCACCGGTAAGACAGTGTCATCCTTAGTGATTAGAATTGACTAAATGTAAACCCACATCTAACAGTGTACAGACATCCTGTCTCGACTTCCGAGTTGTTGTCGTTTCTCAAAAGTTTACACTTGTGAATGAATGAACACCGACACGACCTAGAAGCAATGACACGCCCGACAAGAGATCCGCACCGTGCACCTCCGAGGAAAGATCAAACCCCCGTCCGAAGAGTAACGTCACCGAAGAGGACAACGTCTCGTGTCGAGATCACGCGGGCTCGAAGTCAACAACGTCGGCGGCGAGTCAACGACACCGAGGGTCCGAGATCTCGAACCCGAGTCATTCAACACGTACCCAAATCGACTTAGAAGGACCTAGTCCCTAACTTGAACACAGAGGACGTAACTGTCGACCTGAGTAGTGGTCACTCGGTGGTCCCTTCGGGGTGTCATTCTTTAATTGACTTCAAAAAAAAGGACTACAGGTCTTCTTTAAGTATTGAAAATGAATGTTTGGTCGAAATGAACTTACGGGAGTAACTATACGAGTAATTGACTATTAAAGGAATAGTTAATCTTGTAAATAAAATTATGACAGAGAAAAGGTGTGTGTGACCAATCGATTTCTCTCCCACCTCCACCCTTTCCCAATTTATCATTCCGCCATGTCAGACGAATTGTTAACCTTCGACTTTATTCTGAAATCCATTAGTCAACTATTTGACACATAACAGTAAGTTCAAATCCTTTTCTTCGTGAGTGACCCTTAATCTAAACACCTCTTCTGACGAAAAACCTCTTGGTGAAAAATTTAGGTGGAATAACTTCATATCAAATGTATGTTATTTTACGTGTATAAATTGTATGTCATAAACAGAAGTAAACGGACTGAATAAAGTGATTCATATTATGGGAGGTACAGGTAGGTACAACAACTTTACCGTTTTAAAACAAGAAAAAGAAAAAATACTGACTCGTCATAAAGTAACACACACACACACACACACACACACACACACACATGTGGTGTATAAGAAAAAGGTAAGTAGACGAGACGTGTGAACTCAACGAAGGTATGGAACCAACAACATTCATTACGATGACACTAGTAACCCACGTACATAGAAAAGGTGACTCACGAAAACAAAGAAACCCACGTATGGGTCCTCACCTTAACGACCTAGTCTACTATCAAGATTAAAAATCTAAAAACTCCTTAGAGGTATCACAAAGGGTATCACCGACGTGGTTAAATACAAGGGTAGTTAACAAGTGTTCTCAAGAGAAAGAAAGGAGATACTAGAGTGGTTGTAAACAATAAACACCAGAAAACACACACACACACACCAAAAAGACTACTATCGGTAAGATTGCCCACACTCCACTATAGAGTGACACCAAAACTAAACGTAAAGAGACCACTGCTCGTCACAACTCGTAGAAATGTAGACGGAGAACCAATAGACACACAGAAGGATACACAGTATGTGTGTAGACATACAGAAGAAACCTTTTTACAGACAACTATAGAAGACGGGTAAAAATTTTAACTTAAAAAATAAAACATATTCGTCAAATATATAAAACCCATAATTAGGGGATGACTAGTATAGTAAACGTTGATAAAAGAAGGTAAGTTATCCAACAAAAGTAAAACTAAAGGAACCAAAACGTTTTCGAAAATTCAAATTAATTCAGTGTATACACATAAAAACAAAGATAAATATATAACGGAATCCTCTGTCTAGGTTTTTTCTAACGATACCAAATACAGTTTCTCACAAGACGACTACAAAAGAAGATCCTCAAAATACTAAAGACCAAAATACAAATCTAGAAATTAGATAAAACTCAAACAAAGAATACCATATTCTTTTGTAAGATTAAATTAAGAAAATGGACATCGACAGGTAAAAGGGGTCGTGGTGAGTGACTCCTCCAACAGAAAAGGGGTGACATGTAGGAGTGGAGGAAACAATATCTAATTAACCGGTATTTACACGTTCAAATAAAGACCAAGTACACAGATCAATACACGTAGAAAACTACTGACATCGAAACAGCATATCAGACTTCAGTCCCCGGCACTAAGGAGGTCGAGACAAGAAAGAGTTCTAACGAAACCGCTCTAACTCTCGTAAAGGTAGTAGGGAGTTTTAATTGAAAACGGGGAAAACGACAGAAAGGAGGGGACGAGGGTCGTAATCTGTTAGTTTATATTCAGGTTTATTAAGAGAACAAATAGAAGTAACGACTGTTTGTATTGATAGACATTTGTTGTCTTCCTAATGTCACAGTCACTTACACCAAACTTAAAAACTCATCCTTATGTTAATCTATGTATCGACGTTACTATTCTTGGTAAGACTTCATCAATGAATTCAATTCCTCGAACTGGGTCTTAAATTCAGTTATATGGTGAAGGAAAGTCTTTCAGAATCATATTTTTCAAGTAGTCGATTTAATTTGTCACACAAATCACTGAATCCTTTATAATATTTAATATATTTCCGATTACGTTATTTAAACTTTAATAAGTAAAATAATACACTATTAATCTTTTGTAATATTTGTTGATACTAATGTACGACTCTATACTATCAATGTATCCCCCCTTAAGACAACTCATATAAACTTATAAATCGAAGTGAAGTTCTTTGGTCGAACCAAGGTTGAAAAATCTATATTTAACCGGTAGATCTTAATAATTGAACAAACTATAGAAGTTTTAACCAGAGGAGTTTCGTCCTTACGTTCTACAAAAAGTCACCTTCTATTTCCCGTTTTTGTTTTCCATCTCCTGTCCTTCTTGTCCCAAAGATGTCTAACACTAAGGTACAAGGTATTAAATTGTTGACAGTCACCTTCACCACTAATAGAACTACGACGTGTACACGTTTGTCAAATGTCGTTTGCTAATAATTAAACTATCTTACAAAACTTAAAATAGAAGGTAATTTTCTTTCAGGTCTGTCATTGAAGTATCTAGACCTTAGGTAAATAAAGTAGTTTTCTACTAAATTTAAATTAATATCTGAATATCCTATATAACAAGATTGACCGTTGATTACTTCTTAATTTTTATTTGAAACTTTAAAGTCTTAGTGAGGGAAGTAAAACATGCTTTCAATTTTGCTTGTCACACTCGTACGACTTTAATAGAATTTTGAATAAAAAAGGTAAAGATGGTAGTGGGGAAACATTCGAGTCAAGAAAGAATCCCTATTATAATTTTATAGAGTATCTTCATCAGATCTGCACGTAGTAAAGGACTTTCATCGTAACAGTAGTCAGGTTGGACCTAATCTATAAAATTGTTCTTTCTTTGTTCGAGTAAACAGTGTACCATAAAATTTTATAATTTTGAAATTTTATCATTATACGTCCGACAAATAAGTTTCATACGTACATAACTCGATTAGATCTTTTAACGATTAAGTGATTATTAAAAGAAGTAAATCTTGACTTCTTGTTGTTTTACAATTCTCAACATCTTTAAACCAAGGGCACTCCAAGTTCACCAGTTCTTGGGTGGACAGTTACGTTCTCTGTACTCTACACCAAAGTTAGGGACCCAGTCCTTCTAGGGGACCTCCCGTACCGTTGGGTGGGGTCATAAGAACGGACCTCTTAGGGTACCTGTTTCCTCGGACCGTCCGATATCAGGTTGTCTAAGTCTTTTCTCAGTCTATGTTGACTCACTGATTGTGAAATTGAAAGTATCTTTAAAAGATATAATTAGGACTTACATGAGTCTACACAAGATTAAGATAAATGATTTTAATTTAAAATACAAGTAGCTTAATCCGTTATTTTTTAATTCAAACATTAAAAGTAAAAAAAGAAAAGTAAGATGACAAAATAATATTAAATACTTTCATAATCTAGTATTAACTACCAAATTGTTGAAGACAAAATGTCGTAAGAAAGGTCTGTCAATAAGTCAAAACCGAATTTGGGAAGATCATTGGACCTCAAGGTCCTTCGATTGAGGTAATAACCTGTCAAGAGTAATAATCTTTCATAAAGGAATATAACTCACCTTTAGTTAGACGGATACTAAACATTAGGAGTCCTAACTAGGACGGGGTGTTGACACTTTTTATATAAATCAGGGAGAATGTATACTGTCGAGAAACATATAAACTTTTGTGAACAGTTTAAGGATAAAAAGAAATTCGAGGTGAAAAAGACAAATAGACATACTGCGCCAAAGGTCTTCGAGGGTCAGAATCAACGGGAGAAGACCTGTATCAAAAAATTTACTTCAGAGAGAATTTTACATAACGGGTCTTAACTTGACTTGTAGTAAAAGCACAAGACCTGTTATATGAAGACGATTGGGACCCTTTTACCAGAGGTTTAAGTCGACTAAGAACATATTTTTATTTAAGAAGGTGAGAAGAATTAAGGAGAATCCCTCTTTTCTTTTTTTTTCAAAATAAAGTAACGATTGGAGGCACTAAAAATTAAAATGTCACATTCACAATCGTCATACCGACTATCACATTGGTTTCTTCTAAAATTCGTCCCTACTATAAAAATCTTTGAAGTAAAACCGATTGACCCCCCTCCCATCGTCTACCTGGCCTTGTCCTCGTTCTACTTTAGACCCCACTGACTACATCAATAAATCTACTGTTTACCATTACCGGACCTAATCTCTTCGTCTTCTCTTCTACCGCTCTTCCCCTGTCTAAGATCACTATACGTCCTTCATTTTAATTATCCTGAACCATTCATTAAATGTACACTTACTGTCATTACGCACTCTTTCTTCCCTTTTTCCGTCGACAACTGTAGGACTGCGACTGGACCCTAAGTCTCAGTCCGGTACAATAAAAGACGACCGTATTCTTAGAGTGTCTTATGGTCGTAGTCTGTTCTAATCAGTCACTGGTATTGTACTCTGTTTTGTTGAGACGAACTATTAAAACACCTTCGTGTCTGTTTTTGTCCCAGTGATGCGGTAAGTGTTTTATGTTTTGCGAGACGGGGAGAGAGACTTTACTTGCCATCGATGAAGAAATGGTTAATATCTCAATATCAAGGAGACCCGACAGGAAGGACGTGTACTCTACATAACGCAAGGGTTGTCATTTTACGACGAAGAAAGGTTACCGCCGGTCAGATCTCGTCTGGAGACGAAGAAGTCAGGAGAGAGTTTAGTGAGTTAGTTTAGGGTTTGAGGAATTATCAAAAGAAGTTTGTGAGAGAAAGACTCAGGGTCCCGAGGGATCCGACACACAGAAGGAAGGGACGTTTCTCATTAATTGAGTCGAAAGGTTGATCTCTACTCAAGGACAACCAGAGACGGACTTTCTGTGACTGTAATTGTCATTAGGATTGTACATGTATGACGACATAACTTTTACTCATTGGGTGTTCCTGGATGACATGTCGTGTACCTTGAGACGAGTCGCAATGTCGGACCTACCTTCGCCCCAAACCCTCTCTTACCGATGTGCATATACGTACCGACTCAGGGAGGAGACAAGTGGACTTTGCAGTGTTGTCACAATTAACGGGTACAACGCACGATCAACGAGTCAGCACAGGTCGAGAAACGTTAGGGTACCTGACATCGACCGATCCGAGGAGACAAGTACCTCAAGAGGTCCGTTCTTATAACCTGACCCATCAGTAAGGGAAGAGGTCCCCTAGAAGGGCGGGTCCCTAACTTGAGGTCAGAGGACGTAATGTTTATCTAAGAAATGACGAACTCGGTAGGTCCTTCGGGTAATTAACCGATATATGGGGTTTTGTTTTATTTTTCAAACAAATTTTTTCTTATTGGTGTCTTAAAGAACGACGCTCTCAGTCTACAACCATATTGGTCTTTGTCTTATTTCTTATGATCTACTGTACTACTTCTACAGAAATTAAAAATTCTCCAATACTCTTAATATGATTCACCTCTATAGGTCCACGATAGGTCCTACCTAAGACCTCGAAATTGTTTCAGAGACACGATTTAGATAGAGAAGAGAGATGGGTGTATCTTTATGTGAATTTTCAATATATAAACCCTCGGTAACAAATATATTGTTGACCTCAATCCCCTAATCGACTCTAGTGGGTCCCGCCCTTATCTTACTCTTCTGTCGACTCCTATCTTGGGGTTCCTTGTGGACAAACTACTGACCCGCCTTTTACTCTATGGTTCTTTATGAGAACCTCCCCCGATCGTAACTCTTGTGCTGGTGTCCAATCTCCTCCAAAGTTCTCGCTCCTACTCTAATCATCAAAATATATGCCGGTTCTTAAGTTCATTCTATTCCTCGGGATGTTTGATAAACTGTAAGGGGTAATAAAAACTCGGGGAGAAATGAACGACCATGTTATTCTATAAAGTCCGAGTAGAAGATGAAGGGAGCAGATCTAAACCTTAGTCGGTAAAGACTCCTGAGGACAAAGGAAGCCCACCTTTTACCATAGCTATGAATCTTTGGTTCTAAAACACAGGGTGAGGAAAATTTTTCGCACAGACTCTTCCCGATACATCATAGTACATCCCCTTGTCTTCCTGTTTCTCCCCCTTTAAACCGAATCCATTTCTACTCGTTTCGTCTCCAGATCAATAATCTTGACTTTGAATTCAAGTCACGTCCACTTTCTATTTATCTTGAGGTTCGAAAGGGATTTTAATCCTAAGTAAAATCCTTTAGACCCGTCTCCAGACTGAAAGTAGTCCGTAACGTACTAGAGTCGTCCCGTCCTTCCAGTAGACACTTCCCACCCGTCACTCGTTTCGACTTGTTGACGGACACTTTACAAACCCAATAGATGGACACGGTTCGTAAAATAGAACCACACACCCGAAATCGTAACGTCGATATTGGGAGATGAACAATTTCACTGTTAATACAAATGTTTCTTATGAAATAATAAAAATTTGAGAAATAATAAGAAGTAATAATTATTTTCTTAACCTACAAACTACACTTGTAAAGACCGAAACAACTGGATCTTAAGGTTAGGAGAAAGAAGACCTTTTACGGATAAAAAGATTGTGTCTGTAGAACATCCCTCAGGGTTGAGGACCGGAATCGCTTGACCTGACCTCTACTAATTGGTATAGTTCATCCCGACTAGTTTTATATTACGAAACCAGGACTCATTCGTCTATTGTATGTGGTCCGGTTACTCTCAGGAAGAAGTCCTAAACCTTTTGACCGTCACCTGTTTCTCCGAATGAGGGAACGATTCTGTCTAACTCTTCACTGAAGGGACTCTCGAGTCAACCATTTCTTAGGTGGACGGTACGTCCTCTGGGGGCAAACTGAGGACCCAACCCTTCTAGGGGACCTCTTCCCTATCCGATGGGTGAGGTCATAAGAACCGAAGGGAACCCCACGTCGACCATTTTTTAACTCTTTTGTAAGTTAAACAAAACCGTATTAAGGACCCCTCTTTCGGTCTCATTCTCTTTGTCTCTATTCCCTAATTTCCTTTTCTCAGACCCACCACCAACTTAGGGACTGAGGAACACACGCTCCGGGTCTACACAGGAGTAGTAGATTCTTGATCGACTCGGAAGGTTGTGTCTAAGAAAAAGCGGATTCGATCAAACTGAACCCAAAGTCAGTGAAAAATGGGTTTCTCTCTCTGGAGTGAGTATGTCGCTGAAGTTCATTGACTAAAACTAATTATAATAGTTTTCGATTGAAGTAAATATAGGGGTTTTCAATTGAAGTCCTTGAAGGGGACACCAGGTGACCAATTCTTAGACGGGACGTCACGTCCTCTGAGCCCAAACTAGGGACCAACCACTTGATTCTAGGGTGGGTGGCACCTCATTAATTCGGGCGTGTGGTGTCGGCCTCTTGACACACGGCGTTGATCCTGGGCTGCCTCGGCTTATGTATTTACTTATTTATAAAGGATTTTTCAATTGAAGTAAAACTATTTATAGAGTTTGTCGGGTGTCTTTTACCATTCTTTATTTTACTGGTGAACATGAAAAGGATTCTTTTCATAGTCAACAATTTTTTTAAAAAAAGGTAGGTCCGTCACAGGATTTCGAGAGAAAGAACAATCGTTGGAATCAAATCGAACATAAAGGTGAAGGTGGAGGGGGTAGTGTGACAACGTGACTTACATATAATAGAACAGTGATATTTCGAGAAAAACTTTCGTTGTTCTTTATTTAGTCAAAACATTCTCTTTCATGTATATGAGAGAATAGAAAGAAAGGGAATCAATGTTTGTTGAAGGGTTCACGGATGAGTTCGAATGTGAAAGAGACTACTTCTCAATAAAATTGTCCAAAATGACAGACAAATGAGAAAATCAAAAAGATCAAGAATTCCGATTCCCTTTGGGGTCTGAAACACAAGTGAGTCTGTAAACGACTCAAATCTTTGTCGACGGGTTCGACCAATTATCGACATAAGAAATTTTTCTTAGATTAGTGGGTCTCGGTAGTTACCGTCATGATTGGTTGCGTAGGGTATTAAAAAGACACGGACGGAGAGAAACATCTTAGTCAGAGGTCAAAAGAGGACCCATTAAATGAGAGAAGGGTGAGAGTCGGATGCTCCAGAGTCACCGTAAAACTAGGGATGTACCTCACCTCAGTGCTGGGTCCGAGTTCTGTCGGACGCGGACACAAGGACTCACCCATGGACTGGACGACGACGACGACGACGATTCAGCGAAGTCAGCACAGGCTGAGACACACTGGGGTCTCTACCTTCGGGTGGTCCGAGGGGGCAGGGACCCTAAGAGGTCCGTTCTTGCGACCTCACCCAACGGTAAAGGAAGAGGTTACGCACTCTCACCTTTCACTTTCCCTTCAGCGAGTCAGCACAGGCTGAGGATCGCTGGGGTACCTGACGTCGGATGGTCCGAGGAGGCAGGTACCCTAAAAGGTCCGTTCTCATGACCTCACCCCACGGTAACGGAAGAGGTCCCATGGACTGGATTTGGTCACGTTAAGTTCCTGCAAAGTTCTGAAAATACTTACGATGGTCGTCTATATATAAAAAAGAAAGGTGACCCATACTTGAATTCCCCGACTCTCAAACCGTAAGGACGTCAATAAAATACTCGTCCACCCCCAACAGATAGACTCTTCTCTCGACTGGGTTTTCTATCCCTCGACTCTCTACCTCTTTGTTTTTGGTCCAGGATCAATGAACTTGGTTTTGAATGGAAAACGAATTCGGGTAAACTTACCCAGAAAGACAATGGTTCTCAATTGACTATTTCGTTACTGGTACATTTTCAGTGAACTTATTCTCATTTTTGACCTATTTATGTATGTTTAGACTTTAAAGTTTCTCGTTCTCGACTTTTGAGTTAATAGATAACGGGTACTGTCGGAAAGGATATCCGAACGGTTTTAGCAGATCTTTTTCCCTCACTTCGTGTTCTTTGGTCCAAGGCTCACAAGACTTTTTAGGTCTGTTAACGAACCTGATAGAGTCTCAGACTCTACAAATTAGATCAGGGAATTGTTACGTAATGTTGCTCTTGTCGACGAGACTCAACACTGGTACTCTGTGGTCTTTCAGTGTCCATAGTCTCTCTTTTCAAGTATCCCAGTATCTTAAAATCCAATGATGACGACTCATTATTCCCTTTACTTGAGTCCGGTAAAGGTTGTTATATCTCCACTCGGAACTTGTTGTACCCAAACTTGATGCACCCAGGTGAATATGCACTAAAAAAAAAAGTTACCGTTTATGAAGTAATGATGTGGTAGGGACCAATCAACTTAGGTCTCTACGTCTTGACAACTATACTCCTTGACGTATATGTCTCCTGGTCCCATATGTATCCCGGTTGATCGTCAGTACATACCTACACTCTCAACCTGATATTTCTTTCGACTCGGGGCTTCTTAACTACGAAAACTTGACACCACAACCCCTTCTGAGAACTCTCAGGGAACCTGACGTTCCTCTAGGTTGACCAGGTAGGATTTCCTCTAATCAGGACCCACAAGTGACCTCCCTGACTACAACTTTGAGGTTATGAAACCGGTGGATTACGTCTCTCGACTCAGTAAACTTTTCTGAGACTACGACCCTTTCTAACTCCCGTCCTCCTCTTCCCCTGCTATCTCCTACTCTACTAACCTACCGTAGTGGTTGAGTTACCTGTACCCAAACCTACCTGAGACCCTCAACCACTACTTGTCCCTCAGGACCACACGACACCAAGTACCCCAGAGTTTCTCAACCTGTGCTGACTCGCTGACTTGACTTTGTGAAACAAACCCTATCACAAAAGTGTTCGTATAGGTTAATATTTTTGAGGAGTTTAACATGACTTCTAGACACGTGACATAATAAATATTATTATATAAAGTTTCAAAAAAAAAAGTATATGTTATGTATATGATTACACAAATTCGTGTTCTTACTGTAGTCTAAACGTCACACTTTTTTCGCGGACCGACACCAAACCTCTTCCTATTCTTCTCCGGACTTACCTTCACCATCTAGTAAAGGAGACGAATTAAGTTTAATAGATCTTAGGTCTTATGGGGACTCGTAGTCACGCATAGTAGTCACGTATCAGAAGGGAATCTTCTTAAGTCTGAACCAGAAACGACTGGAGGAGATCCTCAACATGACAGTTACTTGGTGTTTCTCTTCAATCGACCTCTTTTTACGACCCTTTGAGTCTATTCTTTGATTTCTTTGACGTCTGTTCCCGTTATCTACCTCGGTTAAGATACTGTATTTTGGAAAGTTCTGTCCTAATTTATTAGTACAAACAAAAATTATAAAGTTTGGACAGTTTATGAAGGAACCCAAGAGAAGAGGGTAAATATTAAAAGAGGACTTTAATTCTTAGATTGTCTGACCTTCACTGACCGTATTATCCTTCCGTTTTTAGTAGAAAATGGGTGTCAACTTTACTTATCTTAATTTTATTCTGACTCAGTCCAATACAGAGATTTTCTTGTGTCCGTCATAATATCGATACTTTCTCCCGACCCCCCGTCCACCTAACCCAACATCCTAGGATTTGCAGAATAACGTCCGTGGTGGAGTTTCAGTCTTTCCGGGAACGAACGATTTCTAAATCTTCTTGGTGTCTTCGATTCGTAAAATGTCGACCTTTCCTAAGAGTCTAACGTGAAGCCGGATTAGTAAAGTGAGTACCTTACGCCCTCATTTCCCTGATTTGATGGGTCCTTGTAAGTATTGATTGTAAACTAATTATGAATGGTTCATGAAGGTGTAGCTGATGGAGGAATTTAGGGGTATTTCGTTACCGTTTAATAAGTAAGAAGAAAAGTCTTCAACCCCGAGGCTCTCATTTCGTCTTTTTCACTTAAGGATAGTTACGTGTTCAAAGAGGAGAGGAAGATCCCTCCTCTTTGAAGTGATGTAGGGACAATGGTGGAGAGAACGTTGACCTCCCCATCCCATTGGATGGTATGTTAGGAAAGAAGCGTAAGAGCGAAGAAACGGCCACGTCCTCTCCTCAAGTGTCAGGGTCCCCTACCACTTCGGTAGGTGACCTTCCTAGGACCCAGAGACTTACTGAGACACCTCGTCTCTCTAAAAGGGGGTAAACAGTCGCCTGCAAGTCGAAATTCCCTAGGTCATACAACAAAAACACACGGTAAAGAGTTCCTGAGAGACTAGGAATAGTCAAGGACCTTTTGTCCTTACTCCTTTCGACGTCAAGAGTCCTGACTCTAGTACCCTTTCCCGTGGACGAACCTAAGGGAAGTCACTGAGGGAAGTCACTGGAAAGTCCTAATAGGTGAAACAACGTTGACCACCTTAAAGTAAGAAAAATAACCGACTTATTAGTAAAATAACTTCTATATATTGGTACGTAAAGACGTTTATTTCATGGTAATAAAGTGAGCTCTAAACCCAGAGGGGACGCAGGAAGAAGAACAGCTGAGGTCAGGGGCCCAGGGCCAGATGCTTCTGGCACTGTGGGTAAGTGACTAGGTTGACTTGATACTCTCCTTACTCTTTATTTAGAAAGGAGATGGGTTCGTGACTATAAAACCACGAACAAAGGGTCAATTGGATTGATTGTATTCTTTTTAATTCCCTGGGTACGTTTTTAGGTACATAATTAAATAAATTGTTGTTGTTTTTTTTCCATAACTCGTGGATAATTTGGGCGAACCATATCACACAAGTAGTCGTCCAATTCTGTCTAGACCGGACGTGGGTGAGTCGATTGTCGACTGTGTCCATACCTGTCCCCATTCTGGGTTTACTTTTACACAGTTGATGTTCAAAGAGAGCAAGAGATGAAGTGTACGAGGAAGGGTTTATTAAATTTAGTTTTATACAGTAAGGAGTTTCAAATGAGATTTTTTACCTGTCAAATCGGGTGTATACGTAATATCCTACCTCTTTTCTCCATCCCCCACAAACAATTCGAGGACATGAGGGGTTCTGTATTCTTCCGGGTCGGGGCCATTTTAGAACATAGTGTCTCGGAAACAGTCATCTGCCCTGACCTTTTGGTAGCAAAAGTCTATAAATTTAAAAGTCCATAAATTTCTAGATGCCAACTGGAAACTTGTTGTGTCCAATCCCCATGGTTGGTACTGGGAAATGTGTCAAATTTTAGACGTATTCTATTTATCTACCAGGAGTCAAGTCAAGTCAAATGAAGTCAACGAGTCAGCACAAGCTGAGAAACACTGGGGTACTTGACGTCGTGCGGTCCGGAGGGACAGGTAGTGGTTGAGGGTCTCAAGTGGGTTTGAGTACAAGTAACTCAGCCACTACGGTAGGTTGGTAGAGTAGGAGACAGCAGGGGAAGAGGAGGACGGGAGTTAGGGAGGGTCGTAGTCCCAGAAAAGTTTACTGAGTCGAGAAACGTAATTTACCGGTTTCATAACCTCAAAGTCGAAGTTGTAGTCCGGGAGGTTACTTGTGGGTCCTGACTAGAGGAAATCCTACCTGACCGACTTAGAGGAACGTCAAGTTCCCTGAGAGTTCTCAGAAGAGGTTGTGGTGTTAAGTTTTCGTAGTTAAGAAGACGTGAGTCGAAAGAAATATCAGGTTGAGAGTGTAGGTATGTACTGGTGACCTTTTTGGTATCGGAACTTATCTACCTGGAAACAACCGTTTCATTACAGAGATGAAAAATTATACGACAGATCCAACCAGTATTGCAAGGAAGGTTCCTCGTTCGCAGAAAATTAAAGTGCCGACGTTAGTGGTAGATGTCACTAAAACCTCGGGTCTTTTTGTTTCAGACTGTGACAAAGGTGACAAAGGGGTAGATAAAGGGTACTTCACTACCCTGACCTACAGTACTAGAATCAAAGGACTTACAACTCGAAATTCGGTTGAAAAAGTCAGAGGAGAAAATGAAAGTAGTTCTCCGAGAAATCAAAAAGAAGTGAAAGACGGTATTCCCACTACAGTAGACGTATAGACTCGAATAACTATAAAGAGGGCCGTTAGAACTAAGGTCGAACACGAAGGAGGTCGGGTCGCAAAGAGTACTACATGAGACGTACATTCAATTTATTCGTCCCACTGTTATATGTCGGAACTGCATGAGGAAAAGGATAAACCTTGGTCAGACAACAAGGTACAGGTCAAGATTGACGACGAAGGACTGGACGTATGTCCAAAGAGTTCTCCGTCCAGTTCACCAGACCATAAGGGTAGAGAAAGTCTTAAAAGGTGTCAAATAACACTAGGTGTGTCAGTTTCCGAAACCGTATCAGTTATTTCGTCTTTATCTACAAAAAGACCGTGAGAGAACGAAAAAGGTACTAGGTCGCCTACAACCGTTAAACTAGAGACTAAGGGGACGGAAAAGATTTTGGTCCAACTTGGAGACCTTCAAGTGCCAAGTGCATAGTGACTTCGTTTCACATTCTGTTTGTTGTTGTTTTTTTTGTTCCACGTCCCGCAAAGATAGCGGAGTCCTTCAAGAGAACGAGGAGAAAAGGTCACTAAGGGAGGGGACGGGTCGGGGGTGTGGGTCTCCACTGGTGAAAGACTAGAAATAGTGGTATCTACCCAAAACGGGTAAAAACCTAAGCATGTTTATATGTGTCATACCTGCCATACAAGGACCGAGAAAAATGAGTTTCATTAGACCTATCGTAAGACACAACAACAGACAAGTAAGGAAGTCAACTGATACTTATACGACGTTAAATAAATAAATAAATAAGAGAACAACTACCTGTAAAGGTCAAAATCCGATAAAAGTCCGTTGATATTCATAAGTACAATTCAGAATACTCCTTCAAAGGTAAAGAGAATCCATTTATAGATTCTCATCTTAGCAGTTCATCATCCCCGAATTGTTAGATTTCTGAGTAAATTACCATGACTACTTGGATGAACGTCCCGTCCTTATCTCTGCGTCTCCATCCCTTACCTGAACGTCTGTGTCACCCTTTCTTCTCCCACCCCACTTGACTCTCTCATTGTAACTCTATATATGTGACGGTACACACTGTCACATATGTCTGCTGGTCGGCCTTCGTCGATATATCGTGTCCGTCGAGTCGAGCCCCGAGACACTCCTGGATGTCCCGACCCCGCCCCGACCCCCTCACAGCCTCCCTCCGAGTTCTCCCTCCTCTGCACACATATGAATGTCGACTAAGTGTAACAATATGTCGTCTCCGGTTGTGTTGTAACATTTCGTTAATAGGAGGTTAATTTGTATATAAATTTTTTATTATTTCTGAGTAAGTTCTACTTTTGGTTTTGGGACGTTCCGGAGCTAGTGTAAAGACCTCAGTAGGACGTTTGAGAGGGAAGGGAAGTGAGAGACCGACGTCGGGGGACGGACTATGTACGAAAGGAGGAAGAAAAGGTCGAATGGAAAGTCTAGATTTAAGGTCGTTGTTGACGAACGGAAGGGGGAAATTCCATTTAGGGGATGGTGTTTGTTCGTAAGTGTCGAGATACAAGAACTACGGGGCGGGTGTGGTTCTGACCAGAATATAAGTGCCCGTACTCATGTCGACGGGGAGGTTGTTGACCTCCCAATCCCCACGACTGGGAGACGTGTGTCCTTTTAGGTACATAATGAAAGTCAGCTGGGAGGGATAGACGTCAATACGTAGTCGTCTAAGTTGGTTGGGCCTACCACCATATGACATCACAAACTTCCTTTGTTTTTTTTAGACGTATGTTCACCTGGACGTGTCAAGTTTGGGCACAACAAGTTCCTAGTTGTCATAAACCAACCACAAAAGAAGAGTAAGTAGTCGTTCTAGGTACTCTCGTCAGACAAAGTGAGTGTGTCACAGACCAGATCTAAGACCATGCATGATTCGTAAGTCATTCAGTGACGACCTACTTACTTACTACCACGACAGGGAGTGGGTGGTGTCCAAGATAGTAGTGGAAACCATGTCGGGAGAAACTAGTAGGTCTCTACTTTGTGAAACAAGAACAGTACCTAAAGAAGTATCGGACCTGAGTCGACCTCCCTTTTTCTGGTCCGTTAGTCAAACGAGTCTTACGGACCGAGGGTCCTTTCTCTTTTAGAAAGTTAGAGTTGTCAGAAACAGAATTCGTCTTGTAATATATTTGTTTTAAGGGTGATTTCCTGAAGACTAGGTTTATTCTGTTACTTCGTTGCGTAATCGTTTATAAGGTAGAACTTACTCTCGTTTCTCCTGAACGAGGACCAAAACAGACCAAAACAGAGGGGATCACAAAGAAGAACTCCAGTTTCATGACCCCCAAGAGTTCTGTCGTGACCAACGAACCTTTCGTCCGTAAGAAGAAATCATCTCTCAGTCCCTTACTTTCATAAGGTCTTCTTTTTAATTTCTAATTTTACGATACGTTACTTTAAACGAATATATAACTTTTCGTGGACCCATTCCGTGAAAATGTCCAACTGAACGGTCTCGTCTCCACGACTGATCCACCCTCCGAGGAAAGGAAAACACACTCGTTCCGATTAATCTCTCTACGAGTCGAAATGTAGGAGAGAGGAGGAGTTTGGGGAGTTATCCATCTCCTTACTTCTACCAATGATCTCAGAATGTATGGAAACCCACTGAGGTATAAAGAGAACCTTCCCTACTGAAGGGAAGACCCAACTAAAGAACAAACGGGTCTCACTATTAGTACTCGTCTCCTCACTCCTATGAGAAAGAAAAGATTCACAAAATGGAAACGTATTTCTAACGTTTTTACGCTGGGATCTCCTACTTAAATCATGTCCTTCATGATATACACAAGCTCTTTTATTGACCTTAAAATAGTGGTGGTCTAATGAAAATAACGGTGGTCCTTTACTTTAATAAAATCCTTAGTCGTTTGAAGACATCTTCCTTACCTTATACGAGAGGACAGAAATTTATCCCTACTCACTAAACAGGAAACTCCTTCTAAACTCCTTCGGTTTCCACTATCGTACGTAGTCGTTCAAATGATCTTACAAATAATTCCTTCAGATATAACAAGTATGGAAACCTAGATCATTAAGGTAACGTTCTATAGACAGGACTTCTCAATGAGAAAACTATATCTGTTCTAAGATAACGTTCCTTCCAGTGACGACGTGATAAATGTTGTCCCTCTTTAACCTTTACCGAATTTACAAATTGTTTTTCTCTTACCTATTTGTTTAAGACCCCAGACGAATAGTATTTATAATACTAAAATTCACAAACGTTTTAGATCAATTATTCTCTCTTTTTTAATAGGATCACTTTCTTCTTATGCTGAACTCTACATCCATGAGACATTTATAAAGAAGTTAATTATGTGCCTATCTAATGAAAATATTGGTCTTCTTTCACTAAACTTTCAGACNTTACAAATTGTTTTTCTCTTACCTATTTGTTTAAGACCCCAGACGAATAGTATTTATAATACTAAAATTCACAAACGTTTTAGATCAATTATTCTCTCTTTTTTAATAGGATCACTTTCTTCTTATGCTGAACTCTACATCCATGAGACATTTATAAAGAAGTTAATTATGTGTCTATCTAATGAAAATATTGGTCTTCTTTCACTAAACTTTCAGACGGTCTCTTTACCTCCAGTTGTAAGGTTTTTTTTTTTTTATCTCAATTGTGAAAACCTTTCCGTCAAACGTCTCCATTTCTTTTGCTTTCGTTAAGAAGAAGGGGTCGGGGGTTGGGGGTTCTTTGGTTGTTTTTGAACTGGAACTTACATCCGGTCTTCTTTCTACAGAGGGTCCTGTAAAATCAACCTTTGTCTCAGGTAAACGTCACTGATCCCCACCCCCCACGAAAGGAGATTTTCCTTTAAAACAATTGAATTATCAGAAACTCGTGAAAAAAAGCACATATACGACTTTTAAAACGACTCTACAACCGAACTCTCTGAAAAGATTAAATTCTCAAAACAAGGGAGTGACAAACCAATCCACCTCTCAACCTTTATAAAGACGGAGTAGTTTGCCGGAGTTAAGGTCTCCCTGTGGGTCTGTCTTGTAGACGAAACATTCGGACAAAGGAGGAGAACGGGAGATTTCAACTCTGACCGTCGACACCCGTAAGAACCTTCACAAACGGCGCTTGTAAACCCGAGTAAAAATTCCTGGCCGAGTAACGGTTAGGCGCGAAGTCGAAGACTACAAATTTGTCCTCGACGTTGACGTGGTCTATGCCTTCTCTCTCATGGACGCGCGTCTCCCTCGTCTCCGCTCCCCGCGCTCCTCTTTCGGGTGTCCCCGCGTCCACCTTTACTGTGACTCCGTTCCCGTCGCGGAGCCACCTCAACCCCGAGGTGGATGGTGTCTTTACAAAGTTTACTTCTAGTCCTGTCTTGGCACTTCCAGGTTTCAGTGGGGATTCCTATGCACCCAAGACTTCGTCTAAAGTGCCCCGAAACGACCCACCCTTCTGGGTCGAAACCCTCCACCTCCCTCTAAAACCTTAAAACCTTTAGGAGAAATTCTTATGTTGACATCCTATGTTTATCATATTGTTCTTCTGTGTTGTCACAAATGTTTGCGATTTGGGGTGATACACATAGGCGTTCGGTTGAAAGGAAATCGGTCTAGGGGTTTGTAGATTCCGGAGCGGTTTCGAGGGACTGGGCACCATCTGACCCTACCCTCCTTCCAGTCTCTTGTTTCTCTCTCCAGAATGAAGTGACACCGATTTTACAGAATTGGGGTGTTTAAATTATTTTTGTGTAACACTCGTGTAACAACCTGAAAAGAACCCGGGAAATGTCCTGTGAAACTTTGAGTTCGAAGTAATTGAAACTCTACTGAGGTGGAGACTGGTAGAGGGTGGGACTCGTAAAGAGACTCCTAATGTAGTCTGACTTCAATCTCCGTCGGTTACCCTACTCACCCTACGTCTTTAATATCTTTTCACTCCTTGAGTATACCTCTTCCGTTACCGTGGGGTGATGTCATGAGAACGGACCTTTTAGGGTACCTACCTTCTCGGACCACCCGACGTCAGGTACCCCAACGATTCTCAGTCTGTGCTGACTCGATAGTGAAAAGTGAATGTACGAAACCTCTTCCTTTACCGTTGGGTGAGGTCGCAAGAACAGACGTCTCAGGGTCCCTACCCTCTCGGACCACCCGACGGTAGATACCCCAGTGTGTCCCAGTCTGTGTTGACTTTTCTGAATCGTCGTCGTCGTCTCCCCGAGTAGTGTATGTAATTTTTTTTATAAAAATAAACCGATTCAGCCCAGAATCAACGACCTTAGTAAAGTAACGCCACGTGCCGGAGAGAACACCGTGTCCCCGAGGTCTCCCACACCCGAATCAACGGGACGACGACGACGACGACGATTCAGTGAAGTCAGCACAGGCTGAGACACGCTGGGGTATCTGCCGTCGGGTGGTCCGAGGCGGTAGGGACCCTAAGAGGTCCGTTCTTGTGACCTCACCCAACGGTAAAGGAAGAGGTTAGGTACTTTCCCTTTTCACTTTCACTTCAGCGAGTCAGCACAGACTGAGAAACGCTGGGTACCCGACGTCGGGTGGTCCGAGGAGACAGGTACCCTAAAAGGTCCGTTCTCATGACCTCACCCCACGGTAACGGAAGAGGTATCAATGGGACGTCCTATACCATAGAATCAAGGGGTCATTCCCTAGTTTGGGTTCAGGGGACGTAAGGTTCTATCCAAGAATTGGTGATCTGGTGGTCTCCTCACGGGGGGTGTATGTAAGAATATTACGAACACTCTACTACTTCCTGTGCAATCTAAAAGACCTTCTAAGTCATTTCTTTAGAATCTCGCTTTCTAGGTCGAAGAGCGGCATTCATAATCGTGTTCAACCCTTTGTTCTGACGAAGTTGGGTCGCCTCTTCCCTTTCACTAAATCCGCCTCCTCAATGATCCCTACTCACTCGACCGGCCATCAGGAGAAGGTCCCTGGACTGAAACCGAACTGAACCGTTAGTAACGATCGAAATGTGACTGAAGTCCGATCGTTTACCTCTTGAACCTCGTTCAAAGAGTCCCCTGTCTCGATGTGTGCACCTTTTTTTTGTTGTTGTTGTTGTGTTCCAACTGAAACCCTGGATTCCAACAGATTACTTGAAATTCAAGACCTCGTTCAGTCCCCTAATCCTCACTCACCAACCGTCTCCCTACTACCTCTTGTGAAAGTCGACGTCCTTAGAGACTCAAAGGTGACCGTCGTTACCACTTTCACCCACGTCCCTGACCTACCCACTAACATCTCCCACACCGTCTCTTGGGAACTTACTCTACATTTCAGTTTGGTAGATCCACTTAATTTTTGTACTCAAATGGTCTGTCGTATAAAATATTCTTGTGTGTCTTTGTTTTCTTACGTTTAATTTATGGAATCTTCGTACCCGACACCCTCTACCAATGCTCATTCTGACTCCAACTTTCCCTTGTCTAATGACTGAATGGGTCAAGAATTATTTGTTCTCTCCTCGGGGCTTTTATTAGTTTGTTTCGTAGGTTGTCGTTACCCTTTCGTAGTCAAAAATTTAAAACACACACATACACTTTACCCTTCTAAAGGTCATTATTGAGACCCACCCTAGACGTATGTTGTCAAAGTCGAAGAGTTACCAGGGTTCTAACACCTCGAAACTCTTTGTTCCCGACGAGTACATACTCTACCTCTTCCGCAACCGTGGGGTGAGGTCATGAGAACGAACCTTTTAGGGTACCTACCTCCTCGGACCATCTGACGTCAGGTACCCCAGCGATCCTCAGCCTGTGTTGACTCGCTGAAGTGAAAGTGAAAAGTGAAAGTACGAAACCTCTTCCTTTACCGTTGGGTGAGGTCACAAGAACGGACCTCTTATGGTCCCTGCCCCCTCGGACCACCCGACGGCAGATACCCTAGCGTGTCTCAGTCTTTACTGACTTCGCTGAATCGTCGTCGTTGTCGTCGTCGTACATACTCTTATCTTCCCTATAAAAAATTTTTTGTTGACGCAGTATCAAAAAAACCCCCCTTTACTACGTACTAAAACAAAAAATTTTTCACGTTTGGTTTAGTTAATAACTGAATTAAATTAGGTACATTTTATGACATTTCTTACGGACTGTGTATCATATGGGGATTATTTACAATGGTTTTATTGGACTTTAAGGTGATGAGTCTCTTTTGCTGACAATTCTAAGACCATTTCCAGGAAAGGTCCTTTATGTCGTTAAATGTAGAAGTCAACATATGTTTACTCTGGTTTGAGATGTACTACAAGACTTTGTTTTACTTTGAGTCAGAGATATATGTGTGTAGGGTAGTCAAGACGTAGAGACCTCTTCGGATTATGTCAAACAATCCAACGGGTTGAGTCTCCAGATAACTAAAAGACATAAAGAAAAGACAAATAGAAGGAAAGAGAGAGAGAGAGAGAGAAAGAGAGGATGAGAGAGAAAGAAAGAGAAGGAAAGTAGGATTTTTAATAGAGGATCGAGACACCAGACCCAGAAAAAATCGGGAATACGAATACAGATTGTACTCCGTTACTGGATCCCGAGGGGGTTTCACTCCCCTAGATTGGATATTAGGGACCCGAAAAACCTTCACTCCTCGGAAAGACTGATCCCTGAACAGCTAATATCTTTGTTAACCCAGAGTTTATTTCGGTTCATTAACTCTTACGACGAATCAATACCCTTGAATGAAATTTTTGCTCAAGGAGGAAGTAAATAGTCAATCGTCGCCTTACGTGTTAAAGGACAAGAAGGGGTGGGGTGTGGTGAACATCACCAACTACAGTAGTAGCGGTGGATTTTCTTGTTACAAAAGATGCCACTACCTCCAAGACACTACAGTAACCCTAATGTTTTCGACCGTTCCTTTAGACGATAGTCGAGAATATTGACCTTTAATGTTTCCTTTAATTAACATTCGAAAGATTCTTTCCTAACAAGTCACTTTGAAAAAGAAAGAATTAAATAATATGTCTCTTTCAGAAAGAAGACAGATGTCTCTTACGGACGGTTTAAGTTCTCTGATTTATTTGTCCCAACCCCATTCTCTATCTCGAGAACTAACCGATTCATAGACACGGTTTCACCATCGACAGAAGTCTGACGTATCAAACCACTGACATGATAAAAAGTTCGTTAGTCTAGACCCGACTCCTTCGAAACTTTAAAGGATGGAAGATATAGAATCTAGTCTAGCGGATTCGTCCTAGAGGACGGAGGGAAGGGGTCAAGGTCGGGAATTTTACCTTCGTCCTTCATAAACAAAGGTACACCGACGACATTGTTTAATGGTGTTTGACCTATCGAATTTTGTTGTCTTCAATTAAAAGAATGTTAAGCCCTCCAGTCTACAAGTTATAGTTCCACAGTCCTCCCAGTCAAACCTTTAGTGTAGAATTGCTGTGGTTCATCCCTCCCCGGTACCGACGGTAAGCCCCGTTATGACAGTGGTCTTCGTTCTCTTTCGTACGGTGGGTCCGTCGGAGGTTGGGGTCTGGTTCCCTTGTCCGTCTCTCCTTCCCTCACGTCAAGTCTGTCCCACTCGACACCGGGTCGGCCCCTCCGTGGACTCACCACTACGGGCAGATAATTTAAACTGTCGCCCACGTAGTACAAATTGAAGTCACTCTTGTAAAAGATGCCGTACACTCCGACCTCCTGATAACTTTCTTCTTATAACTTCTTACTTATCCTCAGCTCCTTTCGACTCTACCTCCACCAGTCTTCGGTTTCTTTTACTCCCAGAAATCGTGACGTCTGTCAAAACGACCACGTCGGAAAGTCCCGGATTCCGTTACAGGATCTCGTCTCCGACAGTTTCCGACCATGGGTTTGGTCGTCGTAGCCCGTAGGTCTTTGAATGATCCCTTCGTTCCCTGGATGGGTTCTGAATTGACTTAGTTTTTTAGTATTCAATTTCGGGACTTTAGACACAAATTGTTCGAGGGTTTACTAAGACTGTATCCGATTTTCGACTCTTAATCCGGGATACCCCGACCTCTTCGTTCGAAACTATCTCGACCACCACGGTAGACATAGTCCCTGCGTAGACACGCACACCACTTGTACAACTCAGGTCGACCCGAGCGACCTTCGTTTCAGATCAGACCCCCACCTCACTCCATAACTCGGATTCCCGTACTTAAAGACACTTCGTTCGTTTACTCCTTTTTGTGACTAAGGAAGGGTCCTGTCCCAGGGACGACGAACTCATACTTTATGTGGACAAAACTAGAAAGTTCGCCTAGTCGTTAAACTGTAGAAAGGTGAGGAGACTCGTTGTGTCATCACTCGCCTAGAGGACTTCCTGCTCGGACCACAACCGAGTTCGACAGTGTCTCGCCGTAAAGAGTGTGATAAACGTCTCGGGGACCCTTTACAAGTGGTCTTTGAGGTAGACGAGAAACTGAAATCCAAAATACCAACTTTTGGAAAGATTGTACCTAGAAAGACAGTGAACCCTCCGATCCTAATATCGGTTTCGTCGTTTCAACGTTTTCTAAATAATAGAAATGTTTCGGCTCACCGAAATTCTACCTGAGAGATTAGCACCGGGAGATTGAGTGAACCCAAGGCCAAATGAAAGAACCCTTCTTTTCTACCTCTCCCTCAAGGACGACCCACGACCCCGAACGGACACCGGAAGTGGTATGCAGTAGATAGTACTCACAGACGGAGTCTAAAGGGAAATTACTGATATTACTTTCAGTAGACGGTCGTCGTCTAACGTTCTTCCTACCGTGTCACGTTTGAACTCCGCTCGTCCGACCAATCAAGAGCCTAAAGATTGTGGATCTTAATATTGGCACGGGTAATTTGTATAACTTTCTTCTCTTCTTGTACCATTAACGTTGTCTTAAAACCTAGTAAAACCTTGGATGTCCAGAGTCCCGACGATTAGACTCGTAATTAAGAGTGGTGCACCTTGGCATTTATGTCGTGCACATCCATCCTGGTCGATGGATTAAACACCCCCGGTCCCGTGTAACTTTTCTGTACCGGGGAACCAGTTTGTGATAATTCTTGAAGTTCTGTTTCGTCTCGCAATATGGTTTACACCCCAGAAAGACCCACACTCCAGGAAACGAGGACGTGTTTGGGGTACTTTAGTCTAGATATCCATCCTCCGTCCCGCTTTAGAATGATCATTGTATATATATGTCCAACACCAAAAACGTCTTTAGGAACTTTACTGGATATTTTAAAATACGTCAATAAAAGAGGAAAAGATACTTTCTTTGTCTGTTATAGTTCTACGTCCTACAGATTCTCTCCTAACGAGCCAGAGAGTCAACACAGACTGAGACGTCGGGGTGTCTGACATCGGGTGGTCAGAGGGGACGGGTACCTTAAAAGGTCAGTTCTTATGACCTCACCCAACGATAAAGGATGAGGTCCCTAGAAGGTGTAAGTCCCTGACTTGGTCAGAGAGAACGTAGAGGACATAACCGTCCACATAAAGAATAGTGATCGTGGTGAACTCTTCGGGGATACCATTCTAAGTCAAGTCAAGTCAAGTCAGTGAGTCAGTACAGGCTGAGAAAAGCTGGGGTACCTGGTGTCGTACGGTCCGGAGGGACAGGTAGTGCTTGAGGACCTCAGGTGGGTTTGGGTACAGGTAACTCAGCCACTACGGTAGGTTGGTAGAGTAGGAGATAGCAGGGGAAGAGGAGGTTAGAAAGGGTCGTAGTCCCAGAAAAGTTTACTCAGTCGAGAAACGTATCCTACCGGTTTCATAACGTCAAAGTCGAAGTTGTAGTCAGGAAGGTTACTTGTGGGTCCTGACTAGAGGAAATCCTACCTGACCAACCTAGAGGAACGTCAGGTTCCCTGAGAGTTCTCAGAAGAGGTTGTGGTGTCAAGTTCTCGTAGTTAAGAAGCCCCGAGTCGAAAGAAATATCAGGTTGAGAGTGTAGGTATGTACTGGTGACCTTTTTGGTATCGGAACTAATCTGCCTGGAAACAACCGTTTCACTATAGAGACGAAAAATTGTACGATAGATCCAACCAGTATTGAAAGGAAGGTTCCTCATTCGTAGAAAATTAAAGTACCGAAGTTAGTGGTAGGTGTCACTAAAACCTCGGGTCTTTTTATTTCAGTCGGTGACAAAGGTGACAAAGGAGTAGATAAAGGGTACTTCACTACCCTGGCCTATGGTACTAGAATCAAAAGACTTACAACTCGAAATTCGGCTGAAAAAGTGAGAGGAGAAAGTGAAAGTAGTTCTCCGAGAAATCAAAGAGAAGTGAAAGACGGTATTCCCACTACAGTAGACGTATAGACTCCAATAACTATAAAGAGGGCCGTTAGAACTGAGGTCGAACACGAACGAGGTGGGGTCGTACAGAGGACTACATGAGACGTATATTCTATTAATGTAAACATAATAAAGTTCGGTGATATAAATACCATAAACAATGTCGTTACTATCTTTTGACTATGTAAGGGGTTGTCCTTTGAAGATCTCGTCGTCAGGGGTTGGAAAAACCGGGGTCCTTAGCCAAAACACTTTCTATTAAAAAGGTGCCTCCGCCCACCCCCCAACCTAAACCCTACTAAATTCGTGTAATGTAAATAACACGTGAATTAACGACAATGATAATGCTAATGTAGTCGAGGTGGAACCTAGAGACCCGTAATCTAACGTCTCCAACCTTCGAAGACAAGATCTCGTGAGATTGATTTTCTTCCCCTTTTATGACCCGTTCGTTTGTTTAGTTGGTCTTGCCTACACTCGAGATCTGCTCCAGAGACCCTAGAGAACAAGATACTGAGGGACCTAGAAAAGGGTCCCTTCTGTCTTATATAAAATGTTTCAAAACAGCTATCACCGTACGTACACAGGTTTTTCGGTTTCGAGTATGGAGGACGGCCGCTCTCGTCTTCTCGGAAACGCACAGAGAGACTTCCGCAAATTGTGTCTGCTGATTGGACCAAGGAAGTGGGCAGACGACTCATTGGGGTCTGTTCAATTGGAGATACACGGAGTCGTCCTACTATTTATACGTGGAGTACCTCAAAAATATTCCAAATTATTACAATTATATATTTTAATTACTAACACTGACCGTACACCACTTCCGAGTTATTTACAATTACCAACGACAATACTGATTATGATTATCCGTCATACATATACTAGTCATAGGAATCTAGACCTCGGTCTGAGGGATCCCAGTCTCGGTCGAGGTAGTGACTGTTGTAGATACGAACCCGTCCAATAAATTGTAGATACTCCAGATCAGAAAAGTACACATTTTACCCCTATAATTTCCATAAGTATCAACACTACACACAAATGAACGAGGCAACACAGGCTGACAAACACTGGGGTACCTGACATCGGGTGGTCCGAGGAGCCGAGTACCTTAAAAGGTCAGTTCCTATGACCTCACCCAACGGTAAAGGATGAGGTCTCATGGAAGGACTGGTCTCCTAACTTGGGTGCAGAGATTACAACCGTCCGTCTAAGAAAATGGTGACGCAGTGGACCCTTCGGGGTATCAACACTACCTCCTATTAGTTAATTATGTACATTTCAGGTCCTTGTCACAGACTATTAGGCCGTTTCCAGTACACAGTAGTAGTAGTAGTGATGATGCCCTGGTGGTAGTGCCGTCTCCTAATCCTGGTGGTAGTGCCACCTGCTAATCGTTGATTCGTTGAGCGTGGTACTTAAGTCATCGCAGAGTACACTAGTAGGTCTGGAAAATCCAATCCTTCTTGGAACCAAGGGTCTGACATCCTCCGTGTCCCTCGTTGTGGTAGAAAGGAGAATGGTCCTCTAGTTTAGTATCATTGTGACCCGTCCTATGTACACTTTCCTTTCACCCTTTCTTCGTCAGTAGTCTTCGTGACATTCCTTTCTGAGGACTTGTCCTGTCCCTCTCGGATGGACGAGGAGAAAAAAGAGATGAGACGTTAGTACGTCCCAACGTGGGTGGACAACGAAAGGTCCGTTACCAAAATGTGAAACATTGTGTCATTCTTGTAATCCAATTCCTTTGGACGGTAAACGGACAAGTCTCGTCAGGAGAGGCGTTATGGTTCTTAAGGGTGAAACCATCTATTACTGTTCTTTATGTTGTCGGACAATCATTTGTCCGTTTAGTAAAGTACCGTTATCGACTAAATTAGTTTTGTAAGACCAAAAAGGGAGTAGACTTGGGTGTGTTCCCTACTTGGTTAGGTTAACCTTTTTTATAAACAAAATAGAAACGGTGTAAATAAATGAGAATCCCTGACAAATTGAAGTAGGCCGTCTCTTCGACCTTTCTCGTTCTTATGAGTTTCGTGATTTGTCGGAAGAGAGAGAGACCGTGGTCGGCCCTTACTGGACCTGTATAAAGGTGTCCCTGGACAAAAACTCGGTAAAGAACTTTAGGAAACGGGAGGAGAAGTGACCCCTCTTAATTTAACAAGAACCCGGTTGAAACCACCCCCCTCCGATCCCACGTCGGACCCTTGACCTCCTTTATTCAGTCAGTAAATTGTTAGGACGGGTAGGTACGTTTACTAAAGTTTTATACTTTATAAATAAAACTTTTTTTAATGGCTGTTAAATAGTACGTTTTATAACCCATCCACAATATCCTTCCGTTTCTATTTAATCTATACCTAGTTTAGAGTTCCTTGAGAGACAGTTTATTCAGTGCATTTTCTGTGTGTCTATGGACACCCCTTATCTTTCGATACCCACTCAAAATCCAACCTAAAGACCTGTATCGATCTCGTCCCAAACACACGAAATTACTCCCTACACCCCACTTTTGAAACTCCGACACTCGCCTCCTCTTGTCCTTTCTTCGATCCCTTTCTCTATCCGTAGAACTCAGACTAGGTACTCCTCGAGACTTCCTGCTGATTACGGAAACCATATTATTTTTGTACATATGACCACAAACGGGGACTAAAACCTCGTGTCTCGAGGATTTTGGAAATCCTCAATAGAAAACATTCGATTACTCTACTAGGACACCTCTGTAGTCTATCGAAGTCCTACCCTCGACCAGTGATCTTTTTCGTTGATATACTAATCTCCCAATCTTGATAGTCAGGGTGAAGGGTTGGAGACCCCTCCCGTCTCTCCGACCTCTAACTCCAGTCGCGGGTCGTCGGTTACTAAATTAGTGAGTACTGATGTATTACTTTAGAAGTATTTTGAGCTCTCAACGAAAAACAAGAAATGACTTCATATCAACCAAATGTTACAACACAATTAACACCTCACTAAGTCAGTACATAAGAGAAGGAAATACCAAATAGTCTCTTATAACTAATGTCAAGGGACATGATTTGTCACCCTCTTCCATTACCGTGGGGTGAGGTTATGCGAACGGACCTTTTAGGGTACCTACCTCCTCGAACCATCCGACGTCAGGTGCCCCGGCGATTCTCAGTCTATACTGACTCGCTGAAGTGAAAGTGAAAAGTGAAAGTACGAAACCTCTTCCTTTACCGTTGGGTGAGGTCACAAGAACGGACCTCTTAGGGTCCCTGCCCCTTCGGACCACCCGACGACAGAGACCCCATCGTGTCTCAGCCTGTGCTGACTTCGCTGAATCGTCGTCGTCGTCGTCATGATACGTCCTGAAAAAACAAATAAGTAAGACACATTTTACCAACCCCAACGATTGGGATTTGAGGATGAGGGAGAGAGGGGGGTCGGGGAGGGGGAACCGTTGGGGTTCAAATAAGAGATACAGGTCCTTAGACAAAGGTAAAGTATCTATTCAAGTAAGCACAGTACAAGATCTAAGGTTAATATTCACTGTGATATACCACGAACAGAAAGAGAAGGACTGCATGAAGTGAATCGTATTATTAGAGGTCCAGGTAGGTACAACGACGTTTACCGAAAATAAGCAAGAATACCACCTCATCTCAAGGCGAGCATACATCGCGTCGAAGAAATGGGTAAGGAGACTACTACCTGTAAATCCCACGAGCGTACGGAACCGACAAACTCTTAACACGACGTTACTTGTGACCTCACGCACATAGAAAAACTTGATGTCAATATAGACCTATTTACGGGTCCTCGCCCTAACGACCTAGTATGTCCTAAAGATCAAAGACTCAACCACTTGTGTAGGCACACGACCTCACACCGAGTTGGGGTGAGGTATCACGTCTGAGAGGACACGGACCCTATGAAGACCGTGAACGGGATACATGAAATAGGTCGAGAAACAAACATAGGAAAAGTCACTTCACGTTGTATTCATCTCGTGAAAGATCTCAAAAGACTCAGTAAGGTCACCTTACTAGTTTGAATTCTCCCGTAACATTCTTACGGACTTAAACATTAGTCAACCCGTCTTCACACCCAGTGGACCCCTTCGGGGAACACTGACCGTCGACTCAGCCCCCGACAGAACACCCTGACTCGGGAAATGTAACACCCTCGGTCACGTTTGACTGAGGTCCATTTATCACAATCTCAAACTCGACCATATATGGGTTACTGTCGGCTGAGTAACCTTTTCTGAGACTACAACCCTTTCTGACTCCCGTCCTCCTCTTCCCCCGTCGTCTCCTACTCCACCCACCTACCGTAGTGAGTGAGTCACCTGTACTCAAACTCGTTTGAACCCCTCTGTCACTTCCTGTCTCTTCGGACCACACACCGTCAGGTCCCCCGACGTTTCTCGACCTGTGTCGACTCGGTGACTTGTTATTATGGGTGAACCATAATCTCTCAACCAACCACAGTCCTTTTTGTGTCGAAAACACATTCTCCACCACAGTCTTTTATAGTATATCACGGCGGTTACTCTCCCTGATAAACAACATGGGACACAGTCGATCGGTAACGGACACCCGACAGGGACCCCTATCTTATTCGAGGGTTTGTAAAGACCGGTTCGACCGCGGGCACTCCGTTCGCGTCTGAGAGGGATGTGGACGGACCATTTCTGTCACACCCGTCCTGGGTCGTCGTGCCTAATGTCCGTCGTAAGTCTCCTCCCGTCCTTTCTCGACCCCCTCAAGGTCACCCTATGGTGGACTCGGCAACTTTAGTCATCCGCCGACTCTCCGGTAAGTGTACCATCCAGAAGGTAAACTAAGGAATTTCAGTACATTTTGTCTAAGGAGTCTTATCAGTAGTTCCTTCGAGGACGGACTTCTAAGACTATTCTGTTAATATCGTTCGTCCTAAGAGTCTTTTTGGTCCCGATTATGTCCCCGTCCAGTAAACGACTCCCAGTGGGTCGTTTCCTCACCCCAGGCGTGGGTTGGACACTGAGGGTGTGTCGGGGAACGGGGTGTGGTCCGAGTGGCCGAGGAGGAAATCGAAGACATCCTGAGCCCCCAAGAACTTGAAGTGTCACGCAGTCTTAGTGGACCCCCACGAAGAAGTGGGATTGACGACCCGGACCGGAACTCTCAAAACTAAGTCCACTAGACCTGTATCGTCTCTCTACCAGTCACCGTTTTAAACGACCCAGGTCACGTTTCCCCTTTACGTCCCGAGACAGGACCCCCCTCCAGGGAGAGGGGAAGGGTACCCGGGTTCCGGGCTGGGGGTGAATTATCTGTGGGAGTGGGGAGGGGTCCCTTTGCGTCGGAGGTGTGGTACTGAGCGAGTCATGGGTCCAGTCCCGTCGTTCCCCACGGACTTTCAGTGACACCACGACGGACGGACCCCATCCCTGTCGGTGGCGGAACGGGACCGGACTCGTGGGTCCCCATGCTCCGCCGACACAGACTGGGGGAGAGAGGGACACAAACACGGACCCCAGGGGAGGTCCCCGTCGTCTGATGTCACTTGGGTTCGGAGTGAAATAGTGACAGTAGTCCCCTCTCCCTCTGCCCCTCGGACCCCGGCTACCGGATCTTGGGCCCGTCTCTTCGTGGCCCTTTGAGGTTCAAGGGGTCGGACGAGGGAACAGGTCCGTCTGAAGTGAGTCCTTTGTGAGTTTCTGTTTTCAGTCGAAGTTGACCGGTCAAGGAGACTTGGGTGCGACGGCACACGGATGCGACCAACGCACGGGTACTCAGAGCGAGACCGGTCCCCTATAAATGTAAAGATCGTTCAAGGATTCACAAAGACTCTTGACACATTAGTAAGAAAAATAAAAAAAACTTTCGCTCCGTTTTGTAACGACGGGAGACACGGAGAGGAAGGGAGGAGACATTTTACCACTGTGAAGCCGGAGCGTCCTGAGCCCCTCCCCCGTCCCCTTATTAAGTGTATCTCGACTCTTGTATCCGGCACGAGATCTTGTCACAATCGTCGCTGCCGTGACTGTCATTGCTAGCGATCGAGGTGAAGGGACGTCGAGAACACAGATTACGAAGATAACCAAGAAAGGAGAGACGACAGACAGTGGAGTTAAAACTCTTCCTTTCCTTTGTATATATCCCCTCCCCAACCCCCCTCCCCCCTCCCTATGGGGGAGGTCTCGGTCCTCCTGAACCATACATATTCCTACGACGGTAAACGGAAGGGTGTTAACCTAGGAGACTTTGACCGTGCTCTCCCTCTTCGACTCACACTCCTTCCCACCCACCTGGCGACGAGGGGTACAAGGGAACCCCTGGCTCGAAGACGAGACCTTTCCTGTATCCTCACGGAATCCCTCCTCTGACGAAGTCGACCATAAGTCTCGTCCCGTTCGATGTCAGTGACGGCAGGCGAGGACAGGGAAGTCTATACTCACCTCTCCCCGGTGAACGGGAAGTCGAAGTCTGGTCCACTTGTACCGGTCTTCGTGTTCGGACGTCGTTCCGACCGAGCACAGGTACTCCGAAATAATTCCAACCCCAATACTTCGGAACGAAAGAGACGTTTCGAACGGGTAGGGCAGGGTGTACCTTTCTTGTGTGACAAGAGTTAGAGATCGAGTCCCTCTGACTCCGGGTCCTTTCTTGCTCTGCCTCGAGGAGACGTCACTCAGAGTCGGACCCTCAGAGGAAACAACGACCAGAAATCAGTGATTCAGCACAGACTGAAAGACTCCGGAGGACCTGACCTTAGGGGGATCCTCGAATTTTTTTGTGCGGTCACGGACCCCGAATTGGGGGTCCCAAGACTAAGGTACGTAAACCCTCTGTCATGTCGATGACCGCAAATTTTTCGAGGTCTGTCCCGTCGTTCCAACTCTTAGTGAGACATGTCAGGCTCCAGCCCCGCCGCCGGCTCCCCTCGCTGGAGTGTAGGTTCCTCGACGCCGACACGCCCACGTCCTCCCGGCTCTCCTGGATGAGGTGTACGTTCCAGTCCTCCCCACTGGAGTAGGTTCCATTCCTCGTCGCCGACACGAAACGACCTCGTCGACACTTCTCTATGGGGTGCGGGTTCCATTCTCTTTGGGTTCACTCTACCATCCACAACGCTCTCCCGTAGTCTCCCGTCTGTGTGACTTTGGTGTTAGTGTCTTTTGATCAGTTAGACTAGTGTGCCTGGTACCGAAAAGAGTGAGTCACTTTGATTCGGTACGGCACACCCCGGTGGGTTCTACCCGCCCAGTACCACCTCTCCCGACTGTCTTACACCAGGTCACCTCTTCCCTTACCGTGTGGTGAAGTCAAAAGAACGGAACTCTTGGGGTACTTGACATACTTTTCCGTTTTATTATCCTATGACTTTCCCCTTGAGGGGCCCAGCCATCCACGGGTTATACGATGACCTCTAGTTACCTCTTTATGGAGGTCTTTCTTATTTCCCTACCTCGGTTTCGTTTTTGTTATGGGTCGACACCTACACTGACCACTATCTTCGTTCCAGGCTACAACATTTCTCGTTATAACGTATCCTTGGACCTTACAGTCCAGGTACTTAGTTCCGTTTAACCTTCACCAGTTTGTTCTCTACCGTTCTCACTTACAGCTGTAAGATCCTTAGTCGCTTGATTTTACCTGACCTTACCCACTTAAATTGAGTCTACTGGTAATAGAGATGATGACACCCGTCCTTAGGGAGTCTTCTTTACCTCATCGGTAGTACCAGTTGTTTTCTCAGGCTTTACGTCATGAACCTACGTTCGAGTTTTTGCTGTCTTACTAGAGACAAGTAAAGGTTCCGTTTGTTAAGTTATAGTGCCATTAGGTTCCGATACGGGGTTGGTCATTGCGACTTCTTCTACTTGAACTTGTCAAGATACTTCTGGATGTTCTGGAAAATCTTGATTGTGGGTTTTTTCTACAGGGAAAGTAATATCCCCTGACCTTACGTTTTCATCCTTCAGTTCTTTGTGGACCTCATTGTCCGTTCAAACCAGAATCTCATGTCTTACTTCGTCCCGTTTCCGATTATCTCAAAACGGTCCTCTTGCGTGACCAGTGTCGTTTGTCGGAGAAGGTTGTTGTGTTCTCTTCTGAGATGTGTACCTGTAGTGGTCTACCAGTTATGACTTTAGTCTAACTAATATAAGAAACGTCGGTTTCTACCTCTTCGAGATATGTCAGTCGTTTTTGTTCTGGTCCTCGACTGACACCGAGTCTAGTATTTGAGGAATAATGGTTTAAGTCTGAATTTAACTTCTTTCATCCCCTTTTGTGATCTGGTAAGTCCATACTGGATTTGGTTTAGGGAATACTAATATGTCACCTTCACTCTTTATCTAAATTCCCGAATCTAGACTATCTATCTCACGGACTACTTGATACCTGACTCCAAGTACTGTAACATGTCCTCTGTCCCTAGTTCTGGTAGGGGTACCTTTTCTTTACTTTTTTTCGTTTTACCGACAGACCCCTCCGGAATGTTTATCGACACTTTTCTTCTCTTCACTTTTTGTTTCCTCTTTTCCTTTCTATATTCGTAGACTTACGTCTCAAGGTTTCTTGTCGTTCTTCTCTATTCTTTCGGAAGGAGTCACTAGTTACGTTTCTTTATCTCCTTTTATTGTCTTACCCTTCCTGATCTCCAGAAAAGTTCTTTTAATCTCTAAGGTTCCCTTGTAAAGTACGTTTCTACCCGAACTATTTCCTGTCTTTATCATACCTGGATTGTCTTCGTCTTCTATAATTCTTTTCCACCGTTCTTATGTGTCTTCTTGACATGTTTTTTCTAGAAGTACTGGACCTATTAGTGCTACGACACTAGTGAGTGGATCTCGGTCTGTAGGACTTGACACTTCAGTTCACCCGGAATCTTTCGTAGTGATGCTTGTTTCGATCACTTCCACTGCCTTAAGGTCAACTCGATAAAGTTTAGGACTTTCTACTACGACACTTTCACGACGTGAGTTATACGGTCGTTTAAACCTTTTGAGTCGTCACCGGTGTCCTGACCTTTTCCAGTTAAAAATAGGGTTAGGGTTTCTTTCCGTTACGGTTTCTTACGAGTTTGATGACGTGTTAACGTGAGTAGAATGTGTGATCATTTCATAACGAGTTTTAAGAGGTTCGGTCCGAAGTCGTTATGTACTTGACACTTGAAGGTCTACAAGTTCGACCAAAATCTTTTCCGTCTCCCTTGGTCTCTAGTTTAACGGTCGTAGGTGACCTAGTACCTTTTTCGTTCTCTCAAGGTCTTTTTGTAGATAAAGACGAAATAATTGATACGGTTTTGGAAACTGACACACCTAGTGTTATTTGACACCTTTTAAGACTTTCTCTAACTTTATGGTCTGGTGGACTGGACGGAGAACTCTTTGGATATACGTCCAGTCCTTCGTTGTCAATCTTGACCTGTTCCTTGTTGTCTGACCAAGGTTTATCCTTTTCCTCATGTAGTCCCGACATATAACAGTGACANTACAAGTTCGACCAAAATCTTTTCCGTCTCCCTTGGTCTCTAGTTTAACGGTCGTAGGTGACCTAGTACCTTTTTCGTTCTCTCAAGGTCTTTTTGTAGATAAAGACGAAATAATTGATACGGTTTTGGAAACTGACACACCTAGTGTTATTTGACACCTTTTAAGACTTTCTCTAACTTTATGGTCTGGTGGACTGGACGGAGAACTCTTTGGATATACGTCCAGTCCTTCGTTGTCAATCTTGACCTGTTCCTTGTTGTCTGACCAAGGTTTATCCTTTTCCTCATGTAGTCCCGACATATAACAGTGACACGAATAAATTGAATATACGTCTCATGTAGTACTCTTTACGACCCGACCTTCTTCGCGTTCGACCTTACTTCTAACGGCCCTCTTTATAGTTATTCGAGTCTATACGTCTACTGTGGTGGGAATACCGTCTTTCACTTCTCCTTGATTTTTCGGAGAACTACTNACTACTTTCACTTTCTCCTCTCACTTTTTCAACCGAATTTCGAGTTGTAAGTCTTTTGCTTCTAGTACCGTAGACCAGGGTAGTGAAGTACCCTTTATCTACCCCTTTGTCACCTTTGTCACCGTCTGAAATAAAAGAACCCGAGGTTTTAGTGACGTCTACCACTGACTTCGGTACTTTAATTTTCTGCGAACGAGGAACCTTCCTTTCAATACTGGTTGGGTCTATCGTATAATTTTTCGTCTCTATAATGAAACGGTCGTTTCCAGGCAGATCAGTTCCGATACTAAAAAGGTCACCAGTACATACCTACACTCTCAACCTGACACTTCTTTCAACTCACGGTTTCTTAACTACGAAAACTTGACACCACAACCTCTTTTGAGAACTCTCAGTGAACTTGAAGTTCTTCTAGGTTGGTCAGGTAGGATTTCCTCTAGTCAGGACCCACAAGTAACCTTCCTGACTACGACTCCGACTTTGAGGTCATGAAACCGGTGGAGTACGTTTCTCGACTGAGTAACCTTTTCTGAGACTACGACCCTCCCTAACCCCCGTCCTTTTCCCCTGCTGGCTCCTACTCTACCGACCTACCGTAGTGACTGAGTAACCTGGACTCAGACTCACTTGAGGCCCTCAACCACGACCTGTCCCTCCGGACCGCACGACGTTAAGTACCCCAACGTTTCTCAGCCTGTATTGACTCGTTGACTGGACTTGACTCGACATGTCAAGTACTAAAGACTCACTGGGAAAGAGACGTAGTCCCGTGGAGGTCATAAGTGTTACAACACTGGAATGGACGCACCAAAAGGTCCTTCAGGAGTTCTGTGTGTTACACCTGTGTACTCTCTCGGTGTCCTCCTATCCCACACCTCAGTAAAATATCCTTTCCCCCTCCCAGTGACCCAATGTGCAGTCGCGTCCCACTCTATTTCTTTAGTTGTTCTCCCTAAGGTCCCAATACAGATCTCATACAACAAACCTTTATTTTACTTACTATATCTTTGAGAACCCCGAAGGGACCACTAGATCACAAATTCTAAGGTACGAAGGTTACGTCCTCCGTATCTAAACTAGGGACCAACTCCTTGATTCTAGGGTGTACGGTGTCCCGTGCCAATTTTATATTTTTCGTTTTCCTGGGGTTTTAGAAGGGGGACGACAAGACTGACCGTCCTGCGGGAAGAGGTGCCGGAATTTCGTCGACGCGCCTCTCACAAATATGGTGACACAGGGTTGTGGAGTCAGGGCCCGTCCACGACCCACAAATACTGTCAAAACGGACCAGACGGGAGAGGAGACACGGTCCACACTCGACGGTCGAGCTCCTACTGTAGGAGTGGACTTTAGTTAAGACGTTTGTAACTACCTTGTAGAAAATAGACTCCTGTCACACTCTCCTTGATCCCTCGTGTGCTATTTATCGACAGCAGCAACAACTAATTATGAGAAGAATCTTACAACTGGAGTTCAATTGAACGGAGCACTGTAAAATCAAAGGATTGGACTTTTCCACTATTATTGTCCCGAATGGAACTTTCCGACAGTACTCCAGATTTACTCAATTATGCAGTTTTATGAATTTTCCTACTCGCGGCATAAATCAGCGATTCAGCACGGGCTGAGAACGCTGGGGTACCTGACATCGGACGGTCCGAGGAGACAGGTACCCTAAGAGGTCCGTTCTTATGACCTCAGCCACCGGTAAAGGATGAGACCCCCTAGAAGGGTTGGGTCCTTAACTTGGGCCCAGAGGATGTAACGTCCGTGTAAGAAATGGTTGACTCGATGGTCCCTTCGGGGTAATTTATGGATCATTGGTTATTTAATTTAATTTTATGGATCGTAAAATTTATTTAATTTATGGATCATCGGTTATAATAATACTACTCATTATACTGATTGTAATGATTGGTCCCGACCGGAAGGGACCATCGAGTCGACCATTTCTTAGACGGACGTTACGTCCTCTGGACACAAGTTAAGGACTCAACCCTTCAAGGGGACCTCTTTCCGTACCGTCGGGTGAGACGATAAGAACGGACTTCTTAGGGGTGTCTGTCTCCTCGGACCGTCCGATGTCAGGTACCCCAGCGTTTCTCAGTCTGTACTGACTCTCCGATTCGTGTCGTGTCGGTCCCGAGGGTATCAGAAACCAGAAGGCTTTGAAGGTCCGACTACTTCTTTTACTCGTGAATCTTATCTCACCTCCACCACCCAATCACCGGTGCAGTACAGACTGAGAACACTGGGGTACCTGACATCGGGCGGTCCGAGGAGACAGGCACCGTAGAGGGTCCGTCCGTATGACCTCACCCATCGGTAAAGGAAGAGGTCCCCTAGAAGGACTGGGTCCCTAGTTTGGGCCTAGAGATCATAACGTCCACCCGAGAGGGAAAGGGCTGTCTCGGTGGTCTCAGTACCCACAATTATATCGGTCTTAATCTCCACGACCCCCTGTAAGTCCTCCCCGGGACGTGGTCTGCACCCCCTTCAGGACTTCAAAAGGATTCCCTTTGTTTCCGAATCGACTCTGGACTTCTTGCTACTTCTCTAAAAGTCTAGGGCCTCCCCAAAGTCTACTCCCCCTGCGTCTCCCTGGAAGGTCCGTCCCCCTGATCGTTACAGTCTCCACTCTCTCTTGCCCAAACCGTCTCTTCACCCCCTGTGTCCTCGTTCTTGTAAGTTCGGACCCTTCGTGTTATTAAGGTCTGAACTATTTTTACGTCTTCTGTGTCCAGGATGGGAACTTATCGAGGGTCAATTCACCCTGTCTACCTGCACTTTATCTATGAAATAATAAAAATAAGTAGTAAATGATATTGCACTCTTATCTCTCCTTCCCGGATGCCGTTCTTTCCTTCTCAAATATCCTTTTCGGTTTTACTTTGAGGACCTAGTTGTATCTGTTCACGGTATACTCTTGGGAAGGAGATAGGTTCGTACGGGCGACGGAGAGAAAGGTCCAAGAAAACCACATTGTGGTGGAAGGTGGTTCAGTCTTACAATCACACTAGGGGTCACGGTAAAAGAGTGAGTTGCAGTGTCAGTTGGTTACCGGTTCAGGGAGACTCAACGGTGGAGAGTAACGGGACTCTCTCCCGAAATAGTGAATAGTTCCCTACCAAAGTCGAAAGTTGTTGGTACAGGAAGATATGACGTAACGTTACTAGTTCAAGTCAAAGTATGGTACTGATGGTCTCACTAGAGACGTTGTACATTCAGGTCGGTAGAGAGAGGGACCCCGTCTTGATAAGTCGAAGTGTCGTACAGGGAGATCGACGTAAAAGATGGACGTCTCTCGATAGCAATCGATTCCTACGTGTACCCATTTTCCGGAAGATAGGGAGACTCCTATACATTCTCACGGAAAACAAATAGTAGATAAATATAAAAATTAAAATTTTTAACTCTATGTTGACTGTACATTGTAATTCTACACGTTTGTACTAGACTATGTAAATTTCCAATGTTATAGTAGTCGGGTAGTGTATTAACGGTAAAGACAAAACACCATTCTTGTAAATTCTAGATCAATACTCAAGATAAAAATTTGGACAAAAATCATGATTTCAATTTTGATATAGAAGAGGATAAACATTGAAATGGTTTGGATTTGATAAGAGAAAAAATTTATTAGACTTAATTGCACCTCTCTACACAGCTTTTAAAAATCAACATCCCTATTTTTTTTCTTTATTGGAATGGAGGGAATAAACAGAAGGGTCTCACTCGTATTATACTTGCGGTTTTGTGGTCAATTTCCCTTCTAATAAATCACTACCCCAGAACGTACATATGACTGAATCGGACTTATTGTATTTCAAAGTCAGTAAAGAGAGAAAACAGGAAGGGGTTCCATGAAGAATTCAAAATGGAAAATTTCTCAGTCCAAATAACCTCTTATTAAGTGTATTTTAATAACCCAACCGGTTTTTCAAAGTAAGCCAAAGGTACAATACTCTTTTGGACTTGTTTGAAAAACCGGTTGGGTTATTTTAAATGGGGAATGTTCATGGCAAGTCACTCGAAACCGATAGTAGCACCCTCACACGAGTCAGCACAGACTGAGAAAGACTGGGACGCCTGACGTCCGACGGTCCGAGGAGACAGGTACCTTCGAAGGTCCGTTCATATGACCTCACCCAACGGTAAAGGAGAGGGTCCCTAGAAGGACTGGGTCCCCAACTTGAACATAGAGGAACAGGGGACGTGACGTCCGTCTAAGAAACGGTGACTCGGTGGTCCCTTCGGGAAACAACTAGTGTGTCTCAGTATCTTGATGACGGAATTAGTTCTATATCTTGTAAAGATGGTTGAAGTTTACAAGGAGGTACGCGAAACGTCGGTCGGAGGAGTGGGTGGGAGTAAAGGAACGTTATAGACTGGACAAACGAACAATATGAATCGATTATCGAAAACGCTACTTAAGCATAACAACGTACACAGATATCAAGGTAAACATAACGACTGATAATGAGATACCAGACCTATATCTGTTCAACAAAGAAGTGGTTAACCACTTGTAAACTCGACAAAGGTCAGAAGTCGATAATACTTATTTTAACAATATTTATTCTCTTAAAGACAACGAAACATACGAACCGTTACAAACCAGTACAGTTAAAAATTTTAAAATCTCTAAGATCACTCCCACGTTACCATAGAAGAGTATAAAATTAAATATAAAGGGATTTGAGTTTAATCGTAGAAAATTACTTGATTAAACGGTAAGTAAATAAAGAGATCACTTTCACACACAAATTTATAAAACTGGAGAAAAATCAACCAAAAATTTTATAATGAGAATAACACGACATTATCAAAAAAATATTCAGGAAATAGTCTATATATTAAAAGGTACAGACACCGAAAAAGTAAAAGAATTATAAAAATATTGTCTAAATAACTCTATATAAGTATATTGTAATAGAAATCTTTTCATCTTTACAATTTTAAAACTACTTCAGGTTGTATAATTAAAAAAGAAAATACCAAACACTGTAAACAAAGAATAGATCCTTTGGGGACAAATTTGGTTCCATTTTTCTAGAAGAGGATACAAAAGAGTCTTCAAAATATCAAAATAGACAATTGTAAATCCAGATACTAAGTGAAACTCGATTAACACCTCATACCACACTTCATTCTCAGTTCCAAGAAAAAAAAAAAANAGTTCCAAAAAAAAAAAAAAAAAAAAAACCTGCAGGTTAACAAGGTCGTGATAAACAACTTTTGGAGAAAAGGGGTAACTTGGTGGGCTCGTGAAAACAACCTTTAGTCAAAAGATATAAAACCACCTAGATAAAGACCTGGGATATCAGACGGGGAAACTAGACATAAAGATGGAAATCCATATACGTGACGGAACTAATGACATCGAAATCTTATTTAGAACTTTTGTCTCTCTAAAGTTGAGGTTGAGTTGAGGAGATTGAGATAATAGAAAAAAGTTTTCAGTAAAGACCAGGAAATATGAAAGTTTTTGTAAAATCTAAGTCAAACATCTAAAGATGATATTGTTGTTTCCGACCACTAGACGTCTACTTAAACCTTTCTTAGCTGTGGAATTGTTGTAAGTGACAAGGGAAAGTATTCGTACTAAACAGAGAACTAAACAAATCAAGAAGGAACTAAAGAGAGTCGTAATCTTTAAAAAAAGTCATATGTCCAGAACGTGTATCAACCAATATAAATAGAGATCTAAAAAGTACAAAAATTAGACAACACTTACCATAAAAAAAAATTAAAAACAATCCCACATCAACTAAATGTTACAACGTTATCAAAAATGACATATCGTTTCACATACTTAATATGTATTTGTACATAGGTGAGAAAAATCCTAAGAAAAGGGTATATCTAATAACGTCACTCACCATAAAAATCGTAAAAGTTGTAGGTCATCAAGTAACGAATATTCATCTTTTTACTAAATAAAAAATATAACTAGAACATAAGACTACCCGAAAGGGAGGACCGAGTCGACCATTTCTTAGACGGATGTTACGTCCTCTGGACCCAAGCTAGGGAGTCAACCCTTCTAGGGGACCTCTTCCCTTTCCGTTGGGTGAGGTCATAAGACCGGACCTCTTAAGATATCTGACATATCAAGTAACCCAACGTTTCTCAGTCTGTGCCGACTCTCTGAAACTAAAGTGACATAGGACTATGTATCGATTTGAGTGTATAAAAAACATTATTGATAAACTTAAAAACTATAGAATTTAAAAGATACGTATACTAATACGATAAACGTTAATTTCTGTAACAATGAAAAATTTTTCGTTAGACATACGAAAATAGATGAAAGAATAAAATAACGTAATCGATCCTGGAGGTCAAATCGACACCTTTCTTCAATATTTTTCACCCGTAAGAACGAAGTTAGGGTCTGACTTAGCGTTTCGTAAGTGAGAAGATGACAATTCTTACTACAACGGATTCGAGTAAACATAGTAAGGAAAAATCTAAGGTGTGTGTTCCCTACAGTTTGTTATAAAGACGTAGAGACGGACTGAAGGAAGTGAGTCATACTGTGAGAGATCCAGGTAGATACACCGACGTTTACCGTAATAAAGCAAGAAAAATTACCGACTCAATACGCGTTTTGTCTTCGGCTGAGTCTGAAACTCTTACTCAAATACCAACGATCCGCACCCCCTCACCCCTCCACCCCCTTTCATACCCCCTTCCCTATCAGTCCCTCAGACCCTACCTGANCCCTATCAATCCCTCAGACCCTACCTGAACATGTGTGACGATACAAATTTTGCCTATTCGTTGTCCTGGGTGACATATCACGTACCTGGGAACGAGTCGCAATACACCGTCGCACCTACCCTCCCCTCTGAACCGACTCAGGGAGGTGACAAGTGGACTTTGATAGTGTTGTAACAATTAACCGATATAGGGTTATGTTTTATTTTTCGATTTCTTTTTATTGTTACAATGGAAAAAAAACCTGTATTCCAAACAGTCTAACTCTTGCTAAAGGAAGATAAAGTTCAAACGGTTTTGAAAAACATTACTTACAACTTAAAAATTTTGTACATAACTCTATAATGTATTAAAATCATAAAATCAGACAACTTTTTCACTGAAAATGACCAACTAAAACTTATAACTTGGATGAAACGAAAAGACCTTACATGTGTTACTCAGCACCATATAATAGGAACAATATCTAAAGACCTAAGTTAAACGATCATAAAACAATGATACAAGTGCTCTCCATAACCAGATATCGAAGGACAGAATAGATACAAACCGTAGTACTATTACGACCGGAGAATAATTATTTTACTCGACACTTTACAATGGTGAAGATAAAAAACCCTTTTCGAATACATCTTGTCCACAGTAAAGAAGTACTTCACCATTTTGAGTGGTCATTTCAGAGTACTTAGACCTCAGATGAAGAAACTTTCCCGATATTTCCAATAGGTATAGAAAAACTCACCTGAAACCATCGACCACAGAATAAGAAAATACCACCAGAAACACACTCTACAACCGTATAATATTAACGGAAGACTAAAGGGTCAACGATAGTCACTATAAACAAATACGTATGGTAGAAATAAACAACTCGGGAAAAATAATACAGTAGTAATAAAAAGGGTAAATTACTGACGTTAGTTATTTAATGTTATTTCAATTAGACTAACTGTTACTTATGCACCGTCCCCTTTTAACCACCAATACCGTCGCATCTTCCGTAACATCTGAAACCGATTTTTATAAATACGGTGCTTCTGTTCCTAAACGGACTACTGAAACAGTCTGTTTAAACAGATAAAACTCATAGCCGAAATTTGTTAGTCTTTTCTTTTCGCTTCAACGTTATTTTTAGAGGAAACTCGCACGTAACCTTTTTGGTTTCCCTTTTCGTCGTCCTGAATGGTCGTACTACAAGTGTCTTAATAAAGAATTTTTTTGACAAAAACAATAAAAAATTCTTTGTTCTGGAATGATAAATAAAACCTCAACAACTGTGTATGACTTTATATTATTAAAGAACTAACCCTTATAAAATTTTGTTTTGTCTTTCTTGGGTTGAAATGGGGAGTTAAAAAATAAGGATCGGATACAAATTTATAACATTTATTGGAAACTTTTACATTGTCGGTGTAAACAACCTTATCGTGAAAACCACTAAACTTACCGGATAAAATTTTCGTTGAATGGTATGTTCAAATGAAAAGGTGACTTTTACAAAACAAACAAGTACGATTTGTGATATGACAAAAGGATTCCTGTTCCAATAATGTTCATGTCTTATTGGATGAATTAGATGAAACTAAATTAAATGAATGTCCGTTTCATCTATAAAGAAAAGGATGGTGGTAGTTACCTAATAATATTCATTTCAGTCCGTATACGAAGTTTATATACCACTTGTCTCTAATTTCAATAGTGTATTTCCGTTTACCTACTATAAAATAACGAAAGAAAATACCGACCTGTACTAGTAATATCAAATTACTCGATCCCTTGTCTTTTCAGGACGATACACATTAATCGACCGGAGAGGTGTACCGAACGTATACCTCCAACAGGGACACCGAACTCCTCCACCCACCAATGACAAACGTGTCAAGTCTCGAACGAAAAACATCGAGACGGTGTACGGAAACCAATTTCAATCATAGTGGGTCCTAACGGTTAGAGGTCCAACCAAGTGACCCATGACGATGAAGAGTCTTAAGATACTGATTCGGTCCTCACCACAAACAATAAATGGTTATCCATAAAGAAGACGGACAAGACGAATGGTGTAGTAGTATGGTCCGGAACTGGAAACCCTTGAGGAGACCTTTTAGTTTGTATGGATCTTCGACGGGTCCGAATCCAGATTATTGTGGTGGTCAATGAGAAGCCTTCCAGAACCTCGTCTCGAACCTTCCACTAAACTTACTCTTCCTTTGTATTGTCGAGTAATTCACCGACTCAGAGAATGTACGATCGATGAACCATGCTGTCTGCATTTCAGTTCGAGTACCTTTAGTTCCTCTTTTAGGTCCTCTCGGGTTCGAGAAGAACCATCACCTAAACTCAGACGTCCGATTCAGTTTCTGTTTCGACTCTTCGTGTACATACGTTCTCTTCTACGTTTTCGATTTTTCCCTAAGTTCGGTCTTTCTTCTATCACTTTTGCGAAGTCAAAGGGATGGACCCTACGCTCAAACTAACTAAGTAAGTCATTGAAATAGGACCCGCAGACGATACCAAGCGACAACGAACCAGAGAGTCAACCCAGACTGAAAAACACTGAGGCGCCTGATCGGGCGGTCCGAGGAGACAGGTACCCTAAAGGGTCCGTTCTTATGACCTAACTCAACGGTAAAGGAAGAGGTCCCCTAGAAGGTCTGGGTCCCTACCTTGGGTCCAGAGGACTCGTAGAAGACGTAACGTCCGTCTGAGAAAATGGTGACTCAGTGACCCCTTCGGAAAGATGATACCTGACCCTCGATAAAATCCGTAACTTCTATGTCGTCACTTATTTTGTGTCAGGGAAAATATAAAGGTCACCCTCTCTCTGTAATTTGTTTCCAGTTTACTTCTTGTGACTATTGTAGTCCATCACCATCTACGACCCTACCTTTTATTTCGTCCTCTTTCTTTATTAGTGACTATTCTTTTCCGTCCAGAGTCACTCGTTTCTGGACCTGTTTCACTCCCTTAATACGGTACTCTTATAATCGCTACCTCGTAAAGTCCCTCTTATTCATGTTTATAGGACTCCGTCCAAACCACTCAAACCCTTTGTTTTACCGGTCTTTCTCGTTACACTCCTTCCTCTTTCCCAAACTTCTTTTAATGAGACGTGATCACTTCGGTCGCAGAAGTACTAACTTATGGGACACGGACATATCTGGTCAAAGTCATTCCTCGTGGGACTTGGTACGACTTTCGTCCTAAATAGAGAGTCTTCACGAAATTACCTACGATCGGTGTGGGATCCTGTTCCCCAGAGTGGGTCCGAGTAAAGTGGGGACCTCTAAGTGTCAGTCCAAAATCCAACAGTTATTGGTGAGGGTGGGTGGGTCGACACAGAGGGAGGTCTTGTAAAAGAAAAAGAAAAGCCGATAAGACCCAGAAGTGACAAAACACACCCGAAGGAGACCAACACCACGTGCCCGAAGAGTTCCGTCACCGAAGAGAACAACGCTTCGTCTCCGTGCTCAACTCGGCGGAAGCTATCAACGTCGTCCGCCCGAGTCACCAACGCCGAGTTCGCGAATCAACGGATACCTTAGAAGGGTCTGGTCCCTAACTTGGGTACCGGGGACGTAACCGTCCGTCTAAGAATAGGGGACGTGGTGGTCCCTTCAGGGTCTTGTAAAAAGACGTCTATTTTTACCTTGGACATACGTTTAAGGACGTCCTGGTCTATCCTTATGTCCTCTTACTTTGTCCAGTCACCTTCTGGGGTCGGTGTAAAACGGATGAAGGTCTCCTTATCCGAGGTGGGGGTGTCTCTTTATTCGAGAGAAGATAGACAGAACTTTAAAAGTCAGAAACCCAATATAAAAAAAATAAAGAGGTAAATCCAGGTTTTTTTTTGAAGAGGTGGTATTCTTTTGGTTGTTACGTTCTCACTACTGTTTATCGTTCAAGACGAGTCACAACCCTTAGGTGTCTCCTCCTACTACTGACACCTCTTGTCCTCCTGTGTACGGAAGGTTTCCGTCGTTGGTGACGAGACGAAGTCGGGTAGCGACGGAACTCCCCTACCCTGAGTCACACCCTGTTTAGAATCTCTTACGTTTTGAGACCTAGAGAAACCCCTACTTTAGAGGTTCAAAAATTAAATCAAGTGTAACAAGAAAAGAAAGAAAAAAAAAAAAATCTTGGGACCATCTGGTTGGTATTGTGAGTACCACACACGAACACGATTCAGTGGAGACAGCACAGACTGAGAAGCGTTGGGGCACCTAACGTCGGGTGGTCCGAGGAGACAGGTACCCTAAGAGATCCTGTCTTATGACGTCCCCCATCAACACGGGGGGAGATCCCCTAGAAGGGTTGGGTCCCTAGTTTCGACGTGAGATACAGAGGACGTCCCAAGAAGGGGTGACCGCGGTGGACCCTTCGGGTATTGTGAGTCCCAACCCCTCCAGTTTATACCGGGTATCCGTCCACCAAACAACTTGAGACTAGTCCTAAAGACTCTCTAGACACTGAATTGTAACTGTTGATGAGAGGATCTTGTACTAAGGGAAGGTGAAGACGCCTGTCTTCCTGGCTCCAGTGTCGGTACGTGGTACAGGGACCCAGGGTCTTCAGATCCCCTCCCGGTAGACGGACCGAAAATGGAGGGGGTGTAGGGACTGGGTCTCGTGTCTTCGGTCGTCCTAGAGGGGGAGAAGGAGACAAGGGGTCCATCACAAAAGGTGACATCCCTACCTCGTTCACCCTGGGACAGTGTCCCTTACCCATGACGCTTCGTGGTCTACTCGTCGTCTCCGAGTAATGGTACTTTCCATCGAAAGAAGAAGTAGAAGAGTTAAGAGGTGAGATGAGGGAGGTTGTGTAGGGAGGTGTAAGATGGGCAATATGGGGTACTCTCAAAGAAACTAATGTTCGCTGTCTTTGGGTGTAGTTTGGTTTGGACAAGTGAGGACATAGACTCTTCGGGTTCCCGTCCCTATTTATTTGGACAAGTGAGGACATAGACTCTTCGGGTTGCCGTCACGACGAAGTCCGAACAGCCTAAGTCCACGAGTCCTTAGAGAAGAGAAGTGAGTTTTGACTCGAGACGAAAGAAGAGATAACAAAAACAAGAAACTGTTCGAGAGGTTCACTCCCCTTCCACTGAATGTACCAGGATTGACGGCTAGTAGAGTCTTCACCTCCATGAATGGAGTTTAGGATTTTTAATTAGACGACACTATCACCTGTTTGGGTACAGGTTTCCGTACCCCGTGAGGATAACCGATCGGACCCAGTGTACGAAAGGTTTTCTCACCCAAGGTCTTAGTGTTCCTCACAACTCCCACACACACACACACACACACACACACACACACACACACACACACGCACCACCACCACCACCACCGCCACTCTACCGTTTGAGATTTTCCTTCCTTACCACCGGTGAATTTTCCCATGGAAGATTGGTGTCCGTGAAGTCTGTGTTGTCGATTGTCGGTACGGGAGTCAGGGGTTCGTTTTGGGTTTTTCGAAAGAGACGTTGAGTCGTTCGAGTCACGGCTAACGAGCTCAGTCAAAATCATAGTCTCGTAGACGTAATTTTTTGGTTCTTCTGGGTCAAACTCAAACCAAGTACCTCCTCTAAAAGTTCGAAACCGTCAAGGAGGTACGTTCGTTGTCCTCTGTGAGAAGTCGAAACACTTTTAGTGAGAAGGAACTGAACTCGCAACACTAGCTCCTTGTCTCGTCCTCCCCTACTCTCGTCTCTCCCCGGTCTAGAAGGTCCCAGAGCACTCATCGACAATCCCGAAACGGAAAATGAGGCCACGTTACGTCAGTAAACCCCATCTCGTCTCGCCCCTTCACTCTACTGAATCAAATTAGTCCCGGAGAGAGTGACTAACCTCTCGGAAAACACCCTCCGACGTCGTCATTCGGTCCATCTTTACTTCCACGAGTAGGATCGGCGAAAGTCAGTACAGGCTGAGAAACGCTGGGGTACCTGACATCGGGTGGTCCGAGGAGACAGGTACCCTAAGAGGTCCGTTCTTATCACCGTACCCAACGGTAAAGGAAGAGGTCCCCTAGACGGGGTGGGGCCCACCTTGGGCGTAGAGAACAGAGGACGTAACCGTTCACCCAAGAAACGGTGATCACGGTGGACCCTTCGGGTCTTTACTTCCACCGGATCTGATTACTCAACTGAATACTTGAGTACTTTACCACTTCCTGTTCCTTCGGACCGGACGACGTCAGGTACCCCAACGTTTCCTAACCTGTGCTGACTCGCTGACTTGTTTGTGTCTGATTACGTACCCCCTCTACACCGGTCACAAAGGGAAGACCCAAATAACACTTTAGTTTCCCGATCGACTGTGTACTCTACTCCCCACACACTCCTCCTACCGAGACCCCGACGACCGGACTCGTCGACTTCTGACTTTAACTACAAAAGTCTCTACCCCTTCTCACTTCCTCCCTACCGAAACAAAAACAAAATAAAAACTCCCCCACTCCTCCCTTTCCCAATAAGTCCGACGTCAAACCCTGGATAATTTGGTCTCTAAGGCGAATCTGTAGATTTCCCATCACTACCCACTCTGGACCCCAAGTCCTCCCGTCAGGGAGTCGAGACGTTTGATATGAGATGGGGGACTTTCATTCGCTACTGTGAGAGTTCGTCAAAACCCTTTTACTACCGACATAGTCTTTGGGACCTTGTCATAACGACAACGACGACGATTCAACGAAGTCAGCACAGACTGAGACACGCTGGGGTCTCTGCCGTCGGGTGGTCCGAGACGGTAGGGACCCTAAGAGGTCCGTTCTTGTGACCTCACCCAACGGTAAAGGAAGAGGTTACGTACTTTCACTTTTCACTTTCACTTCAGTGAGTCAGCACAGGCTGAGGATCGCTGGGGCACCTGACGTCGGATGGTCCGAGGAGACAAGTGCCCTAAACGGTCCGTTCTCATGACCTCATAATTCTTTTCAGTTTAGATTTCTAAGTGGGTGTAGGACAGTGGGAGGTTTGTCGACGAAAATAAACCAGTGTAAGAAAAAAACGGGTGTCCGTGTGAATTGAAATATTACAGTTTTCGTATCGTATCTATGTTAATGTGTGAAAAAGTGAATTGTGTTAGAGTATTTATAAAAGGATTACACGCCAAGGATCCCGGTTGTTTTACGACCTGTAACGACTCTGGAAAGTCTCTATCTTCAATTTTTAAGATGAAATCATGTTTCGAACCACGACGATATCAACCGTGACACAAATGACATTAGAAACACCTGTTACTGAGACATCTCCACTAAGAACTCGACCCGGGACTTGCTAATGTCAGACGGTGCGTGGGTCAGACCCCTCCCCGTAAAGTCCTTCGTCCCTCCCGTACACGTTTCCAGGAATCCTCCGATGTCCTTTTGTGTCAATTTTTCTCGACAACCGTCTAAGTAAAGTAGACTGTTATTTTGCCTTTAATAAAATAGAAACGTTTTAATTTTTTTTTGGAAAAATGTGATGTCTTTTCACCCATGTGAAAAGGAGACACTAAGAGATGATTCCTTCCTCTTCAATTTACCTTAATAAATCTCGTGTTACTTGGGATCATCTACATCACCAAGTAATTCTCAAAGACCCGGAGTCTGGTCTGTGTTTGAGGTGAACCTTAGAATAAACAAGTAAGTAGGGTTAGGGAGCGCGTCTTGACCTTAGGTCAGGGAATTAAAATTTCTTTTCCAGATCCCAGGTTCCTCCCGTTCTCTGTATGTTTGAATAGGTAGAGATAATATCTCCCAAGATTGATCCCAAGTCAATCGAGTCAGGAGGTGTCATCTGAGATTCTTTGTTTTGTACTAAGCAGGTGCGCTGAGGTAGCAACTGTTTTGGGAAAAAATCGACCCTTTACGTGAGGAGTGGAAGGAGAGGCCGATTAAATAGTTAATAAACGTATTAATAAATGAGTTTTCGTCCTTTTAATAACTCTTTTTGGAAAACAGGTGCTGAGGGGTTCCGTCCCTTGACCGAAGACAAAGGAGCGTCTCGGTCGTCCCCCCCCGTGGTCCGTTCCAAACACTCAGCTCGGAAAGGGCGCGGGGGGGGGAGGGGGCGAGGGTGGGGCGGGGCGGCGAAGGAGCGGGTTGAAGGGGTATCGGCCGCGAAGTTGATTTTCACCGGTAACTGGAAAGTTCGAAAACTTATCACTACGTTATCTTCTCATAAAGTTTCTTTTTACCAATAGCTTTACAACCTAGGCCAAAAGGGTACTCACAACTACTAAAAAATTTTTCATCCAGTGTAAATTTCATCCAGTGTAGAGCCCTCCTCTGTACGTCCCTTCCTCTACTCAAAATTGACTCCGGTCCACCGGAGGTTGGTCCACCCTCCTCCACTCCCAGGGACCCGTCCCTTCTTCTCGACCCCTAGAAAGGCGTAAGGGCCAGGGGGTCCGAGGCCAAGAAGCCCTTTAGGGTCTTAACTCGAGAGAGTCCGACGCCTGTGCCTCCGCCCGCCCGGTGCGCCTGGTGTCTCGCGCTCCTAGACTCACAGGGGAGGTGCTAGCCGCGACCACTCGGCCCTCCCGGCGGCCCACCGGCCTTCCTCTGCCGCCTCGCCTCCCTTCCTCCCTCCTCGTCCCGGCCCGCCCACGCCCTCTGGCGCTCGTTCGGGCGGTCTCCCTCCCCTGACTCGCGCTGGTCGCGTCGAATTGGTCCGCGGCGAGAGGCGGGCGACCGTTGGAAGATCCTGGGTCCGGGGCCCAGGTGAGGGAAGCCGAGGACCCGCACCTGGACCTTCACCCCCCACCAGCTTCTCCCCCGAGGGAGTGTGGTGCTTACACAGAATCTCGCCCTCCCCGGTAAAGGCTCCTGGAGATCAGAGAGATTGTGGGGGAGAAGGACTACACGCCGGACCTTCCAGCGGATCTCTTCCGCGCCTTCCCCACCCGTTGTGTTGGGAGCCGCCGTCCGGATCCCCGCTCGTACAGACAAGTAGCGAGCTGGGGCCGCGTGACGGACGTGCCGAACCTCTGTCCGACGGCGGCGCCCTTGGCCGAGTCACCACCGGGCCCCGAAAAGAACGCGCAGAGCCTCCTGTGGGTCCGTGACCCCCAGTCTCCTCCCGCTTAAGGGTCCGTAGGTGGGGCTGGCCCATCCTTGGCCTCGCGAGCCTCGGGCAGAGGGGGCTTCGGACGCGGTGACGCGGCCTCAGAGAAATTTCGTCATCGCCCCCGGCGCCAGTGCACTCCACCTAAGGACCTTTCAAGGACCTTTCGCCGGAGGCGTCGGCGACCCGCCCCGCGCGCCCCTCGCGCCTGCCCCTCTCTCCGCCCCTCACTCGCTCCGCGCATGCAGACCCTTTAGCGCGCGTGTGTGGCGAGGGCCCTGACTGCAAATTGAGATCAGAGCGGCGGCGGCGGCGCCGAGCGCCCGGGACCCGAAGGGGACTTCGTACTCGGAGGAGCGGGCGGCGGTGACCGCAACGCGCCCGGTGCCTGCCGCGCGCGGCCCCGGGGCCCACGTGCCGGAGTCCTAGCGGAAACGGACGGTGACCCCGCGGCTTCCTCGAGCCCGGCCGTCGTCCATAGTCAGGCCCCTCGGGCTTCCGAGGCGGGGGTGCTCCCGACCCCTCCCGTGACCCCGCGCCGGCGGTCGCGGTCCGTCGGACCCGAAGGCGTCAAACCTCGGCGGCCCGAACTCTCAGCCTTGACACCGAGACGGGCCTCCGACCCTCGATGACGGACGAAAGAGGCCAAGAGAGGGCCGCAGACCTTCAGAGGTCTCAACAAAAAAAAAAAAAGAAGGGGGGACATTTGACGGTAGGTCTAATTATTAGGAAGATTATTGGACTAGAGGGCGAGGAGGGGTTGGCGGACGGAGGGAGGGACTGAGAAAGGAGGGAGGGATAGGGGAAGAGTAGAGGAACCGACGTCGGCCTCCCTTGGGTCGTCGACGGGGCCCAGCCCCCCGCCCCCGACAGCCTCGGGCCTCCTCCACAGACTCGGGTCGCTCAGCTCCGTCACCAGGGGTCCTGAGTGGAAATGAGACGCGTCTCTTGAGGCCTGCGGAGGCGGCGACTCGCGTCCCGATCAGTGGCGGAACCCGTAGAGCAAGGGTTTAATTTTTCAGTTGGTCCTTTTGCCCGTCTGTGGGGAGGAGGGCCCGGGGAGGGCCGAGGGGGCGGGTCCCGCCCGACCTCAGACGGACCACACCTCCGCCGGTGCCGCCAGCTCCGGCTCCATTCCCGAGCCGCAACCAACAGATCGTACGGGGTGTCTCGAGAGTCGGCGCACGAGCCGGACCCGAGCCCAGTGCCCAGCCTCGGGGGCGCTCCAGACGCGCGAGCCCGTCTAAGGAGCTGTCGCGGGCGCCGCCGTTGTCGTCGTCGTCGTCGTCGTCGTCCTCGGCGGGCTGGAGCCCTCGCCGTCGGAGCCGCCGGGGGGTTGGGCACGGGGGTCGCACCCGTCCCCTCGCTCCCTCGGAGAAGACGCCCCACCGGCGTCGAGGGCGTGGAGGCTCAGGGCCTGACGGCCGAGACGGCCCCCTCTGGGCGCCGCGAGATCCCGGCCATTGATCCAAACACGGCCCCCGAAGGAGGCCCCGAGGAACCCAACACGCCACACTCTTTCCTCACGGTTAAACCCCTGGAGCGGACAAAGGAAAAGTTTAAAGACGAACGGGTAAATGGTGGCATCGGCGTCCACTGAGAAGCGAGAAGAACAGACGATCAGACGCTAAAGTCTCTCGTCGGGAGCCGCCCTTTAACGGGCCAAGGGGTGGGAGTAGGACAGCCGAGGGGGGCGGGGGGGGTTGCGGGGAACACAAAACCTAGGGACGACAGAGAGAGACAGGAAAGAGACCTTGCCCGGTCCCGTCATTGACCTACGAGCCCCAATTTACCACGTCCTCGTGTCTGCGCCTCCTCAGGGTCCCTAAAAGGTGTAGGGACGGAGAGGTGGGAGTGGGGCCGGCGTCCCCAGGTCAAGGCTGACTGGGTTGGGAGGTGAAAGAGAAACGTCCGCTTGACACGCACTTGCGCGGACGCCCCCTAAACCGGTAGACACGTGGCCTTGGGGCCCTCCTTCTCGGGCGTCGCGGGGTAGGGGTGGGGAGGTGGTGGTAAAGCCCCTGGGGAGTCCCTCACCAAAACCCCAAGGGTGACTGAAGATTCTTCCTGCGCACGGGAAGAGGCTGGGGTCGAGCCCGCCGGTGGACAGAAACGGCGCCACTGGAAAGAGGGTACTGGGACGCCACGGAGCTCAGGAGGCCCTTACCGCGCCTTCCCCGCGTCTCGGTCACCCCCTGGCGCCCCAGCCGCCTCCTCGGCAGGGGTCTCCGCCGCGCAGACCGCTTCCGGGACGCCCTTGAGTCAGTGTGTCCATCCCTCGCCTGGGCAGCGCTGCGCACGCTCTTCCCCCGCGGAGGGGGCTCTGCCCCTACCCCGACCCGACCGCTCCGACCCTAGGGGCGGCGCCCCGTCCGCCGAGCGCCTCTCCTACGGCGTGCCGAGACCTAGGAACCCTTACGCTTTCCTTTCACCAAGGACTCCCTGAGGTTCCGGATCTCCTCCCGTCTCGAGCTCCTCCCAAGGAACCTTTAGCTGAGAATCCCGCGACCGCGAAATCGATAAAGGGCGCCGACGAACCCCCAGCCGTGAGCCCGAGCCTTGGATCGGCCTCTATCACTGTCGCGGAAAGGACAGGCGCCCAACGCTCCCGTCGCTCACCCGCGACCCGACGGTCGTCGAAGTCGACGTAGGCCGAGGACCCGGGCCGTCGGCGACGTCGGACCTTAGAACCGTCGGTTCAAGTCCCTGGCTGTCTAACGGCCCGTCCGCTGACGGCGTTTCGGCCCTCCTCCCGCCTGACGCTTCGGGGTCCGCTCGGATCCCGACCAAAGATCCCCGTCAGAACGCGAAACGCGCCGAGAGACAACAGAAAGCCGTAGACTTTCTTCTATTCTACCCTCGCCCCCGCCCCCCCACACCCCCTCCCTCCAAGACCGTTTGGACGTTCGAAAGTTTTAGCCCTGGGAGTTTCTAATGCAAACCCCGTCTCAACTTCAAAACCATCTCCATCCCCCCTCCCTTATCAAGAAGTGAACACCAAGGCCAGAAAGGAAAGCCCGGTTCCCGAAAGGGACGCGCGCTCCTTGGCCGTCCAACGTCTAGGGGCTCGTCAAAGAAACTCCATCCCCCACCCCTCGTAACAAGTTTGCAAATTGTACGTTCTACAGCGATTCAGCGAAAACTTTTGCCTTACCTTCTACCCTGGCCGTCCAGCTTAGCTCTTACGGTCCCTCTGGTTGCCAACACTAACCTAAACTTAATCCCGCTTCAGATTCTCTCAAATACCTTCTGACATTTGAACTTCATGATTAATAGGTAACCCGAAAGAGAGGTAAAGAGTTACCGACTATTCCATCAACGTCAGTTTTGTCGTCTGTCTTCGATGACATGATCTTGACGAGAAGATTTTATCGCCACGAAAGGTCCCGAAACTTTTCTCTATATCTAAACCTTTCCCACCTCCACCTGTGGTTGGTCGGTCTTTCAACAACGAAAAATAAAACAACCTTAATTGACTTCAACCCAAAAGGAAAAAAAAAAAAAAATCCCGTACCTAAAAGATTGAAGACTGAATAAATTAAATGTAATTTAGAAAATAAAGTGAACTTTTCGTAGTACGGACGAGTCGGTCACACAGTATAATGTTGGTAAGAAAACACACAATCTTTTAGAATTCTCTCAAGTTTCTAGTCGATGTCTTTCAATGAAAAATTTTTTCTTTCGACCGAACGTCAAACAAGTCTTTTAATTTGCCTGGGTGTAAAAGTCATTTAAAGATGTCTTACATAAATACCATCGGATACCATTTGAAAGTGTGTGAAGAAAAACATCGATCTTGTAACAACGGTTCATGAACGGGATAAAATTTTTAAGAGATATTATTGATTAATTGGGAGAAAAGAAAAAGAAAAACTTGTTTTTGGGGTCCAACCATGACCCCTTTATACTGACAATTACTTCGGTTTCTCTTTAATTTTCTCCGTGGTCTTCCTTGAAAGAACTAATCTCTATCAAGCGTAAGTCTGATGGATGATTGTTATAGACAATTCTGTAGTCGACCTGGTTGATTAGAAGCGTAGCTTATGGTTCTACCCTTTAAATCTGACCTGAGATAGTATACACAGTTCAGGTTCGAATTTGTTAAACTGTCACACCAAGTAGACTAGCTGATGATACAAGTCTACACGTTCCTATTCGCCTGTCCGGGTCTTCGGGGGTCCTTGCCGTGACAAGTGGAAATAGACTGGTTCGGTGAGATGTGTAGTCGTGGTGGAGACGTCGTAGAGACGTCTGAGTGGTAATTGTTCACATGGTCGTGGTAGACCCCTGACGGAAATGGTTGTTCTGATTTTCTAATAAACCTTCTTATATTTAAGGTCCATATTCACAAAGAAAAAAAAGATTTGTACGGAGGATATCTTATAGAGGCTTACGTCGATACATTTTCTCTTGGTTTAGAACTCACTGCCGAGACCTATTGATGCACCTTAAGATTCTGGTCGACTTCAGTTAGACTAAATTAACACACCGTTCCATCGATCCATAAATTTCAAAAGGGGTGTACAAAAGTTGACTCCCTACGAAGGGAAGGATTCCGACTGGTTCTGGTCAACTAGGAAAATTCAATTCTTATTTTGTAGGGTTCATTTCCGACTTCCTTGTAAAAGAGTCTTGAGACTGAAAGACTCCAAACAACCACAATCCACTTTCCAGGGTCGTGACCATCCTCTCTTTCTCGGCGTGAATCCTCACGGCTTCTTCACCTTCCTTACTTTGACTGTGTCCGAATTGAAGTCAAGAAACACGGACCACTAGTCTCAGATAAAATCCTGTAAACTATAAAACGTAAGACTACATGAATCCTCTAAACAATTTGTCTATACGAACACTCATAAATAGGAAGTAAAATACGTTAATTGGTTTAGTTGGTTTTTTCCACTGGTACTTTAGGACATAAACAGAAAAATGATGTACATACTTGAGAGCACTTACTCATGACATCATTAGGAGAAGTTCCCTCGGAATAAAGTCTTTATAAAGTTTGACCACGTTTACCTTTTCTGAAGAAAAGGAAATTCCGATTTCTGTTCTTACAGTACGATATGTCCACGTTGAGTTAGGGACAATTATTTTGGCACATCTATCTCTGTAAAATGGGAAACTTTGTCGACGCAGGGGTTGGACAACGGTAACTAAAAAACCTTTACCGAAATCCTTAAAGGTTCACCAAATTGGTATCTGTAATCGTCAACAGAGGGAAGATGGTACATCTTATGAAACTGAATTAAAAGAAGGTCTATATCCCCCTATGTACGGACGAAAAGTTTCACAAATAAATGACGACAATGATAAACTAATCTTACATAATTTATTTTTTTTTACCTGAAAGTGTTCAAAGTGAACAATGAAACTTATGTGAAAGTACCATTATCTCCCAACGGTATTTTTGAATGTAGTTCACTTTATTTGTTTATAACTCGGTCTCCATCTTGCAATGAACGGGAAGAGATTTCAATACCCAGTGTGAACGGGAAACGCAAAACCTTTCGTACCAAATCTTTAAGGTTTCTCAACGGTTCACCGGACCAGAAAATGTTCAACTTTTCCGCATTGTGATTACGGGAAACACAAAGGTTTTATGGACCAAATCTCTGATGCTTTAGCACTGTGTCTGAGAACATCCAACTTCTCCGTGTTATGTTTTATGTTTTATTTTCAAAATGTCTGTAAAAAAACGGTGGGTCAGAGTGCTGACAACGTTTACGTAGTAAAAAGACCTGAGGTCTGTACTAAGTACAACGGTGGAAACTTTTTTTTTTACAGGACGCATTAACGTATGACATCGCACAGTGACCCTTCCACTCGGCTCATACAGTACACACACGGGGTTCACTTAATCGTGTAGTCTATATCTAATCTCATTTTGGACGAATAGTGTATAGTATTTTTATACTTATAAAAGTATTCGAGAATTTTTGGCCAAAACACTGACCTTCCTTTCGTTGATACGCACAGGTTTGTCGTCTCGGTTCGTGTTTTCTAACGATCCACGCGGAATCCTTCCTAAATAAACACCAGATTTAAAATGTCTTCTCGATCCTAAACTCATAGACCAGAGACTACCCTTCTAGGGGAAGAGTAATCCTACAAGTCGTAGACACGAAAGATATAGGAGAAAAAGGTGACTGTTGTTAACACAGCACACCATACAAACTGAAACGACCGTTTGGAAAATGCACTAGTCACGGTTCCCTTAAACACTTTAAAGAAGTTCCGGAAAAAGTAGAGACAAGAGTAACAAAGTTTGTGAGACGATGAAGAGCCAGTGACTCTCAACCTATGTATCAGCCCACACTCACGGCCACCGTAACACCGTTCAAGAACTACCGATCGATCTACTACTCGTTTGGTCTCCTGTCCTCTGTAGAGACCCGATCCGACACCGTAGTAATAGTGGAATTCAAAGTTAAAAGGGATAAGGGTCATTCAACTATTCGTAGTCCTTTGTCGGGGGTGGAAAAGACAAACAAAACAAAACGACATACATAAGTAGTGACCGCGGTAACTACATAACTCCAATAAGGACACACGGTCTACGAACGAGTCGCGAAAGATACATAATAGAGTGACTTAGAAATGTGACTCGTTTCATGTCACAAATATCCTCCATGTGGAAGATTAAACACTCACTCCTCCGGAAGGTCCTTATAGGATCAGTAAAAATAAGGACCTCTCCTTAATGCTTCTCGTTTAACGATGATAAAGATGTAACTAGGTCTACTTGTTCAATCTCGTCCGATATTTTCTTCGGGAGTCGGAAAAACGACGACGGAATTGACTTTTTTATATCCATAGAATTAATCGTAACAAGAGACACCCCAAGCTCAGTCGAACTGGATATATATATATATACATCCAGTCGAACTGGATCACCCAAAAAAAGGATCACACTCCTACCCAGTCCTCCCCCAATTGAAAAATGAACCACTGACCATTTACTACGGTCAATGGTTAATAATGAGTGGGGTAAAAATGTATAACCAGTTGTTTTTTCAATTCCAACATACGAATAGGAGTGTCTTAGTCTTTTTTATACGTCACAAAAGAAGGATACTTCCCACTAAACTTCGTAGTCATTCCCAAATATAATAACAGTAACAACTTCTTTTGCTATATGTCCTGACTATCTCAAAGTACCTGAATTTTATAAAATTACGTTCAAAGGTAAGACTCGTCTCAACTCCACCACCTCAAAAAGGAAGGTACAGTCACCCGTGACCCCTGACGAAAAATCCCTGAACCTCGAAAAAAATTTCCCGAAACCCGTCGCCTCTTTTCCGTCAAGTCGAATACTCGACTCTCCAGAAAAGACCGCACAGTCATTCTTTGAGAACTGAAGTATCGTTAATACATTAGGTTTATCCATTGTCTTACCCTGCCAACAAACCCTCACAAATAAAAGAACCCTTCCTAAAAGAGACGAAAATCTTTTAACATGGGGCCCTCCTCCCATCCTCCGTCTGTGCAGTAGTTTATTAGGTACCCGACCTTACAGGACCCTGGTCCGGCACGGGAAGAGGCGACTCCCAAATCCGGGTCCCCTCACCCCCAACTTACCGACACCACTGTAGAGTGTCGACCCGACTCCGAAGAGGACGTAGACTCTCCAACAAAGAGCGGAAACCTTGTTTTTTCACAACAGCAAGTAAGATCCGGAAAGTAATTGATTCACCGGGACCTAAGAGGAGAGGGTCACAAAAGTGAAGGATCTTATTTCGAACTTTGGTGAAAAGTCTACTTTATCAACTCAACACAGTAAAACGACTCCGCCGGTGGGTCGGGACCCCGGCAGTCCTCTAAACACACGTGTGTACGTGTCTCTGTGTATGGTAGGTGGGTCGTTCAGTTCCCACCTCAGGTGTGACCGTGTGTCTACAAAAGTAGAGTCCAAACCATAAACATTCTCGTCGTGGGACGATGGGACCCAAAGTCATCAGTCATGAAAAGAAACCGTTGACAGTGGGGATGTCAAGAAATTTGGAACCCAAAAAGAAACCCTAAATCCGTCGGTCGGAACCCTTCTGAGACCCCCTCATTAAAGGTCCAGAACTGAAGAAGGTGGCCTTCTTGACCAAAGACGACCAAAGGTGCTACAGAACTAAGAGTAGTCTCAAAACGTGACTAAAAATAGAGGTACAAAGATTAGATGAACGACCAAATTTCAGCTTTGGGACGGTAGGTACGACAAAACACTGGAGTAAAAACGGAGACGGTCTCCACTGAGTGCGGGTCATCGACCGTTACGGGCCACCGACGGATGGGAGGTTCGGAGTGGTCCCGTCGGTAGGAAAGAAAACGGACGAGCACCGGGATTACCGAGCCAAGTAAGAACGGAGTGAAGGGGAGAAAACATAGCACTTCAACGGGACAAACGAGTAGTCTAGGTCGGGACGACCGGTCTAATACATTTAAGGTTACTTTTGTCGATTCATGGAAGAGAACTCATTAACTCACTAAATCTTAGGCCTTGCACTTTCGACAGAGAAGTAGAGTAAGAAACGAAGGAAAGCCCAAAACTTTGTTCATCGGTCGGGACTTACGGTGTAAAACCGTACACGTGCACAGAATAGAAAAATACACTTCATAGTCCTCGACAAAGAAGTGATTCAACGGGAAGTAAACTTACCTTCCCGTTACGGACGGTACGGTGTGGAAGACCCAAAGAGAGGTATTTTTACTAAAACACTATCAAAGCAAAGTGAGAGGATCCATCTGTACCAAAAGAACATAAGAGTAGAAGCGTATAAAAACTATAAAGATTAAAAAAGGGGATACACCGAACTCAAGTCCAAAGAAATTGAAATAATGATTTCATTTCATTGTCGACAACGGTGTCATCGAAGAATTTTAGGGCTCTCAGGGTTTGCCGATCTATCATAAAGACGACTTTAGTACCTCGTTTTGATATATAAGAAGAATGGGGAAACCCTTGAAACAGTTGCTCTCTCCGACCTAGTGTCCTCACAACAGTGTCTCTTCCCCAGTGCAGTTATTTATAGACGTCGCGGTATTTCTATTTTGACGAAAGTATCCGTCGGGAGTCTCAAGGTAGGAATTGTATCCTTGAGACTGAACGGCATCTCTAGTCCTCGCATAAAACACCTCACAATAATGTGTACACGACGGAGACAATCTTTGTCTCCCTTCCCCTTTCGGTCGGTCTCAGGATCACTCTCCCTTCCTTTATAACGGTCGACGGAAAGAGAAGACAGATTCGTATGTATGGTGGGTTCCTCGGGGAAAGGATACCGTCTCTCTCACTCCGAAGTAGTGTCTTGTGGTATTGTAAATATCGAGGGGTCAAAGGTTGGTACAATTCTATTTTTTGAATATAAAACGATTTGCCAAAAAGGAAGACAATCAAACCATACGAAAAAGGACAAATCCAAAACCAGGTCTCTCGACGACACTAGAATTTGTAAGTCTTTTTATAAAAGGTACAAATAAAGATGGGTCTCCTCAACAGACTAAAGGGTAAAATTGGACGACAGACGGTAGAAAAATTTTCAACTTTATATCAAGTACAGGTTACAATACAATCAAAATCCACATGTCGTATCGTTAAACTGCAAACTTATGTAAGACTTTACTAGTGGGGTTCAGATCACCGGTACAGGGGTATGTTTCAGTAATCTCACGATAACGGACCTAAGGAACACGGGGTAGAATGTAGGGGAACTGAATAAAATTTTGAACTTCAAACATCGTAAATTAAGGGAAGTCGTCAGGACGGACAGAGGGAAGTGGACAAACAAGAGATATAGCTACAGATAAAAGTAAAAAACAGAAAATAAAAACCTAAGGTTTATATTCACTCCAGTATACCGTAAAAGGAGACTGAATAAAGTGAATCGTAATATGGGAGTTCCAGATAGGCACAGTGTTTACCGTCCTAAATTAAGAAGAAAAAAATTACCGACTCCTCATAAGGGAACATACAAATATATGGTATAGAAATGGGTAAATAGACACCCCACCTGTGAATCCAACGAAGGTATAGAACCGACAACATTTATATGACGTTACCTGTACGTCTGCGAGTATAGAAAAGTCAAATCAAAAAACAAAAGAAATCTATTTACTGATCCTCACCTTGACGACTTAACATACGATCAAGATTAAAAAAGTCGTTACAGGTATGATAAAAGGTTTGATCGGTCAACATGTTACGTGTCACGTCGTAAAATGTCAGGGTGGTTGTCACGTATTTCCGAGAAACGAGGTAGGTGTAGGAACGATTGTACAATAAACAACATAAAAAACCACTACCGGTCAGGCTGTCCATACTCCACTCTAGAACTAAACGTCAAGGGAGTACTGATTACTACAACTCGTAGAAAAGTACACGGACAACGGGTAGAGAGACAGAAGAAATCTTTTTATAGACAAGTCCAGGAGACGGGTAAAGGGGGAGACGGTAGACTACTTGAACTAGGAAGAATCTAAAGGTTGTCTCGAAGAAAACGGAGTAGAGATAAAGGTCCACACCGGTAATTAAGATATAAACTAGTCTTTCATACAAAGATAAAAAGGTATAAACAAATCCCGTAGACGAGTCAAAAGACCATCTTTTGCCCCGTCTCTCTTACCCCTATTGACTTTGGGTAGTTGTGTAGACATCGTCAAAGTGGAAGGAGAGGTGACAGAGGAAACGATCTTCGGGACTGTCTTTTCCGTTGACAAGAGAGCAGAATAAAGAGACGAATCCCTAAGACACTCAAGTTGATGCCCATACAGTAAGCATCTGGCTTTAGTAGGGACCACCTCATAAATATGGTGTCTTTAACCGTCTGCGACCTTTAATTTCGAAAAATGGAGAGGACTAAATTGTTGTGTGGTGACGAATCCACACAATTAACGCTGGAGTATCTCATTCTAGTCAAATAAACATCAGAAACATCATTCGACTCGTAAATCTCGTCTTATCCTTTACTTGTCAAACCCCTTATTTTAAAAAAGTATCCATACACATGGTTAGAATACAATCTTATGTGACGGATGACGACCATCTAGACGGTCAGGGAACTAGGTCCCAGAAATAGATCACTGCGCTATTATAACCGCCTGTAGGAAAGTCTCAAATACTCATCCCTTCCTATCCCGTAAGAGTTTCAGCGTACTGGTCCGACATGTCATTGAAGACAATCGAAATTGTCTAGTCCCAGAGAGAAACAAAGATCGCAGTAAGTAAGAAAGCCAGTGAAGTAATAAATTAAGGGAAGAAGGAAAGGAGAGAGGGACGGAGGAGGAGACGTAAGGACGCATTGAGAAGACATAAAAGGACGGTTGTACACAATTCACGGGCGACATAATAAACGGTCTTTATGTTTTCTCATTTTTTTTTTTTAAGAACGTAGTGTCCTAAAGAATATCGAATTCCCTTCCCAACTCCCTTCTCCTTGATTGTACATAATTTGGTAGTTTATACAAAGGACGGAATATGACATACATAACAACAGGGTAAATTGGGAGGGTTGTCTGACCATTCCATACATAAAGGGGTAAATAACTTTTACTTTGACTCCGAACCTCTCTCTCTCTTATAGGACCGGTCATTTACCCCTTCAGTACCAAGTTTGGGTCCTAAAACGACCTGAGACTTCGGCCAAGACTGAGAGTCCTCTGGTACAACATATTTGAGAAATTGATGTACTTGTTAAATGACACTTTGTGGTACTATTTCCGTCATTATCAATTAACACCTGGTCCACGGTAGTTGGACGAAACTTCCCAATCTCTGCTGGAACCTCCTTCCATGGAACACACTCATAATTTCCCACCTTTCCTCCCTGAAGGGACGACCAGGTCACCGATTCTGAGGTACGAAGGTTACGTCCCCCGGTCCCAAACTAGGGCCAGACCTTTGATCTAAGGTATACGACGTTGATTTCTGGACGTTGATTCTGGACCGTGTCGGTTCATTTATTTATAATCCCCCTTTTTTTTTGGTTTGGGGCTTTTGATACTTTCACCTTTCCTCAGAAATCTGGGGAACCACTCCTTCCAGAAAGAGGGTTTTCCAAGTTCTTCCCCATCTCCACTCAACCAGTCTAGAACATCCGAAACGACTCTCCGAGTCTAAAATAGACCTCCCGTCACCTGTTTTCGAAAAAAATTTACCTCATTGGTTTGATCCAAACACAAAACATACTAGGGAGACCTCCCCGGGAAACCTTTACTGAACCTTGTTTCGATCTCACCTGAATTCCTCTGTAGACTCTACACCGCCCTACCCTTCCTCCGTCCCGAACCCTCTCCTAATCCCCCTCCCACGTCTGTAGCTGAGGGAAAGGAACAGACGTCTGAGTGTAAACGGGAACTAAACCCCGGAACCCCAGAGGGTTTACGTACGAAGGTAAACTTCCGGTCGAAGGTACGGTCCGTCCGACTCCATTCACTGTCTAAACGTAACAGTCCTTTCCTACCACACTACGATGTCACATTCTTGGAACTTGATCGTGAACATTTTGAATCCCAGGTGAAGACCAACAAACCCGAAGGGACCACCGAGTCTCCAATTTCGCAGACGGAGGTTACGCCCTCTGGACCCAAACTAAGGACCCAACCCTTCTAGGGGGCCTCTTCCTTTACCGTTGGGTGAGGTCATGAGAATGGATCCCTTAGGGTACCTGTCTCCTCGTACCATCCGATGTCAGGTGCCCCAGCGTTTCTCAGCCTGTGCTGACTCGCTGAAGTGAAGTGAAAGACCAACAAACTGGAACCCAACCTATGACTTAGAGAAATCTCGGAGAACCACCGAAGTACGACAAACTAACGAAACCGACTTCATGGGTTTACGGGTCTCCCGTCGTTAGAGAGAGGGTAACCCCACCCTCACCGGACTCCACCCCGTTCGGGACGGAAGGATACCTCAGACAAAGCTGAATTTAACATCACATCTAAAACGGAGACACGGTATTATATAAAAGTAAATAATTTTTTTTTATCATTGTGGGAGAATTGAGACGTGAACAGTGTTGACCTCAGTCAACTGAGGTAAAAATAGGATCAATCTTCGTAAAACACAAAAGAGAACCGACACCTAGAAACATACACGCACGCACGATTCTGCGAAGTAAGCACAAGGCTGAGAGACACTGTGATGCCTGGTATCAGACGATTCAGGTACCCTAACAGGTCCGTTCTTATGACCTCACCCAACCGTACGGGAGGAGACCTAGAAACGTGTGATGAGATATTAGTATCGTAAACCTGAACCCAAAAATCTAGAACTACCTCTCTGTCCTCAAACTACACACAGTCGGTGATAGTGTCATTGGAAGACCCACTTAAAAGTAACGATTCCCTGGACCTCCAGACGGACACGAGACGAAAGGCCGGTTGTATTACGTACGCGAGGGTCTTTCAGCACCAGACTCCTACACGACAGTGTTCAGTAAAAGGGGTGAATGTATCTAAAACCGCAAGGTTAACTAGGAATTACCTCCTCCTTCAGTAACTGAAAATACTAAGGAAAAGAGGTAGTTTGTTACATAATTTTCCTTTCTTTCTTTAACCGTTTCATACTTCCTTTAAAAACCTGAGTGACCAAATTACTGTTCTTAGAACCGCGTACTTATTAGGACGAGGTTAGATAATTATAGTAACACGGATAAACCTGAAAGGGTCTAGACAAAATTTCACCCCTTGTGGAGACCAGAACTCTCAGATCCTCCCGTACTCACACGTCTTCAGCGACCGCCCTCAAGTCGCGACTCGGATAAGTACCGACCTTCGAGGGTACTCTAGGTCAAACTTCGACGTAACCCATCGGCACTCTAAACAATACAAGTCCCGTCCTGTCATTCCGTCCGAAAAATATTGGTCGGTCGGGAACCCGAAGGTCCCCTGACCCTTTTCGATCTTGTAAATCATTATGGTCCATAACGTAGACTGTGAAATGTCCACACTGGAGTCAATCACGAGGGTCGTTTGGAAACTTCATCTAAGACAAAAATAGAGGAGAAATCTCTATTCTCCTAACTGTCCAACTAAATTCTCCGTCTTGACTATAAACTTGAGTCCGGGTAGATTAAGGGTTTAGGTACGAAAATAAGTGAGAAGAGAGAAAAAAGAGTCATTCGAATGTTACGAAAATTCAAGACTCCGGACGTCGGTCTTACATACAGTTACTACATACGATTCGGTATATGGAAAATCAGTATACATCAATTATAATTCTCACGATACTGAAACGGGCTAAACATTACTATCGTAATAATCCTGAAACTAAAGTCCGAAGGGACTATCGAGTCAACGTTACGTCCTCTGAGGTCAAGTTAAGGACCTAACCCTTCTAGGGGACCTCCTCCCTGTCCGATGGGTCAGGTCATAGGAACCCGAAATGACCACCGAGTCGACCATTTCTTAGACGGACGTCATGCCCTCTGGACCCAACTAGGGACCCAACCCTTCTAGGGGACCTCTTCCCTTTCCGATGGGTGAAGTCATAAGACCGGACCTCTTAAGGTATCTGACATGTCAGGTACCCCAGAGTTTCTTAACCTGTACTGACTCGTTGAAAGTGAAAGTGAAAGTCCTGAAACTAAAATCTTCATTGTTTTCTAGAAGGCCCGGGACTCGTAGGTATAATCCTCCTAGGAAATGTAGGTCTAAATATGGAAAGGAGAGAAGGAGATTAGAGGAAATCCCGAGAAAGGTCACGTTGGTATTGTGTGGTGGAGAAGGGATAATGGGAAAAGGAAAGAGACCTCCATTTAATATCTTTATTACACAGTCAGTAGTATTTGATCCAATACGACGTTTTGTTTGTTGGGGTTTAAAAGGATCCGAATTTTGTTGTTTCTAAACGAAGAATTGTGTCTAAAGAGACGAGTATGTACACAGTGGTCTCGTTGAGAAGAGAATCAGTAAGGCCTTGGTTCCGACCGTTTCGACGGCGGAGGAGTTTGCACCGCCTCCGGTCACCCTTTCCTCTGGGACTCTTACAGAACAACCGTAAATTTACGACAGTGAAGATGAAAGGCAAGTAACCGGTCTTGAGACGTCTTACCTCGGTGGGTTGGTGTTCCCCCGGTCCGTCAGGTCAGGAGGAGACACCATGTCCCTCCTTTTGTCTGTTTAAACCACTCGTCGTCATTATTGGTGGAGTACGACACATATGGAACGAAGAGAAAAGAAGAGGGACCGAACTGAGTAAACTGGAGTCCATTTGAAATATCCTGTATGTATTGGAGGAATTGAACTAAGGAGGAAGGAGAAACAGAAGGTTTTGCTCACGACGTTTTTATTCAAAAGAGAAAGGAAACACACTCGTTCGTAAACACCTGGTTTTCCTTTCCAGAATTTAGGTATATTAACTTCACTTTAATATGTGTAATTTTCGATCCACGTTTGATGATATGTATGTTATTTGTCTGTTGTTTCTAAATGACTTATCCCTTAATGTGAGTTATAGAACATTGTTGAATGTTACGTTATATTATACGTTTTTTTTCGGGGGGTTTTATTTTTGGGTTGGGACTTAGTGATACGACATGTGAACTTGGATTACTTTTAATCAGACACACGACACGACACGAGTCAGTACAGACTGAGAAACGTTGGTGTACCAGACATCGAGTGGTCCGAGGAGACAGGTACCCTAAAAGGTCCGTTCTTATGACCTCACCAACGGTAAAGGAGGAGGTCCCCTAGAAGGACAGGGCCCCTACCTTTGGTGTAGAGAACGTAGCCGTTCGTATAAGAAATCGTGACGTGGTAAACCTTTCGAGTTTAAATGAAGTTAATTTTTTTTTTCGATCCCGATGATACAAAACGACGACTTTATTGGTCGTCAATAAAAGACTAGAAGGGGGTCATGGAGAGGCCCGAAAGAGTGAGACGATTTTGATTTGAGCAGAAAGAAGATTACAATTATAAGTTCCATTTATTATAAGTGTAAGTGAAGACAAATGGGAAAACGAATTAACCATTATAACCCACTCATGACTTATCATAATAAAAGATGGTTAAAAGTCAATTTGTACCTCAGTAACACCGTACAATGTTTAGTTTACAATTGACCGAAGACTCCCTTTAACATAAGATTTAAGGTCTGTTGACCAAACGTTTGGAACGAAATCTTACGTTGGATAAAGATCCAACTCCAGAAAAATACATCGTATAAACACATATTAGTCTTATGGTCTTGACGACAAAATTACCTGTCAATAGAAGATGACGTAAGTACCTACCAGAAACTTTCTTAGTCTTATACACTGTGCAGGAATTGTGTCTGAAATAATCGTGTTATAAAAGAAAATATAAGACAAAGTATAGAAGAGGTAATTGGGTATAATCATTGTCATTAGAAACGGCCGAGGGAGGAGTATAAACAGAGACAGTAAATAAACCAGTAAGTAAGTGACGTAGTAAGTTGTTTATGAATGACTCATAGATGTACACGGTCCGTCCTCCGTTCCAGGACCTCTTTCAAGTCAGAGGTGGGAGTCCCTTTAACACCCATAACCCCTGTGTGTGTACGGTCGTTAATCTTATGTTATGTCATTAGTTATATTTCTCATACATAACTATGTTTCTAATCACCTTCGACTCTACTTTGTGGACCCAGACGAACTTCTACAGTCCTTCCGTAGTCTCTCCTCGACCGAAAACTGGACCGTGAATTCTTCAACCGGACGGACTGTTTCTCCAGCTTCCTCAAGGATCCCCTCTTGCCTGGTAACACCCACCTCGAAGTTTACGTTTTCTCTGCTAGGTCCACCCCCATTCGGACTCAACCACTTGTCTCTTGATGGGATCCCGAAAAGGACGGAAAGTCTTTTCACATATAAAATGAACCCTTTGTACCCTTGGTAACTTTTGAAAACTTGTCCTCTTCCTGTCGTAGTCCAAACCCCGTTACTCCTCCGACTAGAGTTACCCGTACTGGGATCTAATCCCGCCGAATAAGGTTGGAACCTGAACGTTCTTTAGGTACCTATCTTTCGAACCCTATTGTGACAGTGATTGGAGATTGACTTTGACCTAAAAAAAAAAAGTTTATGTTTAGACCCGTTGTCTAGTGTCATCTTAATCATCTTCTACACTCAAATAGTGGTTGTCTTTATTCCATAAAACTGTGTTATTATGTCGACAACGTTTATAGAGTTTTATAGGAAACGTGAAAAGTGATTTGTTTATGATGACATTGACAATCTGGGTGTTCATGTAGTACAGTAAATTACTTAATTATTTCTTAAGACATATAATAACACCCAAGGGACCACCAAGTATACCATTTCTTAGACGGACGTTACATCCTCTGGGTCCAAACTATGGACCCATCCCTTCTAGGGGACCTCTTTCCTTACCGATGGGTGAGGTGATAAGAACGGACCTCTTAAGGTACCTGTCCCCTCGGATTACCCCATGTCAGGTACCCCAACGTTTCTCAACCCGTCTTGAATTCGTATTAAATTGTATGTGTAAAAATTATCTTAAGTCGAAAACACTAAACACAAATTAAAGTATTACATTTGTGTCATAAGTCTCCACCTCAGGTGTCAGAAACGACTTGACGACTTCCCTAGTCTTTTCCAGTCTTGAGTGTGTGGTCCCCTTCCACTGACACCCCTCCAGTAACGTCGGAGTCCGTCACCACTCCTCCACCACTTCCCCCTCTTAAACACCCTCTAAGACCTCTGTCTCACTTGAAATAAACTCTGTATTTCGTCTCCCTGTCTAGACGTGCATGGATGTAAGGGGAACTCCAAAGACCGATATCGTCCTACGAAGAATACCGAATAATGGACGGTGAAGGAAGGGTGATGATACCAAAACGTCGAGAATATGAAAATGGTTTCAGGTATACGTCGTACCAAGTTTTTCGGTTCCTCATACCTTTCTGTCTTCCTTTTTGTTGGTAGGGAACGAGGGGAGGAGAGGCGGACGGTCGGAGTACCAAAAAACTTGAGAATTTCACCATAGAAGAGATCGATCTACCGTTTAAGACACAACCATCACGGAAAATTAAGGGTGATACAAAAAGTAAAATCCACAACTTATTTACTGACTATCTAAGGTTTCCGTGAAAGACAAAGTTCCAGTGACGCATGTAGTCCCTATGGTATGAGATCAATATCTTCAATATGGTTGTCACTGTGAGATCCTTTACCAAGAAAGGGGAGTTAAGGGTACAAAAGACAGTAAACAGAAGTGTGTGCACATACACGTTTATTTTTAAACGTTTATTTTTAAGGTAAATGGATCCGAAAAAAAAAAAAAAAAAAACACTTTCACTCAAATTGTACGACTACCCAATTTATTAGGATACATTAGTATTCGGTCTTTAACTCTTCCACCTAAACTTTAAAGGTGGGTAATGAAAAAAACCGCCCCCACCCCCCCACAATGAAAGAACCCCCCACACACACACACACACACACGTACACGTGTGCACGCTAGTCAGTAGACTGAGAAAAGCTGGGATACCTGACATCAGGTGGTCAGGCACCCTAAAAGGTCCGTCCTTATGACCTCACCCAACGGTAAAGGAGGAGGTCCCCTATAAGAACGGGGTCCCTAGCTTGGGTACAGAGGACCCAGAGGACGTAACCGTCCATCTAGAAATGACTGGTGGCGGGGAGTCCTTCGGGTAATGAGAGAACTACCGTCACCAATTAAAGTCACAACAACGGGTTCAAATCGGATGTCTACCTCAACGGTGTCTCGGGAAACTAACCGACCGACTTTAAGGAACGGTACGAAGAACACTCCAGGTCCTTACATATCAAAACACCAGACTATATAAAACTACCAACGGTCTATTTTAACTACAGACCGTGAAAAAGATCCTTTTTGTGTAAATCTGTAAAGGTTCAACTAAACATCCTTGAATCACAATAATCTTAAAACACCGTCTTGAAAAAGAGTTCACCGTCTTCTTTATTTTCTTGAAGTCAAAACTCCCGACAATTGTCGTGGAAGGTAAATCACGGTTCCGACTCTTCCGACTGTTTCATTACTTAACAATTGTACCTAAATACTGTTTTTAGTCGTTCATAGATCTGAAAATCCTCAATGGTTATAGTATTTTATGTAAAAATCGATGACTGTGATCTAATCGAGGGTTTGAAAAAATTTTTCCGTGCAAAGGGGGAATAAAAGATTATTGTAAAGAGTTAAGTCATTGGTCTTTCTGATGAGAATCCAATTTGGAACTCTAAACTAAGGACAAATGACAAGAACGACAAAATAACTCCCCTCTCTTTTTTCCGAACCCTCTTTACCTGACGTCTTTTCAATCGAAGGGTTCAATGTCCACTCTTAGTACCAGTAAATATAAGATTTATAAACTTCTTGTTCAATCTCTAACACTTGTTTACTCTAATGATTCATTATATTACTCAATTGAGAAATTTAAATGACCGAAGGGGGAATTTGTGATTGACCGGTCTATTGTTCAAAAATGAATAACCGTGACGTCAATTCGGAGCCTTATGAATTTCTTTTTACTGGTAAAAAGTTTTTGACGAAATGACTTTATATTAAAATCACCTCATTGTAAAATCTAAATCTTCTTTATATATTCGGTGTCTTGTAGCTTGGGTTGTAAAGGTTTTCTGTAAATTACTCGTCCAATTACCTTGTGGTCTTCTCTCCTGAAAATACCAATTAGTTCCGCCATTTATTGGTTGTGAGTAAACCCCTCTGACCCGTGTCAACTGAAACTAAATCTCCGTATTCTGATCTTTGCTTTATCGGGCCGACCTATAAAGATCCTTGATCAATTCCCTCTTTTTCTGTCCTTACTCCCGTCCTTTCATACAGAGAAACGGACTCCTCCTTAAAGTGAATGCTCTCAAAGACGAGAAAGATGAACTCTGAAAAGTTTGCCTTAACGATGTCCCCGACCGAGATTTCAGACGCTGCACGTGTGCCAGACAGCTGTCCCTTCACTAGGACCGCGGTGACCCACTACATCTTTTTCAAGAAACACACATCGGCCGACGTTACGCCTCGGGTTAGCCGACGCCGGCCCCTCGAGGAGGGTCTGCGCAGGCCCGCGGCGAGCGAACCCCGAGGACCTGGAGGACATTGCGTCGCAGCCTTCTTTCTACAAATCTTTGACTGGCTGCAGTTGCACAAAGCATTACCTTTGTGGGGTCTACTGACACCATACCTCTCATTTGCTGCCACAACTTGTAAGGCGACACATTCGATTACCCAATTGTAGGTAAGTGCATCCGAATCAATAGGACCATGTCTGCTCTTCTTGCACTAATCCGTTTCACCGAAAGCTACTGACAGGGTATTTTTTCGTATCAAGACAAAGACAAGTACATCCAAAGCATATTCGAAATAATAATCGATCAGAAAGTCAATAAGATTTTCTTTATTACATCAATAACAGTACCAATCTTTATCTTAGACAAGTCTTCCCATACTTCACCTTTCATTTTAACGTTTGGGACGATTAGGGTGAGAGATCTCCAGTGATAGTAATTTTCAAAGAAAAAACAAGAAGGTACTAAAAAAATTTTACGTTCTACTCGTATATAAATTTAGCAAAAAATTTTCGTGTGTTTTTATCGTAGTATGATACGTAAGACAAGACGTTAAACGAAAAACTTTAATCATAAAGTCTGGAGAGACATCGATATATCGGAAGATATAGAAAATACCATTGTTTTTTCGAGTAAGAAAAATTGCAGACATGTCATAAAGTACTATACGTGTGTGGTAGTGACTAAATTAGTTGGGGAACACCCACAAATCCAACAAGGGTCGAAAGACGATAACACTTTTTACTCTGTCATTTGTAGTGTCTAGAGATATGATTACAACGATACATAGACACCCTTATATATACAACTCATTTAAAAATCGTTACCTTAAAATCCCAGGTCCCTATACACACAATTGAAAATTACCTACAAAGGTTTAGTATAAGGCATTTCAGTTCAGTGAGTCAGTACAGACTGAGAAACACTGGGGTACCAGAGATCGGATGGTCCAAGGAGGCAGGTACCCTAAAAGGTCCGTTCTCATGACCTCACCCAACGATAAAGGAAGAGGTCCCCTAGAAGGGTTGGGTCCCTAGTTTGGGTCCAGAGGGTGTAACGTCTGTCTGTGAAATGACGGACTCGGTAGTCCCTTTCCAACGGTGTTAATTATGAAGTCCAAATTTATTCATTGACAGAATTTGACAATTCATATTAACTCCCAAAAGGAATTTTTCGACAAAATATTAAATATTTTGTCAAAAATATTATATACGACAAAATATTAAATATTTGTCGTATAAATTATAAGTCTGGTTTATTCGGACAAGAAAGTGACTAATTTACTGGAACTTCAACTTAGAGACAAGGTGTTTCCTACAGAGACCTGACACTTCATGGACGGGGTTCAGAAATCTTGGTCGTTCTCCGGTCCGGGTCATCAGACTTTTGGAGTCTGGACCGTACTGGTCTCCGCAGGTCTCGAAGTACGAAACTGACCCTGAAAACAATTTTGTTGGCAGAACTCTTTAGGATACCGTCTTAGTTTTTGTAAAAGAAGACTTATATATTATTATAGTGGAAGTTAATCAAGACAAGTTTTCTACAACTAATTCGTGTTGATACCATATTTCAACGAGGAAATTGTTAAGTGACAGTAGGGGTGAGAGAGGAATGGGATCAGGGAGAGACAGAGAAAAATACAAACAAAGAAACGTACATAAGAAAAAAGACATGTACAAAGAAACGTCTATGGGTACATAGGAGACATGGACGAGTACCACGGTCTCCGCACCGACCAAGTTCCCTGTTGTTTTAACTAAAGGACGTTTACTTTCCACCAGGGTCTCTCCCCCAATCGAAACGGACACCAATAATGGTGTCACTAGGGGGTGACCTAGAACTAAGTTGAGAAGGTACCCTAAAAACCAGACGAATACTATGCTTTACGATTTCGTGAGGTGCACATGTTTTTGAAGTAACGAATAGAAGGTAAAATCAAAAAATTATCAATTGTGAATAATGTCTACTTTGTTTCTGTGTTCAGTTCAAAAATTTTTTAACACTAAGTTCAGTAATTCAACAAAGTATCAGTATTGTGGTTTATGGAAACTCTAGTATCGGTTAAGAAACCCTTAATGTCTTAAAACTGTTCATAAAATAAAGTGTTTAATGGACAAAAAACCTTTTACCGAGAAAGTTTTGGGTCGAGAAAGTGGGAGCTTTGTAGAAGTTAGTGCAATCTTCTCCTAAATCGACAGTCGGTTTTCTCCCTTTGTTGGTTTGATTTAATTTAAAGGGTAAATTCCAGACTTAGAGTCACTGAAATATTCGATGAAGTAATAGTATGTCCCTGAATTGTGGAACTTCCTTCATTTGGTTGTTCGTATCTTTTCGACAGATTAGTTTTAAGTATTAAAGGTTGAGAGTTAAAGGGTCATTGTGTAATCTTCGATCGTCCTTCTCTCTCCTCCACTTTACACAACAAAGCACAACAGGGATTTATCTTACAAGAAGGGTTGACCGTCCTTCGTGGACCCCCTAATGAACGAAATCTTTAAACCTCTACAAAAATTTTATTCTTCCCTTTTTATTTAACTAAAAATCCAAGTTCACAAAAATTGTACAAGTGTATGTACGTAAAAATATTAGGTTTAAGAGTACTATTACTTAAGTTCAATTTTTACCAAAATTTAAATCCCTTCTTATCGTAGTTCTATCCCTTAACTCTATCTTTTAAAATCGATTGAAACGTAGAGGAAAAGACTGAACTAATTTTAACTGGAAGTTATAATGTCATGAAAGTAAAAATGTCGAGAAGTATATAAGACATTCTTTTTGAATTTTCACTTTGTTTCTACAAAGAACTGATAATATTAGAGATGACTGGTTGAAAAGAATAAAAAATTTAGGTAATACTGAAATCTTTTATGAGAAAGGGTTTAGGTAGAAAATCAATTGTTAAATGATTACCTTAACTACACTAAAAATAAAAAGATGAAAATGACAAGTCTTCTTCCATATAAGACCAAGGAAAATAATAAGAATAGACTAAAGAAATCTACATTAAGAAAAAAAAAAAGAAAACATCAATTGTACTTTAGTTAAGTAACGTCTCCTAAGACAACAAGACTGACTATTATACTTACGTATTAATGAGTGTAACGATCTTTTTTTACAATATATTCTCTCAAACGAAAGCCTGTGACTTTCAATTCTCTCTTTAAACATCAACATCTGGTAACTAGAAACACAAAATTTATTTTCAAACTTTTCTTAAAGTGATAATATATTGGTCTTGGAATTCTTTTACAACGATGTAAGACAATTATAACTTAATTGTTAACTGTCAAGTGTCTTAATCGTTTAACTTAGTAGGTTGACCTTTGTGTCCCGTGGTTAAAAAGACCATTCGTTAAAATTTTCATTCCTAAATAACTCTCAAGAAAATAATGAAACTGAAATAAAGAAAACGTTTTATACACTACCCATAATTTGACTCTAAATGATCCCATGAATTTTAGGACAGTTTCACTTTGTTTATGAAAAACAACATTCATAATGACTAAATTTTCGTAAACACTCCCCCCTACCAATACGAAAACCTCAGAGTGAGTAATGACTTTTATTTTATAAGAACTCAAAAAGGGGGGAAACATCTCATCTGTACATAAAATGACTAAGGTTCGACTATGAAGTCCTTATGAAGTGTATAAAATTGATTAAAAACACTAAACCAAAACTTTTACTCAACGTAAAAATCTGACATGGGAGAAAACCTATGGACTAAATACATAAGGATTTCTGTACAACGTCTTGGACAGTGACGTTTAACTCGACTTTGCGACCAGGAAAAATGGTAGGAAACAACAAGCCTAAAGTCTTAAAGTTCACCCAAACAACAGTTGAAATTACATGGAAAACTCTTATTTACGTCAGAGGTTAAAGAACACACACACATACGAGGACCTCGACCTTACGAAGAAAAGTCGGTTGACTTTCACCTCGGACCAGGCAGAGGAGAGGGTCTAATTTAGATCGAAGTCATCAAAATTTAAATCAACCAAACACTGGTTTTATTTACGGGTGTAAAAAGAAAAATTAAAAGTCACTGGTCTTAGATATCAGAACGACATCAGAAACCCTTGAAATTCACTACATCGATGAAAACCGAAATGCAGACCAATTAGATTATCACAGACATAAGAAACCCCAAACTTAAACACTAATATGGAAGAACAGTAGACATCCCAATGTCTCTGTGTCACTCGGCAAAACAAAATATAAGAAAAGAAAAAGACCAACCCTATACCAAGAGGGTCGATAAACGATTATCCGTTAACACCAGTAAAATAACTCAAAAGGAGTGGGAACAGGAACAGGGGTGAAGAGGAATGGTTGTTAAATTATGAAGAGTCATTCTGGGAAGTGTGAAGTGGATCGTGTTTTTGGACTAACACACCAACTTGTCATAGTACGTATCAGGTCAGGAACCCTGTTTATCATCTACATAAACCCAAATAAAGTGTCCATTATCCGTCACAAGGAACTGAAAATTAACGAGAGAATGATGCACCGTTCAATATACGACTCGTGAAATGTACATAATAAACTGAATTTGTGACACTCACCGTATATTAGTGTCACGGGGGTAAAACGTCTACTCCTTTTCCAACTTTGTCTTCCGGTAGGGAAACGGTCCACTGTCTCGACCCCAAACTTCAGTCTAATAGGCTAAAATTGTAGACTAGGTAACACGACACCCAACACAGCACAGGCTCAGAAACGCTCGGGCACCTGACATCGGGTGGTCCGAGGAGATAGGTACCTTAGAAGGCCCGTCCTTATGATCTCAACCATCAGTAAAGGAAGAGGTCCCCTAGAAGGACTGGGTCTTTAGTTTGGGTCCAGAGGACGTAACCGTCTACTTAGGAAATGGTGATCGTGGTGAAGCCTTCGGGGGGACTACATAATTATACTAGATTATAGACCCTAGAGGTCGGAACGACACGCCGGACTCAATCAGTGACCCTCGGTGACAATATAGTCTCCTTCCCGAGGGTTCTCTAGGTCTGAACACGTGAGTGACTGATCCGACAAGTTTCTTTTGATCTCAAAGACGTCCGGAGGGACGGGACGGGGTATATGATAGATGATGTTTAGTGAAAACAAGAACTCCCGGAGTGACCAGAGTAGACAGTTGATCTTTGTTATAATGAATTCCATTTAATAAATAACAAGACAAACATTAAATTTTTTAAAAACTTTATCAAGATTTGAATATATTTTTGACATTAATATTTCCATCAACGTGTCTATCACGTCTCTTCCTGTCTCTCCTCGACACACGGGAAGTGGATCAAATAGGGTCACCAATGCAGCATGACTTGACATCGTATTCGTCTCGACGTCTTGACTGCAACCATATATGACATGCGTACCAAGACACGGTAAAATAGTGGTCGTCCAATCACAGCAGTGGGAGCTTTAGTCCTACGTCCCGAAAATTCTGTTAACATAAATAAACCGGCACGGCCGAGAATGAACGCCATACACCCCAGAAACGACGACACACATCCTAGAAGTAACACCGCACTCCGTAGAAATCGACGTCGCACTCCCGAGAAATCAGCACCGTGCACCCTAGATCAAGGGACTCGTCCCTACCTTGGACACGGGGACGTGCCCCTCGTGTCAGAATTGGTGACCTGGTGACCCCTTCAAGGTCCTACGTCGTGAAAAAAAAAAATTGAAAAATAAAACATAACCTCATGTCAGTTAATTATTACGACACTATTAAAGTCCACCTATCGTTTCCCTGAGACGACATGAATATGTACTTAGGAAAGAGGGGTTTTGAGGGGAGTGTAGGTCAGACAGCGTACTGTAACTCGTCTCAAGAGACATGATATGTCCTTCGTCTTGAAAAATTAGTGTCGATTCTAGTGGGAGTACGACGGACAAACATCACTGGTAGGAGGACAGGGATTGGGAACCGTTGATAACCAAACGAAAGGTGGAGATACATAAAACAATAAAGTTTAGAGGGAATTTTTTTTTTTGAAAAATAATACTTTATAGAACTAGTCTTTTCATGTCTGATGACATTGTTATGAAGTATTGGTGGTAAAGTCTATTTGTCTAAAGTATTCACAACGACAAAAAGAAAGTTTTGAATTTTTTTGTTTTAGTGTCTAACTCAAATTCCGGAGAAACAAAATGAGAGACTAAGATGACTGGTCGAAGGGAGGGGGTTCTATTTGAGATGGGATTTCCATAACACATAGGAAGGATAGGTACAAAAATTAGAAACTGTTACATTGATCGTCGGATATTTATTGTATATCGTATCAAAACATACAGAATTTTAAAATGTATTATTCAGTTGTTTATAAATAACTCACGGATGATACACCATCCGTGACAAGGTCTGGAACCCTTATATCACTATTTAGATATTTAGATACTTATATATTTATTTATTTATATATTTAAATATTTGTATGTTTATATATTTAGATACTTATTTACTTTACTTATTTACTTTATTAACATGTATAGACATTGACACACTTCTACTACTTTATCCTATGACACGAAGTCGACTAATCTCCACCCCCTCACTCCGTCAACCGTCCCATGACTCCTCTCCGGAACGACTCCTATAACGTAAATTTTTCCTTGTTCAGGTACGAACGGACCACCACGTCATCTATCCTTAGACGGACGATTACGTCCCCTGTATCCAAGCTAAGGACCAGATCCTTATAAGACGAATATCGAAAGGTCCCTACTCTAGTCGATCCCAGTATCACTACGGAAGGTGCGTCTTCTTTTTCGAACCATAGTAGAATCGAAAGACGTTAAACGAAAATTCTAAGTTGTAACACCACCCTCTAAATGAATACGACTATGAAAAGTTCAATTAAGTAAATCAATTAAGTAAAACGACACATATAGGGTAAAGTACTCACCTGGTTTAATATAAAGAAATAAGTAAAAGAATGATTATTTGAAATTTTTACACAGACAAAGAAGATAAGCATCAAGACGGGTCTTGTAGGATTGCACACTTAAGAACACCCATCCTATGTTCATAAAGAGACCCCCATATGTAAATCGTTATAGAAACGACCCCAGAAGTCCACACGGGTGACAGTCGAAACAGTCTATCAAACTTTAACGACAGGTTTCTCTAACATAGTCAAATATCAGTGATTGACACACTCTTAAAGGAAAAGGGGTGTAGGAGTTGTAAACCATAACACAAAAATCGGTGACGGCTAGATTACCTATCCTGTACCTTCCAGTAACAACAATGTTAAAAGTAAAGGACTGATGATCGATCATACGAAAAACGGAGAAGCCCAAAGACAAGACTCTTAAGGAACAGGAACAGGAATAGGATACGGGTCCTAAAGGGACCACCGAGTCTGCCATTTCGCAGACAGATGTTACGCCCTCTGGACCCAAACTAGGGACCCAACCCTTCTAGGCGACCTCTTCCTTTACCGTTGGGTGACGTCATGAGAACGGACCTTTTAGGGTACCTGTCTCCTCGGACTATCCAATGTCAGGTACCCCAGCGTTTCTCACCCTGTGCTGATTCGCTGAAGTGAAATAGGATACGGGTGAAAGGTCAACCCGACAAACTAAACATTCAAAAGACATATAAGGACCCATAATTAGGAAAGAACTTAAAACACTTAACTTTATACGTAACTTTTGTGGAAATGACCCAAAATACGTAATTTTATCCCGAAGGAACTATCGAGTCAACCATTTGTTAGACGGACGTTACGTCCTCTGGGACCAAACTAAGGATCTAGTCCTTCTATGAGACCTCTTCCCTCTTTGATGGGTGAGGTCATAAGAATCCGAAGGGAACACCGAGTCGACCATTTCTTAGACGGACGTCACTCCTCTGCACCCAAACTAGGGACCCAACCCTTCTAGAGGACCTCTTCCCTTTACGATGGGTGAGGTCATAAGACCGGACCCCTTAATCGTTGAAAGTGAAGTGCGTAATTTTATAAAAGATTAAAAGTCGAACAGAAAAGTGAAAAATTTTACTACCAGTTGTAATTCTTAAAATGGTAACAGTCTAAAAGGTCAAAATAAGAAATACAAAATAGAAAGGTTTGGGGTTCTAGTATTTGTATAATTTGAAAACAAAAGGTGAAATCAATAACTTAACTGTAATTTTAATTAAACACTACCCCCTTCATATATAATTTTTAAACAAAAAGGTATACCTTTTGACTGAATAGGTTGTGATAAACACTTTATCAGAAATAGGAAAGGGATGACTAAACATGCAAGAGAGACAGTAAATAGTTCAAAAGGGTATTCGGACCTAGACAAATGTCCGAGAGACAAGACAAGACGATAAGATAAACAGACAAAGAGGGGGTCACGACAAGAAGACTTTAATGAGGTCGAAGAATTATGCGAAAGGATAGATCACACCAGTTAACAGAAACGAGAAGATTCAATAGAACAATAAAAACCAAGACTATAATTGAATATCTAGTTGAACAGTTCACGGTACCCTTTTTAATACCTAAAATCAGCATTAATGTTACTCGAATATCTACCTGAACCCAGAAGGGTAAGGTACACACTTGTGCTGCATAGGAAAATGAATGAATCTAGAAAATAAACGGAGTTAGTTTGAAATAGGTATTTCTAGAATATAAAGGAAACAATCTGAAAAACACATTCAAGAGGTCCAAAAGTAACGATGATAATTACCTTAGAACAAAAGACAACGCTATTCCCTAGTAATGAAAAAAATTTTTTTTATAAGTAAACATAGGTTGTTAGAAATTAAGAACACCAAACAGTTTTCTCAGAAAACCTAACAAAAATAACATCTGTCAGTGTAACAGACGTTTAATTACACATCAAAAAAAGTCAATTGGTCGTACACTTATTAGGATTTAGGGAAAGTATTGATCCTAGGTACTAAAATAAGCCACGAAAACATAGACACACACTCATTTCAAATACGTACCTATGAGCGAGAATTACGTAGAACTATGTGACATGCCGTTAGAAGAAAATAAGAATGGAGGACAAGGAAAGAAATATCTGAAATGACCCTTTAAAAGTGGTTTTCAAACTATTGTTTTTATCAATATTATTTCTTCAGTAATTCTATAATCTGTAGTGAGTAGTCAACGACCACTGACACTATCGTGATATCTGTGTATCCCGTGTATAATATCTAATGTTCTACTCCAGTTCTTCTTTGTTCCTTTTCTTTTGGACAGTCAGGAGACATAAACACCTTGTGTGTGTGTAAGTGTGTATGTAAGATATGGACACCCACACACACCCACACACAAACACACACACATATCAGTTCACTCGATAGGTTGCATGACCGTAACTCTAGTACAAAAGATATCGACCTTTGTAGTTTACGTCCTTTACATATGTCAAAGGTCAATTCCAAGTTTCCACGTACCGTCCAGAGATTCTCTGAAACCCTCTTTAATAAAGACCTCCACCCAGGGAACCTGGTCCTCACCTAGTTCAAACCCACCGAGAGTTAACATCCTAATACCAGACCTATCAGGTATCCTACCCAACATCGTTTCAGGGGAAGTGACGAGTTGAGAACCCTGTATTCCTTCGAGGAAAGACGCAGTCTCTGTACACAGGACACTAAGGGATTCTAGGACCGGGGTCGTCATGTACCCCACCACCACCACTCTTCTTCTTGGTCCTTCACGGCAGACCCGTCAGAGGACCGACTTTGTCCTTCCTAGTATGTATCCAGGTAAACAGAACCCTTCGGAAGAGTTCCCGGACCGGATCTCTCGAAGCGAGTCGGACGAAAAGACCCAACAGGTTTGGAGAGACCTAACTCCAGGTCGGTCCTACGCCAGACCTGACTCTCCGTCAACCCTCCGGCAAACGACGTGGTGACTTAGATGAACCAGTCTCTGGTTCAGTATCGACAAGGGGCTTCGATACTCTCATTTGTGACGGAGGATAAAAATCATCAGGTAACGAACGTTTTTATCGAACTTTAGGTCTGGATACTCAGAGTCGTCGGAAGTCGAATTGTCCGATGGGGCACTATTGTCGGTGAAGTTGTTACTGTTATTATCAACGGTGGATGTTAATGGGTCTCAATGACACACTTCCACGACCCGACACAAAGTAGGAGTGTGTCCCAGTAACAATAATAGGGATAAAAAGTCTTTGGTTCTAAGTCTTTCCAACCCGATTCAGTGTGTCGGGAAGTCTTCGTCTCGGATCAGGGCTCGGGTTCAGTCGGGTCGATCTGCGGTAACAATAGTAAAAACTGGTGAAGAATAAGGACGGAGTCACCACCCTACAGATAATGTACCCTAGACCAGATCCAAGGAGTTACTTGAAATCCACTATTAACCTAAGTTTAATTTTTTTAGTTCACCAATCCAGGTAGACACACCCGTCATAATTTACAGTCAAAAGAATAAAACATTTTCGATAACCTAAATGTTCAATGGAACAAGAGTAGTACAAGAGAAAAATACCTCTTTAGGTTCCATAAAAAGGTTGTGTCACAATAAACCCCATTAACGAACTGTTAAACTTCCCGCAGGTCGTCAACACATCAGAATTTACCGGTTATTATGGTAGTCTCATACTCGTTCGAGGTCCCCACCTTGGTCCTTACACCGACACACAAGGGGCAACTAACGAAATCGTCTTTTTAGTTCAAGTCCTAGAATACAAATGACTCTACTGACCGTGTGTGATAGTCTCATTGACGTGGACCTTTTAAAGACTGATAACTAGAGTACATTTGCCGCAGACTCTTAGTTATTCACTACCGAATCAACGGTTTATTTTCAGGTTCCTTGTGGGTGTACCTCTGATAGATGAACAAAAATTAAACTGTCGAGAGGCTCCCTTTTGTGGTACCATGGTCAGTAAAGGACTACTCAGGAGCAACACGCACACTCAAATATTTTCGCGGTGATAAATATTCCGCTCCACTCCACCGCCCGCCGTCGGAGGGTCTCACGGACGTGGCCCTCAGTAGGCTCAGTTCCGAGAAAACGAACGTTCATTGTCTTTGGACGTGTCATCGAATTCGTTCTTATTTACTTCCTATTATAAATGTCTGTGTGTGTACGTACTATATTGTATTTATCCTGTTCCCGAAATGAACTTCCTATGTTCCAATCGAGTACTTTAGGTTCCTACAGATCACAACCCCGAAGTCCCCTCTGGTCTTACGGACACGACGCTCCACTGACAGGAGAGACCCTAGGCACCGGGGAATAGAGACGAAGAGGTAGGAGGGAGAACAGAGGAGAGTGACAGACACCTGGTCGAGATAGACGAAAAGAGACGTACCGGTGACGTGTTGAGTGTTACAACGGGAAGGAACGACTCGAATACACTGGTTTCCTGGGACTGAGACATGGAATTCAGGTTTAAGACCCAGTCTGTAACCTTGACTGGTGCGGATCGAGTCCAGTCGTTCGGGTCAACAGTCGAATACCCAAGTCAAAGGTTTGTGTAAGAAACGAAAGACAAGAAATCTTGTGTATCCAAGATTTTTTTTGGACAGTGACAATGAGGAGAGTTCCACCCCTTTTACACTCTTTACCCACAATAGAAACACACTGATCCGGTATGTTTGTTTCATACCCCCTCTATGGCCAAAGTATTTTAACTATGGGGTTATAGACGTAAAAATAAGGATCCCAGTTCTTATTTACTAAGAAAACTTAGATTTAGATTATAAAAATACAAACCTTCTCAAAGTAACTAGAGGATGGTTTTAATCAGTGTTTTGTATATTATTTTTTCATCAAAAGAGTCTGAATGACAAAATATCTATCTTAATACAGATACGTAACCTTTTCTGGGACTACGACCCTTTCCAACTTCCGTTTTCCTCTTCCCCCACCGTCTCCCACTCTACCAATCTATCGTAGTGACTGAGTTGTCTGTACTTAGACTCTTTCGAGATCCTCTATCACCTCCTGTCTCACCTCCTGTCTCTCGGACCACGTAACCTCAGTCTGTACTGGACCATTGACTTGTTCTTGTTGTTGTATAGATAGATTTATATGGACTTAACTCATAAAATTCTTTTTTTTTTTTCGACACTACCCACAAAATCTTTCAATCTGATGTAAACATTTCAGTAGATAAGTGTATAGACGACCCTTTCAAGTCTTAAAAATGTACAACCTATACCTTTTATATGAACGAATGTATATATCCCATTTTATAAATCCTTTATTGCTCGGTACGAGAGGGTGGATGAAGGTAAGGGTTGGACTCACCAGAATCACTAAAACATTCAGTTGTGTCGAAGAGTCATCAAAAATTTTAAGGGAATTAAAAATAAATTTTTAACACGAATATTTATATAAAATTTAGGTGTTTTTCGTATCTCTTTTTATAATATGAGGGGATGGGTGTAAATTGTTCCGACTAAAAATCCTGTAACAAAAAAATATCAGAGGATTTACTTGTTCAACGGTTCACAATGTGGGTCACATATATTCATTCTAATTTATATACATTTTCATTATAACATCCTAATTTTGAAAGGGTTTCGACGGAATATATAAAGAATACCTATATATATGAGTAATTCTGTATTTATGTGTTACCCCATACGTAAACTTACGTCTCAAGGTTTCTTATAGTTCCTCTTTATTCTTTCGGAAGAAGTCACTAGTTACGTTTCTTTATCTCTTTTTGTGATCTTACCCTTTCTGATCTCTAGAGAAGTTCTTTTAATCTCTATGGTTCCCTTGTAAAGTACGTTTCTACCCGAGTTATTTCCTGTCTTTACCATACCTGGATTACCTTCGTCTTCCATAATCCTTCTCCACCGTTCTTATGTGTCTTCTTGATATGTTTTTTCTAAAAGTACTGAGTCTATTGGTGCTACGACACTAGTGAGTGGATCTCGGTCTGTAGGATCTTACGATTCACTTCACCCGGAATCCTTCGTAGTGATATTTGTTTCGATCACCCCCACTACTTTAAGGTCAACTCGAAAAAGTTTAGGATTTTCCACTACGACACTTTCACGACGTGTAATATACGGTCGTTTAAACCTTTTGAGTCGTCACCGGTGTCCTGACCTTTTCCAGTCAAAAGTAAGGATAGGGTTTCTTTCCGTTACGGTTTCTTATAAGTTTGATGGTGTGTTAACGTGAGTAAAGTGTACGATCGTTTCATTACCAGTTTTAAGAGATTCGGTCCGAAGTTGTCATACACTTGGAGGTCTACAAGTTCGATCTAAATCTTTTCCGTCTCCTTGGTCTCTAGTTTAATGGTTGTAGGTAACCTAGTAGCTTTTTCGTTTTCTCAAGGTCTTTTTGTAGATGAACACGAAATAACTGATGTGGTTTCGAAAACTGACACACCTAGTGTTGTTTGCCACCTTTTAAGGAGTTCTCTCCCCTTATGGTCTGGTGTCATGGACGGAGGACTCTTTAGACATACGTCCAGTTCTTCGTTGTCAATCTTGACCTGTACCTTAGTGTCTGACCAAGGTTAACCCTTTCCTCATGCAGTTCCGACACATAAAAGTGGGACGAATAAATTGAAGATACGTCTCATGTAGTACCCTTTACGACCCGACCTACTTCGTGTTCGACCTTAGTTCTAACGACCCTCTTTATAGTTATCGAAGTCTATGTGTCTACTGTGGTGGAAATACCGTCTTTCGTTTCTTCTTGATTTCTCGGAGGATTACTTTCACTTTCTTCTCTCACTTTTGCAACCGAACTTTGAGTTGTAAGTCTTTTGATTCTAGTACCGTAGACCAGGGTAGTGAAGTACCGTTTATAATACCCCTTTGTTACCTTTGTCTCTGAAATAAAAAACCCAAGGTTTTAGTGACGTCTACCGCTGACGTCGGTACTTTAATTTTCTGCGAACGAGAAACCTTCTTTTAAATACTGGTTGGATCTACCGTATAATTTTTCGTCTCTGTAATGAAACGTCTGTTTCCAGGTAGATCCGTTTCGATACCAAAAAGGTCATCAGTACCTACACTCTCAACCTGATATTTCTTTCGACTCATCACTTCTTAAATACGAAAACTTGACACCACAACCTCTTCTGAGAACTTTCAAGGAACCTGACGTTCCTCTAGTTTGGTTAGTTAGGATTTCCTTTAGTCAGGACTTATAAGTAACCTTCCTGTCTACGACTTCGACTTTAAGGTCATGAAACCGGTGGACTACGTTTCTTGACTGAGTAACCTTTCCTGGGACAACGACCCTTTCTAACTTCCGTCCTCCTCTTCCACTACTGTCTCCTACTCTACCAACCTACCGTAGTGGTCGAACTACCTGTACTCAAACTCGTTCGAGGCCCTCAACCACTACCTGTCCCTTCGGACCGTAGGACGTCAGGTACCCCAATGTTTCTCAACTTGTGTTGACTCGTTGACTCGACTAAACTGTGTTACCCCTCCATGAGTCGGTGAAGTTTTCCCAACAATGGACAACCTTTGACCTACCAACTCCATTCTCCGAAGTTGATGTAGACACTACGAAATAGATTTTTAAGTAGACTTCGTTTATACCTTTTACAATTGTTAACAACTAAGAACTTCCAAAAGTCATATTTCGTATACCACCCTGTTAAACTCAACAGTTCATCAAATCTGTACAAAAGGAAGGGGAGTCCGTACAAACATTACTTATGTTTTCTTAGTGTACTTTACTAGTATCCACCTACATATAACCTTCTGACAGTGAAATTAGCCTCTTACCTCATTATCTCCTTTTCCGTTTACAAAAAGTTTAACACATTGAGAAGTAAAATAAGATTAACAGACTACGAAAGGACTCCCCATCATCCCCATCTAAAGGATTGGCAGTGGTAGTAGAAGGATTGACTGAACAAGTCAGCGGTCCAGTACAGGTCGAGAAACGCTGAGGTACCTGACGTCGTACGGTCCGAAGGGACAGGAAGTGATAGTGGACCTCACAGGTGTCGGAGTATAGTAACTCAGCCACTATAGTTGGCTGGTAGAGTAGGAGACGGCGGGGAAAGAGGAGGACGGGAGTTAGAAAGACAGAATATATTCGGTGAGAAAGAAGCCCAGAGACAATACCGAATATATTGTCTCTTAAAATGAACAGTGGGTGTCTTCTCAGTCCTGTATACCTCCGGTGTCGACTAGACTACCGAGACCCTTTTGGTTTCTAGACTCAAGGAGGACAGAACACCGAGACGGTAAGGATCCATAACGGAAGCATGCACACCAGGTCCTACCACGGACCGAGAGGTAGTGACCAACAACGAGAATAAAGAAACTGGTCTTAAATCAGTGTACTCATGTAGACCGACATTTCCTTTGACTCTTTACAACAGAAATAAGATGTGTCGGTACATAACGTCGATGTTTTTAATCCTAAGGATAAGGATATCTCATTCTCCTCTGCCCATACCACCGGTGTTCTTCAGACACGGTGTTCGTCTCAAAGAAAAGAATTTTTAAACTAAAACAATCTCATATCAACTAAATGTTACAACACAAGTAAAGTAAACAAGTCGTTTCACTTAGTCAATATGTATGTACAGATAATTAAGAAGAAAATCTAAGAAAAGAGTATATTTAATAGTGTCTTATGACTCACCACAAGGAACTCGATATTTATTCCGGAACAACCATTAGACAGAGTATGTATCATCACACACATACAAATGGGGTTCGAGGACTAAATAGGGAGGGCCGGTGTATAAGTCGGTAACCGAACATAACACGGTATTGAGAACATACGAGACAGGACAAAAACAAATTAAACAACACAAAAGGAGAGGAAAAACAGAAACACACTATCAAACAAAGTAAAGATAAATGGATAGAAGTACAAGTGACCAAGAAAAAAAAAGGAAAAAAAAAATGACTTCATATCAACTTAATGTCACAACACAAGTAGTCACGATATACCGTTTCACTAAGTCAAGATATAATAAAAAGTATAAGAAAGGGTAATAGTAAATAGTGTCCTATAATTTATATAAAGGAGTACGACATGTCACCCTGGAACAATAAATAGGTAAGACATATACGGTCGAACGTAGACGATTAGGTTCTGAGGTCTAGGCCTGCGTAGGGAGGGAAGAGGGGGAATCGTTGGGGGTCAAATAAGACACAAAGACAAAATATCCGTCCAAGTAAACAGAGTATAAAATCCAAGGTGTACATTCATTGTGGTATACCGTAAGCAGAAAGAGAGAGACTGAATGAAGTGAAGCACACTATTTGAGACCAACGAGGGTACAACAACGCCTACCGCAGTAAAGTAAGAAAGTACGCCGACGCTCCATAACGTAACACATACACGTCACACAGAAATAAACAAGTAGACAACTACCTGTAAATCCAACGAAGGTACAGAACCGATAACACTTATTACGACGATACTTATATCCCCACGTACGTAGAAAAACTTAATCTCAAAACAGACCTATATACGGGTCCTCACCCTAACGACCTAGTATATTATAAAATAAAAATCAAAACACTCCTTGGAGGAAAAACCGAAGGTATCACCGACGTGGTTGAATGTAAGGATGGTTGTCACATCCTCCCAAGGGAAAAGAGGTGTGGGAGAGGTCGTAAACAATAAACGTGTGAAAAATTAACAAGGGAGAAGAGGTGTGGGAGAGGCCGTAAACAATAAACGTGTGAGACTGACTACACTCCACCATAAAGTAACATCAAATTTAAAAAAAATTAAATAAAAAATTAGCCATCTTTAAGGAAATCTCAAAACACAACCAAAGACAGTATGTTGTTACACTTAGTAAGTATCTAAAACATATATCTATACATATACATAGAGGGGGGCGAGGACAGGGAGGGGAGGGGAGTAGAGTGGGGAGATCCGGTAGTGTCTGACCCGAGGGACACAATAAATCGTCGAAGGGCGATAAAATGTGTACTACCACATATAGGTAGTTCCAATGAAAGAGTCAAAGAGGGTGGGAGGGGAAGGGAGAAGGGGACGACACACGTTTTCAGGTAAGAGACGATCCAAGTAGTTACGGTAAAAAGATCTAAGGTATATATACACAATTATACACTACGAACAAAAAGATTGAAGTGAGACCTACTCTTCGAGATCCAAGTAGGTGGAGTGATATGGTGACTGAGTTTTTTTTCTCAAGGAGAAATGTTAACTCATTATAAGGTAACGCATTCACATGGTGCCGAAGAAATGGGTAAGTAAACAGCTATCTGTAGATCCACCGAAGGTACAGGACCAATGAACATTATAACCCCATGTACATAGAAAATCTTAACACCAAAAGAGTCCCATATACGGGTCGTCACTTTAACGACCCAGTATACAATCTAAATACGGATCTGAAAAAAAAATTACCATGGAGTTATGATAAAAGGTGTCGCCGACGTGGTTGAAGGTAAGGGTGGTTGTCACATCCTCCCAAGGGAAAAGAGGTGTGCGAGAGGTCGTAAATAAAAAGCATCTAAAAACTACTACCGTAAAACTGACTACTACCGGTAAGACTGACTACACTCTATCATGAAGTAACATCAAAACTAAACGTAAAGAGATTATTAATCACTACAACTCGTAGAAAAGTATATGGATTACCAGTAGAGATACAGAAGAAACCCCCGAAGGGAGTACCGAATCTCCCATTTCGTAGGTGGACGTTACGTCTTCTGGACCCAAGTTAGGGATTTATCCCTTCTAGGGGACCTCTTCCTTCACCGTTGGGTGAGGTCATGAGAACGGACCTTTTAGGGTACCTGTCTCCTCGGACCCTCCGACGCCAGGTACCCCAGCGTTTCTCAGTCTGTGCTGACTCGTTGAAGTGAAACTGGAACTGAAACTGAAATACAGAAGAAACCTCTTTACAGAGAAATTCAGAAGACGGGTAAAAAACTAACCCAACAAACAAAAAACAACAGTCCAATATACTCAACAAACATATAATACACTGGAAACTCCCAGTGTAGTAAACGTTTATAAAAGAGAGTAAGACATCCAACAGAAAAGTAAAACAAATACTAAAGGAAACCACGTGTTTCCAAACACTCAAACTAATCCAAGGTAAACAAATAAAAACAAAAATACAGATAACGGAACCCTCAGACTAGAATCTTTTGTAACCATATTAAATACAGTCTCTTACAAAACGAATACAATAGAAAGGGTGGTGATGAACGATTTCTTTGACAGAAAAGGGGTAACAAATAAGAACGGAGGAAACAACTTCCAATTAACTAACATCCACAACCCAAATAAAGACTCGAGCGATACAGTCAAAAACAGAACTATGGTGTGACAAAACTAATAATATCGAAACATCATAACAGACTTTAGACCCTACCAATACGGAGGATGAAACAAGAAAAAGAAGTCCTAACGAAACCGTTAAGACCCAGAAAATACTAAGGTGTACTTAAAATCCTAATAAACAAAATCAAGACAATTTTTTCAAGAACCCATCGAACTATCCTTAACATGATTTAGATATCTAGCGAAACCCATCATACCGGTAAAATTGTTATAATTAAGAAGGTTAGGTCCTTGTCTCTTATAGAAAGGTAAAGAAACTTAGAAGGAGTCACAGGAAAAATTTATAAAATATCAAGAGTCGTGTATTCTGGAAGTGGAGGAACAACTCCAAATAAGGATTCATAAAATAAAAACATCAACACTAAAATTTCCATAAGAAAAAGAATGTAAAGAAAAGACTACAAAGTAACAACCATATCTCTTTACGTTGGTTAAATACATACAAGTAGAACATAGGACGACGGAACGATTTAAACAAATAATCGAGATCATCGAAAACACACCTCAGAGATCCCAAAAGATGTATATCACAGTATAGACGTACATTATTGTTAAAATGGAGAACAAGGTCTAAAATCACCCTTCTGAAAGTTGAAAAGTGGTAACTCATAAATTATATAACCGAAACCCAAACAGTATTTATCGAAAATGATATCACCCCTACAGGGGTGATATGGGTGAAACGATTCTCGAAAATAGTACTTACCTACAACTTAAAACAGTTTACGAAAAAGACGTAGATAACTCTACTGGTACACCCAAAACAGAAAAGAAAACTAATTAAACACATATAACTTGACAGCAACACTTGAACCCTACTTAGAGTGAACCAGTACCATACACTAGAAAAAATACAACAACCTAAATCAAACGATTATAAAACAACTCGTCTCTATAAGAAAAGTTGGAATGTTGTTGTGGTTCTCAGTTTGGACTTAACCGGGTAACTTGTGTGCTCTTTTTCTCTCTAATGCCATGAACGACTTCTAGTGTGTCGATCATGAAACACCTCGACCCACTCCGAAACAAAAATAGGGAAACACGTAAACGTAGGTCAACCGACTCTTCGAGATTGTGACCCTAGACCCAACCCTCACGAGTCGGAGGAATCCTGGTGATATGGAGTAGTCACGTAGGAACTAAAGTAGCGTGGAGAATTTTGTTCGTAGACCCTTCCACGACACACGGGACAGGAAATCTCGACTTTCGTTTGTGTGTAAATTAACACAAGCTCCTTAAAACGCTGTAAAGAACTTGTTACCCATCACGTAAACCTACAACAGGTCAGTCTTGACCCTTGGATCTGGTCCCTTTACAGCAAGAAATCAAACTAAGTCTAATATAGACCGAAGAACAATCAACTCTTTTACACGGAGGTTTTAGAATCATTCTTACTTTACAAATTCAATCATATACAAGATTGTAGAATAAGACACGGGTTATAATTCTGACACCTCATACAGGACTCGTATATATTTTTTACCGTTTAAAAGATTTTTACTGAGCTTCCTCTTTTTCCATCGTAACTTTGGTCTACAACGTAAAATGGTAGGTTGGTGGTCGTAAAAGATACGTTGTCTTAGACCGTCTTCTTACCAGTGAAAGAAGGTCAGTCTAGTGTTAAAAGTTCTCTACCGTACACGACTTTTGTTTTAAAGTTTTCTCTTTAGGTAAAAGGACTTTCATATGTAGACTGTAATAAGTTCGAACACGACCTTGTTTTCCTGTATGGCCCTTTTCCATGTGTCAATATAGACAATATCTAAGGACGGAAACCTTTACGATCTTCAACTTCAGAGACGTACCTCTTGAGTACTGTTCCCCGTTTTAATCCCAAGACCGTCGTTTTAAGTGTCCCTATGACTTTTCGAAAAATTAGTTCATTTTAATATATAATTACGTTTTTAAATCTTTATTTATACTTTGTTAAGTATCACTTTTTTTATTGTTTTAAAATTCACTTCTGTCCGATAACAACTAACATGAAGAGACGTAACAACACCCTACCCTTGTCGGTACGGGTCAGTCGGGACACAAAGGACCAAGGTTCCAGGAGTTTAACGAGTGGTCCGTCCAAATATCATATTCCAAACTGTTACATACGTTTTCCAACCCGCTACGTTCCGAAAAACACAACAGTACAGAAATTTCTTAAAATGCAACTTAACCTCCTATTAACGAAATGTTATAACACAACCAAAGACGGCATATAGTTGCTCAGGACCAACAGTGCAGAAAACTAGTATCTCGAAAAATTTTAAAAAGAGTGAACCAAGTTTTATAGAACTTCCTATAAAACTACTTACACATATCCCCGCCCATAAAGAGGTAACAGAGTCAGAGATCATATCGAGGTCTCTCGTGACGAGGCCTTGAGGTCCTTCGGACGAGAAGTAAGATTTACTCTCAAACGACTTCTTCACGGTTCGAGAACCCTCAAGTTTGTCGTAATCAAGGTAGAGACTCTTGTAAATTGATTTGTACACTGACGAAGGGGAAGTCGGTGGTACGGTGTTTACGGGAATCAACCAAAAAAAAAAAAAAGTAAATATGGTCTGTTTCGGAAACGAATCAAACAGATCTATACATAATTATGGTAGATTTAATCCGACCTTTAGGAAACTATGAGTAGAAGGGTTGGGAAAGGGAGTGTTTAATCCAGGGAGAAAAAAGAGAGGGAAAAGTTACGGATAATATTAAATGGACGCATACAAATGCAGTGTGGACAGAAAGAAGGGACGATCTGACTTCGTAATACTCCCGTCCCTCTCACAGACCGACTGTAGTGAGACGGGGGTCCTGGATCGTCTCTGAGACGGATTACATCCCGTACGTATGTCTGAAAAATTATCGACTACTTAAATATTCACTAAACAGGTGTAACAGATTCACTTCAAAGTCTACACATTAGTTACAAAAGTCATAACTACGGTGTTTTTAAAAAAAACTTTTTAACTCTTACGGAAGTTTACAGTCAATTCGTTATAAAGAGGATGGTTTTTCGGAACGTAGCGGGTTAGAAAACGTATGTAACAGTTTGGAATATGATATTTGGACGGACCACTCGTTAAACTCCTGGAACCTTGGTCCTTAGTCTACAAAACGTTATAGACTTTTCCATTGTTACGTTTGTGTGAAACCGACTTACCCTTCTCGTGACCGAATCTTCAGCCCTCCGGGTCCATACTTCCCACTGAGATTTTCTCTTCCTCTACGAAAACTACCCGACCCGACCCAAAGGGAGATGTCAGTTCGTCCGGAGTAAGAGTAAGACAATCTCCAACAACCGGCTCTCGTTCAGTGACTTCAGGTTTCTAGGGAACGAAAGAAGTCCAGACGAGACAATGACAAGTCCGCGAACCAGTACGGACTGAGAGACGCTGGGGTACCTGACGTCGTACAGAAAGTGAGAGCTCCTTCGTACCCAAATTACCTTGGTTGTATCCGACATCTTTCAACGCAAGAACTTGGTACAACCGAATGATCGGATATCACTAAGATATCCGTCCAATGAATGAACAAATTTAGAGTCAAAAGATCCACTCCTAATTTTATGGCTGGAGAGACTTCTACGACATACTAGTTTCACCATTTTATTTCTCGTAGGTAGCTTTCAAAACTGGACGTTACCTACGAGTCATTTATAACCGAATGGAATTTCGTCATTAAGTGTCGACAGGGACTTCCTAAACACTTTTAGAGGTTACCTTAGAAGTTCGTAGAGTGGGTGTTCTAATATAATTAAAATTTCATGTGTATGGAGACAATCTTGTCACCAAGAGTCTAAAATCGTGTGTCCTCTTAGTACGCCTCAATCTCATTAGTGAGGTAAAGTCTAACGGGGTCTGAAATATCAAAATTGTGACCTTTAAGGAGTAGAGTCCTCCGAGGAGTTAGGACCTGTTCGAACCTGCGAACCACTGAGACGGTCCTCTTAATAAGTTTGGGTCAAAAGACCGGAGGGTAAACGTCTCTAAGTCTTAGTCGGTCTGACCACACCCTACACGAGTACAAGTCAGCGAGACAGTACGAACTGAGAAACACTGGGGCACCTGACATCGGGCGGTCCGAGGAGACAGGTACCATAAAAGGTCCGTTCTCATGATCTCACCGAACGGCAAAGGATGAGGTCCCCTAAAAGTACTGTTTCCCTAACTTAGGTGCAGAGAACACAGAGGACGGAACCGTCTACCTAAGAAATGGTGACTCGGACTATTAGACGTAAAGACCGTTTCAAGGTGCCACGATGATACTCAGACTCCTGGTATGAAACTCATCGAGATTCTCATGGAGGAGTATAATAACAGACACCAACCACAAGGTAAAGATTTACACTTCCTAGTGTGTTGAAAGTTTTGAAGTGTCCCCAAGAGCGTCTGGTAAAATATCTGTTCTTCTGACTCCGAATCGTCCCCCAATCATTAAACCAACTTCAGTGTATCGATCCTCCACTGAGTTTGGGTCTATACTGTGGTTTTGTCCGAAAGAGTCAGAACAGGAGAATTTGGTGTCTAAAGGTCCGAGCGTGGCGAAATCAACCCTACTTAAGAGAGATCCCTCCACGCGAACAGCGGGGGTGGGAGTCCCTCTTCACGTGAAGACCGGTCATAATAACATCTAGACGTCATCTGTGTCGTCTCCGAGTTCACCCCTGAAGACGATACGTGTAAAAAGAATGTAAATGCATGAAAAAGGTTACTTTTTTACTTGACAGTGATACACTAAAAACGAAACGTCTAACGGAATAAAGTTGTTTAAAACGTGGTAGTCTATCTCTTTAGTCATGTATTAACGAATTGTTTTTTATAAAAATTTTTTTAAGAGAAAGTAATGTCACATAATGATCGACGGAACTCTCAGTAGAATGAGACAAAGTCTTGTCAAATGAACTAAAGACGTCAAGGGTTTTACGTCGTAACGATTTACTTACATTCTTATTTAGTCTAGATTGTAAAATAACTTAAAACAATATTACTAGTTACGATAATACACATTTAAGTCATTTGAAACGAAACCAGAAGTCAAATGTAACTAATGAAAGGAAAAAGTAAAAGGTGTTTCCGTAGGTTCAGTCGATCGAAGAGACAAAAGGAATTTTGAGGAGAGAGACCGATCAAACTAGAGTCGGGGGTAGTCAAGTAACGCGAAAGCTGAGGTACTGACAGTTCGAACAGTGAAGACCGAAGTGTACCGAGGTCCCTTACAAGAAACTAGAGTTCTCTAAGCTCTTCCTGGACCCTCGTTATGGAAGGAGTACCCCAACACTTCACTTGATTCGCTACTTAACTTTCATGACTTGTGTCATTGACTGTCCACCGCGAATTAAGGGAAAAGGGAAGTCCCTACGAGAGGTTGGGTAAAGGGAAGGGTGTGGAAGGGTTAGGTCCCGAAACGTGTACCCGAAGGGGACGGACCTTGGGTCACAGAGGAAGAGTAGAACCGACGTGAAAGAGTCCATGGCACGTGGAGAGGAAACGTCGGGTTTAACGTCACGTAATATGTAAAAAAATACTAATACCGACGACGGGGGAGATGATCTGATGTACACGACCTACGAGACTACTCGACGAGTCTAGATGGAAATCCTAGTTTCCGATACCTTTACATTGGAGAAACCGGGACTCAGTTGACTTATCTCTACGGGTCGTGGGGGTTCCGGGTGGGGTGACGGGGCCCCAGTGTGAGGGAAAGTTACTAACTAGATGTACCCCCATACTTCCAGACCGAAAGAGTGAATAGACCCCTGTCCAGACTTTTCAGTGGGGGGGAAACCTTGGGGTACACCCCGACCGAGGCCGAAGGGAACTCCGACAAAGTATAAAACTGACGTAGTCTCCTACGAGTCAGGACGATTGAATGGAAGACCCGTACCTACAATGAGGATTCTCGTGAGAGATTGTGTTACATATGTAAGATTAGACAGAGTCTCAATCGAAGGACCCCTTGTATTGAGCGTGGTGACATGAGATTTATTTCCATTCTTAATGTAACCAAAAACGGTCAACACACGTAAAAGTCTCGGACACTTTTAGGGACCATGGTTTACACCTTATTCACTTCCATAGGACTATCATCGGAGTGACCATTAAAGACAAATACAAGGTGGGGGAGAGGAAAAAAGTTCCCCTTTATATTGAAAATGTGTTCTTAAACAGCCCCAAGGTGAGTCCCTAACTAAAACAAAGAGAAGTAAGGGGAGAGGAAAGGATAAGAGTCAGGAGAGGGGATGGGTAGAGGAAGGGGAAAGAGTTTAGGGACGGATCGTCAGTGGGAATTACGTCGACTCCTCCCTCCTCCTTCGGAACCCCTACGTCGATTCTGTACCACTACCCTTTGTCGATTTAATGAAGTCTCCGGTTAAGTCTTTGAGGTCGAAGGGAAGATAGCCCTCGGACACACCTCGGGACACTTTTTCCCACTATGGTTCCTTGTCTCCTTTAGTCATAGACTTCCGAGATGATTAACGTACCGACAGTCTTCCATAAAAGAGTAAAACTCACTCTTCTTTCCCGGAAAATTTTACTGTCTCGAGAGCATGTTTATCTTTGTTTTGACTCTTGAGTGTAAACCTCAGGTGTACTTTTTACCAGAGAAACAATAATTAAAGCGCAGGAGTACATGTCGAGGGCCTCAGTCGTGAAACAAAAAACGTCGAGTCAAAAAACAAACCAAAACCGAAGAAAGTCGGGAAGGATCCCTTTTTTAGAACCTAAGTTCATTCTTCGGACCCAAACTCTAGTCCAGTCAGTGAAATGAATCTACACCTCCCAGAGACTCGGAGTGAAGGAACAGATATTCTACCCGTAAACGATTGATTCGGTGACTTAACCCAATGACTCTTCGAGTTTACTCTGTCACCTATGTTTATTCGAAACTTTTAACGTTCTGAGATTCCTCTACAACAGTAACAGTGACAGTAACGATGAATTAGAAATCACTTTATCTCGAACTTTCAATTTCGATCAGGTCTTTTTTTCTTATCTTACGTAAAGGTTGAGTTTATATTCGATTTTTTTAATGAGGAGTAAGACGTCCTGTAAACCGTTTTCAGGGACAATAGAACGTACTAATTCTTAACTGATAGAAACATCACCTGACTCTTACAGTTTGAAGACACCTTTGGTCGGTAAAAAAGTAAATAAAGAATTAAATACTGTCTAAATCGGTAAAGAAAAGATCCAGGGTAAAGTCCAACTAGTCGTGAAGGGAAAATCGAGTCCACCATTTGTTATACAGACGTTATGTCCTCTGGGACCAAGCTAGGAACCCAACCCTTCTAGGGGACCTCTTTCCTTTCCGATGGGTGAGGTCATAAGACCGGACCTCCTAAGGTACCTGACATATCAGGTACCCCAGTGTTTCTCACTCTTTGCTGACTCGTTGAAAACGAAAGTGAATCCAACTAGCTCATCTACGTCAAAAGTGTTGAGTCACGAAGAGGAGCAAAGAGAAGTAAGATTCCGTCAGGACCACAAGTCCATGTAGAGACGAAAAGGAAGTCTGTGTGCTATGAGACTCCTAAGTGCGGTAATCCTTATTAGGGACTGGTAGTTCGGACCCACACGTCTCACGGTATTAAAGGCGATCCGTCTTGTTAGAAGACATCTTATATTCTGAAAGGGAAAGACATCTTCCTTCTGGATACCCGGGGACACTCGTCGGTCGTCTCCCAGGGTCCACAGAGGTGACCTACGACTACCTAATAACACGGACGTGCGTACACACGGTTCAGGGAAGACACCACAGACTGAGAAACACTGGGATATCCGACATCGGGAGGTCCGAGTAGACACGTACCCTAAGAGGTCCGTTCTTATAATCTCACCCAACGGTACGGACGGAGGTCCCCTAGAAGGACTGGGTCCCTAACTTGGTCACAGAGAATACAGAGGACGTGACCGTCCGCCCAAGAAAGGGTGTCCGCGGTGTACTCTTAGGAACATTATTATAAGCCGCCGATTCTCTAGAACTCAACAAAATATTGGTCGACACTCCACACTAAAAATCGTCTCTGAAATGTCTAGTGGAAATTTGTAAAACAGGGTCCAAGTCCGTAATAAAAAAAAAGACTTCTCACTTGAAATACACCTTGTTCCATTTCCACACTTATTCGTCTACATGTGTGCTGTTTTGCTGTCTTCGTTCACCAGCCTAAGACCCACAGCCTCAGGAAGGAGACAGTAATACTACCACACGAGTGACTGAAGGAAAAAAATTAATTCTTCTGACAAATAAAAAACCGACAGGACCCAGAAGCAACGACGTGCACCGGAGAGAGGTCAGTACCGTTCAGTCCCGATGAGAGATCAACACTACGCTCCCAAGGGTGACGCCACCCAAAAGAACAACGTCGAACACCCGAGATCTCGCACTCGAAGTCGTCAACACCGTGTACCCAAATAGACAGGACACCGAACGCCTTAGAAGGATCTGACCCTTAGCTTGGGGACAGAGGACGTAGCTGTCCACCTAGGAATTTGTGCCTTGGTGGTCTTTCAGACACTAATGTCTGAAGAACTTCTGTTGACCGGAATACAGAGGGACTGGGGTGCAGTGTGACCATCTACGAAACATTTATACTCGCTATAACACAATGGAAGGACGAATTGTAGGAAGTCACCGAGGGCTCCCAGAGATACCATGAGGTCCTCCATGTAGAAGAACCAAACCAGGAGGTCCAGGGAATGTTAGTTCGGACCGGAATGGAGAACGGTGACAGGGTAAATTCAAGGTGAGCCGTTGATGAACGTTGTTTGACGTCACGAACTTGGACGGGGTTGAGTGACCCACACTTACGAGAAAGGGACGAAAAGAGTTGACCGATCTAAGAGGAAAGAGGAAGGTCTGGGACAAGTCCGAGAGAAAGAGTCTTTATTGAAGGGACTGATAAGAGAGCAGAGGAAATGGGGTTTGGGATAGAGGGTGACCCACGACACAGTGAGTGAACTAGATGTAATGGTAGGACGGTGTCAGGCACTGGAAGACTTAACGTTAGTCGCCAAACGAAAACACACGGGTGGAGTTTTGACACCAGAATCTTTTGTCCCCGACACGGAAGGAGTACGAGTAAAGGTCTCGGATCATGTTACGACCCCAACATCCTTCACGCACTAGTAACCACCACCTTAATCAGTTACTTACTGTCAAGGCTAACGTAGGGAAGGAGAGGCAACCGTGGTCGGAGAGACCGAACACAGAGATGGCCGAATGGCCCCCGTCTCTAGGGTGTCTCGTTTACCCCTTCCGGACGTGATACCACCCAGAATGGGGAGGGTTTACCGAATAGTATATCCACCAATACAGGGATGACGAAGGGTAAAATTAACCGAACTCTTTAATAAGAAACCCTACATTTTTATGATGCATCGTACGGGTACTCTTTAATCCATCTCAATACTTCACAGTTTCATCTTCCATATAATCTCCAACATCCCAGGTAGACAGAGAAAAACGTCCACTCTTTGGTCCGGGTCTCCACATCTCTAGACAGTCCCAGATACTAATTAATTATTGACTCCTCCTGTGGACACCAACAACGGAAGGAGTCAGGAAGACCCCTTAGTCGGGGAGGGTGAGACAGGATGGTAGAACCCACCACAATTGAAATGAGGGTTTAGGTGTCGCTCGTTTACTCGGCTCGGAGTGATTGGTCTCGTAGTCCTGGACACAAGGGTCCTCCGGATAGTTTTGATTTCCCTGAACTAAAGTCCTGTAACCTTATCTCTTCAAGTACCAGAGACAACCCCAACGACCCTCCCAACCTGACATCGGTCTCTCGGTTTCTGTCGTCACGGTTCTACACCGTACGCACTCAGACAGAAATTACTGTAGAACCTCTGGGACTATATCGACATAGACTAGGGACTGGGACCATCCTTGAGTAAGTAGAGACCTAAAAAAAAAAAAAGACGAATTCAACTTACGACAGTGAAAGTTGATTGATCAATAGGATTGACTACAGTACAATCTTGATCTTGGTCTGGGGAATTGAGAGTTTACGTCACGAAAAAGGTGATTTGGTAGTACCGATAAGGAACCGATTTAGACTATAGTGAGTAATAGTGTATTGTGTTTCGTCTTGACCCTCTCTTACCTCCGTCCTCCCGATGTAAAACTACCCATCCTGATACAGACGAAGGTCACTCCCTGAGACCCCGGTCACCCTCCGTACTCCAGTGACCTCATTGTCCTCCCCGGTCTTAACACCACTCGTTCTCTCAGGTAAGTTTGGTTTAGAACGGACGAAGGGACAAAACTGGGACCACCACATTACTTACTCCTGACCACCCTGTCCCTACTCTCGGAAGGACGCTGAACCCCGTCTAAGTCGACCTGAAAGGAAGACTAATTTCTTCTGTCGAAAATCAGACCCGGACCCTTTCGACGACCTCACGCCTGATCCTTTCGTTACTGCCTTCAATTCTGTAGTGACAAAATAAGAATTGTAGAGTGCTCAGTAGATTCCATACCCTTTTACAATCAGACGTACTGTCCGTGTCGGTACTATTTATCTGTAAGATTATGTATGGGTCCTGACGACTACACTGACACGACCCGGCACAGGCAACTACCCCTAGGTGACGCTATACGATTACTTTGACGAAGAACGGAACCCCTATCAAACCAAGGATCAGGGACTCCAGTCTAGAAGTAGTGTTACGGGTCCTTCGTACTTGACTTTGACTCCCGACCAGGGATCACCCTTAGGGTACGACGGGTGTGTGGCACTACCCTAAAAATCTCCGGTCGAAGTAGGGTGAATGTATTGAGAGTAGAGGCGTAAGTAGATGTCAAAGTTTTCTTCGATTTCATTTAATACCACGATCTTTAGTTCCACTATCAATGTGACCCTCCCCACCCCACCCCTCACTGAACCTCTTCCGTCCTCTCCCCAAGGATCTCCCAATCCAGGAGTTTGAGACACAACCAATACCTTTACAAGTCAAACACTTTTACATATCTCGATATATAAGAATGTTCACCATAAGAAAAGACATACACACAATGTAAAATTATTTTGGTAGTGTAATATAATTTACGACAGCAACATCCGTTAGTAAACCACGACCCTCCAGAATCTTAGTTTTACTTGACCCTGGTGACTTCAATACACTATTATTATAAGACAATATTCTACCCGTATGTCTACTAGGTCCTATACAGGTATGATTAAAACTTTATATATAGGTGATTTTATTTTTATATTTGTTTTTTTATATCATCACACGAGTGGTAGGAGATTCCCAGATGCTGTGACCAATCCTTCTTGACTTTATGCTACTATGGACTCCCAGTATCACATTTACTTAGAGTTCAAGTAAGTGTACAGAGGTGACGGTAACGGTCGGAAGACCAAGTTCGGTGGTCGTCGAGAAGGTACCGCTATTGAAGGATGAGAACGGACTACGTATTAGGTAACGGGTGTGTCACCTTCTAATACCTAAGTTCTGTCGCAAGTTTAATGAGGGGTTGGACGTCGGGAGGTTTTTACAGGATTATGTGGAGCAGAGACTCAGGTCCAGGGAAAGGCGCCGGGTGGTGTGGGTCGCGACCGACCGGGAATGACGGAGAGACTGGCAGGCAGGTGGTGAGAAGGACGTCCAACGGTTAAAGGTCGGGGGCACCGCAGAAAAGTAATAAGGTTGTGGAGTACGAACAGAAGTGAAATTTGAGAATATGTCGTGAAGACGGACTTTGTCACCAGAGGGTCTTGAAAGCTAACGACCGAGGGGGAGTCGGAAATTCAGAGACAAGTTTACAGTGGGGGTGAGGGGAGCATCGGAGAGAGAAATAGTGTAACGGAATAAAAGAAGAAACATGGGTACCGATAAAACGGATACGCTACCAAATAGTCTTCCATCCCCGTTCCTAAACAGACGGAAGAAGTAGTACAATCAGTCAGTCTCAGGGTCATTCGTCGTCTGAGTTTTCACTAGTCAACTTCCCTTGACTTGTTCGTCTGGTACAAGTCCCACTTCCTTTGGGTGCTCCGTACCACCACCGGGGTCTTTCACAGTAGGAACCGTGCTTCCCCGTCCTCCTCACTCGACACAGGGGGTTTTCGACTCTCGACACGATTCCTTCTCCTCGACGGATGGTGGGGGTGCAACTCTGTCCCTCGTTCACCTTTCGTCCCATTTAACAGGTTGAAGAAGGAGGAGGGTGGGAGTCTAAAGGACGGTCACAAAGGTCGACCTTCGGTCTCCCGTGCCCTCGGACCCACTACGTCAGGTACCAACAGTCCGAGGACCCCGTGTCGGGTCTCGTCGTTCCTCACACCTCACCTTAACCTACTCTTGCCTGGTTGTTATTGGTCGGGTCACGACCATGTACCGTCCACGAGTCGGGAACAACTTACTCACTCACTCACCTACTTGTTTCTTTTCTCTTCTCTTTCTCTATCGTCTTCTTAAACGAAATTGTTAAAAGGTGATACCCGGTCCGTAGGATATTTACTGGAACAAATTGGATGTACCTTTAGGAGACTCTACATAATAACAAGGACGTACGTTCATTTCGTGGACACTGGAGTCTCCAATTGAATTCAGTAAATGTCTTTAATATCCCGGTCCCAGGGTTAAGTCCGGGATCCAAGAAAGGTGACGTAGTGTAATTTGTATTGAACGTACAAAGGTATGGAAGTGGTCATACCTGACTACGTAGGGTGGTTTGAAACGTAGGGTGGGGGACGAACCTTACGGGAAACCAGAGGACTTTAGGACCATTCGGAGACCAAGCCGAGGGTGAGACGAGGAGAAGTGTCGGACGGACCTAGTGGTGCAGTCGAAGGAGAGGAGACTCATAATATCGTTGACAATATTTAACAAGTAAAGACTAGTGGTTTAAAGAAATACTACGTTAATAATCTCTCGTAGAGTAGAGGAACTAATAAAACTTTCGATAATTTTCGTCCTTCTCAAAGAAAAACAAAGTACAGTAATGAAACGTAGATATCATGAACCATCAATTAGTTATTTATAAACAACCAAACAGATAATATACTCAGAACATAATATACATAACACAATATACTCAGTAAAAGTCACAAAAAATAAGAAATTCTTTTTAAGTAAATTTACTACATAAAACTATATACGACATGTTTGTTGAACACAGGAAAAGAGTAAATAATAACCTAGAATTCATAAAAAGATAACATAAGAAACATTCGTTACAAAAATTACCACTAGATTATCAGTTAGGATACCTATATGGTTTTATATGAAAAAATAACGAACTGTAAATCCACATACCGAAAGGGTGTGAGGAGAGTGGAGATGGGGATAGTTACCACGATATTTGTAAAAACCTCAACGTAAAGAGGATAACCTTAGTGAAGACATTCTCGGGTATAAATCCCTTGCAAACTAATTCTGACTAATTTGTGATGTCAACAAGTAAATATGGTTGACTTAAATCAAAAGTTCGAGACAGGTAGAACCCTGACTGAGATTTCCTTCTCAGTTTTATTGTCACAGAGGATGACATACGTCTACACACATGGAAACCTTGGTTAAGTAGTAGGTAGGTAGGTAGGTAGGTAGGTAAGTAGGTCAGGTGTGGTAGATCCTCGAAACCACCTCTTCAACCGACAGTGGCACTCTTAAACCACCAGAAAAGACTTCCATGTTGTAAAGTGGTCCAAGTCTCGTAGGGATAACAAACTACCGGTTCTTCGACTCGTGTTTACAGTATTGTCGTCAAAGTGGAAAGTCGGTTCTGGTATATCTAAAGTAAATAATACACAAATGGACGGACCTATAATACCGTCGAAAACTCCACGGTTTGACTTTACTGTTGACAGTAATTATAGATTGTACGGTTCGACAGGAGAAATCGTAGTCTTTTTAGGGATTAAGATAAAGACTTTAACGGAGTTCATATCCTCCCCTACCCCAACCCCTTGAATGCATCTGATAGTTAATGTCCAGTCTTTAAACATACCTTACAAAATGTTCGTATTGTATAACTGACAACAACAATAAATCAACGATTCAGTACAGACTGAGAAAGGTCCGAGGAGACTAATTTACATCACTTTAGACCTCGGTCCAATGGATCCGGGTCAGAGTGTAAGGACGACGTGAAGTAGCACTGATACACTGGTCTCGTTTAACGAGTTGAGAAAAGGAAGGAAAGGATAAGACATTTCACTTTCACCATCAATGTAGAGAGGTATTTCGACAACATTCCGAACCAATGTATACTCATAAGCTAACCATTTCGTTCGTTTTACTTACCACGGACCGGGTATAATTTACGACACACTCACAAACGATAATAATAATGACTAGAATAAAATTTGTGTAAATTACGTCATGAGTGTCGTTGACAGTCTCCATGAAGTTCCCAACTTTTGTCACAGACACCCGACTTAAACCGGAGGTCTACAGAAAACAAACCGTACGTTTATAAAGAAATTCGGTTGTAAATTTTTTAGACCTGAGGACCGAGAAGAACTTTTTAGGAGTAGACGGTCGGGGGTCACCTTCAGCTCACACGGGCTGAAGAAATAAATAAAAATAAATAAATAAACCGACATGACCCAGAATCAACACTGTGTACCCAAGGAGTCAGAAGTTACTCTGAACGCCCTAGAAAACAACGTCGGACGTTCGAGAATCGACGTCGTACACCCTAGATCAAGGGACTGGTCCCTAACTCGAACCTGGAGGACGGAACCCTCGTACCTCAGAATCGGTGAATCGGTACTCCCTTCAGGGTTACCAACCGAAGAAGTCTACTACTCACGGGGAACCATTGCACGGTGTTACGTCTCCTCTACGAAAGTCACACTCACTACCTTTCGGTTGATTATCGAAGTTCATAAATAATGGACTCAATTCCATCCCTTCGAGGTCCAAAGTATGTCACCGTGTTTTTACAACAGTTCCTGACGACGGGGGACGGTGACTACAAAAGGTGGAAAGAGGGGACCGTAGAAGTCGCTCAGACGATACTACAAGGAGAGCAAAGACAGTTACGGAGGTTTACCGCGAGTACAGTCCACGTCTGTGTGTGTACAGGTCTTCTCCTGTCGAACAGAAGGGTGACCAGAGAGGAGTAAGAACATTTTCATTTTGCATCTTTTTCTTTTCGGGGATTGACCGAAGGGGACTTCCTTACTACGATTTCGACTTCGAGGTCATGAGACCGGTGGAGTACGCTTCTCGACTGAGTAACCTTTTCTGAGACTACGACCCTCCCTAATCCCCGTCCTCCTCTTCCCCTGCTGTCTCCTACTCTACCGAGTTACCGTAGTGACTGAGCTACCTACACAGACTCACTTGAGGTCCTCAACCACTACCTGTCCCTCCGGACCACACGACGCTAAGTACCCCGACGTTTCTCAGCCTGTGCTAACTCGCTGTCTTGACTTGACTTGACTTGACTTGACTTGAGTGGTCACTCGTTCTGACCGAGTATATGGTTACAGGATCAACGTTCCCTCGGATCCTTTCGTATAGAGTGTGAAGAACGACGAGATTTATCCTTCCGTCCTAAACAGATGTCCTTCCTTCTCTGTTCAAATAAAAAATAAAATAAAAGTTTTAATTTGGAAAATAAAACATAACCCCATATCGACTAATACAACATCATCAAAGTCCACTTGTCGTTTCCCTGAGTTGGTTTGTATATGTACATAGGTAAGAAAGGGTTTGGGGAGAGGGTAGGTCCGACCGTGTATTGTGACCCGTCTCGAGGTACATCCTTCGTTGTAGGATAGGATCACTTGTCCGGGGGTACTAATGGTCCATGTAGAGTAAATCATTAGTGAGTCATGACTGTGGATCGAGGGAGATGAATCAATCAACGGACACTCGTTGACTGAAACACTAAGAACTCCTTCTGTCATAAAAGGGGTAAAATGTCTACTTATCTCTTATGTACTAAATGGGTTTCACCATGTTGATTATTTACGAATCGTCTTACGGAAGGTGTCTTCTTCATAAGTTGTTCACTATAAATGATTAACAAAGTACCCTTCAAACTCTTCATTAATTAAAGTCAAGTCAAGTCAAGTAAAGTCAGCGAGTCAGCACAGGCTGAGAAACACTGGGGTACTTAGTGTCGTGCGGTCCGGAGGGACAGGTAGTGGTTGAGGACCTCAAGTGGGTTTGAGTACAGGTAGTTCAGCCACTACGGTAGGTTGGTAGAGTAAGAGACAACAGGGGAAGAGGAGGACGGAGGTTAGGGAGGGTCGTAGTCTCAGAAAAGGTTACTCAGTTGAGAAACGTACTCCACCGGTTTTATAACTTAAAAGTCGAAATCGTAGTAAGGAAGGTTTCTTTAGGGTCCCGACTAGAGGAAGTCTTACCTGACCAACCTAGAGGAACGTCAGGTTCCCTGAGAGTTCTCAGAAGAGGTTGTGACGTTAAGTTTTCGTAGTTAAGAAACCGAGAGTCGAAAGAAGTGTCAGGTTGAGAGTGTAGGTATGTACTGGTGTCCTTTTTGGTATCGGAACTGATCTGCCTGAAAACAACCGTTTCATTACAGAGACGAAAAATTATACGATAGATCCAACCAGTATTGAAAAGAAGGTTCCTCATTCGTAGAAAATTAAAGTACCGACGTGAGTGGTAGACGTCACTAAAACCTCGGGGGGGTTTATTTCAGACTATGACAAAGGTGACAAAGGGGTAGATAAAGGGTACTTCACTACCCTGGTCTACGGTACTAGAATCAAAAGACTTACAACTCGAAATTCGGTTGAAAAGGTGAGAGGAGAAAGTGAAAGTAGTTCTCCGAAAAATCAAGGAGAAGTGAAAGACGGCATTCCCACCACAGTAGACGTATAGATTTCAATAACTATAAAGAGGACCGTTAGAACTAAGGTTGAACACGAAGAAGATCGGGTCGTAAAGAGCACTACATGAGACGTATATTCAATTTATTCGTCCCACTGGAAATCCGTCTAAATTTTTAAGTTAAACTCAAGAAATCTTTCCTCGGGGTGTATTCAAGTTTCATCGCACTACTGAAACGACAAATCTCAGACTTTATGTCAACTCTATGATTAAGGACCGACCTATTAGTTGTCATTGTTCGTCATAAATACCACAGAGGTCCACGTGTATATTCTTCTGCAAATTCCACGATCTGTCCCTACAGTCCATAGAGTAGTGGGTTTGTTAAGACCTCCCGAAACAAAATATTTTTTTGTTTTTGTTTTTTGTTTTTGGTCACATCCCGAACACTCACAACATCCGTAGTCTTTAACAACCTCTTAGAACTGTCCCGAATGTTCGGTACGATAGTTGGTTCACCCCCTTTTCGAAATCATCTTTGACTCATACATTTCAACCAAAACTAAGGTATACTTTCTTTCTTGGACTTGGTTCGAGGTCGTTCATAACGACCTTTCCTAGAGCAACCGAATCGTTAGTATCACCGACTACGAAGAATGACAAGAAAAGTAGATATGGAATACTCGACGAAAATCTTGTCCGTCCAACCTCGGATCGGGAAGTCATTAGGGGACTCTATAAGAAAAATTCTGAGAGTCGTTGTTCCTTCCAGGGTGAAAGGGGGGGTGGACACTACAGAGAAAGTCTAGGGAAGTGGCTAGTGCGAACGGGAATGACCGATAAAGGGTACGACTTAGTAAGTGACCGTTAGACCGACAGAAGACCCCCTCGGTTTACTAAAATTTGGAAAAGGTACTGAGTACATAGGAATGGTCGAGAGAATAAATAAATAAAAAGTAACTACAGAGAGAGAGTGTGTGTATACGTGTCATCCTACGATTTTTTTTTCTCAAAGGTAATGAGTCAGCGTCTTTTGGTTAGAGACGAAACAGTTACACAGAAGTGAACATAAAATCAAAAAACAAATACACCAACTTTATTTTCAAACTAACAAATTAAAAACTGGTTCAGGGGTCAAATCGATTCTCGCAGTTTAAGTCTTACGTCATGACACTTCGCATTCTTAAAGAACTACCCTTTCTTACGGTATAGTAATGCTAAACCGGGTACCCACTAGTCAACGAAACGACAGAAGTTGACGTGACCGTAGTTTGGGACATAGACTTTAGATTCTAACGGTCACCACGTTAGAATAAAATAATAAAAATTTTTCGGGGCTTTTATGTCCCACGACTCGTACTCTTCTTCCGGACTACTTTCCTTGTCATCTTTACTCTCCTACGTCTTACCTACGGTATCACTTATCAATCAGGTTGAGAATTTGACAAGGTTCTGTACCGAGAAAGGTCAAACTCTAGGAACGAATCCAGAAGGATCTACCAGGGTTCACCGAGGCACCATTTCTTAGACGGAGTCACGACTTCTACGTTCAAGCTAGGGACTCAACCCTTCTAGGGGACCTCTTCCTTTGCCGTTGGGTGAGGTCGTAAGAACGGGAGAGGTACCCGTCTCCTCGGACCACTCGATGTCACGTACGCCAGCGTCTCAACCTGCACTGACTCGTATCTCGTATCCCTCATAAATTTCATTTTACTCTGAGAAACAATTAAGGCGTCGACGGTAAAACAGACTTATTACGTGAGGGACTTCCGAAGACTTCCTTACGACTAGTCGGTCTGGAAATGACCGACACGATTCGGGGCGACAAGGATCTGCTGATGAATAGACGCACAACGGACGAATCTAAACGGATAAGACCCACAAAGTATGTGTACCTCAATACGTTATAGGTCAAGACGTCGACAAACACAGACCGAAGAAAGAGAATCTCATAAAGGTTCTAAGTAGGTACAAGACACCAAATCAACGATTCAGCACAGACTAAGAACACTGAGGTACCTGACATCGGGTGGTCCAAGGAGACAAGTATCCTAAAAGTCCGTTTCTATGACCTCACCCAACGGTAAAGGAAGAGGTTCCCTAAAAGGATTGGGTCCCTAGCTTGGGTCTAGAGGATGTGACGTCCGTCTAAGAAATGACTGATTCGATGGTCCCTTCGGGCACAATATCCTATATCGTTATGAAGTAAGGAGAAACGACGATGACGACGACGATTCAGTGAAGTCAGCACAGGCTGAGACACACTGGGGTATCTGTCGTCGGGTGGTCCGAGGGGGCAGGGACCCTAAGAGGTCCGTTCTTGTGACCTCACCCAACGGTAAAGGAAGAGGTTACGTACTTTCCCTTTTCACTTTCACTTCAGTGAGTCAGCACAGGCTGAGAACCGCTGGGGTACCTGACGTCGGGTGGTCCGAGGAGGTAGGTACCCTAAAAGGTCCGTTCTCATGACTCACCCCACGGTAGCGGAAGAGGAGTAAGGGGAAATGACAACTTATTATAAGGTAACACACTTATATGATGTAAAAGAAATAGACCGGTAGTCAACTACCTGTAAACCCAACAAAGATGAAAAACTGATAACACTTATTACGACGATACTTGTAAATACAAGTAGAAAAGTACACCTGTATGTGTACAAGTAAAGAGAACTCATAATGAATCCTCACCTTACGGACCCAGTCTACCATTGATACAAGTCACAAATTGTAAAATCCTTGAACATCTTAAAAAGGTTTCGTCGACGTAGTAAAACGTAAGAATGGTCACTTGATAGGATAGTCAAAGTTTAAGAGGTGTAAGGGTGGGTGTGAATAATAATAGACGAAAAGATTATTATCGACAGAACCACCCAAACTTTACGATAGAGTAACATCAAAACTATATACAAAGGAACTACCGACTACTTCGACTTGTAGAAAAATACACAAAAAACTGGTAAATGTATAGAAGAAACCTCTTTACGGATAAGTATAAGAACCGGATAAAACATTAACGAAAAAACAGAAAAATAATAACTCAACATTTTCACGAAGTATATAAAGTTTATCTTAAGGAAACAGTTTATACACTCAACGTTCATAAAAGAGGGTAAGAGACTCAACAGAAAGGTGAAAGAACTATCACAGGATATTTTATTATCAAAATTTAAGACTACTTTAAGTTAAATAGATAAAAATGAAAACAACGACACAAACACCTAAGCGGCCACCGAGGTTTACCATTTTCTACCATTTCTTAGACGGACGTTACACCCTTTGGGCCCAAACTAGGGACCCAACTCTTCTAGGGGACCTCTTCCTTTACCGTTGAGTGAGGTCATAAGAACGGACCTTTTATAGCACCTGCCTCCTCGGACCGTCCGATGTCAGGTACCCCAGTGACACAAAAAACCACAGTATAGATTCTTTAGTAAAGAATTAGGCACTAGTACTTCTAAAGGTGGATGTAAAATAAGATTTCCAAAACATCAAAATCGAAAATGTACATTCTCTAAAAACTAGGTAAAGTCAATTAAAAACATTTACTATATTTTATCTTCAGAATGAAGTAAGTACACCTGTTGATCAACAAGGGTCATGGTAAACAACTTCTTTAATAAGAAAGGTAAGTTAGTAAACCCGTGAACAACTTTTAGTTAACTGATATTTACACTTCTAAATAAAGATTAAGAGTCAAGATAACTAGACATACAGACAGAACGTGGTTATGGTGTGACAGTACGAATGACATCAAAACATGATTCAAAATATTAACCCTTCACACTCAATAAGAAGATACAGTTCTAACAAAACCGATAAGACCTAGAGAACTTAAAAGTATGCTTAAAATTCTAGTTGAACAATCAAAGATGTTTCTTCGGTTGATCCCAAAACTTTTCTAACGTAACTTAGACACCTGGATAACTATCTCATAACGGTAGGATTGTTACAATTCAGAGAACCAGTCGTTTGTACCGTACAGAAAGGTAAATAAATCTAGAAGAAGTTAAAGAAAGTCATCATAAAACATTAAAAGTCACATATGCGAAACACGAAGAAAAGAATCTAAATAATTATTTTCACTTTAACAAAAGAATTGAAGTAGAAGTCTAACGGATGACGTTCACATATCTTTGTGTCAACCGAAATTATATAACTAAAATATAGAGTGTTCCAACGGATTGAGCAAAAAGTCAAGATCGTCACAAAATAAACAAATAAATAAAAAACCAATCACCAAAGGAATCCTAAAGGATATATGTTCTAGTACAGTAGACATTTATGTCCGTCAAAATGAAGGAAAGGGTAGAATCAAGGAAAATAAAGAAAAAAAAAAAACGGATTAACGGATTAAGTGATGTTATTATGTTCACCACTTTCACTTATAGGAATAGAACAAGAATCAGAATCCCTCTTTCGTAAGTCAGAAAGTAGTAATTCATACTACAATGGACACTCAAAAAGTATCTACGGGAAAGAGTCTAATTCTTTCGAAGAAAGATAAGGATCAAACACCTCAAAAATAAAAAAACTAATCACTACTTCGCAACCTAAAACAGTTTACGAAAGTACGTAAAAACGTGGACACAAGTATCCTTACAACCAGACATCAAAAGAAGACGACATTAGAGGAAAAAAATTTTTTTTTGGAGTTTGAAGTTAAAATAAAAAGTTTGTGAGTTCTTGGATCTTTAGTTGAATCAATAATTGAAGACTCTAAGAATACAATCCTTTTCTCAAGACGTAATGGTGTGACTAAGACAAGTTATGAAGTTTAGGGTATTTTACGACAAAATCATAAGGACTTTCGTTAACATAAACACATTACGAACGTGTCCTTTTGTTTAACATACTACCGCAAACTTCCTACTTTTTCGTTTTACTTTAACCGTGTTGGTAAAGACGCAAGTGAGATGTACGGAAAAGGAAAATAATTGTCTTAGATATTTTTATTGTTCCTCTCTATGTCCTTTCAAATAACATCTGTGCCTTAGAAAGTATCCTTGAACCTTAAATCGTCTACAAAATTCAGTTTTAATATATTGTCTTCGTAACATTTCAAAAGACCAAATCAAAGTACCAGCTTGACGAAGTATCTTACTTAACCCTTCAAAAAGAGGAAAAGGATAAAAAACCCCTTCTTAAACACTTCTTAACCAAAATAAAGAAGAAATTTATAGACATCTTAAGTGGTCACTACGTTAGACACGGACTCCAAAAAGATACCTATCAAAATTTTAATGATAAACAAAATTTTGTATCCAAAAGAATAAGTCCATACCACTCCGGTAAACTAGTCCTTTACTAACGGTAACTTTTCTCAAAAAGTGAGTATCAAGAGTTCAAGGGTGTGTGTATCCCTTTATTGTCACAGTCTGTCCTCCGTTTTCCTTGATCCCGTTTTGTGACCGTTGTCGAGAAAGTAAAAAAAGAAACTTTCCGTCACAATCGTCCAAATCCCAATCGACAAAACTTAAAGTCGTCCGAAACACGATAATAACAGTTCATATGATACGAAGATATACAACTTACGGGTCCTTATACTAAGATATATATAACAAAATATGTTAACGAAAAGTTTATCCCCTTCTTTATTCGTAAGTAGGAAAGTACATTAATGATTATATTAATAGAGAGGATCACGAGAAACCAAAACACACCCTAGTTTCATAAGAGTTACCAGTAAACGAAAATCGAACTTCTTAAAACAACTCACCAAGAACATTCTACTCGGATATAAAAAAAAGAAAAAAAAAAAAATAATTTAGAAAGAACAAGAAGAACAAAAAGTGAATTATTATATGGTACAGTAAAGGACCGTTGAGAAGAAGTTTTTGTGTCGAGTAACATATGGATGTACTACAAAACACCAATTGCATATGGATAATAGGATTCCCCAATAAAAGTTGAAAAGTACTAATGTTTACTACGATAATATTTGTAGAAACGTATCCGGAGGAAATCCTTTGTGTAAAATAAAAATTGCATCCATTAATTAGACTCTCATAAATATAGATTTTGGTAAGTCGGAGGGAAGTCTCCACAAGAGGGACGGGTAGGGATAGAGGAGTTTACAGGGATATTCGAACCATACATGAACACAAAAGGATATGAACAGACACCTAACTTTCTCTCTTCTTTCCTTTCTCCCTTCCTCCCTCCCTCTCTCTTTTTCTCTTTCCCTTCCTCTCCCTAAACAAACAAAACGACGACCAAAACCCAAATGCAGCCACTCCGGCAGGACCTACAGGACTAAAAGTGGAACAAAAGAAATTGTTTCACAGATCCTCTAGAAAAGTGTATCTTAAACTTGAGTAAGAAAAAAATTGACGGTGTATCTTAAGGTCTCGGTAAATTGTTTGTAAATAACTCAAGGATGACACATCGTCTCAGACCCCTAAGTCGCTGATATAAGAGTGTTTCGAAATGATAGTGTCATACCTATGATTTAAATTATACGGGTAAAACTACTTACACATCCAAAAAGGGATTTCTGTCTACGAATCCTCGTCTCAATGACTCAGTTTTATATACTTTTAAATTTTCATAGAACTGTGCATTATATTTTAATGAAAGGTCCTTCCCTCTGGTCAAATATAAGGGTTCTCCTCACGATCGGACGATTAAACCATCTACCTTTTAAAGTCAGATTTATACGTAAAAATACAATGATGACTCCAACTTATAAAAAGGTATAAATAATCGGTTAATGTAAAAGAAAGACCCAACAATTTTTCAAAAAGGGGGGTTGAAAATTATTCCAGATAAAAATATAAAAGAAAAAATAACGTATTTACAAATTATGTATCACCTATACAGATAAAGCATCAAAAACAACATTTATAAGAAAGGATAAACGAAAAACATGGATTAAAAATTTTACTGAGGAACTACTTATCTTTCTAAAATAAAAAATTTCAAAGTGAAATTGTCTCAGTTTCGTAGGTAAAAAGGGAGAGAACATAAAGGGGGTAACGTAAATACGAACGTTTCACGAAGGGTTTTAGTTCCATTCTATCTTTTAGCATATAAACAAATCGATAACCAAAGTAAAAATTGTAGTTTAAAAATTTCAGACGGACTTTTTTACTGATGAAATAATAAAAAAAGGGGTTTAACAAGAGTATGTTTAATAAGTTACTGAGGAGGATACGAGTAACACAGACTATGGTGTCCTGAGACACAGGTATGTAGGTACGTACTGGGAAAAGAAAGAAAAATACAAGTACTTTGTTCGTAAATAAAAAAAGTATCGACCAATTGTTTCAAAATTATTAAAGTCCGTCTGTCGTTTCCCTGCGTCTGTAGGTATATATACATAGGTAAGAGGGGGTCAACCGGAGGGTAGGTCCTACGGCGTGTGTAACTCGTCTCAAGGTACATGATATTCATCTAGGGACAGTCAATAGGTAGAACTTACATAGTCACATATGTATCTCGTCGACTTGCCTTGACTATGTATCGTTCTGGGGAAAGAAACAAATAAGGACAATAAAAGTAGTAGCTAGGGTGAGGACAAAACATATATTGTATCTCGGGTGGATAATTTTACACGAAATATATCCAGGAACTTATTACACACACGAATCAACGAGTCAGCACAGGTTGAGACGTTCGGGTACCTGACATCGGGTGGTCCGAGGAGACAGGTACCCTAAGAGGTCCGTTCTTATGACCTCACCCAACGGTAAGGGAAGAGGTCTCCTAGAAGGACTGGGTCCCTAGTTTGGGCCCAGAGGACGTAACGTTCGTTTAAGAAATAACATACTCGATGTCCCTTTAAGGAACTTACATACGACGACGACGATTCAGTGAAGTCAGCACAGGCTGACACTCTGGGGTATCTGCCGTCGGGTGGTCCGAGGAGACAGAGACCCTAAGAGGTCCGTTCTTGTGACCTCACCCAACGGTTATGTAGGAATATTTTATACTTAACGAACAACGTACACGAATTTTACCTGTAAGTCACATTTTAGGGTACCTAGTAAGACACAAAATGACATAGTCAAAGTAATCTCAACGTACACAAAACAAGTAGAAAAGTTTATTAGGTACCGAGGAAATAAGTACAAGAGATAAATAAAGACAGGGATGGTAATAGTAAAAGAAGGAATCCAAAGTGGTCCGAATTAAAAAAAGGTCAAGGTGTCTAGTTCTCAAGTCGAGTAAAAGAAAGGCAAAGGACGGGGTACTTACGTCCGGACCAGTACGTGGTGGAACGATCCTGGGTTGTGGGAAGTCGATAGTACTTCTCAGTAAAACAATTTAACGGGGGAGACGGTTAAGAGAACTCTAAAACTAATCCTACCCCCTAAAATCCATAAACTAACCTCAACGTAATTGTACTTAAACCTGTCTTAATCCGTAAAATGTTATCAATTCTGAGAATAACTTCCCTACACGATTCACACAATCAAAGGGTCCGACGACATTGTTTTATGGTGTTTACCCCACCGAATTTTATTCTGTCGAAATAAGAGAACGTTAGACCTCCGATCTTTAGGTTTTAGTTCCACAACCGTCCCGACACGAGAGAGACTTCCGAGATCTCCTCCCAGGAAATAACGGAGAAAGGCCAAACCACCAACAGACACTAAGGACTACGAGGAGCCGAACGTCGACGCAGTAAGGTTACAGACGGAGGTAGTAGTTTCCGGTAGAAGCAAAACGCATACAGACATATGTTTAAAGGAAGAAGAACATTCCCATGGTCAGTGACCTAATCCTGGGTGAATTAGGTCGTACTAGACTAAAATCGGTTCTGGGACAAGGGTTTACTCCGATATAGAGGTCCAAAGACCCTCTGTAATACACCCCACCGAAAAGTTGGGTCATGTCATTCCGGGAAAGAAAAATACAGAAATACTGGTAACCTTTCCCTTATATACGTATCAAAAAGTTTGGTAGTGTAAAAACTTGACCATTAATGATAATTTCCTTACGTAAAACCTATCACCTTCACCCTTCTGGGGATGGTCTAAGGATGATTCGAGAGGACAATCATCTGTACTCTAAAGGTAGTCATCTTAGTCTTCCTTTAACAATAATTTTTGACCTGGTAATAAAGATGGGATGGATCCTGAACAAGAAATCAGGAAAAGACAATCAATTATTGATACACAAAAAACTAGTCTATTTAAGAGAAAATTGAACCGTTGTCTTCTCTGAAAGACCCGAAAGACTAGTGTCTTTCCTGTTCATTTAATTAATCATACTCGCTTAGTCGTCAAACCGTCATCCACCCCGACTGGGTCCGTATGTCTTACCTATGAAGTCCACTACTTCCCCCGATGTCACCCTCCTCTTTAAGACTCTCTTCCTCAACAAAGACAGAGTTCAAGACATCGGTAAGTAAGTCAGAGGTCCGTCTCTCTCATTGACCTATGATTCTCATCACCTCTTTTGTATACAAACTGAGACTGTAAATCGTCAACTGGAGACCCATTCGTAGAATAACAGTAACTCGGAATCACAAGAGTAGACCTTTTACCCCGGTATTATGGAGTCTTACAACAATTTTCAAATACTCTAGTCTTAAAGGGACCGTCAGGTCACCAATTCTGAAGTGGAAGGTTGTGTCCCCCACTCCCAAGTCAAGGACCAACCCCTCTAGGTTAGGGTGTACGGACCCCCAGTTTTTTGGTTTTGTATTTTGTCTTCGGTTATGTCATAACATTTCATTTTATTTCATTTTTATTTTTAATTTTTTTTATTTTGTCTTCGTTACAACACTGTTTAAGTTATTTCTGAAATTTTTACCAGGTGTAGGTTTTTAGAAAAAAATTTTTTTCTTTACATACTCTATTATATCTCTCTTAAGGTTCGTGTCACAGATCAGGTACCGTCCACAAAATTTTTATAATGAAGGAAAGAGGTCTGTGAGGAGCTAGTAAAGGGACAGGTAACCTTGTAATTTTTGTGTTCCGTCCTCCTGTTTACGACGTTAAAAGTGTCTTACACTTATAGAGTTGTAAAGTAAATGTTAAGAAAAAGAGGAATAATAGGGTCGATACAAAGAAAGTCAATAACGTTCAGTCCTTATGTTACCCGTTACTTTGACTACGTACTCATAGACTTTACGTTCTTTTTGGTCACTTCCTTTTGTACGGAACGAGAAAGTAAGGACAAGAAGAAACAATAATTTTTGACCTGGTAATAAAGATGGGATGGATCCTGAACAAGAAAACAGGAAAAGACAATCAACTATTGACACAAAAAACTAGTCTATTTAAGAGAAAATTGAACCGTTGTCTTCTCTGAAAGACCTGAAAGACTAGTGAAATCGGGTTCGGAAAAGTGAAAGGGTTTGACAGTAAAACCGTTTATAGGCTTAGGATCTTATATTCGTCCACCACCCATCTCCATCAGGGGAAAGATATCTTTGTAAATGTCGAAGACAGGGTTCTCAATGTACCGTGTAAACGTCATAAAAAAGGAGAACAAGAAAGTGAGGTAAAAATGTGAAAACGTTTTGTTGACGATAATAATCGAGAAGATTCATGGGAACACTTGTAACCCTTATCAAGACAACAGTTTTAGAAACGTCGACAGAGGGTCGATCATAAAACATTAGGTCAGACTTTTAGACTTATCGGGGATCAAAAAGTACAGTCAACACAAACGGTAGCATCTCTATTAACACTCATTACTAGTTCCAAACCAACTGGGTAGAGGGGAGGAAAAGTATACTGATATTCTCCGTAATCCTTAAGTCTAAGGATTTCGACTATCTTTGATTAAGAAAAGACAAACCACAATATTGAAAGGAGTTTCTGTAATAATAAATAAGGTGAAGATTCGTAACTAAACAGGAACTTTAGGTACACTAAATAGGAACTATACGCACCCACAAAAGATTCAAAAGAAAAGAAAAAAATAAAGATACACTTACCAAGTATATCTCGAAGCCTGAAAACTCACCCATGGTCCGAAAAGTTAAAGTGCCTGGTTACTCTCCCTTTTGTTTTTTCAATTCCTGATTTTAGTGCAACGGTCGCAAAACGAAACGGTCCTCATATATAAACTTTTTTTTTTTTTTTTTTGTCTTGAGGTGGTAAAAGATGGTAACAGTAAAGTATTTTCCTGTAAAATTGTAGTTTTGTTCAATTCCTTCATTAGAACGTTATTTACTGTCAGAAAGTTCACCTTACGTTAAAAAAAAATTCACGATGGAACAGGAAAAGCGGACTCAGACCACCTTTAGAGATATTTCTGAACACTCTTGACGACGGAAGTCTCGTGTTAGACACAGGAGAATGGCCAACAGAAAATCGCGAAAGACAATGGAAGGAAAACAGTTCCAACAAGGAGGACCCGTAAAGGGGAAGCGCGAGGTGGTGTCGGGCAAGGGAGACCGGGACCGAAGTGACAGTAAGTCCTCCTGTAACTGGCAGTCAAGACACTCCGACGGGCATCACCCTTTCGGGTCGTCTCCGTCGTCGACAATCACGACTCCTCTGTGTCGTCGACAAACGATAGCAAGGTCTCGACAGAGTAGTAAACAACACGTGTTTCCACCGAAATGTTAAGAGGTACGAGCAGGAAGGGGCGGTCGGAGCCTCGTGGGTTACGGAAAGTAGAACGACGGCACTGAGTTCCAGAACCGGTAAACAGAAGGAAAGGAAGTCCCGAAAGTTATCTGAAAAACACAGGATCTAACCTCACCAAGTTACAGTTTATGTGTTGCGTCCGGAGGTCTCTTGTTCCTAAGGACGGGAAAACCGAAACTAGTCTAAAAAAAAGGCTTAAGGTTCATGTCGGAGACGTGTAGACCCTTCTTCTTATACTTCTCAGACCACATCGACCTGAAAGGAGAGACGTGGGAGGTAAAGTCAGGGTAGGTGGAAAGAAGGACTCTTTCAGAACACCGAAACATGACAGCAAACGAGAAGGAGGTCTCCCGTTCATTAGACTATTTTGGTGAGTGTCTTCTCCGATCTTCCTATTAAAGGGAGGACGGTCGACAATCATGTGTGATACTTCAATTTTTTTCTTGAGTCAAAACCTCAACTTCCTCAATTAAGGTCGGGACCGACATCAACACTACCCGAACTTGTTAACTATGTCAAAGTCCCTCTAAGCCAAAGAACCAGTTGTTTTGCTCCGACTATTAGTATAGATAGAGTGTCCGAAGAACAGCAACAAGTCAGTGGTTCGACACAGGTTGAGAAACACCGGGGGACCTGACGTCGTGCGGTCCGGAGGGACAGGGAGCGATAGAGGACCTCAAACGAGTTTGAACACAGTTTTAGTTTACACTTTCGCTCGTCAGTTTTATGAAAAATTAGACTTTTCACAAAACTACTAAACAATCAGAAAAGGAACCCAAACATTTATCACCTTTGGATGAACTGGATCGAACTCATTCCTATGACCCAGACTGGTTCAGAATTCATTCCGTTCTAACTCCACGATACCCTTCGGTCCGCCAAGAGAAAGGGGTGTATACCGTCTAGGAAGATCACAAGTCGTTATAGACCAAGACCAGAGGTATCCGTGAGTCACTTCGACATAAAGGATCGGCATGAATGGAGATCCATCTTGGTACACTGACTTAAGACGGTCACCCTTCTTTACTATATACGGAGGAGATCAGGACCTATGTTTTACAGCGTACACGACCCTACCCTATCCTACTACGGGTCCCCTAGAACTTTGGTGTTGTAACACCTCTGTACTCTACTATACTCTCCTAAGACCCAGGGGCTCAGTGGTGAACCTCTCTCGACGTACCCCCTCGGTGGGTTGGTAATCATAACCTGAAACACACTCGTTCTCTATTTGAACATAACACACTCCAGTGACTCTAAACCCTAGCAAAGAATATCATCAACCAAATGGGATTATGTGGTATAGAACTCAGGTGAAGGGAAACGGAGACCAAAGTAAATAGAAGGAACGGTGTGTGGTGGAAAGAGACGGAACAATAAGTAACACCACTTATTACCGGTGGTAGTTTTCGTCGATTCAACTGGGGAGAAGGTAAGTTCTCTTGTCGAACTAACACCGATTTTTGTGAATAAAGCATAAAGTTTAAGGAAGTTCTCTTGACTCAATTCAGGTTGACCATAACCTACGACTAGGACCAGGTTAGGTATACACTGTAGATACTCCTATTCCTCCTCCCCGTTAAAAGTCTTTTCGTCACGAACCGTCGGTCTAGGTTTGTATAAATGGTTTCGCGAGTATGAACGACAATTGTAAAATTCTTCTCCTTGTGCCTTCCCATGTCTGTATGAAAAGAAGACTATGTGGGGACTTTCTTATTCAGAGATTCCTTCCGAACCGAAAAGTCAGTAGTCCATTACCAAATGAAATATGACCCATCACAAAGGGTCAACGGGAGTTCGATATAACCAAGTTACATTGTTATAACGGATATACGTCACTCCGCGACCAACCGTCGAAATAGAAGACTGAGTACCCGGTGGGGTCCGCACTACTGGTGTGAGCATGGACGTCCTCCACTCTCCACCCTCAGTGATAGACCCCGTACCCACGAAGTTCACCTTACTTCGTTTCAGGTATTTCACTGGAACCCTACCACAACATTTTCTACTCTCTTCTTATCCTCAAACTAAGGAAGGTTTCGTGTCTTACTTATAGTGTTTGTTTTTCCATCGGTGTCTTTACAGACGAAAAGGTACACTTATTAAAGGGTAGTTACAGTGGAGGGTGGTGGGGTTTCAGCTCCAAGACTCGTACCACTTGTTCCGGGAACCACTTGCCGAGAGAGTCGGACTAGGGGGTCACCCAGGAGTGTGTGAGGTAGGGGGTCGGAGGTTGGTCTGACCTGGTACTCGTAAAGGGGTTTTTTCCCGGTACAAAAGACTTCGGAGGTAAAAGTCACATACGAAAGAAGAAAAGGACTTTATAGGGGAAAGGGAAGGGACGTTTCTTAGGACGGATCACAGTCCTGAGTCGAGATCGTGTGGAAGGTCCTGATCGGTGGGTATCAATTCCAATTCGGTAAAGAAAAAGGACGAGGTAACATTATAGACTTACACGAAACAAAAAAACTTGTAAAAAAAAAGAGAAAGAGATTGACGTTTCTAATTTTTTTTTTACAATTACAATGGTTGAAATCTTTCAGGTTTATTCGTGTTTTCTCTTTTATCTTTAGAGGGTAATAGGGTGGGAAGTCCCCCTTATATATACGTCACGAGCACGCGTATGTGCGTGTGTGTGTGTGCGTGTGGGTTGTGTGTTATGTACATGTATATGAAAGGTTTTTTAAAAACGAAAACACAAACGAAAAAGGAGAATTGTTTATATAGTACTTCTTAATAGATATACAAATAATATATTAAAAATTACTTATCAATCATTGGACACCTATGGGGTATCAAATAAACTACTTTGAATGACAACCTACAAATACTAACAAAATTTAAAAAGTGACATTATCTATTAGGACCCTACTTATTGGAACCTACATTTAGGAACGTATGGAGAGACTAATAAAGAAATCCCATTTTTGTATCTTTCTCTCAATGACCCAGTTCCTCATATGTTTGTTTTAGGTTTCCGTTCTGAAGTTTCTCTTACTGACAGAACCCTCGGAAAAAGTCTTCTCCTTTAGCAAGGGTCCTTGCGAAGAGGGGTCTAATAGTGAGAGAAACAAAGCCCCTGTCTTAACGTATGGTACACGTAGGTCTTTGGTCCATGACGGTTCCCATCGTTCTGATACAAACCGAATCTGGTGGGTCTACATGGGATAGTGTAGGTTATAAATTTTTTACCGGAAAACAATAATCGTTTCTAAATTCTCATTGAAAGTAAAGTGTATAACGTGTGTATAAGTATAGGAAAGTTTTCACTGACACAAAATGAAAGACTTGGAATGTCTCGTGTTCCGAAACAGACGGTACTTCAGTCGAGGTCTATCTCCGAACAGTCTACTTGCTTACGGATGTATATACACACGGAAATGTGTCAAACCACACATGAAGTATTAAGACTAATTCTTGTCCACCCTCTCAGTAAGTGACATGTTAAAAGGAGATCTCTGACCTATCAACTCCCTATATCTGAGTTCCATCGGATCCTTGTCTTATTCTCTAAAAGGGTCCTGTGTCCGTCAGTGAAGATTTTGAGTCGAATGAAAAGATAATCAAATTACATAAAAGGTAACCGATCGAAAAAAAAAAAAAACTAACGGTCCATAGAAAGATAAAATGTAGGTAAATTTTTGTTTGTCTATTTATAATTGACAATTTACCTTTAATTTTGAAATTGGTGTTACTTCTGTAGGTATTCTTTTAAATAGTTCTTAGAGACCGGTGACCGATTGAAAATTTAGTCAAAATGTGATTGGTAATGTTGTTGTAGGAATAAATTCGATTTTCTAGTGACTATTCGATACCTCTTTTTATAGGTAGTGGACCTCTTTATTTTGTTGGGTCTATAATCAATGTCTTAACAAGTGGACACTTACTCAGGATCATATTAATAATACTCTTACTTAAACGTCAATCTTCAACAGTACCAGACAATTCCGATCTCAATATCTCGAGACCCCTCGTTGTCTTTCTTTATAGTCAGATAACAACTTCTTAATCATACCATTCAGTAGTTGAACTCAGGACTTCAATTACCCTTGACTTATTCCCAAAAACACATCCCCCATAAAGACATTCGAAGAAAACTGTTACCTTCCCAACCTGTAAACAGTAGATTTGGCTCCTGGAACTTATTTTTTTCACGGGTCAAAAGTTTAAAGTATTAATTTTTATTTTTGCCTAAAAATTTTATACCCCTTTCTTCAATTCTTGACGGAAGATACCTCGGAATTCATTTACTTGTCCCGAAGGAAAAAATACACTAACTACTACAGGTAGTCGTACCAGTATATAGTCGTAGTAGAGGTTTTACTACTTATTAATACGTAGAAAACCAGGTAGTTACTGGTTGATGAACCAGTACAATTGTATTGGTTGGAAGTACACTTTTGTTATTAAAAATAAACATTAATAACTATCACGATAATTTAACCCAAAATATCATTAAATAGATTTAGATTGTCAAATACAAAGACCAGACGAATTTTTTTTTTTGGTATCTCTTACTTACCTAATTTAGTGAAAGAATCAAAATGGCCCTAAAAAGTTATTAATTTGTAACTTTACTGAAAACGTACTTCCTCTACACCTGACAAGTTCCGACACATTAACTAATACTTTAGGTTATTGGGAGACAGTAGGTTTGTACTCTCGCTAGTTACTGTTCGACTACTCTCAATTACTTCACTTAATACTTCACAATTAAAATGTCGAGTAACCGTGAGTCAACACACTTTTCTAGTATATTTACACGACCATTCTTTTTACGGTACACTAAGACGGTTGTAACGGAAGAGGGACAGAGTGAGTCTGTGTTTAGACTGGTACCGATCACCAGGAGTCTCGGGTCCGAGTGAAATGTTAATACAGGTCTCCATCTCCTACTTCAAACCTGACTACAATACCTGACTTGCAAACACACATGGAGGAGGAGGTGGGGACGAGGATTTAAGTATACAACTTCGGGATTGGAAGTCACAGTTCCATCAATCTCTTCCCCGGAGACTCAATCCAATCGAGTACTTCCACCTAAAAGTACTACCCTAGTCACCGGAATATTCTTCTCTTTCTCTGTTGTCTCGAGAGACAGTACACTTCTGTGTTACTTTTCCGCCGGTCCTCTTCTCGCGGACGGATCTTAGTTTAACCAGTCGTGGAACTAAAACCTGAACCGAAGGTCTTAACACGCTTTATTTACAGTACCCAAAGTCCGTGGGTCTGATACCATAAAACAATGCCGTCAGACCCGATTCTGTTTGACTCTAGATCCGAAGGCTCCTAAACTATTGTTTAATCTGAAGCGTCCACATAACAAAGTACTAATATGGAAAGAAACATAATTAAAGTAAGTAAAAATAATCGTTGGAATAGTGTGAAGTCGTAAATGCCTCATATGTCTCAAACTGAAATAATGAAATAACGCGTTTATAAATAATTTGTATATGATTACATCGGTGAGACCGGAAATCGAAACTTATTCTATACTTCCACTGATTCGTAGTCAAGTAAAGTCAAATTAGCGAGTCAGTACAGGCTGAGAAGCGTTGGGGTACTTAGCGTCGTACGGTCCGGAGGGATAGGTAGTGGTTGAGGACCTCAAGTGGGTTTGAGTACACGTAGCTCAGCCACTACGGTAGGTCGGTAGAGTAGGAGACAGCAGGGGAAGAGGAAGACGGGGGTTAGGGAGGGTGTTAGTCCCAGAAAAGGTTACTCAGTTGAGAAGAGTACTCCACCGGTTTCATAATCTCAAAGTCGAAGTTGTAGTCAGGAAGGTTACTTGTGGATCCTGACCAGAGGAAATCCTACCTGACCAACCTAGAGGAACGTCAGGTTCCCTGAGAGTTCTCAAAAGAGGTTGTGGTGTAAAGTTTACGTAGTCAATAAACCGCGAGTCGGAAGAAGTGTCAGGTTGAGAGTGTAGGTATGTACTGGTGACCTTTTTGGTATCGGAACTGATCTGCCTGGAAACAACCGTTTCATTACAGAGACGAAAAATTATACGATAGATCCAACCTGTATTAAAAGAAAGGTTCCTCATTCGCAGAGAATTAAATTCAGGGACGTTAATCTTAGATTGTCAAACGTATTTTCCTATTGACTCAGTATTTTCGTATTGATCGTCATCTCCTGACAGACTTGGACCCCTTACTCTGAAGACCTCCTAAGGTCCTTCCGACCGTTCTCCCCACTGAAAACTCAAAATCATTGATTATTTTTAGGTACACTTTTAATTGTGATTTAATACTTTGTATAATTTGTATGTCTTTTGTGTCTTTTATGATAGTGTTTGTAGACATATAGGTAATTAGTTTACTTTATGTTCATTCAAAACAATATCTATCGAGGGGAAGTGAGAAAAAATTAAAAATCTTTATTTTACATCATCAATGTCTAATTCAAGGTAGGAAATAGGGAAATAATAAAAGAATAGGTCTTCATTATGATAGACTTTAACTACTCACAGTAATGTGTATAAAACCTTACGAATGATGTATCCACTCATACATATGTATCTTCAATATATACAAAATTTAAGTGAAGTATCACAAGAAGATATTAAACGGTAGAACTACAATCGTGTACAAAAACTCTAAATCAGTGTACACCGATCCAACAAGAAGATGAAAAAGTCCCTCACGATACTTAGTCATTATACTATTTGAAAGAATATTTTTAGAGTACGTAAACTTTCTCATAAGAAGTCAACGGACCTTTACCTCGAAAATTTATGGTAAAATTTCTTTACGAGTCTGATGTAAAATTAGTGAAGTTCTTTCACAACAAGATTGAGTGTCTTAATGAAGTAGTGAACTTGTGTTTGACGTTATACTTAGAACGACCATTGTTTTATTGTGGTAGTAATAAACACCTCTGAAGGATATACCGTCCGCGACAATTGTACACCATGTATCCTTAATGAAGAAAGTAGTAAATTTGAAGTGGACAAGAAAAAAATTTAAAGTTGAAATACATTGGGTTTCGAAATTAAAATTATTTCAGGTTGACTTAGGTAAAAAATACCTAGTATGAAAAATTTTTAATAGTGACATCGTATTTTAAATGATGGAATTATTAAAAATTCATATGGTCATATGGTACGTTATGGTCAAAATTAATATTTGTATAACAACACCTTGTCTACAGATCTCGAAAAAGTACAATGTTTTGATTTTGAGAGTATGGGCAACTTGTTGTCGAGGGCCAAAGGGGAGGAGTCGTCGGGAGGTCTTCCTACACGTGGAAAGACAAGCATACGTAAACTGATATAAATCTATGTAGTCCATTCATCTTGGTATGTTGCAAGACAAGACACTAACCGATAACAGTGAATCGTCTTACAGAAGTCTCAAGTCGATACAACATCGCACACTGTCCTAAAGGAAGAGAAAATTCCGACTTATTATTCTGTCACATACATTTATAGTGTAACACAAATAGGCAAGGGGAATGTGACTGTAAACTAACGCAGGTGGAGAACCCGATAACACTTATGACGACGTCACTTGTACCTACACGTGTATAGAGAAACTCCAGGACAAAGGTCAAGAAAACCTACGTGTGAGTCTTCACAGTAACGATTTAGTATACCAGTAAGATAAAAATTGAAAGGCTCCTTGACGATACGACAAAAGGCACCATCACCTTGATAAAATGTAAGGGTGGTTATCATATGTTAACAAGGTAAAGAGGTGTAGGAGCAGTCGTAAACAATAAAAGACACAAAACCTATCACCGGTAGAGTACTTACACTTCACTATAGAGGACCACCAAAACCAAACGTAAAATGAGTACTAATCACTGGGACTCGTAGAAAAGTATACGAAAAAACCTGTAAACATATAGAAGAAATCTCTTTTGAGACAAGTGAGGAAACGAGCAAATAAAAAAGGATTAAGTGTAAATTTTATAAAATATGTTAAAATGTGACACAGACCGAGAAAACCTCGGAACGGGACCACCGAGTCTCCAATTTCGCAGACGGACCTTACGTCCTCTGGACCTAAGTTAGGGACCCAACCCTTCTAGGGGACCTCTTCCTTTACCGTGGGGTGAGGTCATGAGAACGGACCTCTTAGGGTACCTCCCTCCTCGGACCTCCCGATGTCAGGTGCCCCAGCGTTTCTCAACGTGTGCTGACTCGTGGAAGTGAAAGTGAAACCGAGAAAACTCTGGAGTACCTGATATCGGTTGGTCCGAGGAGACAGGTACCCCAAAAGGTCCGTTCTTATGACCTCACCCAACAGTAAAGGAAGAGGTTGTGACGCAAATGTCAAATAATGTTTTATAAACGGTGTAAGGGAGCACAACATGTTACGTAGGAACATCGGACAGAATGTGGATCATCAAAAATGGGAGTAGGCATGTGACGAGGGGAAGGTCACCATTGGTGATCGAATAAGAGATATAGATACTCAGTCGAAGAAAAAACCATATTAGTGATCAAACAACATAAAAAAATCTAAGATGTATATTCACTATAGTATATCAGAAACAGATAGACTGAATGAGGTGAATCGTATTACGGGAGATTTAGGTAGATACAAAGACGCTTACCTTTTTAAAGTAAGAAAAATACCGGCTCATTATAAGGCAACATATATACATGGTGTAGAAGAAATAGGTAAGCAGACAACTATATGTGAATCCAACGAAAGTACAGAAACGATAACATTTATCAGGACGATACTTGTAACCTCAGACACATAGAAAAACACCTCAGATACACACCTCAGATACATAGAGATCTGTAAACACATACAAGAAACCTCTTTACAGACTCACGGGACGGGTAAAAAAAAAAAAAATTCTTTTTTTGACTCGATAAACAAATAAAACAACAACTCGGAGGTCTCAAGAAATATATAAGACCCCTAATTGAGGGGTAGTCTATATACCAAATGTTGATAAAAAAAGGGTAAGGTGTCCAACGGAAAAGTGAGACAACTAACGAAAAGAATGACGTATCTTTAGACATTTAGACTCCACCAAAATAAACGGATAAAAACGAAAACAACAAATACGATATCTACAGTATACTCCGTCTAGAACTCTACGGAAGGACTTCAATCAGGAGTGTATTTTGTCACGACCCCTTCACCCAAGACACGAGAGTTAAACCCTACCGTCAAAATAAGAAAGGAACACCATTGGACGAAAAAGAAGGCAGGAATGGAAGTCCCGGACGGTCGTCTATAGTAAACTCTGAAAGTACCGAACTCCAAGGTAATCTAACCCAGAACTCATGTTTTAAATCGAATCCCTGTTCAATTCTTTGAACGGACTTGGTACTGATCGGTGGATATCTCGACCTGAACCTGAATTAGACTGATGTAACGGAGAGATCATTCGACGGAGTGTATGGTGGAGGGGAAGTCAGTGACTTCTCTGTTCATTCTTCTCCCCGGAACCCTATAAATAGTACCGATTGTCAATAACTTCAGAAGGATGTATAGTTCGTGTCGTGGGATTGACGAGTGTTGTTGGGATAAGTTAATAATCGGGTAAAATGTCCACTCCTTTGACTCTGTGGTTCCTTAAGTAAATGAACGGGTTTTAGTGTGTCAAAAATTCGCCACTCCTCCCTAAAGCTAGAGCCGTCAGAGGTCTTGGACCGGAGAATTTGGAACAAAAGGGGACCCACTTCCCTACACGGAGTGGAGGTAAGGACTTCACAGGGACTCCGGAATAAACAGACTCTTACTTCAGGCAGACCGAATTCTCGGTGGAGACACTTCACTGGTCAGTCAGGACCCGAGGGCTCTTGTGTCTTGTCCGACACGACTCTAAACCCGAGATCTGTCAGGGGACCGAAACGACACCCTTGACAGGTCCGTTAACGAACTACTGCCAAAGAGAATTCGCCTAGTATACAATCTCGGTCGTTCATCCCGGCCGATGTACTGAATGGTCCAAGTCACGTTTTATCGTTACACTCAGGGAAACAAGTTTTTCGGTCCTTTTTTCACGGTCATTTAAACAATTTTATATTTCGGTAAAGGAAAGAAAGTCAGAGAGAGTTGTACCGTACTATAAAAAACACACGATAAATTACAGGTTCATTTCTTTTTAAATTTTAAAATTTATTAATCGTAGTCAGAATGAAAAGTACAAATATAGTACGTTATGGTCAAAATTTACATTTGTAGTTTGTAAATTAAGTACACATCTTAGTTCCTTAGTGTACAATATAAGATGTATGTATAAATAAAACAAGAATAGTATTGACACCTTTACGACGTGTTTTGATTTGATTGAGTTATCAAAAATAAGGTCAAGAATTATATGTGTCAAGCATAGTCGTGAGATGTCTTCGACCGTTAAAGTATTATGACATAAACGAGAGTAGACAGAAGACAGTACGAGTCAACGCAGACTGAGAAACGCTGGGGTACCTGACATCAGACGGTCCGAAGAGATACATACCTTAAAGGGTCCGTTCTTATGACCTCACCCAACGATAAAGGATGAGGTCCCCTTAGAAGGACTGGGTCCCTAGCTCGGATGCAGAGAACACATAGGACGAAACCGTCCGTCTTAGAAATGGTGACTTTGTGGATTTAAACGAGATTCTAAGTGATTTAAAGGTGTGTAACACCCAGACTTTAAGACACACTTACCCTGTAGTTCCTTGGCTCTCACGCGTTTGACCTGTATAGAGTAGCCGAGAACACGTGCAGTAGTAGAACAATCTAAAGTGAGTATTTTGTGTTCAAGTTTCTACTATAGTACTACTTAAAGTTCTGTCACTGTCATCTCGTAATTTGGTCCGTACCCGGTAAGACCAGTCTCGTAATCCACCATACACTGAGATGTGGAGTATGAGTCCTTCGGTCGGGAAGATCTTTCCTGAAACTTCGAAGTGACTTCACGTAGGTAAACATAATCACCCTTATGATGGATCGGTCTCGCTCCACTGAAGACCGTGGAGGATGTAGTTGGTCTAAATCCAAGTAGGACTCGGAGACTACCTTTATGCACTGTAAGAATTACTAGGTTGAGTTTAAGCATCGACCCTTCCCGTCGAAAATCAAGAAATAGAGAGAGAGAGAAAAAATTTTATTTCGGATACAAAAATTTATATCTTTTTGTCTGTCTTATGACACGACTTGTAGTTGATTAAAGTCTTGGTTAGTAACGATTGTAAAATAGAAAAGTCTCAGAAAAAAATTTTAATTTTTGACCCTATAAAATCCATTCCTATTTATGAGAAACAGAAGGTGGGGGTCAGTCTATGGTGGGAGAGAAATCTCCGTCGGTAACGATACTCAAACCATATATAGGAAGGTTCGGTAAATTTTTATGAAATTGAATATATATTAGTACTACTTGTTCTGTCTACAAAGACATACATACAAACAAAAAAAAGGAATTCTAAATATGTCACCATGGAATGTTATAATAAGAAATTGAACGAAAATAGAAGTACGTTGTGACATAATAAAAAAAAAAATCAAAAAATAAAAAATTTAAAATTTTAGAAATTAAGAATGTACACAAGGGTTTGTACTTAGTGACATAATAAAAACTTCCAACTCCTTTTTAAATTTAAGTTAAAATAAATAGTTAAATATCAAAATAAAGTCAAAAGAAAAGGAAAAGACATACGATTTCTCATTGTATTATAATTTTATTCTTATGGATTTAGATTTTATTGACAAAAAAAAAATTTATTTGAAAAAAAAAAACATAACTCTATATCGACTAATTACTCTGAAGGGTCCACCGTGATTTGTGTGGACGGTTACGTCCTCTACATTCTCTGCGACGAAACTAGGGATCCATTCCTTCTAGGGGACCTCCTCCCGTAACTTTGGGTGAGGTCAAAAGAAGGGACCTCTTAGGGTACCCACCTCCTCGGACCACCCAATACCAGGTATTCCAACGTTTCTCAGCCTATGTTGACGTCACTGAATCGTGACGTGCGTATCGGTTAATTGTTACAACACTATCAAAATCCACTTATGATTTCCACTGAGGCAACATGTATATGTACATAGGTAAGAGGGGTTTAGAGGGACTGGTATGACCGACGGTGTTTGGTAACTCGTCTCAAGACACACGATATATCATCCAGGAACAACGAATAGGTAAATTTTACATTGTCTCCACCCACCCGCCCAATCAGCGAATCAGCACAGACTGAGAAACGCTCAGGTGTTTGACATCGGACAGTCCGAGGAGATAGACACCATAAGAGGTCCGTTCTTATGACCTCACCTAACGGTCAGGGAAGAGATCTCTAGAAGGACTGGGTCCCTAGCTTGGGTCCAGAGGACGTAACGTCCGTCTAAGAAATGGTAGACTCGATGTCCCCATCCTCCCNCCGCCGTTCTTATGACCTCACTCAACGGTAAGGGAAGAGGTCCTCTAGATGGGCTGGGTCCCTAACCCGGGTCCAGAGGGTGTAACATCCGTCCACGAAATGATAGACTCGATGCCCCCACCCTCCCACCCCCAAACCCCACCCCCCGCCACCGCCGTTCTTATGACCTCACCCAACGGTAAGGGAAGAGGTCCTCTAGAAGGGCTGGGTCCCTAACTCGGGCCCAGAGGGCGTAACATCCGTCTACGAAATGGCAGACTCGGTGGTCCCTTCAGTATTGTCTCCATTGTGACATAAAAACTCTAGTTAGAAATTTTTTTTTAATAAATTCACCTCCGATTCATGAAATGTTATAACACCACAAAAAACGATATATAACTGTACTTAGTCGGTACCTATATGTACACAGGAGGCACATGTGGGAGGGTGACACATGTGACCGAAACTCACGGGACAAAGTACGTAGCTTGAACTTAACCAGTAGATAAAGTGTATACCATTATATGTACAAAGTTACGACAAGAGAGTTTAGTAGGGTGGAAACGGAAGGGAGAGTCTCAGGTTTTCAGACAAGAAATATAGACACAGAGAAAACGTCAGAACGTATATCCCAGTAGTAATAGTAGAAAGATTTAAGGTATATATACGTAATTATATGACATAACCATAAAAAGAAAGATTGAAGTGAGACATATTATCCGAGGTTAAAGTAGGTGGAGTAATCTTCACTGATCTTACAAAAGAAAAAAATATCGACTCATTGTAAGGTAAACATATACATGGTGTTGAAAGAATAGGTAAGGAGACGACTACCGGTAGATCCAACAAAGGTACAGGACCGATAACATTTGTAACGACGTTACTTGTAACCCCATGTGTATAGAGAAAGTTAAGACCAGAAGAACCACACACACCGGTCATCACCCTAACGACCCAGTATTCCGTCAAGGTAAAGGTCAAAAAATTCCTCAGGGTGTGACAAACGGTATCACCGACATGATCAAAGGTAAGGGTGGTTGTCACATTCTCCCAAGGGGAAAGAGGTGTGGGAGAGGTCGTAAATAATAAACATCGATAAGACTGGCCGCACTCTACCATGGAGTAACACCAAAACTAAACGTAAAGAGACTATTACACACTACAACTAGTAGAAAAGTACACAAACAATCGGTAGACATACAGAAGAAACCTCTTTACAGACAAATCAAGAAACCGGGTAAAAAACTAACTCGACGTACTCGACGAACATATAAAACCTCTAATTAAGAAACAGTCAACAAAGTAAACGATAATAAAAGAGGGTAAGACTTCTGACTGAAAAGTTGAACGAATATAAAAGGAAGTAACACGTTTTCGAAAATTTAAATTAATCCAGAGTAAACAAATCAAAACGAAAATAAAGGTAATGACACCCTCCACCCAGTATCTTCTAGAACGACACTAAATACAGTCTCTCACAAGACGAATACAAAAGGAGATCCTCAAAATATCAAAGACCAGAATGTAAATCTAGAAATTAGGTAAAACTCAAATAAAAAACACATACCACAATCTTTCACAGATCAAAGTAAGAAAATATCCACCAACTGGTCAAAAGGGTCGTGGTGAAAATTTCTCTAACAGAAAAGAGGTAACATATAAAAATGGAGGAAACAGTTTCTATTCCACAGGTATCCACACACCTAAGTAGAGACCCGAAAATTAAAACAAGGTAACTAAATATAAAGACAGGAACACGGTCATGGTATGATAGAACTACTGACATCGAAACATCATATCAGACTTCAGTCCGTCCAACTGAGGAGGTCAAGATAAGAAGAAAGAGTTCTAACGAAACCGATAAACTCCAAAAAAAAAAACACAAAGGTATGTTAAGAACCTTAATAAACAAGATCAAGACACTTTTTATGGTGACCATCGAACTATCCCTAACGTAACTTAGACATCTAACGAAAGCCATCATATGAGTAGAAGTGATATAACTAAGAAGACTGGGTACTTGTAACATATAAAGAGGTAGATAAACTCAGTAGAAACTAAAGAAAGTAGTGACAAAATATCAAAAGATATATATCCAGAAAACAAAGAAATCCATTTAAATAAGGATTCAAAAAAAAAAAAAAGTAACGTTACCACTTACAAAGAACTTAAAGAGAAAGACAAAAGAAACAATCACATATCCTTGTGTTCTCTAAAGACACATAATTAAAATATAGGACATCGAAATGACATAAGTAACTAATCGAGATCATTAAAAGACCACCACAGAAATCCCAAAAGATACATCTCCTAGTATAGTAGACGTTTCTCACTCTCAAAACTGAAGAAGAAAAGGTTAGACCTAAGTAAAATAAAGGAAAAGTAGACACTCACGACACCGATTCTGAAGGTTTTGATACAACTTATCATCACCACTCTCACCCGTGGGAGCAGAATAAGAACTGAAATCTCCTTTACGAAAGTCAAAAAGTGGTGACTCCTATTACAACCGACACCTAAATAGTATCTACCGAAAATAATACAACTCTACATAAGGAAGACAGACAAAAGACCTCTCAAAAGTAGTATTTGTCCACAACTTAAAACAGTTTACGAAAGAGTCGTAGATAACTCTATTAGTATATCAAAAATAGAAAGTTAAACAACTATACCACATAGTGTAACTAGCTAAACACTTATAACTTCTTAGGAACGTAGGGACCCTATTTCGGGTAACCAGTACTACATATTAGAAAAATTGTACAACAACTTAAGACAAACAATCTTAAAACAACTCCGAGTTAGAATTATGTATCATGATCAAATGAGGATAAATTACGATATCATGTGAAATACTTACACGGTGTAAAATAAATGAATGACCACCCACCAAATCAACAAAGGTCATCAAGTGAAACCATTTGTCAAGACGTTACTTGTACAAAAAACGTGTATACTCTCAAAGACATACTGCCCTACACTGTACATGGTTTGACGAGAGGTTTCTCCAAAACGATTATATGAGAGTGACCGACACACACTCTCAAACGTAAAGTGATGTAAGACCTGTTACGACCTATCACAGTCTCAAAAAAGTAAGAAAAGGTAAGAAAGGTAAAACATCTGAAATTTTTCTGGGACTACGACCCTTTCTAACCCCCGTCCTCCTCTTCCCCCGTTGTTTCCTACTATACCAACCTACCGTAGTGACTAAGTTACCTGTACTCAGACTCGTTTGAGGTCCTCTAACACTTCCTGTCCCTTCGGACCGTACGACGTCAGGTACCCCAGACATGTCTGTGCTCGTTTCAGTCTTTGTTGAATCGCTGAATTGTTGTTGTTTTTGGGAGTCCTGAACCCGTCTTTATCAAGATCCTGGATCCTTAAGTGAGGGGTTGGATCCTGAACCCTTAGTCAAATAGAAGTCAAAATGAAGAAATGAATAAATAAAAACCGACACGGTACACCGTACATCCTAGAATCAAGGGACTGGCCCTTAGTTGGGTGTGGGTGACGTTACCTTTACGTCTCAGAATTGGTGAACCTGAGGTCCCTTCAGGGTCCTCAGTCAAATTTATAATTGGTAAATACGTGAAAAGGGAGATGAAACTTGTTATGAAAGTCTCTGTCAAATTCCGTCAACTGTGTCAAGGTCCGGATCTCAAACCGAAAACGGGACTGTGTGGGGGAGTGGGGTTCAGACCACCACTCCCCTACGTCAGACAGATCGGAGGTAAAGTGTTTGGAGGACCTTTTGTGTTGATGAACAGAACACACAAAAAGATTCATACACACCTCTTACCCCCGTCACACAGTCCCCACTGTAACAGATGACAATAAACCTCTCAGACCCTGTGAAGTTATCTATCTCGACCTCCATTTAAAGTTACTTGGTAACGTAAAATTTTCAAAGTAGTCTTATTTGAGTCCGTAATAATTACGTTGACTCCTCTTTCAAACAAACCTATCTCTACGACTTACTAAGTTTAGACTTTCCATCTACACTAAGACGAATCATACTTTTGTTCCACACGAAAACATCTAGTTGTACGAATGATGATATGTTTAGTGCATAGTACGATGTCTTGAGTAACGAACTTCTATTATATGTATTTTTCTTTAGTAGGAAGACCTGAGACAAGGTCTCCTGAAGGACAACCGACTTTCCAACCTTCCATAAGTAAGTGTCACCAAATATCCTCACTTAATCTCGAATTTAGAAAAGAGTCTCCTTGTGACCGGACCTTAATTCGGAACGTAAATACTTATCACGTCTCTCTGCGGTGCCTTTTCCCGTCACACCATCGACCCAGAGACACATCGGTGTGAGGTGTTTCGAGAGAGGAAATGAATTGAGTCTGAAACCAAACAAATGAGTACTCGATTAATTGGAAATTCGGAATTATAAGAGTAGACTTTTACTCCTACTATTATTAAGACTAAAGTGTCCTGACAACACTGATAATTTTATCTATTACGTAAACTTCACGGATATCCCTTCGTGAACTATTTACGGTCGAGAAGAATAATAATCGAAGATGGGAGAGACTTAAGAATTTTCCGAAAACCACTTCACGGAGTAGTAAATCATCAGCTACGAATGAGGATCCTTTTTTTCAATACTGGTTGGATCTATCGTATGAGTTTTCGTCTCTGTAATGAAACGGTTGTTTCCGGCAGATCAGTTCCGATACTAAAAAGGACACCAGTACATACCTACACTCTCAACCTGACACTTCTTTCGACTCACGGCTTCTTAACTACGAAAACTTCACACCACAGCCTCTTCTGAGAACTCTCAAGGAACCTGACGTTCCTCTCGGTTGGTCAGGTAAGACTTCCTCTAGTCGGGACCCTAAAGAAACCTTCCTTACTATTCGAGGTCATGAAACCGGTGGAGTACGTTTCTCAACTGAGTAACCTTTTCTGGGACTAACACCCTCCCTAACCCCCGTCCTCCTCTTCCCCTGCTGTCTCCTACTCTACCGACCTACCGTAGTGACTGAGCTACCTGCACTCAGACTCACTTGAGACCCTCAACCACTATCTGTCCCTCCGGACCGCACGACGTTAAGCACCGCAGCGTTTCTCAACTTGTGCTGACTCGCTGACTTGACTTGACTTGACTTGACTCGTATGACAGAACATATCAAACGATCACAAAGAAGACCCAATTAGAGAGTACGTAGTAACTAGAATACTTCCTCTATGATAGAATTACAGATTTGGACGAGGAAGTGTTACATGTCTTACACAGGTGTCTATAAGAAAATATACAGAAAACTTAGAGAGTGAACTGGTCGGGTTTCGACTTGTGTCTGTTCCGTCAAATTTTATACATAACTACCTAATTACGAAGAAACAGTCTTTCTACTTAGGGAGGTCTTCAATGACGCTACTAACACTTAGTTTCTCGAAGTTAAACTTCTTTCTCGTGTCACGTAAAATTTTGTAGCATTTTCTTTCGAAGAATAGAACTCTTAAAAACAGACGATCTAATTTATGTTTTACTAATAATTAGGAAAAGATACCCTCGTGAGACCCCTTCAATTTTTCAAGGACACCGTGTGACAGGGAAAAACTTCTCCTTTTGTGTTATGACATTTCCAAGCACCTCGGGTAACGATTCGTTGTCTCGGTCCAGACCTGACTTGTTCCCATTTTTAAGAAACAAGTCATACTACTTAATGCTTTATCTTTTACGAATTATCTTAGAAGTCAGGCAAGTGAAGTCAACGAGTCAGCACAGACTGAGAAACGCTGGGATACCTGAGATCGTACGGTCCGGAGGGACAGGTAGTGGTTGAGGGCGTCAAATGAGTTTGAGTACAGGTAGCTCATCCACTACGGTAGGTTGGTAGAGTAGGAAACAGTAGGGGAAGAGGGCGGAAGTTAGAAAGGGTAGTAGTCCCACAAAAGTTTACTCAGTCAACAAGCGTAGTCCACCGGTTTCATAACCTCAAAGTCGAAGTCGTAGTCAGGAAGGTTACTTATAAGTCCTGACTAAAGGAAATCCTACCTGACCAAACTAGAACGTCAGGTTCCCTGAGAGTTCTCAGAAGAGGTTGTGGTGTCAAGTTTTCGCAGTTAAGAAGCCGTGAGTCGAAAGAAATATCAGGTTGAGAGTGTAGGTATATATTGATGACCGTTTTGGTATCGAAACTGATCTACCTGGAAACAACCGTTTCATTACAGAGACGAAAAATTATACGACAGATCCAACCAGTATTGAAAGGAAGGTTCCTCATTCACAGAATTAAAGTACCGACGTCAGTGCTAGACGTCACTAAAACCTCGGGTTCTTTTCTTTCAGACAGTGACAAAGGTAACAAAGGGGTAGATAAACGGTACTTCACTACCCTGACCTACGGTACTAGAGTCAAAAGACTTACAACTCAAAATTCGGTTGAAAAGTGAGAGGAGAAAGTGAAAGTAGTTCTCCGAGAAATCAAGGAGAAGCGAAAGACGGTATTCCCACCACAGTAGGGACGTTGTTATTGTGAGTAATAAAAAGTTTCGTGATTAGACGTCAACTATCGATTAAAAGTACCATCAGAGACTATTATCCTGAAGGGACCACTGAGTTACCATTTTCGTAAACGACGTTACGTCCTTTGTACCCAAGGTAGGGACCCAACCCTTCTAGGGGATCTCTTCCTTTACTTTTAGGTGAGGTCATAAGAACGGACCCTTTCGGGTACCTGTCTCTTCGGACTGTCCGATGTCAGGCACCCCAGTGTTCTCAGTCTGTGTTGAATCGACGATTTGGTGGTGGTGGTAGAGACTGTCATTGGGTGTCAATACAAAAGGTTCATTTTCGTAAGTCGTTCTTCCAAAACTTATAAGTAAAAACACCTTCTGTACCTAGACCGTAGACCTAAAATTCAGTGGTAAGGGACACAAGATCTTAATTAGGTCCTTATATTTTTAGGTAGACTTGATTAAAGTCACACCAATCAGAACTACCGTTGCACAAATAGTGTATTAAATTTTGTCATTAGAGGTCTGTTGTAGTGGACCCTTGCGTAATCTTTACATTTAAGAAAAAAAGAAAGTGAAATAAGAAAAATTAACTTCCTATTAACGAAATGTCTTAAAACGCCAAAGTAGTGTCTTAAAACACCAATGTAGTCGTTCTTAGTCGGTATCCATGTGGGGACAGGGGAGGAAGGGAACAGGGAGGGGTAGGGTGGGAAGATCTAACAGTGTCTCGGGGACAAACTAAAGGGACTCAGTATGTCGTTTAAGGGTGAGAACTCGGGGTAGGGTGTCGATGATCTAGGTTGAGACCCCAATCCTGGATCGTGAAACGAAAACATTCGGGAGAACCCCTAAGACTACGACACATTTCAAACTCTTGAAGCTCTTAGTCCTATTGACACAGTTTGCATAATTTCCTCTGCCACTTTTCAATTCAAGTCAAACCGTCATCACGCAGTAGAACTTGATGACAACTTGACAACCTGGTAAAACCTGACCCTTCTTTTAATATCAACATTAAGTCTTTCATTGACGTCTCCTTTTTCCGTGTACATTACCTCCTCTCAGAAATTCCATCGAAAGTCAGTGAAGGAGGATCTTAACCTCGGTAAATCTTTACGGAAGATGGTCGACGTCAACACTGTTAGTTAAAAACTTCTCAAATAAATGGTTCTTAAATATTATTAAAAAACCCAATAAAAAAAGGATCCTGTACTTCCTCCTTACTACAGGTAACAAATAATGTATTCTATAACTATTGGACTTTGAAAATTTTATTTAATTTTATATTTCATATCCTTTTTTATACACGTCAGTCATAATAGTTGAACCGTATTAAAATCTTCAATCTTCATTACTTATAATTGAGGTCTTTTTACTGACTTCCCCAGTAACGAGTCAATATTATGTATAACTCTTAATTTAAACCATTTATTACATTAAAGTAAGATAGTTGATGATCGAGACGTCAATGTTCAGTAAAATGTGGAACCACGGAGAAAAAGAAAAAAAAAAAAATTGAAAACACTTTATTCTCCAGGAAAGAATCAACGAAAGGTAAAGGTCTTAAAACACTAACATATTTATTACGTGTGACACTTTATAGAGTGTAAACAGGGGTTTCTCTCTCTATGGGTGATCGAGTGAACTGGAAATGCTCTTGGGTCGGGAAGACATATCATTTTTTATACAAATTGAAACATCTGGATTTAGAATCTTTCGTACATTGTTAGTAACGTAACCAAGACGTCTTCAAAGTCTGTAAATTATTAACCGATTGAACCGTCTACGACAAAACCTATTAGAGAACGACACGGACGTCCTAAACGTAGTATCCTTCTTGAAAGACTACAATGGGTTCGGAACTAGAGGGACACGGAGGTTCACTTGTAATAGACACAATGGAATATCCTCTCCCTACACTCGAGATTCAACTCCTGCAATGAGAGAACCACTTACAGGTGTCCCTTGGACTGGGTAGACTTCCCTCGAACGATAGTTATCCGTTGGATCGAATCCAACCCTGAATCCAGAAACCCCATTCTGACTAAACATAAACTTAAGACCGAGACGGTGAACCGATCAACATAAAGTATTACGACACGTTCCTAACTTATTTTGATCTTTACCATACACATTTCTTATAGGTATCAAGGACCGGGGACATTTACAAGTCATTAACAATCGAAACTTTCAACTGCAATTTCGTCAACTCCCTTTAACCTATTTGCGCAAGATTGGCACTTGAAGGTCTACAAGTTCGACCAAAATCTTTTCTGTCTCCTTGGTCTCTAGTTTAACGGTTGTAGGCGACCTAGTAGTTTTTTCGTTCTCTTAAGGTCTTTTTGTAGATAAAGACGAAATAACTGACACGGTTTTGGAGACTGACACACCTAGTGTTATTTGACACCTTTTAAGAAGTTCTCTACCCTTATGGTCTCGTGGACTGGACGGAGAACTCTTTGGATATACGTCCAGTCCTTCGTTGTCAATCTTGACCCGTACCTTGTTGTCTGACCAAGGTTTATCCTTTTCCTCATGCAGTTCCGACATATAACAGTCGGACGAATAAATTGAAGATACGTCTCATGTAGTACTCCTTACGACCCGACCTTCTTCGTGTTCGACCTTAGTTCTAACCGCCCTCTTTATAGTTATTGGAGTCTATACGTCTACTGTGGTGGGAATACCGTCTTTCACTTCTCCTTGATTTTTCGGAGAACTACTTTCACTTTCTCCTTTCACTTTTTCAACCGAATTTCGAGTTGTAAGTCTTTTGATTCTAGTACCGTAGACCAGGGTAGTGAAGTACCGTTTATTTACCCCTTTGTCACCTTTATCACAGTCTGAAATAAAAACCCCCCCGAGGTTTTAGTGACGTCTACCACTCACGTCGGTACTTTAATTTTCTGTGAAATCTTCTNTTCTCCTTTCACTTTTTCAACCGAATTTCGAGTTGTAAGTCTTTTGCTTCTAGTACCGTAGACCAGGGTAGTGAAGTACCGTTTATTTACCCCTTTGTCACCTTTATCACAGTCTGAAATAAAAACCCCCCCGAGGTTTTAGTGACGTCTACCACTCACGTCGGTACTTTAATTTTCTGTGAAACCTTCTTTTCAATACTGGTTGGATCTATCGTACAACTTTTCGTCTCTGTAATGAAACGGTTCTTTCCGGTAGATCAGTTCCGATACTAAAAAGGTCACCAGTACATACCTACACTCTCAACCTGACACTTCTTTCGACTCACGACTTCTTAACTACGAAAACTTCACACCACAGCCTCTTCTGAGAACTCTCAGGGAACCTGACGTTCCTCTCGGTTGGTCAGGTAAGATTTCCTCTAGTCAGGACCCTAAAGAAACCTTCCTTACTACGATTTAGACTTTGGGGTCATGAAACCGATGGAGTACGCTTCTCGACTGAATGACCTTTTCTGGGACTACGACCCTCCCTAACCCCCGTCCTCCTCTTCCCCTACTGGCTCCTACTCTACCGACCTACCGTAATGACTGAACTACCTGCACTCAGACTCACTTGAGACCCTCAACCACTATCTGTCCCTCCGGACCGCCCGACACTAAGTACCCCAGTGTTTCTCAACCTGTGCTGACTCGCTGACTTGACTTGACTTGACTTCCGATTAATCGATTGACTAAGTAACTGAACAAATAAGTTCTTGATAAATAATTCGTGGACGTACTCAGACTAAGAGAACATCTGTAACCTTTATACTGTTGTTTATACTAAATCTTTCTAATTTAAACTCAACGGATAACTGGAGATTCACCTCTACAGTTCATCTCTCGACCTATGTACTCCTGTCTCGATTGATAAACCCTCTATAAAAATGGAAATCTATTATAAATCACCTCACCCAACCAACTCTCGTGAATCCCTTTTTTCATGTCAATCTTTTCTCTTTTTTAAGATCCTCGTAAGAATTTCAAAGTCCGTGATACTGAGTATTATTTTAGAATGTCATTATTGTATATTGGGAATATCTTAAACGATGTATTTTCAAATAATTATCCTTAAAAAAAAAGAATGTAAGAAATTTTTTAGCAAAACAACCACACATCAACTAAATATTACAACACAATCAAAGTCCATATGTCTCTTCATTTAGTCAATGTGTATGTGTATGTAGGTGAGACAAAAACCTAAGAAAAGGACATATCCGGTAATGTACCATAACTCATCTCAAGAGACACGAGATGTCACCCAGGAATAATCAGTAGACAAAATACATATTATTACACATATACAGTTAAGGTCAGAGGGTCAAATAGGGAGGGGGGAATGGGGAGTCACTGACATTTAGACAAAAGATGTAGACATTGAGATAAAGACGAAACATCTATTCAAGTAAACACGAGAAAAAAATCTAAGGTGTATATTCCTCATAGTACACCGTAAACAGAAAGAGACGGACTGAAAAAAGTGAGTCATACTGGTAGAGATCCAAGTAGCTGTATCGATATTAACCGTAAAAAGGAAGAAAAAATACCGACTCATTACAAGGTAACATATATACATGGTGAAGAAGAAATAGACCAGGAGACAGTAGTTTGTAAATCCAACGAAGACTACAGGACCGACAACGTTTATCTCGACTTCACTTGTGACTCCACATACATAGAAAAACTTAATACCAAAAGAGACCTATATGCGGGTCCTCACCCTAACGACCATCGAGATAAAAATCAAAAAATTCCTTGGAGGTGTGACAAGGGAGATCAACGACATGGAGAAATGTAAGGGTGGTTGTCATATCCTCCCAAGGGAAAAGAGGTGTGGGAGAGTTCGTAAACAACAAACACCTAAACAACTACCAGTAAGAGTGGCTACACTCCACAATAGAGTAACGTCAAAACGAAAAGTAAAGAGACTATTACTCACTACGACTCGTAGAAAAGTACACGAAAAAACCGGTAGACATACAGAAGAAACCTCTTTACAGATAAATTTAGAAGGCGGGTAAAAAACTAACACAACAAACACCAAAACTATAACTCGACGTACTCGACAAACATATAAAACCTCTCATTAAGGAACAGTCAACGAAGTAAACGTTTATAAAAGACAGTAAGACTCCCAACAGAAAAGTAAAAACAAACACCAAAGGATACGACATGTTTTTCGACAATTGAAATTATTTTAGGGTAAGCAAATAAAAACAAAAATAAAAGTAATGAGATCCTTCATCTAACTTTTTCTGGAACGACCCGAAATGCAGTTTCTCACAAGACGGACACAAAAGGAACTTCTCAAAATATCATAGGTGGGAATGTAAATCCAGAAATTAGGTAAAACCGAAATGTAAGAAATCACATGTGTTTACTTCTGGTTTTTCTTCACACCAACATTATGTAACCAGAAACGTAGGTAGACTGGGCATAAAGACTCGCGGATGACGTTCCATGGTATAATGCAAGTTACACATTTCACTTTGGTTATTTTGTCAGTACAACAACCAGTTTGAATAAATGACTCGTGTATGACATATGTCATGAACTACTAAACTCCTCTCTGGTGTTTTTACCTTTTAAGTAAGAGACAGAGATCCTCTTCTGTCAGATTTTGACAGTGAGTCTTCCCCTTATTTGGTGGGATTTCACCAATTCTTGTCACACAAAGGAAAAGAAAAACGTATAGAATACAAGAATCCGGTAATCGTCTTTAGAAACACCCGGTTTTCTTAAACCACTCCATCCAGTGTCAGGTATTAAGTAAAATAGAAGAGGGGAGGGAAGATGAACCGACCAGTTACCCTCTCACAGGGACCCATCTCTCTTCGAACAAAGTCGGGCAGAGTATGAACAATCAAGTGACCATGAGGTTCGTTGGGTCGTAAATATAAGAGTAATATATTTACTCTTCTCTGTCGTCCTTAGGTAGTCGTAAACATTACCGAGTAGAGAAAAGGGATACTTTGGTTCTCAAAAGGACTTCTCGTCAAGATTAAACGGGTCTTAAGATATGAAGGACACATCGATCACCTACCTCACCTACGTCCGGGTGAATAGTCATATCTACCCCTCTTTCCCTTCATGGGAGAAGACTTGACACCAACATAATAAGACTGATTACCAATATAAACGAAATAATTCTACGTCGACTTGGAAAACCTCCTCACAATAGTCCTTTTTGTCGGACCGTAGTTAATACGACTTTGTTAGTAATATAAACCATCAATAACAGATTAGAGATTTACCTGAAATAATTTATTTAGGTCTATTTTCGAATTAAGTAAGTTGATGTACCATGTAATTACTATTTCGTAGGACCGTCTGAGGACTACTACATCAAGACGGGTCTTTCATTAGAGTCATGTTTCAAGTACACTGGAGAAAACCACCAGTGACACCGGTCAACCGTCATCTTTATGAATCCCAGAACCTCTCCCGGTTTTATTAAGGAAACACGAAATACTATAGTATAAAACACCAGAGTCGGTTTATGAACCGATATACGAATTTACCGAAGTTTACAAGAAAACAACAACAAGTAACTCTTTGTAAAACTGGGAAAAGGGACTGTTGTCGTATCGAACGAAGATACAGTGAAACGAACTTGTTCTTACCTTCCAATCGATGATTTGACAAGTAATGTTTTACAACTTTTAGGAAAATACAGACGATAGACTTCACATACCTAAAGAGAAGTTAGTTACTATATACTACAGTAGGGACATCTATAGGTCGTCTCTCTTTTAAGTGGATAATTTAGAACGGTACATCTCATGAATCCAAGACAGTAATCGATCATGAACTTTTCACTTTCTTTCACACTTTCACAACCAACGAGTCAGTACAAGCTGAGACGTTGGGGTGCCTGACATCGGGTGGTCCGAGGAGACAGGTACCCTAAGGGGTCCGTTCTTATGACCTCACCCAACGGTACGGGAGGAGGTCCCCTAGAAGGGTTGAGTCCCTAGTTTGGGTCCAGAAGACGTAACGTTCACCTAAGAAGTGGTCGACTCGATGGTCCCTTCGGGGTCTATTATGAATTCTTTCGGATTCGCCCTAGGAACACGATCAGAGAATATCAGTGATGTAAACCAATGTAGTGGTCTTTCAGTCATGGATCTGACATAATAGAACCCGAAATATAACTCAGTTATGGTTATTACATATGAACTTCTTTTAAAACCCCAGAAGATGTTTTGTTGTGTCCTTTTATTGTCAAATAATCAAATAGACTACAAGGAATATATTTCTTAGTATACTATTTAAGGATGAACTATGGTCACAGTGTCTGTATAATCAAAGAAATCTACTGAATCGTACAAAAGGAAGAAGACCCCTACCCTTTATATGTTGTGTTTTCCGAGAGATAAAATAACATTTACGGTCCTTTGATTCTTGAATAAAATCGTTCAGGATTATAGAAACCTATACAATTATAGAATTTAAGAATTGACCAAAGAATAGATAGAAAATTTACAGATATCGTGTTAAAATATTCATGACACTCAAAAAAAGAACCTTCGTTTTATTCTCTCCAGTGGAGGAGTTTCTCCGAAAGAGACTTCTCAGATAACTTTAGTCGAAGGGAGGAGACCGGGGGCCGGACAAAAAAGAATAGTTTCATGAGAAGGAAATAACGTGAATGTTGTTAAATATTAATAAAAATAAACAAAGGGACAAATACAAACAAAGGAAGAGATCTGAGATTTGTTCTGGTCCTCGTCCGACACCGAGTCTAGTACTTGAGGAATAACGGTTTAAGTCTGAATTTAACTTCGTTCATCCCTTTTGGTGATCTTGTAAGTCCATACTGGATTTAGTTCAGTGAATGTTAATATGTTACCTTCACTGTTTATCTAACTTTCCTAATCTAGACTATCTGTCTCACAGACTTCTTGATACCTGTAAGTACTGTAACATGTCCTCCGTCCCTAGTTCTGGTAGGGGTTCTTTTTCTTTACGTTTTTCCGTTTTACTAACAGACTCCTCCGGAATGTTTATCGACTCTTTTCTTCCCTTTGATTTCCCTTTCCTCTTTTCTTTCTATAAGGGTAAACTTACGTCTCAAAGTTTCTTATCGTTCCTCTCTATTCTTTCGAAAGGAGTCACTAGTTACGTTTCTTTATCTTCTTTTGTTGTCTTACCCTTTCTGATCTCTAGAGAAGTTCTTTTAATCTCTATGGTTCCCTTGTAAAGAACGTTTCAACCCGTGTTGTTTCCTGTCTTTACCATACCTGGATTGTCTTCGTCTTCTATAATTCTTCTCCACCGCTCTTATGTGTCTTCTTGACATGTTTTTTCTAGAAGTACTGGTTCTATTGGTGTTACCACACTAGTGAGTGGGTTTCGGTCTGTAGGACCTTACTCTTCAGTTCACCCGGAATCCTTCGTAGTGATGATTGTTTCGATTACCTCCACTACCTTAAGGTCAACTCGATAAAGTTTAGGATTTCTACTACGACACTTTCAGGACGTGAGTTATACGGTCGTTTAAACCTTTTGAGGCGTCACCGGTGTCCTGACCTTTTCCAGTCAAAAGTAAGGTTAGGGTTTCTTTCCGTTACGGTTTCTTACGAGTTTGATGGTGTGTTAACGTGAGTAGAGTGTGGAATCGTTTCATTACGAGTTTTAAGAGGTTCGGTCCGAAGTTGTCATGCACTTGGCACTTGAAGGACTACAAGTTCGAACAAAATCTTTTCCGTCTCCTTGGTCTCTAGTTTAACGGTTGTAGGCAACCTAGTAATTTTTTCGTTCTCTCAAGGTCTTTTTGTAGATAAAGACGAAATAACTGATACGGTCTCGGAAACTGACGTACCTAGTGTCGTTTCACACCTTTTAAGAAGTTCTCTACCCTTATGGTCTCGTGGACTGGACGGAGAACTCTTTGGATATACGTCCAGTCCTTCGTTGTCAATCTTGACCCGTACCTTGTTGGCTGACCAAGGTTTATCCTTTTCCTTATGTAGTTCCGACATATAACAGTGGGACGAATAAATTGAAGATACGTCTCATGTAGTACTCCTTACGACCCGACCTTCTTCGTGTTCGACCTTAATTCTAACCGCCCTCTTTATAGTTATTGGGGTCTATACGTCTACTGTGGTGGGAATACCGTCTTTCACTTCTCCTTGATTTTTCGGAGAACTACTTTCACTTTCTCCTCTCACTTTTTCAACCGAATTTCGAGTCTGAAATAAAAAAACCCGAGGTTTTAGTGACGTCTACCACTGACGTCGGTACTTTAACTTTCTTCGAACGAGGAACCTTCTTTTCAATACTGGTTGGATCTGTCGTATAATTTTTCGTCTCTGTAATGAAATAGTTGTTTCCAGGCAGATCAGTTTCCATTCCAAAAAGGTCATCAGTACATACCTACACTCTCAACCTTATATTTCTTTCGACTAGTGACTTCTTAACTACGAAAACTTCACACCACAACCTCTTCTGAGAACTCTCAGGGAACCTGACGTTCCTCTAGGTTGGTCAGGTGGGATTTCCTTTAGTCAGGACTTATAAGTAACCTTCCTGACTACGACTTCGACTTCGAGGTCATGAAACCGGTGGACTACAATTCTTGTCTGAGTAAACTTTTCTCGGACTACGACCCTTCCTAACTTCCGTCCTCCTCTTCCCCTGCTATGTCCTACTTTACCAACCTATCGTAGTGGTTGAGTTACCTGTACTCAAACTCATTTGACGGCCTCAACCACTACCTGTCCCTCCGGACCGTACGACGTCAGGTACCCTAGCGTTTCTCAGCCTGTACTGACTCACCAACTTGACTTGACTAGATCTGAGATTCGAGATTATTTGTTCTCTATTATAGTGAGAAAGTCAGATTTATGGGATCTACTAAAATAGTGTATGAGTCATTTTTGGTTAACGACAGTTCAAAACTATTTAACGTCATAGGATCATGATAGTCAGTCATATTTTTGAACATGGTGCTGTAAAATCTATAGATCTTTACAACTCTATACTTTAATTATACGTCATTAAACCTATTGTTACATAAACCTAGAAAAAAAATTATAGATATAAACAAACAAACCAAAACCGACGTACCCAGAAGCAACGACGTGGTAAAAGAAGGTAAAAGATCAACACCACACGTTCCCTATACCAGATCAACACCACACACTCGAAGAGGAAAACCACTGAAGAACCAACGTCCCGTGTCCAAGATCCCGTGCACCCGAAGTCATCAACACCCTACTTCAAAGTCGTCAACACCAAACGACTGAGATGTTGTGTTCGAGGTATCAACACCGTAACACCTCGTACCAAATCGACGAAACATCGTACACCTTAGAAGGACCTGGACCCCAGTTCAGGTACAAACCACATAGTCAACCATCTAAGAACGAAATGTTACAAGACAACCAAAAACGACATGTTGTACTTAGTCGATATTAATATGAACATAGGGGAGGGAGAACTCAGACGAAGGGGAGGGGTGTAGGATCCAGTAGTGTCTCGTGGTCCGACCCGAGGGACACATTATGTCGCTGAAGAGTAACCGATAGATAAAATGTGTGCTATCACATATATACAACTACGATGAAAGAGATAACCAGAGTTAGAGACGAAGGGACTGATACGGGTGTTCAGGTAAGAGATTTAGACGCAGAGGTAAAAAGATTCTTTTATCCAAGTAATTATGGTAAAAAGATCTAAGGTATACATACGTAATTATATGTTGTAAACAAAAAGAGAAAGACTGAAGTGAGATACATTGTCCAAGATCCAAGTAGGTGGAGTGACCATGACTGAGTCAAGTAAGAAGCAGGAAAAGTTCCGACTCAGACATACGCGGTATGGAAGACATAGGTAAGGAGACATCTACCCGTAGATCCAACGAAGGTACAGGGCCGATAACATTCATCACGACGTCACTTGTAACCCCGTGTACACAGAAAATCTTAACACTGAAAGAGGTCCCATATACGGGGTTTCACCTTAACGGCCCAGTGAAGGGACCACCGAGTCTACCGTCTCTTAGGTGGACGTTACACCCTCTGGACCCAAGCTAGGGACCCAACCCTTCTAGGGGACCTCCTCCCGTCCCGTTGGGTGAGGTCATAAAAACGGACCTCTTAGGGGTACTTGTCTCCTCGGACCACCCGATGTCAGGTACCCCAGAGTTTCTCAACGTGTACTAAATCTCTGATTCGTATATCATCTAAATAAGGATTAAAAATTTCCTTAGAGGTATAACAAGAGGGATTACCGATATAGTCAAATATAAGGATGGTTGTCACATCCTCCCAAGGGAAAAGAGGTGTAGGAGAGGTCGTAAATAACAAACATCTAAAAAAACTACTACCGGTAAGACTGACCACACTCCACTATGGAGTAACATCAAAACTAAACGTAAAGAGATTATTAATCACTACTACTCGTATAAAAGTAACATATAACCGGTAGATAGACACACAGAGAAACCTCTTTACAGACAAATCCAGAAGACGGGTAAAAAAACTAAGTCGACAAACAAAAAGACTATCACTCGACACACTCGACGAATATATAAGGTCTCTAATTAGGAAACAGTCAACAAAACAAACGTTAATAAAAGAGGGTAAGACTCCAACAGAAAATTAGAACAAATAACAAAAGAAACGACACGTTTTCTAAAATTCAAATTAATCCAGGGTAAATGAATAAAAACAAAAATAAAGGTAATGAGATCCTCCACCCGTCCCTCTAAGAATTGGTAACTTAGTGGTCCCTTCAGGTAACCGAGAGTATTTTCACGTTAAATCCAAAAACACTTGTTAGGATCCTAAAAATGTCATTCGTTATAAAGTCAAGTCAAGTCAAGTCAAGTCAGAGAGTTCAGTACAGGGGTCAGAAACGGTGGGGTACCTGACGTCGTGAGGTCCGGAGGGACAGGTAGTGGTTGAGGGTCTCGAACGAGTTTGAGTACAGGTAACTCAACCACTACGGTAGGTTGGTACTCCATAGTCTCTTGACTTCCTTAGTAATTTTAAGTATTAAATTATTTTCTTATTAATTAATAACGTGTACTAAGTCCATTATAATAGATGTCTCATTATGGAAATAATTCTCAATGTGTCCTTCTCCCCTATCACACCGACACATAAGGTTCACATCAAAATCCTTAAAGTCAATGTCCGTATCTATGGTTATAAAGGAAACCGTTTAAGACAAAAATAGTAAAACCCCATATCCCTTCCCTCCGATGGACCGTAAGATGAACGTGTAGTTCCTTTATTATTTCTTTACTCTTTTTCTTAAAGTAGGTCTTCAGGAGTATAGAAGGACTACTACCCGTTCAGGAAACGATAGAAAAAATACCGACTCATCATGAGGTAACACACACACACACACACACACACACACACACACACACACACACACATAAATATGCTGTAGAAATAGGTAATTAGTCAACTCCCTGTCAACCCAACGAAGATCCAGAACCGATAACATCTATCACGAAGGTACTTATAATCCTACGTACATATAAAAATTTAATCTCAAAAACAGAAAAGTCATTCTGTAAAGACTACAAATGGACTAGTGGATCCAATCTCCCATATATGGACCAAAAAGACGATATGTTAAAAAAAAAGAAAGAAAAATATGAGACAACCAATCTTCACACACTAAACAAAAAACAGAGATCGAAATGACTCCATATTGACTGTTTTTAACATATAAGAATGTAAATACTACATTGTCAATATTTACAATATTGTTAATATTGTCAATATTGTTAATATTTGTTAACAATTTGTTAATTTTGTCAATATTTTTTCAATATTTACATTGTTTTCTTCTATATGAAAACAATTTTAAACGTTAAAATAACATTTTACCTTTAATTAAGGAACACTTAATTAAGTACTGGATAAAGACATTGACAAAGTGCACACGAACTTTACTTAGACAAAAAGAGACACCGAATTATAGGTGTAAATACTTTGTCCTTCTTGGTTTTTATAGGCCGAGGAAACTAAAAACAAAACCTCAAACGTTCGCTTTCGGGTTTGACTTTCTGTCTTCTTATACTATGAACAAGAAAAACTGAAAGTGACCGTTTGAGTATTAACCATATAGAACTGTGTTCGTTCGTACATCTCCTGGTTCTTTTTCCTTTTAACGACAGGAAGGACTTTTATCTAAACAATGGTGACTGATTGTCCACGAATTAGGAGACACCCCCGTGTCAAAGTCGGATGTCTCTCCCTGCTCTACCCTTACCTCCTCATTTGTGGACACTATCACTAAGGCTAGACGCAAACTAGACAAACTAAGGACGACCGGAACCTATAAATATTTTCCCTTCGACTTGGAAACGACACGACGAATCTGATAGTAACATACGAACCCACACCACCAGGAGGTTGTCCGACTGATTATTGTCGGCGGTCGATCAGATTAGTCTCGCCTCTTCCGTTACCGTGGGATGAGGTCATGAGAACGGACCTTTTAGGTACCTGTCTCCTCGGACTATCCGACGTCAGGTACCCCAGCGATGCTCAGCCTGTACTGACTTGCTGAAGGGAAATTGAAAAGTGAAAGTACGTGACCTCTTCCTTTACCGTTGGGTGAGGTCACAAGAACGGACCTCTTAGGGTCCCTACCCCCTCGGACCACCCGACGGTAGATACCCCAGCGTGTCTCAGCCTGTGCTGACTTCGTTGAATCGTCGTCGTCGTCAGATTAGTCTCTCGGTCAGACCAGTGAATCCTCCGTCGTACCTACGAATGGAGTCAAAAGGTAACCTTCGCCTTAAACTACCAGTCACCAAAGTGGATACCTACATCCTGGGAATTATCGGTTGGAGAGTCCGACAATTGGTATTTCTAAGGTACATGGAGCCGAGGACGTGATTGAAAGAGTACGTCAGAGGGACAAGAGAAGACACTCGAGAGTACCTTCGGTAACAACCGGAGGTTGGAGGAGGCCAACAGTAGTCGTTACAAAGGAAGAGAAAGGATCCTCTAGAGTCGGAAAGGTTTGTGTTACTCAGTAATTTTTCACAAAAATTTTATCCATAAAAGTATACCCACAAAAACTAGAATAAAGAAAGTTGAAACGATATACAAACTTTTAATAGTTTCAAATCTCAACCTTTTTTATGTAAAAAAGGAGGGGTGTTTCAGTTATTGGAGTCGATGACCGCGACAGTGTTCTCCAGACGTGAAATTGACCTACTTGTGTCTCTTATTTCAATTGTGTGGGGTCCTTTCCTGTCGTTAAGGTCTCACTTTCTTCTCCCCTCTTATTTCTCCCATGGACCTTGAGTTCTCATAGTTCTCATCCTTCACCATGGTCTTACTGAAGATTATAAAACCAACAGTAATCTTGTCATCTGAAAAGTGGTACGTCCCCACACATCACGTGACACATGACCTTTCTCGTAGTATAGTCTTCCTGTACCAAAAATTAAGTCTAAAACGATAAGTTTTAGATAAGTCCAAAACGACCGACACTTTAAAACCAATTCTGTGAACTGGTGAAACTAAGGTATCAGGAGTGTATACATTTTACGATTAATATTGTGAACGGTGACCTACATTTTCATAACAGTGACCGTATCATTTCACCCTATCATTATGAGATTTGACCAATGGTTTTAATCTTACAAAACTCCTCCCTCCAAATGTAAAGGTAACTACCAGTCAGTAAACGAGATAGTCACAACTCTTCTCCCATCCTGAGACCTCACCCCCAAAGAACGGAAAGAGTAATGTCCTCACTAACTGAACATTTGAGGTGCAAGGTCAAAACCGTCAGAACAAATCCCTCAGTTAGAATGTACGGTTCTGGGGGAGGTCGGAAAGACTACTAACACACACGCACACACGTACGATTCTGTGAAGTCAGGACAGTCTGAAAAACGTTAGGATACCTGAGATCGGACGGTCCGAGGAGACAGGTACCGTAAGAGGTTTATTCTTACGACCTCACCCAACGGTACGGGTAGAGACCCCCGAGAAGGGCTGGGTCCCTACCTTGGACAGAGAATGGAGAGGACGTAAACCATCCACTCAAGAAATGGTGGTCACGGTGGTCCCTTCGGGGAAGATTACTGGCAGAGAGTCAGCACGGACTGAACACTGGGGTGCTTGACATCTGGCGCTCCGAAGAGACAGGTACCTTAAGAGGTCCGTTCTTATGACCTCACCTAACGGTAAGGGAAGAGGTCTCCTAAAAGGGCTGGGTCCCTAGTTTGGGACCAGAGGACGCAACGTCCGTCTAAGAAATGACAAACTCCATGTCCCTTCAGGAAGATTACTGTCATTAGCAGGGGTTAAGGAGTACTGTTTGGGGAAAGAAAGGTCTTATCGATCAACTAACGACTTTGACTTAGGACTGACTTAACATTGAGAAACACCCGTCATGGGGACACTATATTTCCTTAATAGAATATAACCCACCCCTTATTTACTATTCATTTTCAAAATCATTCTATTACTGTGTATGAGGTCTGTTTTTGTTTCGACCTTGATTCCCGTACTCCTCCACTTATGACCTTAAAATTTGTCAAACCACCAGCTTTGACGACGAAACTTATTGTCACCAGGACCTTCCGGAGGGACTATTCTACTGAAAACTCCGGGTTGATAGACAGTTAACTCACGTTCTAGGTCCACCTCTATTACGCAATTTTACGTTAATACGTTAATAAGGAAAGGAATCTATTAGGGGATTTACTACGATAAAAGGTGGAGGTCCACCAATAAAATAAATGGGTATCGTTTGTACCGTCTTTTCCGAAGTAGGACCCGGTGGTTATTTCTGCTGGTGTCATGAAGGACACGAACGGGAATTGTTTCTACCTCAGTACTGAAGGACAAGTCTCCAAGAAACGGAAGTTGTTTCTACCACGAATACCATGTCCAAGGGACTGTCAAACCTAAGGCCAACGTCAAAAAAAAAAAAAAAAAAGGGAATTCTATGAACAAACGTCTGCATTCATTGTCCTTTGACCGTTGGGGGGTAGGTAGAAAAGAATTCCTGGGGCGCGGCACCGCAGACGCCGGACCAGGGACACGCCGAGGGTGCGAGCAATTGAAGGACCGCCGTAAAGCCTCGGCCGGCCCAACCCCACCGCCACCCCCGCCCATGGTCCCGGCGAGAGGGAAGCCAGGCGAGACGTTCAGTAAGGGTCGTGGGAAAAATAAATCGCCCAGTGCAAAGGGCTTTTAGAAAGCATCAAGAAGGGCAAGGATTATGGTGTCTCGAAGTCGACCACTCCTTCCCTTACTTTTCTTCAAGGTGTTCCCGCCCCCGGCGGTTCCACGTGTGGGGAGACGAGTGGACGGCGGAGAATCCCAGCGGGCGCCACGAACCTGAAAGACACAGTGCTCCGGGGTGGACGGCGGGAGCGCCGGGGAGGGGCGGTGAATGAGGGGATCGGTAACAGTGACCACGACACCAGAACCTTTGTTCGGAAGTTACCCCCACACCTAACAAAATAAAAATCAGAAAATTTCCTTTTTTGGGGTGTTGTAATTTACAGGGTATGTACGGTACTGTCACAACACTACCTCTAAGCTTTAAGAAGGTCTGTTCCCGACCGTGAACACTAACATCTATCTTCTACATATGGCATCTGTCCCGTACTTGCGAAGTACAAAAGGAACTTCCGCCACTACATATCCGGAAAAGAGAATCCCTTTTACTGGGAATTTGAATGACCTTGGACGGCCAAAGACCGAGGTGAGCGTGACAACAAGTCCAAGACGTTTTCGTGTGGCAGATTTCCCGTGAGCGCACGTGGATCCGGCAAAGACGCCACCACCCATAGAGACTACTACAGTTACAATTTTATTTTCGTGATAAAGAAGGATCCAAAAAATCTTACTTTACGAGGAGACATTAGGAATCTATTTTCAACGAAAAATTCGTCCCAGAGACTAGGTGAAAAGGGGTTTAGAGAAATATCTTGTTCCTTACCTCGATCCAAGGGTAACTCATCTTTTCTTTTTGTCTTCTACTAAGTACAAGTCACGACAAGTAGTACAAGACTTGGTAAGTTTTAATTAAGTTGAACCGAATTGTCGGTGACACCGGACCACGAAACGATCCGAAGTTTCTACAGGTACTGGAATTCCTCGAACGTGACATTCTGTGATAGAAATCCCCGAGTAGTCTGAAGGACACTAGACTCAATGGCAAAACAGAGAATGGTCCCCTTTTACCTCCGATCTCTGTTCGTTCACGAAGCAAGGGAAGCGGACCTCAACCCACGTCTTCATGACCACCTCCCCGATCAGGAGGTCATAGAAATAGTCCTTCCCTAGAACTGTCTTTCGGTGCAAGTTCTTTAATTTCGAGTTCGGTGTCCAGAGGCCTTTTGTTACGATGACGACCTATAGGATGGAAGGTCTCCAGGATTTCGGAAACTACGTAAGGATCTAAGGGACGTCCTTAAGGGAACCCATTCCCTCTTCGACCTCTTCCGTTCTCTTCTTCGACATCAACTTGACGGACGTCCATCCGGAGTTTTTCAAGTGAGGTCCGGTCGAGGTTTTAACAACCTTGATACGGGAAACCTAAACTTCAACTCTAAAATCAGACCCACCTCCAGCCACCTAGGACTTTCACCCATTTTGCAAACCAGACTTCCGTGTACGATAACCTCCCTGGTCTACTCCTCTACCTTAATACTTCACGTCCCTTCCTCCCTCCTTGCCGGGTACTCTCTCCTACTCCTCCCTTGAGTCTCCTATGTAAATCTTTGTGAAGGTCCCTTTCAACCGTCCAGTGAACCCTCCGTACGAGAGTACACTCTCGGTCCAGTATAGAATCAGGAACCGTAGGCCTCGGTAAATCTTTCACATCTACCCTTTCGTCCGAAAGCCGAAGAACTATTGACTAAGCACCCCACGGTCTCGCCGACCGACCTTTTCCAGACTGAGGACTTTCTCTGGCGGAGCTCCTTCCGTGCGGACGTGGACAAGGGGACAGGACACACCGGTTGCCCTGAATAAACCTTCCAACCGAATCAAACAAAAATTTCCGATAACTAAATTTCCGTAAGAAAAATCAAACCGAAACAAGTTTGTGGGTCTCATATATTAAAATATTCCTGTCGTCAAAAAACCCCACCCGTCATCCACAGAGTAAAACTAAAATTCCTTTTAACCTTCGATACCTTTTCTCTTTGTCAGGACCACGATAGTCGGACCGAACATCGTCCTTCTTCTACACTATCCTTTGTGAACAAGTACGAACTGTGGAAAGACAGAAGATGAAAGACGTCTCTGACTCCTCGTCTCTTGACTTGACCGTTTTTTTTTTTTTTTTTCTTCCTTCTTTCTTTCGATTCCAAAAATGTCGTTACTATCAATCTTGATGAGGTCGAATCCCCAGGGGTCTTAAACAACAACGACAAAAAATTTGTAGTTATATTGACCATTTTTTTTTTTTTTTGTGGTCATTATCTTTCTGGTGAACACCGAATCGACCATTTCTTAGACGGACGTTACTCCCTCTGGACCCAAGTTAGGGACCCAACCCTTCTTAAGGACCTCTTCCCTTTCCGATGGGTGAGGTCATAAGACCGGACCTCTTAAGGTACCTGACATAATCAAGTACCCCAGTGTTTCTCAACCTGTGTTGACTCGTTGAAAGTGAAGTGAAACAATAAAGACAGGGTACCAGGAGTATAAAACTTACTAAAAGGTCTCATTATGACTAATTAAGAAGATAAAGATAATTACCGTATACAGACTTATAAACTAGACATACTCTCTTGACCAACTGAATCCTTCCGGAACATTTTGGGGACACCTTTTTCGTTTTTATAAAAGTAAAGTAAGTTAACTTAACTTATAAAGTCAAAAGTTTAACCTAATAGGAATGTTTTATTTTATGAGGTCCACACACTTGTTTCGGTTTGACTTCATCGATTCTATAAAGATGGTGAACTAACTTTTGTCTTATTTATTGCATCTTCACCCTTTTACCGTTTTCTTTACAATCCCTCAGATACAATGTACCATAAACTGAATCTCCAAGGAGAACCGTTATGTATTAACCTTTGTTGTTTTGTCCGTTTGACTTTCGAATAACGATGGCTTTATAAATTAAAGTATCAGTAACACCCACAACATTTATCATGAAAACATACAACAAGTTTCTCCACACTGGGGTAAAAGTAAAGAACATCAAGTAAGTTTGTTATCTTTAACTTTAATAAGAAAATGATTACACTTTCAGTTGTCTGTACAACTTCTTTTTTCAAAAAATTCACTCGTCATACTTAGTAATCTCACCCCTTTTTTAACTTCAAACCTTTTTATTGTAATTAAACAATTAAGACACCTTCACCAGTTCACCTTGTTATCCAACCGACGACGTGTTTACTTCAGGAGAAGTAACAAAATGAAGAACAACTCATTGTGACGATAACTTTTTTTATAGGACTTCTCTCTCAAACTAAATACATTACAAGACACATAGAGGGTGTCACCGTTAATGTGTTTGAGTGAAAAATTTATCAAAAAATTTTTAAGAACTTATGAAAATTCATTCTAATGTTTTATATTATTTCATACTTCTTATTACCATTTCACTTGTGGGTAAAGGGACAGTGAATCAATTTTTTTAATAACGTACCGGAAACTCCTGGGGACCCACAGGAGGGTTAGAATCGAGTAGGGATCGGAGGTGAGTGATTATTTGGGGTTTAAAGTTCAAATAGTAAGGTAAGAAGTGAAACATTAAAAGGTAGAATATTTTAAGTGAAAATTTTAGTTGTATACAATACCTTTTAAGTGATGTGGTATTCAAAGTCGTGATAGATACATACATTCCGTATCTCCTTTACTATATGAAATTTCCTCAACAATCAATTGTCGGAAGAAATAAACTCTGGAATTTGGAACTCAAAAATTTAGTTAATTAAACTACCGTCATAAAATTAATATTTTAATTTAATCCTGACTTAACCTTTGGATAAATTTTTGTAAGATACTTCTCATGATCTGAACTTTACGGAAGTCAAATTACAGGGACATTTTGAACGTTTACCTGGGTCTCCGGATAAGGGTCCTAGGGACACGACGAAGCCACAACATTACCTCATTAAAATTATTCGAAAATTTATCAGGTAAATTTAAAAAATTTTCCGTACAAACTTAAAACTCCTTAACCCTACATCCCTTTACACCATGAATATATATGCACACACATATGTACTTGGAGAAGACTGAAGAATGAGTAAAACCAACGTTAATAATTAATTAAACACATCCGAACCACCAGAGGAGAACCCTCCGAAACTTTTGTTCGCCCCTCCTTACCGACGGAGAAACCGGTTCTCCAGTTAGGACTGACTGGACGTACTTGACTAAAATATATTTTTCAAAAGAACAAAACCAGAAGAACAAACCAAGAACCAAAAGGAAGACAAACAGACCAATTAAAAACACAAAGTGAACATTTGAAACTCGATGGAGTTTCCGGTATAAACCACTAATTAAGGTCAATCAACGAAAATTAAATAAAAGACACACAGTAAAAAATCTTTTCTTAGTTCAACATAGAACTAGGAGAGACAAGAAGATTTGACACGGCGGTCCTTTAGGGTTTTGTATTTTTGTCTTTTCGTTTGTGGTTTCTTTTATGAAATTTAGAAACTAACAGAGGCTGATACGGATCTATTACCCATAGGGATAAAAACAACAACATATAAAAAACTTTTCGGGTCGTACAATTACCTATTAACTGAAGAACAAAAAGAGTGGAATATTTCTGAAAATATAAAATTTTCTCCTTAAGACCACTATTTTACTGAATTAGGTAAAACCGTGGTACCTTCCTTGCGTAGTGTCACACAGGGAATGACCGGTTCCAGTGCGTGATCTGTGATCTAGTCGACCTTTAGGAGGAACCCGAGGACCGTCCAGTGGCTTTCCACTCCTGCCACGACTTAGCCCCATCTCCACGCACACGAACGGACGGACCGACGGGTGATGAGCACCCGGAACAGATCCGACTGTTCGAGTACGCCCACGGACTCGATTAGACCTAGACCTTTCCTCCAAACAGTCGTCGGATCAGAGTGGTCGACCCATTGTGAGACCCGGGTCCCTGAGAGACAAGATGGAACAACCGGGGCCGACACCCGGACCCAGAGACGACATTAAGGGTGGATTGTCAGTCGGACCGTCGAGAAGAAAATTAAGGTCAGGAAAAATCCGAGTTCTCAAAAAACCACAAAAAAAAAAAAAAAAAAGGAAGGAAGGAGTAACCCGATTTAAAGACGAAAATATCACAGAATCGGTTGTCGTTCCTATTTCCTGTCTATGGAACCTTACGTCGAATGGCGGAGGACACAATCATAGTCTACGGACGACCTCACCGACAGGACCCCGACTGTAAACAACATTGAAACGGACTCGACCAAGAGCGGTACCTGGGAACGGGACCTGACACACCGACGGGAGTGGTCTCGTCCTACATCCCGACCGAACAAAGGCGAGATGGGGTCTCAGAGGTCCTGAGTCGCACAGGGAAAACCTCTACCGGAACACACTGGTGCGTCTTGACGTGGTCGGTGATAAAGCCCTATATGAGTCCGACAGTCTACATACGAACCTATGTGGACTTCGATGACTCGTTATTTCCCTTTTTTTCTTTGTTTTGGGGTTTGACATCCATAACATTATCCAAATAATCTCTCTAAAGATCCCACCCTAAAAACTTAGTATGGCACTTAAGTATGGATGAGACCCCGAAGGGAGTATCGAGCAAATCATTTCTTAGCGGACGTTACGTCACGTCTTATGGGACCAAGTTAAGGACCCAGGCCTTCTAGGGGACCTCTTCCTTTACTGTTGGGTGAGGTCATAAGAACGGACCTTTTAGGGTGTCTATCTCCTTGGACCACCCGGCGTCAGGTACCCCAACGTTCTCAGTTTGTACTGAATCGCTGATTTGGTGTTGGACTTATACGATTCAAGTCCCAACTAGAATCAAGTAGTCTGAGTACCAGACAAGTCTGGGAAGGAGACACCGACTCATCTCAAGTGAGACACCGTAGGACACAGGATCTCTCCCACACGACACAGTCTTAAGTCTCGTTCTGGGGAGGAGGACGATTTCCGTCTCAGAAGTCACTCGGGCTCAAAGACACACAGAGGTCGTGTTAATAGTATATGAAGAACTCCTGATTCATTCACGGCCCGTCATCAATTATTTCTGTGTCCTTCCGAGAGGTCTAGTTGACTCTTCTAGGTAAGTAAGTAAACCGTTTATAAGCAGAACTGGTGCACGGTCTGTAACACACGATCCCCATGACATCATTTGTTTCGGGGGCGAGAAGACCTGAGGAGGATAAGACATCAGATTACCCCTGTCTGGTGTTCGTTCACTTACTTCTTATGTAGTCCACTCTCACGAAACTTCTTCTTGTCGTACACCCCACCACTCCTCTCCGAAAGGTGTCATGTACCCCACCAGTCTCCTTCGACGAAACTACCCTCCTGTAAGTCGTCTCTGGATTTAAGAAGTTGTCTCACCTACGGACCTCCTTTTCGAAAGTCTATCTCCCCTGGTGTTCACGTTTCCTTGAGTTCACCCTCGGGGTCACTGTCGTACCGATCTCGGGTCTTGAAAGACCCCCTTATCGGAAGGAAAGTCTCTCTACGACTCAGGGCACCGACCAGCGATTCCGGGTCAGAGCCGACAAACAGCGACACGAAGGGTCTTACACCCTACGCACGTGTCGGTACTAGAACCCACCAAGAATTTTATTAAAGTCCACTATATACCTGTACCTTAATTAGGACAAAATTAGGTTTCCTTTTGGAGGTAGACCATGTTCATAAAGACAATGCAGAGAACGTTGGGAACTGTTAAAGAGAAGAATCATCTGGCTTTTTCGAGGAGTACGCATTTCGGAAAACACCTGTTGTCATAACTCAATCTTAAGTCAACAAAACGGAAAAAAAAAAAAGGAACATAATGACATCACCAAAAGAAGGTAAATACTGTTCATTTTGTCCGAAGACAAAAACTTCAAGGAAATTTTGTGTACCACAAATCTTTACTCACTTGTATTTCCTTTTATGATTCTTTTATTATTACCATACTCTATGTCGTTTTTCGTACTTCTACAAAAGTACATAAAAGACAAAATTTTTCTCGTTACCCTCAAACCCCCGTCCTTCGAATCACACCGACCGTATCAACCCCGTCTTTCCGAGGTTGGTAGGAAGTCTGTCTTCTATTGTGGATCAGTTCCATGAAATGACATAACGAATAAGTCACCGACGTGCCACCGACCGTCGACCAATTTAAATGATCGTCTTAACACTCCTACTGAGTTAAAATTCAACAGATTTAACATTTACGGAAGTGAACGATTACATTATTCACCCGTTTTACCTCTTTGTAGGACCATAAGACGTGAAATTCAAACCCTTCCACTACTAGTTTCTAGTAGATTAAAAAGAGACTCTTTTAACTCCCGGTCCCTCTACTTCCGTTGGACGGGTGTTAGTGTGTCGATTACATTAAACAACAGTTCTGGTCTTGGGTCCGGAGAACTGAGACCTAAATCCTGTAAACGATACATTAAAACCGAGGGATGACCGACTCTTTACCTTGATATAATTCGACACCACAATCATTAGCTTTAATCGGAAATTTTTTAAAATGAATGCGAAAAGAGAAGTAAAATTCCCCTTTTACAGTTTCCGAAAAACTCCTTATGACCCCACTCTAAAAGGATTTTATAAAAATAGCTACGGTTAAAATTAGTAAATTTTCCTTTAAAACTACCCAGTCGGAATGCAAAACAGTCTTTCGAGGAGGAGGGTGGGGCAGGAAGGGGAGAAGACATTCCGACTGTATTTCCTTCTCGCCTTCTGAAAATAGTTCATAAATACCCCGACTACTTTATTACGTAGACAACCGTCGTTTGACGTCGAGAAAGATCCTTGTCGTCGGGTACACTGTCCAGAGAGGGGTCCTCCCCACGGAGGTATAGTGAGATTTTTTACCTAAATTACAATAAAGGAAAAACTTTAGGAGGGACACTATAAACAAAGAGAGAGGACACCTACATACCCATCGAACCGATAGAGTCAGTACGACTGGTACCACTAATTAGTCCCAACTAAATCGAACCACAAAAAGTTGAGACCGAATTTTTTTTTTAGTTGTTGTTTTCTAGGAGTCATAAACGGGGTCCGGTCAAGTACGGCCTTAGAAACCTCCACCCCAGACCCGTCACCACAATTTCTGTCTCCACGTTTGTGTCCGTGCTTGTGAAAGGATCCATTAAAATTTCACAACGGTTCCAACTTTCGGATTTCTGGAGTGGTAGTCTGACCCGAGGAAAAAGTGGACAACGAAGGGCCCTTGCCCGGAGGACTTCGAAACACGAACGAACTTCTCAACGAGAATAAAAGTCCACCCCCTGGTACTTTCCTCCATCCTTACCTCTGCATCTTCCTATCCATCAAAACAAAATTGAGACACGAGTGGTAACAAACATTAAGAAACTTAAGGCATTTGTCACATCGAATTCTTACAAGATCGTAAAGTATGGGGTACGTCCACACTCAGATGATGGTTGTAATTTGAGGTAATCTCGAGACACCCCGAAGTATCCGAGACACAAGTATCTCTTTTGACTACCCTCCCAAAACTTAATAGACCACTTAAACCTAAACCCCCTTAATGAAAGTAACAGACAAGTGTGACAAACCATTAATGTCTGGCGGGTGTCATGACACTCGCGACCTCTAGTTCGACACAAGTTTACCTCTGTCTTCGACGGTCGCCTCTCACTCAACTCACAACGGCAGTCGGAATACGACGCACGTACGAGTCAACGAGGTCAGTACAGGTTGAGAAACACTGGGACACCTGACATCGGGTGGTCTGAGGAGACAGGTACCCTAGGCAGTCCGTTCCTATGACCTCACCCAACGATACCGGAGAAGGTCGCATACAAGGGTCGGGTCCCTGACTTGGACATAGCGAACGTAGAAGACGAAACCGTCCGTCCAAGAAATGGTGATCACGGTGTCAGTCGGAGTCTCCCTCGACTACCACCGAATTCCTACCTACTGCCTTACTCTCCGCGTTTGCCGGCAGCAGTTCTGGCTCTGGCCGGACCAGACAGACAGACACCCAACCAGTCTGTTAGACAGACAGACGGGTGTCAAAGTTAAATATTATTTTTTGATCAAAATCAGAAAAGACACAGAGCGTTCTCGGAGTTTATTATGATCACCTTATTATTAGTGTCATAAATAACCCCTGAATGATACACAGACCGTGACACGGTCCTTCAAACGTAAATAATTAAGTAAATTAGGACTGTCATTGAACTACTCCGCCTTCCATAATAATAATGGGAGTGAGTGTCTCTACAATTCAGTGAACGAGTTCCAATATGTTGTATCAATTCGGATTAAACCTTAGATCTCTGAAACTGAAGTTTCTGACGACTAAGTACAGGACATTTCTGTGAAAGAGTTTTAAGCGTAAAGAGAGGAGGGATTACAACTCTCGGACACCACGAAGTCTCGGACAATAGACGGTCAGACTAAAGAGGAGGAAAGGGGATGAGGTCAGACAGAGTCTTCACGTCGCAGTCCCCGAAAAGAAAGAGAAGGGGTGGATAACAGATTTCTGATTAAGGACCAACCAGAGAAAGAGGGCGTAGAGAGTGAAATAGGAAAATAAGAAAATGAAATCGCCCTCCTCATCCCACATTACACTCCGGTATACCCCAGTTCCTTGTCCGGGGACCCATGGAACTCTCATTTTTTTTTTTGGTTTTTTTGTTTTTTTGAGTTAGAAGAACCGATACCAGTCCTCTACCACGAAGCCGAGACGATTAGGACCTTAGTCCGGGGTAAAGACGTCGAGGATTTAGTACGACACCTTTCAGTAGTCAACGTTGTTGGTCGAAAAGACCACCGAGCCGGAGTCAATTTGACATGCAAATCGTTCCATCACAAGAGAAAAATACCCATATCAAGTCTGAACATCCGACGACAACATCGATCGACGTCCTTACAAACGGAAATGAATTAAAATTATCCGTCGACACAAATATGAACAAGGAGTCAAACTCGTCATTCCTCATATACTTATACTAAGAAACCTCCTGAAGAGGGGGTCTTCCCTTTTTTCTCATGTAACAGGAAAAGGTTTGTCATTTAAAATTAACTCTTCCTTTACATTGAAGATCTTCTTCAAACCCCGTCCAAAATCAGAATCCGAAATAAAAACAATCACAATATTTTCTTTAGAATTGAGGAACACTCTTCACGGTTCAACTGTTAAGGACCTTTACAAGTACAAGATAAATACGAGTCGTGGTTTCGTCTCTCCCACCGCTGCGACAATGGTTTTATTATGACGACTCTACATCGTTCACCGTTTGCTCTCCGAACACCAAAATATTGGATTTATATTCTGAAACTTTCGTAGAGAGTCAGGGGGTAAACAGGTATTCCACATACCCCCGACCGACCATTACCACGATAATAATACCTCTTAAGTCTTGTCAGTCTCGTGCAGAAGACCTCGAACGGGACAACAGTCTTAACCCCATCCAATCTCGGTCTTCCATAGAGTCTTTGAAATGTCTACCCCTTTGATTCCCTACGTTCAGTCAGTCTGAACATACACCCGGGAGACCAAGTTCGTCATCTGGAGAACGATTGTATTCGTTTTCATCCTTAAAGACATTGTACGTGACCCATCAAGTTGAATTTTCCTCAACGAGTTTAAGGGCCTGAATCATTCCCGTCCTCACTCCGTTGGGACCCCTAAAGACCCGTAACTACTGACAGACGTCGAGTCAAGGAGGTGAAGCAGAAGAAGGTTCCAAGTCTCAGACCAATCGAACGCGGCTCAGCACTCGGGAAGGGAATCCTGTGGTCTCAGTCTACCTCACTCCCTCCCTGTCTAGGTGTTCCTTCTCCACTTTCGACTAACTCTTTACAGCCGACATGACATAGGGAGGACAAGAAAAATAAAAATTGTCCAAGGTACAAACACCCGGACCTTTCTTCACCATCGGGAAATTCCTTCCTCTTATAAGATGTAAAATAAAGTCGTCCCAGGTTCAACTTCCGGTCCCTACCATCCTTCTCATTTCCTCTTGTCAAAACTTTCTTCTATCCAGAAGACTTTGAAAAAACAATCTATGTCTAAAAGTTATCCATAAGTTATAGATAAAGTTATCCTTAACTAGTCATTATTAGTCTACTATAACCCCTTTTTTACCTAACTCGTGCAACTTCATCTCTCCTTCACTCTTTCTCTTAAACCTATCTCAAGATCGGAGTCCCGAAATATATATATTTGAAATAGAAGTAACTCGAAAGTTCATCCATGTAATAGCAATAATCTATTTAACGGGTTCCAGTGTGTCGAGTTATCATCGTCTGGAGTCTAAACTTGTGACTGTGAGACCAGGAGGTCAGAATAACTAGTGATCCGTTAAAACGAGATTAAGGTCAAGAACCAAGACCAACCTCAGTGTACAGAATCTACTGGACTCGACCCGATCGGTGTCGAAGAAATAAAAGACTGCGAAAGAACGGAACCCAGAGTGTACACCGGTTATAAACGTGACTAAAAAAAAAATTTTGTCAAACGGTTTATCCTCTAACTTTCTTCATGGTTTTTTTCTATTTTATACAAAAGATTCTTTACACTAATCTGTATCTAAAATTTTCTCTAACCGTACCGTTAAAAATAAACAACTGATAAAGTCAAAGAAAAATAAGAATTAATCAGTAAACTACCACGGTACCCTTTTACACGAAGAAGTCCGGAGAGTATAAACAAATTCTCCGGAAAATAAGGAAGTACACGGACGGTCTTAGGTAAGATCTCTGTTTTTGGTGTATCATTAAACTTATTCCTTTTAATTTATATTTCGAAATGTGTGATCATTTTTCAATTGTTACGAATTGATGATCATCACACTTTCTCCAGAGGTTCCTTTCGTCCTTATGGTTTACCTTCGATTCAAAAAGTTCCCGACTTCCCCTCAAGTCCTACGTCATGACACTCGAACGTTCCCCGGGGAAAGGTGGGGGTTCTGACTCCCAGTCTGGAGTAACTTCTACTTCACTGACCGTGTACTTATACGTCGGACGACCACCGGTCACTTGAACGACCTTCAAGACGACCTTGACCAAACAGTCTCGTCGTATGGTCCAACTCTTTGGACTATCTCTTACGTCATCATGTGAAATCTCCCCTATTTTCACTTTTACTTTTTACTTTCACAATCAGCGACTCAGCACAGACTGACACTGGGGTCCCTGACATCGGACGGTCCGAGAAGACAGGTACCTTAAAAGGTCCGTTCTCATGACCTCACTCATCGGTAAGGGAGAGGTCCCTTAGGTAACGTCCTTCTAAGATATGACAGACTGGGTGGTCCCTTCGTCTCGTAGGGTTTGGTCCTACTTTTCGGGGAAGGAGACGTTAACAGAATGTCATAGAGTGGTCGCGGGAGATAACTACTTTTGATTGTGACATGGTAGACTGTTTCCTCTTTACAAACGTCCCAGGTCGGGGTCATAATACTTCGTCCTGTTTCTCCCATTTAAATCTCGATTCTTCATTATACAACCCCAAAGGGACCACCGAGTCCCCATCTCTTAGACGGACGTTACGTCCTCTGACAGTGTTCTCAGTCTGTTGAATCGCTGATTTGGCGGTCGTTTATTATACAACGATTAACCATGTGAAGTAGACATTTTCCTACTATCATTATCCGTAGTGACACCATAATTATTAATGTATTAAGTGGTTTGTCAAGAATCTTGGACCAAGTAAGTAAGTAGGCAGTCCGTCGTAAGTGACTCATAGACGACAACGACCGACAACACGCTTCAGAAACTCTAGTACTAACAGTAACAGTAAAAAAAGACAAAGAGGGACGTTTATCTGACATTAGAAGAGATTCCGTTTCCGACAAGAAAATAGAGACATGAACGTTTTAGGTAGATCGTATCAGACGCACGCACACGCGAGTCACAGGTTGGGAAACGCTGGGGTATCTGAGATCGGGTGGTCCGAGAAGACAGGTACCCTAAAGGACCCGTTCCTATGACCTCACCCGACGGTAAAAGATGAAGCCCACTAAAAGGGTTGCGTCCCTAGTTTGGACACAAAGGACGTAACCGTCCGTCTAAGAAACGGTGACTCGGTGGATCCTTCGGGGAGTGTATCAGATGTATGCACAATCAGGAGTGTACAAATAACTTACTTACCGATATTTCAATACTGGTTGGATCTATCGTATAATTATTCGTCTCTGTAATGAAACGGTTGTTTCCAGACAGATCAGTTCCGATACCAAAAAGGTCATCAGTACATACCTACACTCTCAACCTGATATTTCTTTCGACTCGCGGCTTCTTAACTACGAAGACTTGACACCACAACCTCTTCTGAGAACTCTCAGGGATCCTGACGCTCCTCTAAGTTGGTCAGGTAGGATTTCCTCTAGTCAGGACCCACAAGTAACCTCCTGACTACGACTTCGACTTCGAGGTTATGAAACCGGTGGACTACGCTTGTTGATTGAGTAAACTTTTCTCGGACTACGACCCTTTCTGACTTCCACCCTCTTCTTCCCCTACTGTCTCCTACTCTACCAACCTACCGTAGTGGCTGAGTTACCTGTACTCAAATTCATTTGAGGTCCTCAACCACTACCTATCCCTCCGGACCGTACGACGTCAGATACCCCAGTGTTTCCCAACCTGTGTTGACTCACTGACTTGACTTGATTTGACTTTCCGTCTCAGTATAGGAGTTTCTCAAATAAATAAAAAATTTTCCAAAAATAAAAAAAAATTGAATATCCCCAGAATCAAAGGGCTGATTTCAAACTTGGGTCCCAGGGTCGTCACTTTCGAGACTTACGAGGGTGACCTGGTGGTCCCTTAAGGGTAGTTTCACAAAATTAACATTGACCCCTCTCCACCTCCGTTTACGTATTTCACATTATACCACAAGACCAATAGAAAACGAACCTTGTTCGATGAGGTTTTGAATCACCGAAACGGGTACTTACACATTAGACTTGTCCCGAGTCTTCCCTGTCGAGTAAAAACGGGATGGTGCACGGTTGACCCTACCAAATGAACCCCGACCTCCTGGTCAAAGGGCCCACCCGACGAGTGTTAAGACCATTTAACCACGACGAACAACCGAAGAAAGGTGCAACAGAAAACATGTCCACCGTCCCCCAAAGAGTGTCATACCACCAATTGAAAGTTTTCTGTCCTTCATCTTCCACGATCAAATTCAGAACCTAGACCTGTGAGAGTATCACAACTGAAAGTGACACGAGAAAGTCAATTCACCATGATTTCGGGTCTAAGTTTCTCCTCTATCTCTGGAGTGTAAAGGTCCCGTGATACAACTAGTAAACCCCCGGAATATCTGAATAGTCTACATCACCGAATTTTATTCATATAAAGAATAGTATTTACCCTTTAGTCAGGTAGATCAGTTCCGACACCAAAAAGGTCACCAGTACATACCTACACTCTCAACCTGACACTTCTTTCGACTCGTGGCTTCTTACCTACGAAAACTTGACACCACAACCTCTTCTGAGAACTCTCAAGGAACCTGACGTTCCTCTCGGTTGGTCAGGTAAGATTTCCTCTGGTCAAGACCCACAAGTAACCTTCCTGACTACGACTCCGACTTTGAGGTCATGAAACCGGTGGAGTACACTTCTCAATTGAGAAACCTTTTCTGAGACTACCGACCCTCCCTAATCCCCGTCCTCCTCTTCCCCTGCTGTCTCTTACTCTACCGACCTACCGAAGTGACTGAACTACCTGTACTCAAACTCACTTGAGGCCTTCAGCCACTACCTGTCCCTCCGGACCGCACGACGCTAAGGACCCCAACGTTTCTCAGTCTGTGTTGACTCGCTGACATGACTCGACTTGTACTTTCACTGAACATTTAATTATTGTTTACAAAAACTACACATTATTTTTTATACGAAAATTTTCACTTTTATCTAAAAAAGACTCATATTTAGGAAAAAAAATTTATTTTTTCTTTCCGAGGTCTATCTATAGTTCTTTTACCTTTAGTGCGAATTAGAATAACGGGTCTCTTTTGGTACCAAATGTTATTTACTAATCACTTTACATCACAAACCCAAAAACGGTATCCTGTAAAACAAAATCTTCAAGAGAGAAAAAACTTGAGATCAGTAAAGATTTTTCAATAATAAATGAATTATGATTGAATTTAGGTGTACTACTGTTCACCTCTTTTTTTAGGTCTTCCAATACACAGACACACATTTTTATATAAATAAAAGAAGTCTCTCATTTTGAAAGACTTAGTTAAACTTCAGTAGAAAAGTGTAATAATAATTCCGACCAACGATAAAGTCAAACGTCTCCTACCCCCACCCCTCGTAACCTGAATTTACTGGAAGAGGTCACTGAGAATTCCTTGATACTCATCATCCAAAGTGAGACGACAAATTTCATAAAAGACAAACAGAAGACACTCATAAGATAAAGTTTCACAAAGTAATCTAATAATATATTGGACTAAAAAAAGGTTCAGAGGAGAAACATACGCAAATTTATGATGACATAAAGATTTATAAAGAAGCAACAAAAAGGGTCTGAAAACCCAATCTCCACTAATTCCGAAAGGGATACCGTACAATTCTATATTAATATAGGAAGCTTGACTGATCTAAACATTTATACGTTTATAAGACTTAACATCTAATCTAAGGGGAGGAACGTGAACCTTTCCGTAAGGGTCATCGAAAAAAATTTTTTTGTTTTAGTTATATAAAGTTTCTTTGACAATTTTGGAACCCGTCTTATCAGGATAGGACAAGGAGGAGTGAAAAATAATGGTCACATTTAAGGTATTTGGTAACATCCTCCCCGATATATTTCGTCTCCCTTTTTTTTTTTTGTCAATATTCGTTGAGATTTTGAAACGAAGGACGTAATAAAGTCGTTCATAAATAACTCATAGATGGTGCACGGTTCTCAATTTGTCCATGTTTTTAATTCCATATTAGGGACGGGAGTTCCACGAGGTCCATTTACTCCACTAGGTACACTTCGCGAATCTGATCGGACCATATAAAATGTGTTAAGTCAGTTACAAGCAACTTGCAATCCTACAATCAATAACGACAATATTAGTAATCTCCATTGACCTCAACACGACACACTTTCCCTGTCACCGTAAAGATCAAGAGGACGTCTTTTTGTCTTAACCCTTTCCGAAATTTCTCGTACACACATGGAATAATACAACTCACAGCTCCGCCATTTATCTTCGAGTACCCCGTCCGTTTCCCCTTCCCGTAAGATCCATCTCCATTGTCCTTCACGGCACAAGGTCTCCGGCACCGACATACAACACACACGGACGACGGATCACTCCTCCACCCCCACCGTCGACCCCGATCCCCAAGTCCGGGTCCTGACGAGTCGTCCCTGGAACTCACGGTACCTTTCCAGGTCGTCCCCACCCCGTGTTGGCTAGTGAAAACTCCTTCACGATGCGTCCTCGTCTGAACGTGAGTCGAGTGAGACCTCGTATGCCAACCCTTCAACCCTCGACGACCTTATAAAGTCTCCTTTTGGACACTTCTGCTCCGTGACCGCGACTCCTATCCCCCTTCCCCTTTACCCGAGCTCTTTCTAAAACCTCCTTCCTGATCATGTCCACAAGAGTTACTCCCCCATACCGGGGTTCCTCCATTTTTAACCAACTCCATTACATTTTTTAAGTATCTACAATGACACCAAATACCAGACACTTGATCTCCTCACCCTACCCCCACCCACTCTCCCACCGAGTTCTCCGTCCCCTATATACATACGAACATCGACTAAGTGCAACAACATGTCGTCTTTGATTGTATGAAGACGTTTCGTTAATAGGAGATTAAAAAAAAAAATTTCCCGGTGTCATTATTTGTCTATGTGTCAGTGGGTACCATAATTTTGAAGTACCCTCCCTATGTTAACCCCTTTTGTACAACTCTTTTAGAGGAATCCTCTGTCATTACTCTTTATTCCAACTCTTCGTGACTTAACCTTCCTGAACAATGAACTGAGTTGAGACTCCCTCCTCCACCAAAGACCCTACTACGGGTCTAAAGACCAAACCTGTCAATAACCTTAAGTGGCTCTGACCAATGTGTCTCCACACCAACTACATGTACAATGCGAGTAACTAAAATTCGACCATCACTGAGGGTAAGTAACCTGGGAATAACACTCGGTCGGGGAAACCCACGAAATGTAAGCAGTCATCACACTTTATCTATATAAAAACAAGGGCAAAAAAGTCTACTCCTTCGACTCTCGGTCGGGTCCCGGTCAATTATAAAGGAAGTCACTTTTACGGACCACTCGAAAACCTCTATACCCAGATCCAAGTCCTACTTCAGGATGGAAAACAAACAACAAACTGGAACCCCCTACAAATAATAAAAAAAGAGACTTACATTAAGGAAACACATTTTACGTAGGGTCCACCGGGTCACCTTTTCTTAGACGGTCGGTTACGTCCTCTGTATCCTCTGGCCTAACCTAGGGACCCAGTCTTTCTGGGAGATCTCCTCTTTCACCGTTAAGGTCATAAGAACGGACCCTTTAGGACACCTGTCTCCTCGGACCTCCCGATGCCAGGTACCCCAGTGCTTTCTCAGTCTGTGCTGACTCGCTGACCTGCGTGTGCAAAGATTTTTTCTCGACGGAGCAACGAAAAGAGGTTTTCATCAACAAGTCCAATTTACTCTCCTCTATACTTGTTTAGAAGATGTCGTATTCTACGACACATATACATCCATCATAAAAATTACAATCGACCATGGGGTACCATTTCCCGAAGGGACCATTGAGTCTACCATTTCTTAGGACGTTTCACCTTATGAACCCAAGTTAGAAACCCAACCCTTCTAGGGGACCTCTTCCCTTACCGTTGGGTGAGGCCATAAGAACGGACCCCTTAAGGAACCTGTCTCCTCTGACCGTCCGATATCAGGTGCCCCACCGTTTCTCAGTCTGTGCTGACTCACTCAAAGTAAAGTGGGGTACCATTTACGACAAAAGAGGGAACAGTATGGAAAGAGGAGAAACAAGTCAAACGAGGGTCTCCATAATCTTCTGTCTTACTCTTTGGGGGGGTGGGGTAGGGGTGGTGGTAGGGCGGTGGTAAAAAAAACGTTGACACAGGTATAGTAGACTAAGAAGGGGTGAATACGTAGGGTCTTCTACTGAGTCCTTCGAAAATAAAGAACCCCAAAAGTACTTGTAGGAAAATAGATTTAGGTCACTAAATAAGAATTCGATGTCAGTAAACTGAAGACGGTGAATGTCGACAAAAGTGTCTCCAAAGTCACTGGATACCAATTTAACTAACTGAATTGAAAAGTCCAACGGTGAACCGTCGTGAACTGCACAGAGTCGTCGTAGACTGTACCGGTGAAGGAGAGCGAGTAAGAACTACACCGGTGGAAGGACCCGAACACAAAAAGGAGGACAGAGAGGCAGATGATGAAGAAAGCTGAATCAGACGAACGGAGGATTTACGAACAGAAGAGGGTTCAGGATAGTTTAGGAAGAAGAGAGTGACCGAACCTGTTTTGGTTAGACATGGGGACTAAAAACAGGTAAGAAGAACCTGTTTTGGTTAGACATGGGGACTAAACTACTGGGGTAGTTCCACTTGACGAAGATTTAGGGACGGAGGTCGGGTTTATCTATCGACGTGAAGTCAGGAACCAGGGAATCGAGTAGTACTGGTTTTCTGTTGGGGTGGAGAGTGAGTAGTCTGAAAGAGGAGGAGTTGTTATGACTAAAAGAGGTCAAGTTTTTATATAAGGATATATAAGAGTTGGTCTTCCATCGGAAAAACAACAACAAACAAACAAAATTCGTGAATAAGGTCTGTAGTAGAGAAGGAATTTCAAAACGTACTGGTGAAGGACCGACCGACTCTTTGAGGACACAAAGGTTTCCTGAACCCCATGTAAAGACAGTGTCACGTAAGTATGAGGCCACCTTAAAACAGGAGGTCGTCCGTCACTTAAACCGTTTCCGTGCTTAAATCGAAAAGCAGGAATCTCTGGGTCTTGGAGCGTACAAAGACCTATCGATCACCCCGATTGTGTACAACCAACTCACTCACTTAGACACCACCGGAATAAACGAGGGTGGAAGGAGAATTAGAGACATTCGACACTGACAAATATAAAAAACGAACCCAACGGTGTCATTTTATGGGTCTCGTCCACCAAATTCGTTGTCTTTAAATAAAGGAACGTCAAGACGTTCGGTCTTCAGCTTCTGGTTCGACACCCGTCCAAACCAAAGAGGACTCCGGAGAAGGACCGAACCTCTACTGACTGGAGGACGGAGGAGAAGTGTTCCAGTAGGGACATATGCACGCGGGGACCACAGAGAGGTTCACAGGATTAAAGGAGAGTATTCTTATGGTTCGTCCAACCTAATTCCGGGGGAATTACCGGAGTAAAATTGAGTTCAATGAAGAAATTTCTGAGGTTTATGTAGTCAACATCCATAATCCCCAATTCCAAAGTTGTATGCTTAAAATACTTATACATTGCATACTTAAAACCCTTCTATTCAGTCGGGTATTGTGATAATAGTGTAAAATACTTTCAAATAGAATAAAAAGTCGAAAAGAACCTATCGGTCGTCTATTATTGACAAATCAAAAACTGGGAGGTACTTTCACTAAGAAACCGCAAAACATCACCAAAGACAAATCACAAACGACCTACGATAAGTAATCGGTGAGTAAAATGGCCTAAATTTTGTCTTAAACGGGGCCAGAGATACTTCGAAATTCAAGACTGGGCAGACAGACCCATAACTAGGTAAAATAGTCACAATAATCGTCGACAACATTGTTACTTTAGAGTGTACCCTCCCACAAGGGATTGAAAGAAGAACGACTTTTACGGTCAACACCTCCATGTCCCATTCATGACCTCACCCATGGTGTCAGTCCCGGGGTCTCGACTTCGGGTCGAGCCGGGTCCCGACATAGTGAAATTTCCACTCCCCTGAAACTTCTGACTTGACTATAAGGACCCTCGAGACATGTTTTATTTTCATCTTTCTTTTTAGCGGGGCGGTTGTATGTGTATGGCGTCATCCGAAGATTGTCGTGTGACAGGAACGGACGACTCTCGTCAAAACACGTGTCTCATTCATCGGAACCAAGAAATCAAGACCCGAACAGGTAATTAGACGACAAGTCGAAAGAATGTCAAATTAGACGTAGGACAGGGGCTCCGATCAGTAAGTGACTGTAGGGAAAACGGGAAAGGAAAGGGTGGTTACGGGTCCACAGAACCGGAGGACGAAGAAAGACAATGGTGGTTAATGACGGGGGAGGAGGGCGGGTCGAAAGTGGAGTAAACCTAAAGAGAGGGGAGTCCGTTGTCGGAAGATTAAAGAACACCCGTAGGGAAGAAGAAAATAAGTGAACAAGGAGGGAAGAAAGGAAGGGGTCGCCGGAAGAGGAAACTTTGTGTCCGACCTGCGAAAGATTCAAGAAGAACTGAAAAACAATGGTGGAACAGAAACGACATTTCGTCCCCAACCGTTTGACACCGGTTCAGGAACCCTCGGTGTCTGACGATGGACAAAGTCAGACCGGACACTCGATTCTTACCAAAAAGATAAAAATTTCTTAACTTTGTTTTTACTTTGTTTTATTCTTCTTATAAAGAAAACTGAACACTTTTAATATACTTTAAGTCTAAATCCCAGACATTTCTTTTAAACCGACCTTGCGTCGGCACGAATAAATAGACAAAAGACACCGGCGAAAGTACGGTACGGTCGTCTCGGCTCCTCAACGTCATCTCTGGACCCCCAGGTGCCTCGGACTTTTTATAAGTGAGAGACCCGGAAATGTCTCTTTAAGACGGGTAAGAAGTATATTTCTCGCGTTTTCCGGTCTTTTATCGGAAGGTACTGCCCTTAGTCGAAACAAATGGAAAGAAAAGAACCACGAATGGTCTCCCGGCCTAATTTCGATTACGAATCAAGATTTTAACAAAACTCTCAGTTTTGACCTCTCCGGAAAGGAGTCCCGTTTGAAAAGGACACTTTCATACAGTAATAGAGACGACACGGAAAACTGATTTTAAAACGGTCTTCTCTAAACAGTATGGTCGCGGTAACTTGGAAAAGAAAGTAAAGATTTTGATATGTATTCTCTTTTACTTAATCCATTTGATTTGTCTATTTTGAGGAAACATGAGACGTGTAAGTGTGCTCCTAAATTAAAGCCGAATAGGACACATGAGTGAGTACCAAATCAGAGTGCTACAAATTCATAACCCCACTACTCTATTACAGTCGTAAATTCATGATTGGTGTTCTTCTCAACTCGTTCCAAACGTCAGTACTCGTAAACGGAAAACAAGGGTAGGTAATCCATAAAACACATAAAAAAAAGGGTGTTGTGGGGTGGAACAGAAACAAAAGTAGAGGAAATTTCCTTTAATGGTGACTTTGAGTTTAGAGGACTGTTCATTACGGTTCGTTCCCATTCTTAAAGAAGGACAAGTAAGGAACTCAATCGGTAACACGATAAAGACAGGTAATAAGTCTTTACCCCGACATAACCCAAAGAGTTGGGGATTCCGTAAACAATTGTTATGTAAAACCCACAAGACCCTCAGGACACCCGAGGTTTTCCGTCCTTTCCCCAAGTAGTCTTTACCTTCCATCTTGTTCCTCAGACGTCAGACATGATGTTCTCTCCCCACTGGACATGCACTTTAAGACTTGTAAATTGTCGTTGAATGTTTCTTTATGGTCACTCAACTCCAGGCGGTCTCGTACGTCGTGTGTCCGCACTAGAGACACCTCCCCTCCCATCTCATCGCTGACGAAGATCCTACGAAAACCCAAAATTCCTTCCATCAGAAACGAACCCGAAGGGACGACCGAGTCTACCATTTCTTAGGTGGACATCACACCCTCTGGACCCAAGATAAGGTCCCAGTCCTTTCTAGGGGACCTCCTCCCGTACCGTTGGGTGAGGCCACAAGAACGGACCTCTTAGGGTACCTGTCTCCTCGGACCGTCCGATATCAGGTACCCCAACGTTTCTCGGTCTGTGCTGACTCGCTCATTGTGCTTGTCAGGAAGGAATGACCCCTTCTTTGGTCAGATCTGCTTCATCTGCGACTCACGATAGAGGATCTGGAGAAGAGTCCCACGGAACGACTAGTACTTTGGGTACCGTAACGTTTACCTTACTCAAAAAGGGGTTATTTAGGCCGAGAAGAAGGATGAACATCAGAAGAGTAGGTACAGTAAAAACAAAAGACTCGATGTATGGACGGGACAAATGTTTCACTCAAGAACTTACTCACCCGAGACACTCCTCTTTCTGTTACGTATCTGACAAACTGAGTTTCCTTCTTAAATAAATAAATAAAACAATTTTTTGCTCTGTCCAATTTCTCCCTTCTACTCAACCACCTACTAAAACAATGGTTTCGTAACCTAAACCCGAACTATCCCGACGCCTCACTCCGAACTTACACTCCTTTGACCGGATCCCTCTCTTTTTTCGTAGGGAGATTGAGGGTAGAAAGTCCCGACTGAAGTCATTGACGGGGGATAGGAGGTCTAAAGGGGGGTCTAAAATCAACACTAATCTCTGAAATTAAGGTGAAGAGTAGAATTGACTCTTTGAAGAAGGACGTAACCGAAGTCCGACCACGACGACGACCCAGGACTCTCACTATCCGAAACCGCCCCCTGACTCTTAGGGTGCACCGTAGACTGACACCGAATTGAACTGTACTGGGACTTCAAAGGGAACTCTGTCCCTTTACAGAGGTGGACAGGAAACTAAGGAAAAGTCCCAGAAGTACCGAGGTCCGAAGAATTTCGTACTAAGTGAAACAGGATGGCAAGGAAGGTAGGAAGGAGATGGGGACGTTTTGTTTGCGCGTTTGTTTTTGGCGTGTCGAGAGGAGTCCGTCGTGTGAAATAACCGCGACTGGAACCACCGGCCGTCTGCCCCTACGTCGACGACCAGAAACCGCAACAACTACCAAGAGACGTCCCGGAACTCTCACCACCGGGACCTGTTTGTCCTATTGGAGTGGGTGGGGCTCCAGTGACCGAAAAGACATGATGCCTGGTAAGCCTAAACCATTTGACCACGACCCCTTCTGAGAACTCTCAGGGAACCTGTTGTCCCTCTAGTTTGGTCAGTCAGGATTTCTTTAGTTGGGACTGATAAATACCTTCCTGACTGCGATTCCGATTTCGAAGTTATGAAACCGATGGACTACACTTCTCGGTTGAGTAACCTTTTCTGGGACTACGACCCTTTCTAACTCCCGTCCTCCTCTTTCCCCCACTGTCTCCTACTCTACCAACCTACGGTAGTGACTGAGTTGCCTGTACTCAAACTCGGTTGAGGCTCTCTGTCACTTCCTGTCCCTTCGGACCGCCCGACGTCGGGTACCCCAACGGTTCTCGACCTGTACTGAATCGCTGACTTGTTATTGTTGTTTAAGAATAAGTAAGGTGTTTACCGAATTTAGTAAACGTGACAAAACAAGTTGAGTCCTTTCCTTTCGCATCTGTAAAATTAACAAAATCTTTCACAAAGTGTGGACGACGTCTGAGGGTCCCGGTTGGTTTACGTCTAAAAGCGAGGTTCCAACGACCGACGCACGACACAAGAACTCTCGTCTTCACTTTTGTCGGGGCCTGTTTTTCCGTCAATACGAAATCTTTCGTTTCCTCTCGTTTGTCCGACGGGAATTTACACGGTGAAACCGTACAAAACTCGACTTCCGTCAGTTCTGGGTCGTCTACGTTCTTCTTGAACATAGAGAGGGAATTGACGGATTTTCTTAAATCTGTCCGGACCGAGTCTTCCTCTCGATAATAGTCTCTAATCAAAAAATACACTTGTTGGAATAGACAGACCGTCCCGTTTATAGAATGAATGATTTGTAGACTAGAAGAACACTTAAGTAGACAGGTGACTTTATGAGAGAAGGGGAAACTTCGGGGTCTGGGGATAGGGTAAGGAATCGAGTCCTAACATGTATTCCGAGTTAGAGGGATGAGAAGGAACCCAAAGTATAAAAATGACCCGAGGACATGTATATTTTAATTTAAAGAAAAAGAGGACAATTAGACAGAATCTAGTGAAATTAATAATCCGGTCGGTTTCTTGGATCTTTCCTTCTTCCTTTTTTAAAAAGGAGGAGATGTTTTCGTTCTTTTGTCCACGACACTTCTTTTGTCTACGGTTAATCCATAATGAAGGGTATGGTGGGGGGTGCAGGGGGGGGGAGGGGCGGTTCCAGGAAAATTAAATTTCTTGTAAACTCTATTGTTTCTGTATGACATATCGTACACCTTGACATAAGTTATATAACATTATTGAATATTACCTTTTCTTATCCTGTGACATGTGGACTTTGATCTTGTTATAACATTTAGTTGATATCGAAATTAAATTTTTTTCTCGTAGACTCGTTACCTCTTACATCAGTCTTCTTGATCTTTAGTCAACTAGATCCGAGTTTATAATGGAAAAAGGAGGATCAAGCCATAGGAATCTGTTCTAATGTTTTTTATTGAAAAAGGAAATTTTATTAAAATCATCTTTGCCAAGGGTCCACGGTAGTGTGGTGTGTGTGGTGTGGGGGGGGTGGGCTGGGGTACTTTTATAGAATGTATAGGTATCAGGTAACGGGTTTGGTCCTTCAACTGTAACTAAATTATGGTAATTGAGTTTATGTCTGGAATAACCCTATCAAAATGTAAGTGAGACGTGTACACATATCAAGATACTTTAAGACAGTGTACACATCTATCTAAACACATTCGAAAACTAAAAATTACGTGTGAATAGAACTTTAATAAAACACGGAAACACACTTATTAATCATCATCGTCTTGTCGTTTTGACCTTTGCTAATTAGACCTTTAGAGTTAAATTATAAGAATTAATTTTCTGAAGACCTAATCCTTCATCTTCCCGTCCGAGATAACTATTAGGGTCGAGAGGTTGACCTCTTCTTTACTTCTTCGATGTAGTTTGTCGTTAGAACTAAAGGGTACCAAAGTCGGTCTTTGGATCTTGAGTAGGAAGAAAACGGAAAGAGACGTGGTTTACAGGAGAGGTTACAGATAGGACACTCGTACGGAAGACTTTATAGGGGGTTTAGACAGAATCAGAGGAAGAGAACAACCTTACTGACGTCATCGGAGAGACATGTTAGGTAAAAGGCGTGTCGTCGGTATTGGCAGAATTTTTATATTTGGTCCAATACAACAAGGAGCCACATTTGGGAGGAGGTCACCACAGGGTAACCGGACCCTTACGCTATCTCGAGGAGGGATCTCGGTACTCCGGGGACATCAGACGAAGAGGGTAAGGCAACCGAAAAAGGTGGAAGAATCACACGGGGTCGGTGGGTCCGGAGGGAGACAACAGAGAGGCCAACCGGTGGTATCAGGAGGACCACAAGAAACAAGGTCGTGAAGAGAACCGACCTACACGGACCAAGGATCAAAACGAGACTATGGAACGAGGAAGACCAGTAAATCCACAGTCAGGTTTCATCTGTGAAGGGTTCAGTGAAAGATAGTATAGTAGGACAAAATAAAGGAGGTAGTGTAGACTGTATTAGAGTTTGATAGAAGACATGAACTAACCTGAACAAAAATGAACTTTTCACCCCAACGGTATTGAAGACCCATTGGAAGTTAGGACCTCGAATCCTGTCACGGATGGGATATCTCTCGTAGTTATTAATATAAAACTTATCTACGTAATTTCGTGGTCCATTAGCGTCTCCAAAAATTGTAACTTTTTTTTTATAAACCCTGAGAACTCTTGTAACACTAACTTAAGGACATATGATACCTAAGAGAAATATATGGGTACACAATTATCGTCTAGAAAAAGACTTCGTCTCGGTACAATTTACCTTTTCTATTCAGAAAACAGGGGACCATTGTCCGAGGACAAACGGACTTGTACAGTCTGTCTGATGGAATTAGGAAACTTCATCATTTTAACTTTATGTAACTGAAGGGGGTAGTTGACTCAAAAAACGTAGTCTCTTCTGGTAACTCGTCCAAAAGTATGTCTTCCACGTTCTTTGAATTATAGTACACCAAACTGTAAATCCGTTTGAACGAAAGTAATAAACAAAATCCAACTTGTGTAGGGAAAAGAAAACTTAAATTGTACATTCATTACTGAGGCGTGTCTCTTCCGTTACCGTGGGTTGAGGTCATGAGAACGGACCTTTTAGGGTACCTGCCTCCTCGGACCATCCGACGTCAGGTACTGTAGCGATCCTCAACCTGTGCTGACTTGTTGAAGTGAAAGTGAAAAGTGAAAGTACATAACCTCTTCCTTTACCGTTGGGTGAGGTCACAAGAACGAACCTCTTAGGGTCCCTGCCCCCTCGGACCACCCGACGACACACCCCAGCGTGTCTCCGCCTGTGCTGACTTCGCTGAATCGTCGTCGTCGTTACTGAGGGGTTTGATCCTCTGTACCTCGGCGATGACAAGACTGAATTTACCTTCCTTGTCTTAAACACAGGAAACGGAGTAAAGAATTTAAGGGTAAATTGAAGGTAAATAACTAACAGTCCCAGTATATTGGTTTATAAAGAGATAAAATGAAAATCACCATAAAGGTCGGTGAACACGGAAAATTCGTCAAAATCTTTACACTATGTTACATCCTCATATTCGTGTATACAAAAATCTGTACAATACGACTTAATCACTAAATGATATTTCATCACTAAATGACGACGACTTCCTTACCAAAGATACACTCTCTTTACCAATCAAACAGTGATTGACAAAAAATAGTCTCCAATTATGTAAAAAAGAAGAGATTAATTTAAGATCACAAGAAAAAACTTTTTTTTTTTTACGTACATGGACATATCGAAGGTCATTACATTAACAACTAAAAAACCAAGGAAGACAAGACAAAAATAATAACAATACCGATTACTTAATTAAAGGTTTGTTTATGTATGAAAATTTGGACCTTCTACTATAAATAGAGAATTCTCGTAAAACAGTAACAATACGGGGATCGAATATCCCATAAAAGAACTCTTAAGTAAAAGAAGAACAACTGAAAAATTTTACCGTATGAGTACAACTCACACTTAAGTATAATACTTTTTACACTCCTACCTTATGCTAATCTGTATTAAGTTTCATCATCAAATATACTTTTTAGTTTTGAGATTTCGTAAATAATGGTTTTAAACAAGAAAAACACAATGGGAGGTGGGGTCCAGGAGAATTACCAAGACACAAAAACCACTCGGTTTGTACTAAACTTCTTCTATTACCCCTCTCCCTCCACAGTCTTCCCAAAGTTCACTCGTCCGACGAAAAGGTTCTCGGAAAGTGAACCGTCCCAGACTTTACTGACAAAACCCCTTCTTCACTATAAATGTGACTCCGCAATTTTTACGGACGGATAAAACTCCTCGAAAACGAAAGTATTATCTTGAAGTGATACGTTCGTTTTCCTACAAAATTTCCTCTCTTGGTAAACGTTAACTTACAAAAGGTAAGTTCATCCTAGACTGTCTCTTATTAAAAGTATTTAGGAATCACGACGTACGTCAGTATCGAATTCTCAACCTAGAAAAAAAAAAGGAAAAGAAACATTGACACAGTATTCCAAACGTCCTCGAATCAAGGCACCTGGACCCAAACTTGGACCCGGGGATGTCACCTTTGTACCTCAGGACTGGTGACGTGGTGGGTCCTTAAAAACCTAGAAAAATAGAAATACTATCTCAACATGTAAAGTAAAGATTAAGGGTGGGCACAAAAATTCATCACATTATTTCAGTACAAAATTCGTCACAAAAGAACGGACGTCGTACTGACTCACTTTGACGTACTAAAAGGGTTACCGCATTAAGACACTAGACATAGTAGACCACATACCGATACCGAAAACGTGACCTATTAAAAGTCCACTAAAAACAACTGGACGTTAGAATAATTCATTCTAACTAAGTCCCATGAGTAAGTTTCAATGGATTAAACACAAGAAGTATAGGATTTTTAGTTTAGAGACTCGTCTCGTTAACAACCTAAATTCTGTTTAGAACCTGACTTGCATAGACAGTGAAATTATTTTTTTAGTCACCTCTCCGTGAGACTCTCATTACTACACGATACTACTAAGAAAAGAAAAATTTTATTTTTTAGATGACGATATATTGTTCAATGGGGTTTTGAGTCGTCTAAGTTTGTCGACAAAATAAAACTTCCAATCCCTAAGTCCTTCTCGAGTCGACCCACCAAACAAAGACTATACGTACGACAGTCAACTCCACCAACCTCGACCTCCTAGACGAAGGGTCTATCGAAAAAGTGAGGACGTAGACCACGGACCCGACCCTACCGACTGCCAGCCACGACCGAGAACCGTCCCCGAACCAACCCCCGACAATCAGAGTCGTGACGGTGCACTAAGAGGTACATGAAACCAATGAGTGTTGTACCGTCGACCCACAAATCTCCCTCGTAAAGGTTTTCCACACCACCTTTGAAATTCCCAGTTCGGAAGAACACTGTATAGGGACATTCAGGGTCTTATGGTGAAAGGGACGTAAACTAACCAATTCAGTGATTCTTGTTGAGTCTAAGTCTCACTCCCCTCAATGGGAAGTGCAAAGTCACCCTCTTCGTTTTTTAAACTCCGACACAAATTATCGACTACTACCTTAGTGTAGTCCTATCATAAATAAATTAACGTTAATTACGGAGAGGATTCCAAGTATACCGAATTTCATATTTATGATTATTTCATCAAGGTACATGACCCGGGTGATAAGATTCACTACGACGACGACGACGACGATTCAGCGAAGTCAGCACAGGCTGAGACGCACTGGGGTCTCTGCCGTCAGGTGGTCCGAGGGGGCAGGGACCCTAAGAGGTCCGTTCTTGTCAGAAGTAAATTTCTTTTTGAGACTACAGTAAGTAAGGTCTGTAAATTACGGGATTTTCACCGTACTGACATTAGAGTATTATAGATCTTTCTACAGTCAGGAGACTCAGTAACCCGTTTGATCGAACAGCTTTGTCAAGTTTCCTTAGTATCTAGAAAGTCGACCTTTGCTGAGATTCCCTAATGCAGTAGTAATAGTGGAAGGTTTCTCTAAATAACTCAAGGTGACCCACGGTCCGGGATCCTTACATCTCCTCTTATACTGTATTAAGAACAGGAACTCTGTATCAACTCTTTTATCCTGACCACGTATTCTCTACTTATCTTTAGGTATCCGACTTACCGTTAACATTCATGTTCACTTTACACATGTTCTTCACTAGTCATCTCCGACAACCCCGACCTTTTCACATTCTTCTTTCCGAAGGGTAGGGTTACTTTTGTCTTAGGTAATGGACGTTCAGGCATACACTCGACCAAGGGGCGAAGGAGAGTCGAGGAAAAGACGGAGAGGCAGGAGTGAGTGACCGGAGGAAGGAACTTATACGTCCGTAAAATCCTGGAAAGACAAACGTACAAAAAGACAGACCTTACGCGAAAGGGTCCTATAAGACTACCAAATAAAGAGTCATGTTAGTCTAGATACCCGATTACACGAAAAGAGTTCAGAAGAGACTGATGGATGGGACAGATGAAGGATAGGAAGTAGTAACAAACAGAGGTGTTTACGTCCCGACAACAGACGGAACAAGTAATAATATAGGAGTTGTGGTTCTTGTTACGGGTCGTTCATCGACCACGGGTTATTTTTTTTTATTGAGTTACTTATTTACTCATTCACTTACCTCTTGGAACTTTGTCGTCTTCCTGAATTTCGCTTCTTGTCTAAAACACCGACCGACTGTAGACAGGACAACGTCCTATGTCACTTTCTCTTTATTTTCACACGTACCATGTAAGTACTTAGTAGATAAAATCATGCGACTGTAGTCTCCAACAGCAAAATGTTGGAATCCAGGAAGTCTGGTGGGAAAAGAATCAAGGTACACTATTCGTGATTTAATCCCGAATATTTCCCTCGTTAAATAAACTGATCTTACCGACCCAGTATGGACCAGAGACAACATCCACTTGAACGGTAAGGACTTTTTATGAGACATGATATGGTGTAGAAACAGAAACGACGATAAAGAAAGACGTTATAGGATACAAAACAGAACTGTAACTTTAAGGTACACTTACTAGGTAAAGGAGGTAACATGAATTATAAATGTACTGAACTAATAGTGTATTCCTGTAAGACGAAGTTGACCTTCATAAACAAAGAAAGTGAACTTATATTTGAAAATCTCCCATCTCGGACCCAGATCAAGTAGAAAGTAAAGGGATATGTCATATAGTCAAGTCAAGTCAACGAATCAGTACAGACTGAGAAACACTAAGGTACCTGACGTCGTGCGGTCCGAAGGGACAGGTAGCGGTTGAGGACCTCGAATGAGTTTGAGTACAGGTAACTCAGTCACTACGGTAGGTTGGACAGTAAACGAAGAAGAGGACGGAAGTCAGAAAGGGTCGTAGTCCCAGAAAAGGTCACTCAGACAAGAAGTGTAGTACACCGGTTTCATAACCTCGAAGTCGAAGTCGTAGTCAGGAAGGTTACTTATAAGTCCTGACTAAAGGAAATCCTACCTGACCAACCTAGAGGAACATCAGGTTCCCTGAGAATTCTCAGAAGAAGTTGTGGTGTCAAGTTTTCGTGGTTAAGAAACCACGAGTCTCGAAAGAAATACCATGTTGAGAGTGTAGGTATGTACTGATGCCCTTTTTGGTATCGAAACTGATCTACCTGGAAACAACCGTTTCATTACAGAGACGAAAAATTATATGCCAGATCCAACCAGTACCGAAAGGAAGGTTCCTCGTTCACAGAAAATTAAAGTACCGACGTCAGTGGTAGACATCACTAAAACCTCGTGTTTTTTCATTTCAGATAGTGACAAAGGTAACAAAGGGGTAGATAAAGGGTACTTCACTACCCTGACCTATGGTACTAGAATCAAAAGATTTACAACTCAAAATTCGGTTGAAAAAGTAAGAGAAAGTGAAAGTAGTTCGAGAAATTAAGAAGAAGTGAAAGACGGTATTCCCACTACAGTAGACGTATAGACTCCAATAACTATAAAGAGGACCGTTAGAACTAAGGTCGAACACGAAGAAGGTCGGGTCGTAAAGAGTACTGCATGAGACGTATATTCAATTTATTCGTCCCACTGTTATATGTCGGAACTGAATGAGGAAAAGGAAAAACCTTAGTCAGACAACAAGGTACAGGTCAAGATTGACAACGAAGAACTGGACGGATGTCTAAAGAGTCCTCCGTCCAGTCCACCAGACGATAAGCGTAGACAAATTCTTAAAAGGTGTCAAATAACACTAGGTGTGTGAGTTTTCAAACCGTATCAGTTATTTCGTCTTAATTTACAAAAAGAATTTGAGAAAACGAAAAAGCTACTAGGTCGCCTACAACCATTAAACTAGAGACCAAGGAGACGGAAAAGATTTAGGTCGAACTTGTAGACCTTCTGGTACCAAGTACATGAGACAACTTCGGACCGAACCTCTTAAAACTGGTAATGAAACGATCGCACACTCTACTCATGTTAACACCACCATCAAACTCGTAAGAAACCGTAACGGAAAGAAACCCTAACCTTACTTTTGTCTCGAAAAGGTCAGGACACGGGTGACGACTCAAAAGGCTTAAACGACCGGATAACTCACGTCGTGAAAGTGTCGTAGTTGAAAATCCTAAACTTTATCGAGTTGACCTTAAGGTAGTGGAGGTGATTGAAACAAACATCACTACGAAGGATTCCGGGTGAACTGAAGTGTAAGGTCCTACAGACCGAGATCCACTCACTAGTGTGGCAACACCAATAGACCCAGTACTTCTAGAAAAGACATGTCAAGAAGACACATAAGAACGGTGGAGAAGAATCATAGAAGACGAAGACAATCCAGGTACGGCAAAGACAGGAAATAACACGGGTAGAAATAAAAACATATGTCATATGTTATCTAAGAATTTATTTTTGTAATTAAAATTAATTTATATCTTTGATCTCAGGAATACATTTTGTTTATTGCATACGGATTTTTAGTTTTCTTCGTTACGGTTTAAGGGTTCCTTTGATTTATTATTACTCGAGAAAAGTAGGTACCTAAAAAGACCAACAAAACTAGACAAATTGAAGGAGTGTAACGTAAGTACTAAACGTTTCCCGGGTATCCTAGTTGTCAAATGTACAGTATACAAAATAAAGTAATAGAGAACCACGCATTATGTCGCGGTATTTTATGTCACCGAAGCTTGTTACGGTCGGATAATAAAGAGTGTCAAACACTCGACTGGTCCGAGTCGACCCAACAACAAACAACGTGTACCATAACCGGCCACAGTAGACATATGGTATACGAAAGCCAGAGTCTCGAGCCGACCCTGACTATAACCGATGTCTTCCGTGCGGAAACAAGAGGAGTCACTCCGGAGTAAAGGAGGCCAAAGATCCGGTCGGAGGAATGTCGAGCCACCGACTTAAGGGTCGTACACCTCTACCTCCACCGGAGAAAAGAACTCCGGAGCTAGACCTGGACCGTGTAATAGTGAAGGTGGTGTAACACAACAAGTTGCACTCGGTGTTTAAGGTTCTCTCTCCTTGATTTACAGTAAGGAGTTACCTTATCCCTCGTACGTATAAGTCCCTACCCTCTTTAATAATTACCGTAACAAATGTCCGTCATATGTAGTCGTACGAATAAGTAAGTAATTACAACAGAAAAGTCACCCTTCATCTTACTACAATCAGTTGAGGGTTCGGAGACTCAAACTAAACTTGACAAGTCAAAACTCAACACTTAACAAATACCTCTCTTCACGACACTTATAAGACCCGTATTAACTCATCAACGACTTCTACTAATGACTGACACGACTGGAGCAAAAGACGAGATGAACAGATATAACACAACATGTACAAGGGAATCAAACTCACCTCCCACCTTAGTCTTCAGTTTTCTAGACTTTTCTCCGGGACTTGAGAAGAGACCAAGAGTCACATTGAATCTCGTTCACTGAGATCGTCGTCCTGTCCATTCGTGTCTGGTGTTCCGTCTTCGACTATAAATTACAATTGTCTACCGTCTCCTTTTGAACTCCATGAGTCGACAAACCGGAGGTTAAAGAGAGAGGATTGACCGAAGAAACTAAGGTAAAAAAAGGGTGTCGTAGGTCTCTAGAAAAAAATTTATACATTTGGTCTAGTACAGTAAGAGGTCGAATTTTATAGGGTACCCAAAGGTAACATGAACATTATTTTATGTCTGAGTAGTATTTAACCGAGGACAAGGGTGGAGAAGTTGAAGGGGAGGATACTGAGAAGAGGGGACGAAATACCAAATCGGTGTAAAACAAAAAAAAGATACGGACCTCAGAGGGTCCAAGTAAGAGGGTACGGGTAGGGTAGAATCCTGGAAATGCGAACGACAAGACAGAGACACCTTGCGAGAAAGAGAGCTAGAGACACACCGACCAAGGTCTACTCGACTCTCGGGACAGGACTGACCCTCATGGGGTCCGGAAGAGCGAGTGTTAAATAGGTAAGAAAAGAAAGATCGTGACTCGGACAAAGACAAAAGAGTCCATATTTTTACCCCGACTAGTCTTTGATCACTGGATCTTTCAGGTTAATATTTTTAAGAACATTCTTTCTCCCTCCTCCATAGTTCAAATGGATTATGGACTCAAGATCATACGGTCCACGGTTTCAAAATCATCTTAAATATAGTGAGGACTACTCAACACATTAATACCTCGAAAAACACTCTTTAAGCCTCGTCTCGAAATCGTCGTTCGTTGGTCCGATAGGAATTCCTCTTCCCTTTGAGGAGTCATTAGGACCCTGGACCAGTCAAGTCGAGTCAGTGAGTTACCACAGGTTGAGACACACTGGGGTACCTGACGTCGTGCGGTCCGGAGAGACAGGTAGTGGTTGAGAACCTCAAATGAGTTTGAGTACGGTAGGTTGGTAGAGTAGGAGACAACAGGGGAAAAGGAGGGCGGAAGTTAGAAAGGGTCGTACTCCCAGAAAAGTTTACTCAGCCAACAAGCGTAGTCCACCAGTTTCATAACCTCAAAGTCGAAGTCGTAGTCAGGAAGGTTAATTATCAGTCCTGACTAAAGGAAGTCCTACCTGACCAACCTAGAGGAACGTCAGGTTCCCTGAGAGTTCTCAGAAGAGGTTGTGGTGTCAAGTTTTCGTGAGAGTGTAGGTATGTACTGATGACCCTTTTGGTATCGAAACTGATCTACCTGGAAACAACCGTTTCATTATAGAGACGAAAAATTATACGACAGATTCAACCAGTATCGAAAAGAAGGTTCCTCGTTCTTAGAAAATTAAAGTACCGACATCAGTGTTAGACGTCACTAAAACCTCGGGTGGGGAGGTTTATTTCAGAGAGTGACAAAGGTAATAAAGGGGTAGATAAACGGTACTTCACTACCCTGGTCTACGGTACTAGAATCAAAAGACTCACAACTAAAAATCCGCTCAAAAAGGTGAGAGGAGAAAGTGAAAGTAGTTCTCCAAGAAATCAAGAAATGAAAGACGGTATTCACACCATAGTAGACGTATAGACTCCAATAACTATAAAAAGGGTCGTCAGAACTAAGGTAGTACACGAAGTAGGTCGGACCGCAAAGTGTACTACATGAGACGCACATTCAATTTGTTCGTCCCACTGTTACATATCGGACCATACATTCTCACTTAAACTTAGGACTCAATTACTAGGGGGAGTCTACTGATAACATTTATTTCTGTAGACTTCAACCAGTTGAAGTTTTTTATTTTTTTACTTTCACTCCAACTATTATTGTCTTATATGAAGTGTTTCGACATTACTCCTAAGTATTCAATCATAAATCTTCCTATAGGGTGTGTACCACCCGAAAGGACTATCGAGTCAACTATTTCTTAACCGGTCACTACACTCTCTGCGGCCAAGTTAAAGATCCAGCCCTTCTAGACGACCTCTTCCCTATCCGATGGGTGAGGTTAGAAGAACCCGAAGGAACACCGAGTCGACCATTTCTTAGACGGACGGTACGCCTGTGGACCCAAGGTAGAGACCCAACCCTTCTAGGGGACCTCTTCCCTTGTCGATGGGTGAGGTCATAAGACCGGACCTCTTAAGGTACCTGACATATCAGGTACCCCAGAGTTTCTCAGCCTGTACTGGCTCGCCGAAAGTGAAAGGGAAGGAACGTGTTTACACTCGACATAATAATATAGTACAAAATGATGGACTTCAACAGGACGAGTAAATAAAAGAAAGTAGGTCGAGATTAACATTAGAGAAACGTTCGTCCCTGAGTAAAACGGATAGAACAAATATAGGGTAAGCATAAGGGTAACACAACCGTATATGTCACATAGAAGTCGTAAATAGACATTTTACTCATTTAGTTTCTGTCTTATCAGTAGGACTTGTCCAGTCATTTTAAGTACCATTGTATGTTAATTTCGAACTTTTTCATCTCACCTAACATTCTCTAATAAATCAACAAGTTTTACTCACATTCCATAAAACTAGGTCTTCTTAACATAAAACCATTAAAATTGACCTCTATAACAAAATAAAAATACCTTAAAACTTTTCACCTCTTTACAGTCTTAATACTTCCTTCCATTTACGTTAGGACTAAAAGTCATCACTCCTCATACCCAAGTTTTGGGTATCTGAACCATTACGATACCACTATGTCACCAATCCTGAGGTGTGAACGTGACGTCCCCCGTGCTCCAGTCAGGGACCAGTCCCTTGATTCTAAGAGTACGGTGTACCGTGTCGGTTTTTTATTATATTTTTATACTTTTTGTTTGTTTGGTATCTGACTCTTCCTCGAAATACGATAAACGCCCGTCTCAAGATCTTACCTAATAACTTTCCTACTAAAAACTTACGAATTGTCACAACGAATCACCGTTTCACCTTGAGACTAATTCTTTTCTCCGGATCTTTTTATTTGACTAAAAAAAAGTTCAGTGAAGAATCAAACCGCCGTCTTAGTTTTACTTTTATTTCTGGGGGACTAAGACAAGGCTCCCACAAAAGTTTGACCCTAGAATCTTGAAGAATCTAAGATATACGGTATCTCTGAAAAAACATATAAAAATAACACTCCTATTTGACTTTTTTTTTTTTTTTTTCTCCGTGAAAATTTCTGTCAAAGAGTCAACCCCTTGTAACTGGGGACCTTCAAGTTCCTGTATCGGTGTTTCCAGGTACTCTAAACTAAGAGGAAGGGTGAGGAAATTTTCTCTAGACATATCATGAGATCCAGTTCTTTGAACAGTGACACTGTAAAACGGTTAAATAGACTAATTGGTTTGTCACGTACAACAGGTAGACATTCTTTATCGTGTAAGAAGGGAGTCTGGACACGAAAGGATATACCGTCGGAGGTGGTACACCTATTACTTTTACACTGACGAGGTTTGACCATACAGGACATCACCTTTTCACACAGAACTTAAAGTTTATGGATCATGGTTTTCTTTTTTTTTCATTTTATAAAGTATAATAAATGCAATAAGACTCATAGATAACTTCACTTTTCTAAAAACTATTTAATCCGATGGATTTTATATAATAGTTCTAATTAATATGAAGTAAAAAGAAATTTTTTACACTGACGACCCAGTTGTATTTTGAATACTAATACATACATCGCACGTAACAACGTACCACGACACAATCTTGAACAACGGAGAGGGTCCTCCGTTCCATTTCCTCAACCACTTGTGACCATACGTCTACTCCACTATACTGTCGACGAAAGTAGGCAAACCTACCGAGAGTAAGTATCTTCTCTAAGAGAGACAACACATAAAGAGTCTTCCATCTTCCTTCTGTTTATCGACCTTTACAGTCCAATAATACTCTCTCTACAAAGATTTCAACAGGTCTATGCCAATACCCGAGGAAGATCTATATCGTTTAGGCAGTAGTAATAATATAGGGAGTACGTAATAAGTTCGTCGTCGATTCAACGCCGAACTTTCTAATAAATCTCTCGAGTCCACCAATTTTACTTAAGGGAAGGGTTGGGACTCTAAGACTAGGACTTTACTTTAGTCCGGTTCCCGACCAAAATATCTTTATACTTTATCTACCTAAGACACCCGTCCTCTTCTTTTGTTTTAAAGGAAGTGAGAAACACAGGAAAAGGAAAGTTGAAAGTAAACTTACAAAAAATCAACTCCTCGAAACGTAAGAACCAATGTCTGTTTGTAAACTAAGACACTTAGACCACTCATCACGTAGCCAACCCTTGCACGAACGGTTGTTCGGTTCGTTTACCTGTTTTAGGTGGCTTGACTGTTACCGTTTCACTCAGCGACGACGACGATTCAGCGAAGTCAGCATAGGTCGAGACACGCTGTGGTATCTGTCGGGTGATCCGAGGAGACAGGGACCCTAAGAGGTCCGTTCTTCTGACCGCACCCAACGGTGAAGGAAGAGGTTACGTACTTTCACTTTTCACTTTCACTTCAACGAGTCAACACGGGCTGAGAATCACTGGGGTACCTGACGTCGGATGGTCCGAGGAGACAGGTACCCTAAAAGGTCCGTTCTCATGACCTCACCCAACGGTAACGGAAGAGGCTTTCACTCAGTTCTAGGGAAATTTAGCAAATTGTCCTTCAGACCTTCAGTCGACGAAGACCGTAACCAAGTAACCGAGTTTCCGGAGTCCCGCTCACAGAGACAGTAACCAAGTAACCGAGTTTCCGTAGACCCACTTAGAGACAAGAAGAGAACCGAAGAGAAAAGGAAGACCATCGTTCTACTGACGGCGATGGTTGTCACGTCGATATTCTGACCTTCGATCCCCTTCCTCATCGAGGACTACGTGGACAGTGAAAATAGTCCTTTTCGTCATCAGAAAAGTCTTTAATGGTCGTGTGAAGGAGAAAACAAAGTAACCGACTTTGTCAGTACACCGGTGAGGGACGACGTTCGTTTACAAACAACGGGATCGGAGATCTTACCTCTGTCATGTTCTGTTCTTCCAACCCCTACCACCACTCAATCGGACTTCTCGTCTCAGACGGTGTATAATCGGAGTGCACACTAACTCCCGTGGTGAGGGTTCAGTTGTTGAGGAAAATTTTCTACCCTCTCTGAAGGGACCACCAGGTAACCGATTCTGAGGTGTGAGGGTTACACACCCCGGGTCCAAACTATGGACGAATCTCTTGATCTAGGGCGTACGGTGTTGATTTTCTAGGACGTACGACGGTGATTCTGGACCGTGTCGGTTTTTTTTTTTTTATATATATATATATATATATAATTTTTTTTCTCTCTTTTGACTCCTGGTCTCTTCATCTGTAGAAACTAAGACTATATTTTGTACACAAGTTAGGGACCCAACCCTTCTAGGGGACCTCCTCCTTTACCACTGGATGAGGTCATAACAACGGACCTTTTAGGGTACCTGTCTCCTCGGACCACCTGACGTCAGGTACCCCAACGTCTCAACCTGTACTGACACGCTGACTCGTGTATTTAATGATCAAGTCAAGTCAACGAGTCAACACAAGCTGAGAAACGGTGGGGTACTTGACGTCGTACGGTCGGAGGGACAGGTAGTGGTTGAGGGTCTCAGGTGGGTTTGAGTATAGGTAGTTCAGTCACTATAACAGGTTGGTAGAGTAGGAGACAGCGGGAGAAGAGGAGGACGGGAGTCAGAAAGGGTCGTAGTCCCAGAAAAGTTTACTCAGTCGAGAAACGTAGAGTGAAACGGGGAGATGGAATGTTTGAAGTGATCGTTCCTTTCGTATAAGGGTTCACTATCCCGTGTAACCTATATTAACAGTAATAGAACCTAGGAAAATTGTATCTAAATCTGTAAAACAAAATAACGTTTCCTTAAAACTCATTTACCAACATTTGGAACATTCCCTGTCGGAATATTAAAAATGTAAGTAGAGGGTAAAACAAAATAGTCACAAGGGACACCAAGAAAAAAATTTGGTTACCGGGTAATCCTCATAGTCACTTTATTATATACAGATTCTCATTTTATCGAAATTCGGTGGTACCAATGACCGTCACAAGTCGACTAACAGTGAGTGACGAAGTGTATGAGTGTAAGAAGTGTATCGGGAAGTGTATACGTGTAATCAACGTATTAGATTTTCCCAAGACGAAACTTCCTTTTTTTTATGACAACTACCTAACATTTTCACTTTTAACTTGGTCAAAGGTGATGGAGAAGATTTCCGAGTTCTGAGGGGGGAGGGGACGTGGGACGGGGCGACGAGAGTCGTTTTAGGGGACACTTGATATGAAACCCTAGACTACCATCACCGTCACAACACAACCTTAAACACTCTCGTTCCTTTACCTTCCAACCTGTATGTATTCTTTTCGTTCAAAACTACTTCTCCTCTTAACTGGACACTTCATAACAGTCCGTTTTACTCTAACCACACATTATTACCTTTATTAAACTATTTACTTTATCATTCTCAGGTAACACCCAACTCTTCGACCCCTGTAAATGAAACTGGTAAATCACCCGTCTCTTAAACTTATCCCTTGATCGAGACACACCTTACGAAGGAGACAGAGAAGTAACAACCCAAAAGATATATGGAGACAGAATTGGAGAATTACTTCATCCATAAAGGGGGTAAAACGTTTCTTTCTGCAAGTCTCTCTACTTGAAAAGGTCACCAACTTTTGATTATGTAGTACCACGACAATAACTTTGGGTTCCGACTGAGGTTCTGGACACGATAGGATGACTCAAGTAGACTTACAAACGTTTTAGACGTTGAGACTAACAAAAACACCAATTACAAGAACTTGACGTTGTTCATTTACCAAATCGATAGATTACTCAACTCGGAGAAATTGAAACAATCCAGAGTAAGTCAAGTCAAGTCAACGAGTCAGTACAGGCTGAGAAACACTGGGGTACTTAGCGTCGTGAGGTCCGGAGGGACAGGTAGTGGTTGAGGGCCTCAAGTGAGTCTGAGTGCAGGTAGCTCAGTCACTACGGTAGGTCGGTAGAGTAAGAGACAGCAGGGGAAGAGGAGGACGGGGATTAGGGAGGGTCGTAGTCTCAGAAAAGGTTACTCAGTTGAGAAACGTACTCCACCGGTTTCATGACCTCGAAGTCGAAATCGTAGTAAGGAAGGTTTCTTTAGGGTCCCGACTAGAGGAAGTCTTACCTGACCAACCTAGAGGAACGTCAGGTTCCCTGAGAGTTCTCAGAAGAGGTTGTGGTGTCAAGTTTTCGTAGTTAAGAAGCCGTGAGTCGAAAGAAGTTTCAGGTTGAGAGTGTAGGTATGTACTGGTGTCCTTTTTGGTATCGGAACTGATCTGCCTGGAATCGTAATCTCTGGCAGATAATAAATAAACCCTGTTAGTTACGTAAAAATGTAAATTGATGTATAAACTAAAAAGAGTCCAGAATGGAAAATATAATCACTTGGTTCGAAATCATCATGGGAAAAAGATCTCCCCATGAACAGAATAGTCTCTTTTTGGAATAAGTCCATTTGTTTATGTACGGTACTGTTGTTTCTTGATATATACAATAATAAAAAGGGGCAAGAAAAGACGGCACGTAGAATGGTACATCTTCAAACCAAAAGTATCGTTCTTTCTTGTTCATTGTTGAAACACTTGACACCGTAAACTCTAATCTGACTATTCTGTCACTGGATGTCGTGTGATCAATTCGTTCGTTTTCCTTGTCTCGACGGCGGCTTCTTCTGTCTCCTTCCAGACAACATCGACTCTCATGAGAAACCGTAAACCGGTAGTGTCACAGTGCTATTGTACTACTTCGTCCTTGGAACCTTAACGAAAGGAAATATAAGGAAAGGACCTATTCATGGTTGGTAGGAGTCTAAAACTTTTCAGGAAAATAAAACACTAATGTAGAAAGTCGTTGTTGAGAATAATAGGACAATACGTTAAACAGAGTAAATACTACGAGTCCACCCTTTTGAAAGTCGGAGTCGTTAGCATTTCTAGTGGTACTAACTCGTAAAACACCGCGAAAGTGAACAAAACTACAACTCGTCCGTCCCAAGTCCCGTCCACTTAAGAAAGGTCTACGCAAAAATTTACTGACTTATCCAGGGACCCCAGAGGAGTCCTATCGGGTTCACTGACACACAAGAACGGGGGAAGTGCGTGTACGTCGAAGGACTCCAGTGAGACGTCTCCCGAGACACCAAAACCCTATTAAGGTGTCAAGTATGACTTGGTTCCTCCTACCCATTCATCAGGAGGTTCGTCGCTTAGGGACTCGAAAGGTTCCAGACGAACAAACCTATGGTCTTGGACAGGGAGAGGTCCTCTGTGTGTCGTCAAAACGAAAGTAAACGAAAGGGTGGTAGGATCCGTACTTTACCCTGGCAAAAGAGGGTCTTCTGTTACAAGTGTTCGAAACTCCTCAGATCTCAGTCCGGGCAAGCATTGACTGTAACATTACTGAGTTGAACTATGGTGACCGGAAGAGGACTCCAATGACTCCTCCCCTCCGTACCCTTTACACCAGGGAACTGGCTGATACGGGTCGTGGGTCGAGTCGCTGCCCGTCGGTCCTACCGACTCGGTCGGCCTCTTCCGACGTTCACCTACCCTAAAAGACGGAACAGGACTGTACCTTCTGTCTGTACGGTCGGAGACGCAATTCCATGAGTAACCAAGACCTCCTGACTTACGTCGAAACTCTACACACACGATTACGATTCCAGGCAGATCAGTTCCGATACCAAAAAGGACACCAGTACATACCTACACTCTCAACCTGAAACTTCTTTCGACTCGCGGCTTCTTAACTACGAAAACTTGACACCACAACCTCTTCTGAGAACTCTCAGGGGACCTGACGTTCCTCTAGGTTGGTCAGGTAAGACTTCCTCTAGTCGGGACCCTAAAGAAACCTTCCTTACTACGATTTCGACTTCGAGGTCATGAAACCGGTGGAGTACGTTTCTCAACTGAGTAACCTTTTCTGAGACTACGACCCTCCCTAATCCCCGTCCTCCTCTTCCCCTGCTGTCTCTTACTCTACCGACCTACCGTAGTGACTGAGCTACCTGCACTCAGACTCACTTGAGAAGAACGGTTGGTACAAGTTCCCTCTTAACCCTGGGGGGAACCCCCAACCCCTCTCGAGGACTACTTCGAAAAGGGCTGTGTATATAAGGACCTCCTCCTGTAACGCAACAAGAGGACCCGAGTGGAGATTGTGTCTTGAATACAATACGAACAGACAAAATAAAAAATAAAGGGATGTGACACTTGGGAACTTCTGTCCCTAACACAGAATAGTGACAAAATTATGAGTCAGAGATACTACACAAGTTATTTACAAACAAATTACTTTATGATTACAAGTGAAGGAAAGAAGCTGTACCATGAGGTAGCACACGTTCCTATCTTAATATAGTCTTTAATATGGTCAATAGAAGTCAACCATGAATGTGATTACTTTGGGTCATCGTATCTACATTCATCTCAACTTTTCACTTCCACTAATATTTGATGTATCTTTATATGAATTATTCTTAACCAGTCTTAAACACACTTTTTCTGCAGGTTTGAATTGACTCCGTGTATTTTCTTGTGAACTTATTTATCTCTTTTTTGTATGGTACATATAACCGACCTTCTCAACTATACCAATCACATAGTCATAGTGAAAACAGGTGGCATCAGATTTTAAATTACGATAATGTCGTCCTGAACGTTACCCTACTAATAAGGTACCTTGAACGATTTTATTCAGGTCTTATTATAACAAACTCTTCTTACTTCTTACTTTTTACCCTCTAAAAATAGAGTAGTTTATAATTCTGTAGCACTTGATATCATTTTTGGTGCATCCTATATTTTGTCTTCAGTCATATGGGACCCAAGGTTTTGAACTACTTCTGTAAAATTCCCTGTTTACATCTGAAGTAATGATATCTACATTTTTAGGAATTTTTTATAACTGTTCAACTTAGATCGTTTTTCTTTTTTGTAGAAATGGTTTAAATAGAGTCGTTGAGGTCCAGTCGAATCACAAACTTCGATACATGAAATAGTACAATTGTCTTATTTTTTCTTTAATCTTACCTTAAATCTCGATCGGATTTTTGTTTGAACACGTATCTATACCTTTGGACCATGTTTGGGTGTCAAGGAATAAACTTTGTATAAAGTCTTAAAGCTAACAATTTGTTATAGAGTATCAGTTTGTACAAATAAAGGTACCGTTTTGACTAATCATCACTTTCTGGTCTTTATCGTAGTTGTAATGGAGTCCATTTCGAAACGGTGGTGCATCAAAACCGTGATTTGAATTTTTTTGGGTCTTTCAAGACACAAAAATTATAGAAATGCTAAAGTCTTAGAGTCTCTTCCTTAATAGATGACAAAATATATTTCAACCGTGTAAAGTTTAGTAACTACTGTCCCAAAGACTTCCTACGACACTGACGTATGATCAGTAAATTCTCTTTTTCTTTCAATTTAGGGATGAAATATCGTTTTAATTAATTAAAAAAAAAAAAAACGACACGACGTACCGAACGTCCTTGAGTCAACGGGGTGGTCCCTAACTTGGGTCTACGAGTTGTCACTATTTCCCATCTCAAGATTTGTGACCTGACGGTCTCTTAAGGATTACTAAATATTAATCTCTAGAATGACAATTCTTTAATTTCTTAGACATTTTCATTGTTATATGTGGGTCGTAAATATTAGAACACTATCGCCTCCAGAAACATTCGTAATGTGGTCACCATCTTTGACTTCTTAATTTTTCTACTTTTCTCTCTAATCTAAATTACTACACTTTTAATTGAAGATATGTCGTTTCTTGTGTTATCATTCAATTTTTACTTGCAGTTGCGCCCTTTATATAACCATAATACATATCATCGTCGGTTCCTCAATAATGGGTATTAAATATTGTTTGAGAATGTCTAATTATTTGTTTTCTACTTAAGAGGTCGTGTATTTTTCCTGGTTAATATACTTTTCCGGTAAACGTTCTCTTCTTTATGTTTACCGACGGTTATAAGATGGTCTGCTGTCAAACCTGACATCTTGAAGAGGTCGAGGACATCAGTGATGTCGACCACCGAGGATAAATGACTCACAAGTGACACACAGCCCCTGACCCGACTCCCGAAATGGGCGTTACGAATTCTTTTATGATTCCGTGTTAACAAATATGAAACGTTTCTGCACATATACTAAATCGTTTAGTTCCGTCGAACAGGATCTACTGTGTACATCGTCCTGAAAACATTGAGTCCTGAGAATCGAAGGTTTCGTGAACGAGAAGTCATCTGTGACTGAATGGCGGAGTTACATAGTCACATGAATACTTCACTTTTACGTTTACTTTCGTTGGACTTCAATGGTAAACAAAACAGATAGTCTAACCGTTATCAAATAAATAAAAAAACTTGAAATAAATAATTTTTTTAAAAAAATTAATGAAATGTTATAACATAACCAAAAACCGTTACCAAATGTTTCCTAGAAGTAAGGGTCCCTTCGAGTCCTACACCTCTTCGGACGTCAGAAAAGATAACGACCACCCTCACAGCTAACAGTACTAGGAAGACCTTCCGTCAAACCATTACACATAGTTTTCAGTGTAGGAAACTGTATCATAAAGATGAAGATCCTTAAATAGACTTTCCTGATTAAACTGTAAGAGTATACGTGTTCCTATAAGTTAAGTCATAACAAATAATTTTGTATCCCAACTTCCTTCAAATGAACAGGAAGTCACTTTCTACCCAATTTACTCAACCCCCTCTTGACTACTGTATCTATCTTGACATAAATAATTAACAATTTATAACAGGATGAGTTTGAATAATAACCCATCTTTTTATTTTGTTTCGTTTTGTTTCGTCCAACGTTTTGTCATGTACACCGCGTTGGGATATAAACTCTTTGAGTTTTACAAATATATACACATATTCGGTTCTTCTTTCAGATCCTGTGTCACAACTGTCAACGCATTAATATTCACTGAATAAAAGAAATATAAAATACTTTATACATAACTAAATAAAAACGATATGTGTATATGAGACCAAAAATGTTTCATGAATTTTTATATATATTAGAAGACCATGACTACCTTGTAGGGTCGAACTTCTACTTCGTGCTTTGAACCCCTAGAGTAGGTCCAGACATTTAAACGAAACGAAAACAATCGTCCATAAATCCATGAAGGACATGAATGTGAAATGAGAAACTTTCAACTGTGTCCGCACTCAAATGTATTTGTATACTAAAGGATGTACAAGAAGGTCCTTAACGGTCTGAAGAAAAAGTGACCGAATGTTTTAGGTCAGTTACACTTTAACTACACTTATTGAAAAATTATCTATATTCCTTCAGAATAAATGCAAACGGGTTAACCCTCTAGTTCCAGTCTAAAGGAATAACCCGACTACAGAAGAATTATTATTTATCTCAAAAGTTTTCATCAGAAATATTTAACATCGACTCCGAGTCAAACACTTCTTAGACGGACGTCACGTCCTCTGTGTCCTATACGTCCAAGGTAGGGACCCGACCCTTCTGGGGGACCTCCTCCCGTACCGTTGGGTGAGGTCATAAGAACGGACTTCTTAGGGTACCTGTCTCCTCGGACCACCCGATGTGAGGATTACGAGCGTTTCTCAACCTGTACTGACTCGTTGATTTGTCCTCCTCAGGACGGGGTCTTTTACCAAATCTTTTCATAATAAAGAGTATCCCTTCGTCAGTACAACTCTTATAGAATTTTCCAAACTATATTGGGCCTTAAATGATACTTTGACACCTTTAATTGTATTCCGTGCACTTGTCAAACGTGTCGCGGAAAGTCGTGGAAAGATTGGCAAGTGTAACAAATCACTACTCTTGATACCTGATTCCTCACATATAAAACCAGTACAAACTTCTAAACCTACGTTCCTAAACTCAAGGTAACCTGACTTGACCGTCAAATTCTGTATCTAAAAATTTAACGAATGGTTTACTTTCCCTTTTGTGAACCATCACTTTAACGACTGACATCTATCAAGATCTCCGGCAGATACCATTGTCTTGTTCCACTGTCAGTGACTCGTTTACTAATCATTACCCGAGAATTTCTCTCACAGAAATACATCATCAATAAAATTTAATAGAAATTTCACCAAATAACTGGGATAAGACAAAACTGTAAGAGAAACTTTCGACGTCCAATGTGACTATGATAAATTTATCACCTTGAGAAGACATCGTCACTTCTTCTACGTAAAACCTCTGTCCATCTGGGTCCAATTTTATGTTCAAGTTGATGTACCATCAAACAACCGGAAACCGTCCAATGGGTCAGAGAGATTCAGAGAGAGTCAAAGAAGTAGAGTTTTTATGGTTGGAATGTCCCGACAATTCTCCTGATTTTACTCTATTAAGAGTATTTTTAGAATTATCGTAGACTGTGTATCATTTACGAGCCCAACGAGATTAATATATCAAGTTAGAGTAAGTCTTATAAAAAAACATTATAAAACACCGTATTACCTTTGTTCCGTACAACATGACACATTGCCAAGCTTGGGTCCGACATAGGTAATAATTGAGGTCTTAGAACCTGGTCAGCGAAGGCACGACTCGGACTCAAAAGAGGGGACACTTTGCCCCAGACATTATGAATGGAACAGTCTACAACACTCCTAATCTCCACTATCCGGTTCACAGGTTGAGATACAAACCTTGTTTCGTTGTCTATAAGTCACTTACTATTGATAACAGTAACGATACTTTCGATTATTTAAAGTTTCTTGTAGAATTCCCGAAAAATATGAAAGAGAGGAACAAAAAATGGAAATCAAAGTAAAGAAATTCTTTTACCCATATGTATAGGTTCTGATACGTTATAATCTTTTCAATTTCTTCAATATTTTTAACTAGTATTATGATGTAAACCATTTGGTTTTCTTATTCTTAGACTTCATTACTTACTATAGTGATGTCTTCTTACACATGGATCCCGGACCGGAACCCCATCAAAAAGAAGCATTTGGACGGACAGTGTTACTGACCTAAACGACGGAAGGAGGCTTAGACCTTACCAATTGTCTTTTCGAGACACGTCCGTCTTGAGACCAATAGAATGATAAAGGGGTCGATTGTGACCCGAAATATAATTTACGAGATTTTTACACCTTATCTCTGACCGACCTCGTTTAAATACAAAATAAGTCAGGGAAGAACTTAGACTAAGATTGTTACGTCCGTCAAATACTTTACCACGTCCATAGGGTACAAAACGATTACAAATTTATTCTTTCCCCTTTCGGTGACGATTCTAAACTTTTCAATCATTTCATCGTCGTTTTTTACTACTTCCCGTCTTTGTTCTGGGTTATGTCTTGACGCCTTTTAACTTATTTTGTTCAATAGACAGAAACACAGGGAAAGGGTGATTTGAAATTCTTTAAATTTCAGTTCGTGGTCTTGAACAAATAAAGGATATAAGATTTTACTTCGTGTCAAGGACCGAGAATCATCGACAACTTCTTTACCTACTTACTTACTTACTCTGTAGAGAATGGAAACTTCACCGGAAGGACACAAGAATTACGACTTTGATCTGTTTCCATATCTAGGAATAACGGTTTAAGTCTGAATTTAACTTTTTTCATCCTTTTTGGTGATCTGGTAAGTCAATACTGGATTTAGTTTAGGGAATGCTAATATGTTACCTTCACTGTTTATCTAAGTTTCCTAATCTAGACTATCTGTCTCACGGACTTCTTGGTACCTGCCTCCAAGTACTGCAACAAGTTCTCCGTCCCTAGTTCTGGTAGGAGTTCGTTTTCTTTATGTTTTTCCGTTTTACCAACAGACTCCTCCGGAATGTTTATCGACTCTTTTCTTCTCTTCGATTTCCGTTTCCTCTTTTCCTTTCTATGTGGGTAAACTTACGTCTCAAGGTTTCTTATCGTTGCTCTCTGTTCTTTCGGAAGGAGTCACTAGTCACGTTTCTTTATCTCCTTTTGTTATCTTGTCCTTTCTGATCTATAGAGAAGTTCTTTTAATCTCTATGGTTCCCTTGTAAAGTACGTTTCTACCCGAGCTATTTCCTGTCTTTGACATACCTGTATTGGTTTCGTCTTCTATAATTCTTCTTCACCGTTCTTATGTGTCTTCTTGACATGTTTTTTCTAGAAGTCGTGGGTCTATTAGTGTTACCACACTAGTGAGTGGGTCTCGGTCTGTAGGACCTTACACTTCAGTTCACCCGGAATCCTTCGTAGTGATGCTTGTTTCGATCACCTCCACTACCTTAAGGTCAACTCGATAAAGTTTAGGATTTACTACGACACTTTCACGATGTCAGTCATAAGGTTGTTTACACCTTTTGAGTCGTCACCGGTGTCCTGACCTTTTCCAGTCAAAAGTGACGTTAGGGTTTCTTTCCGTTACGGTTTCTTACGAGTTTGATGACGTGTTAACGTGAGTAGAGTGTGCGATCGTTTTGTTACGAGTTTTAAGAGGTTCTGTCTCAAGTTGTCATGCACTTGGCACTTGAAGGTTTACAAGTTCGACCTAAATCTTTTCCGTCTCCTTGGTCTCTAGTTTAACGGTTGTAGACGACCTAGTATCTTTTTCGTTCTCTCAAGGTCTTTTTGTAGACGAAATAACTGAGACGGTTTCGGAAACTGACACACTTAGTGTTGTTTGACACCTTTTAATAATTTCTCTACCCTTATGGTCTCGTGGATTGGACGGAGAACTCTTTGGATATACGTCCAGTCCTTCGTTGTCAATCTTGACCTGTACCTTGTTGTCTGACCAAGGTTTAGTCCTTTCCTTATGTAGTTCCGACGTATGACAGTGGAACGAATAAATTGATTATACGTCTCATGTAGTACGCTTTACGACCCGACCTACTTCGTGTCCGACCTTAGTTCTAACGACCCTCTTTATAGTTATAGGAGTCTATACGTCCACTGTGGTGGGAATACCGTCTTTCACTTCTTGATTTCTCGGAGAACTACTTTCACTTTCTCCTCTCACTTTTTCCACTGAATTTCGAGTTGTAAGTCTTTTGTTTCTAGTACCGTAGACCAGGGTAGTGAAGTATCGTTTATCTACCCCTTTGTTACCTTTGTCACTGTCTGAAGTAAAAACCCCCGAGGTTTTAGTGATCTCTACAACTGACGTCGGTACTTTAATTATCCGTGAATGAGGAACCTCCTTTTCAATACTGGTAGGATCGGTCGTATAATTTTTCGTCTCTGTAATGAAACGGTTGTTTCCAGGTAGATCATTTTCGATACCAAAAAGGTCATCAGTACATACCTACACTCTCAACCTGATATTTCTTTCGACTCACGGCTTCTTAACTACGAAAACTTGATACCACCTCTTCTGAGAATTCTCAGGGAACCTGTCGTTCCTTTAGGTTGGTCAGGTAGGATTTCCTTTAGTCAGGACTTATAAGTAACCTTCCTGACTACGACTTCGACTTCGAGGTCATGAAACCGGTGGAGTACGTTTCTTAACAGAGTAAACTTTTCTGGGAATACGACCCTTTCTAACTTCCGCCCTCCTCTTCCCCTACTGTCTCCTACTCTACCAACCTACCGTAGTGGGTGAGCTACCTGTACTCAAACTCATTCGAGGTCCTCAACCACTACCTGTCCCTTCGGACCTCACGATGTCAGGTACCCCAGACTTTCTCAACCTGTGTTGACTCACTGACTTAACTATCATACTAAATCTCTTTCTTATGGCCTCTATCTTGGCCTCTCTGTGTCCAAATTTTGACGTAACTCTTATCCTTATTTACACGGAAGGTTCACCCAAATAACCCTCTCACAATATACGTCACTCACCGTGTACATTCTCCAGGAGCTCTCTAGAATCGGGGACAAAAGACGGAGTGAGAGAAACCAGAACAGACCACTTTTGAAACCTCCTAATACCATGTATTTAACAATTTTACTTCTTTCTCTTGGAGTTTTGTCTTGGCATCGTCACCTTGATACCACACTTAGGCAGGTACCGTGAGCGCAAAAAGTCGTGTTCGTACAACGACCTCAGAATTTGCCGTCACCTCCTGCACCACCCTTAACCCTTTAGTGTAAGGATAATAAGAACAGACACCAGTTGGATAATGATCTTTTTCTTTGGGTTGACTAGAGATTTCAGGAATCCAAGTTTTGAAAGGTAAAACTGGAGGTGGTAATTACAAAAGGGTAGAAGTGAATTTTTATAGTGGATTAGGGTCGAGAGGGAGTCTAAGAAGGAAGAGGATCTCAATAAAACAAGAGGCGTCATTTAACACAAAATACAGGTAGTTACCGTAAAGTTTATGAAAACTACCTAACTACCTTCTACACAATTTAAAACTATCTAAGTCATCAAAGGAACTCAAGGTGTGACTAAAGAAAGTCCTACACTGATCCATCGGACTAATAAGGGGACAAGGGGTCGAGGGACCACGACGACGACGATTCAGTACAGTCAGTACAGAATGAGACACACTGGGGTATCTACCGTCGGGTGGTCCGAGGAGACAGGGACCCTAAGAGGTCCGTTCTCGTGACCTCACCCAACGGCAAAGGAAGAGGTTACGTACTTTCACTTTTCACTTTCACTTCAACGAGTCAGCACAGGCTGAGAATCGCTGGGGTACCTGACGTCGGATGCTCCGAGGAGACAGGTACCCTAAAGGGTCCGTTCTCATGACCTCACCCCACGGTAACGGAAGAGGCGGGGTCGAGGATGGGGGTAGATTAATACGATCTCTCCTGTCTCTTCACACTGATCAAAAAGACAAGGAGACTCCTGTCTGGACCTTGTTTACCAAAGTCTGATACCGTACTATCTGAACCCAAGTTGGTCGTCCTAGATATAGTCGGAACGTGATCCGAGTAATGCAAATTTTCGATCTTCAGTAAAGTGTCGGTGTAGTCCAATCAAGAACAAATATCGTGGTACCAACACACACACACACACACACACGTTTTATACGTCCCGTGACCTCTATGTTCTTGTTAATCAAAGAGTTCCTTAAACTCAGGTCGTCCCCTCTGTCTGTACTTTTTGTGTCACGACAGACTCTCTGCGTCACGTCCATACACATGTCCACTGTGTCCTCCGTCCCGACCTGAACCTAGACCCTGTCCACCCGGAGAAGTATCCGGTAGATAACTTCTTATTTAAGCTCAAACGAGACACCGGTTCCAGCCTCTCCCACAGGGTTCATCTCCTTCCTCACGCACCTCTCTGCCTCTCTGCACCTGACCGCGCCGACCGCGTCCCTCGAGGTCTCGCTAATCTACGACGACCCAACAGTTCGTGTTTCCGGCACAGTCCAGACCGCCACGTCCACCCAATACCTTAGAGAAAGAAATTCAGACCTTCTAGTTTTACTTCGTAAACACAGAGAACCCAACCAAACCCATCATAAAAACGGTCTCCATCCCCGTATATGATATATACAGTCTCTTTTTAGTTACTGACAAAACATTTGTACCTTCAACACAATTTATTAAACTTTCTTTCCTGGGTTTGGAACGTGAACTGACCTAAACGATAGGCCCCTACATGTCAAAAGTTCAGTGTATTGCTTCTTGACACAAAACACCTTGAGACGACAAAGAAGTACTTTGTTTACGTGAGTATTTTTCGTCATGTTAAAGTCCCGAGGGGACTTTGGGGAGAGGTAACCTCCCCACAAAAGAATACCTCGTCTCCATTGGCTTAATTTTACCTCTCACCGACGAGAATCCAGTGAGAACCGACGGACCCTCACGTCACCTTGGAACCTATAACACATGGAAATTTAGTAGGTACAACGGACAAAGTACCGGAAGGGTCCGGCTCCTAGACCCATCAGTCAAAGATCAAGAGTCTTGACCTCGTCCTGACGACACGAACGTCAACGTACGAAAAATACCTTGTCCCTTACAACAAATCCCTTAAATCCGTCGACCTTGGACGGCGTAATCGTTAAACCTGCGTCCTTCTTAAAGCCTCACTCTTTTATTTCGAATAATATATTAAAGTAAACCCATAAATCCTCCGACTCTTCCCTCTACTCTCATAATACTTCCGTCCGTCCTCTCAAAGTATTTGTCGAGGGAAGGAGGGATAAGTAAAAATGACATTCTCGACCTAAATTTATCCCACTAGTGCACCGGGTAAAACTTTTCCCGTCAGTACAAGAAGACGACAAAGAATCGACAAAACAGTCAACCTCGTTTTGTTGTCGTGACGAGTGAAAAAAACGTCCCAATCTCCTTTTTCCTTCCCGACCGTCTTATTACTCCACCTTTCGATCTACTCTCTCCTCTCCGGTTTTCACAGTCTGACACCCCTGCTCCTGGACTTCCTCCGGGGAAACCGGAGTCCCTACCCCGGACCTTGAGACGGAAAAACTTCGGACAACTGCTAGAGTAGGATTAAATCGGAAAACACCTTAGAAGGTACTCCACGTCAACGGTTGAAGTCGGAAGGATCTCTTATCTCCGACGACTTAGACAATGCTTCAGATGGGTCTTCTCAACCGTTTCGTCCGGGGGAGGAATCTTTGTCTTGTCATTGTCTTCCACTTTCAGGTGAGGAGGAAATTCTTTCGTCTCAGTTAAGGAGTGTGGACGGAGTGGGGGTGGGGTGGGGTGGAGTGGGGTGGGGGTGACGTGTTTTCCCCCCTTTTTTTTGGGTCGAGTGTCGTTTTTGATTTTAACTGCAGTGAGATTGGAAACTAATAAGAAAAAAACACGCATTTCACAATTGGAGAACAAAGTAGAAACATTTGTTACCTTTAGAGTAAAGAAAGGTCTTTTAATGTTTTCTATTGTCCCTGGTCTAAGTTCGTCTTATTTTGAATATTCATTGGGTCTCTCAGACCGAATTTTTTTCTTTCTTTTTTTCTTGTACAGAAGAGACGGAATTTTATACAGAATTTCCCTTTAGTAAATCCAAGGATCACTAAAGAAAGAAGTAATATGATTAAAGATAATCGTCTTGCACTAAGACTTTCCTACGTCCCTCAAACCGTTCTCTCAAAATATATAAACAAAAAGGACAGAAGAATGTTGTTTTATGTTTCCGTAGACTGGAATCTCTACGACCTTGACTCGATAAGACTAACTGTTACCAGTCCTGTGTCATCCTACATGTTACAGGTCCCTACCCGTCGACGAGCGGACTATTTCTTGGACCGGCCGACATGAAACGTAGAGAGAGAGAGGATGTTGGGTTGTCTCTAAACTCGTCCCTAATTACATCGGAGAAGGAAAAAATTTTTTACACAGGGGTCGAGTAAAGGTTGTGTCTAGACTCCAACCATAAGTGAATAGAATATATTATATAGAGAACTTTCATATCTTGTATGATAAATTTTATACAATGAATCCGAAATAATGTAATAAGACAAAAATCTCATACAGTTACCTGATTTAAACAGACTTGATGGCTCTAAATTTGAAAGATTGAAAATGTCCGTAACCTCCTAAAGAGAAATTTTTCTCGATAACTCTAATGTATAGTTATAGTATATTTAGAAAGATCCTTTTATATTAGCTTTCGTAGTTCCGAGGATGTCAACCACCAAAGACAATAGAACCAAGAATCTCGATACTGTTACAGTAACTTAAAGTTCTTAAGTTTTTCTTTCTTTTGAGCATCAAAACTTTACCTCTTTTTCTTTCTAGGACCTTCAACAGAAGACAAAAATTTTATCAGTAAGAAGGGAATTTGTATGTTTTTAGTCTTTTAATAAAAAGTAAAAATTTCTTTTGTGGGACGTCAAATATGAAGACTTAATTACCTTTCTGGTCATAAAATATTTATTGTAATCATTATTAACACCTTGGATAAATGTTGAGACGAAAACTAAATAATGTTTATACGGAAGTCAAAAGAAGGAATAATGGTCAATGGAAGGAATTAATATATCCTGAAAGGATGTTATAAACATAGTAAATAAAACTTTACAGATTGAAATTTGCTCCAAACGACTAAAAATATCGTATTTTACGTTTCCAAAAATAAAATCCTATTGTCTAGTATTTGAATTTGTAATGACCCCATCAAACCGGTTCTTATGTTTTTATACACCTTCCTTTTCATATGAGTGGATTATGACACATGTAAAAATGTTGTCTCACTTTCTGTAAACCTAAATCTCAAAATTGATCATCATTGGAATAAACAAATCATTACTAAAAATTTTATCTTTTTTTCTCAGTCGACTTCGTCTGTCCGTGAATGATCTATAACTTGACTTACTCGACTTCAATCACTTTGTCCCATTAATCTTGTTGAAATAGTTATAGATTTATAAAGAGGTAAAGAAATTGTAAAGTTAATTCACACTTCTTTAGGGTCTTTACTCTATGGGTAATCGATACACTTTCCTTAAGACTCCTAATATTTGATAGATGTAAAAAGATACCGTACTTACGACGGGGGAGAAAAAATTTTGTATTAAACCTCCCCTAAAATTTTAAACAATTCGAAGACATTGTGACACCAAACGATGAAAATAAAAATTAAATTTTTTTACATTTTTTCTTCGATAGACTCAGTTAAGTAAAAACAAACAATAACACTAATTTTTGGTCACCCGACATAAGACACTTTTGGTATAAGAATTGCAGTGATGGATGCATCTTTTATATCCTCAGTAGGAGCTAGTAAGGATTAGTAAAACTTTAAGAGACCAGTAAAAAAAAAATTCCGGTCTTAACTCATTATTATGACACACCGACCAATAAATAAGAACAGTATCATCAAATCAATAAAAACATATTGCAATCAAAAGGGTATTATCAATCTTTACTAAGATGAACACTATATTTTTTATACATTTAAACTATTAAAACAACATATTTTATGAATTATGGACAAGTTTCGACAGACTGAAAGCCAAAATTTTGTCGAGACATCAAACCACTCAGGACGTCTTTAAGGTCGAAAGAGGCACCGGACGGTCGGTTTATTAAAAACGTCGTAAAAGGAAACGAAAGAATATTTGTAATTTTTAAAAAGAAACGAAAAGACATTCAAGTTGGTAATTGAATCTTTCGGGACTTCAACGATAAATCAAAAAACGGAAAACTCCCTCCTTGCTATCTAAAACATATAAGGGACACTCAACAATCTTGTCTTTATGACTCCTGACGAATACCTCGACATGTGAACGGGATAATGTCTACTTTACTGAGACAGATTGACGTAACGAAATTTTACTCAAAACAACGAAAGTGCGAGTCCGTTTCTATGAATTAAAATGAAAACAAGCCTCCTAGTACATTATATGACGAAAGGGTACAACACGAAGGTTTCGAGACCCTATTTGTGGCTTAGGAAAATCCTGACGTCCAACGACAGACTAAATGATCTTTCGTACTACGTACATCATTTTGTCATCGACTACTAGTGTCTCAGGGTGGACTTTCCGATAATTCTCCTTTTCAATTTTATAGTCCCTTCCGCGATGATGTCATTTTTGCGATAAAGAGAGATTTTGGGACCACAGAGTATCCTTCGGAACCCAGAATAGAGTCGATGGTTGTCACAAATTTATACTTTCATTTCTACTGTGTCCTCAAGTAAGACAAAATTCCGGGTCACAAGAATTCCACACGCCAATAATTAGAACCAAACTTACATACTTAATATATTCTAATTAAACGTCTATTCCAGTTACCTCCAATCACGTACCCAAAAATCTTACTCCTCCGTCTATGCTAAAATGAGTAGTCGGAAAGACGAAGACAAAAACTGAGAAACCTTTACGATAATCAAAATGAGACAACAAAAGAATTTCGACACCAGTTTCATTTATCCGAACCTCTCTTTTTGAGTATAATAAAAGAGGAAACACTCTATTCCCCCGACCTGACACGAGAAAGATCTGTCAAAAGTCCCTGAACTTAGAGCCTAAGACTTGAGAGTGATGAGTAAGGTTCGAGAGATGGAAAGATGAGACGGTCGAAAAAACAATAGACTAAACGTTCAGTTACAATACCTTTCAAAGATAACATTACGTTTGTCGCAGTCGAAGCCCAAGGTCGACTATAGGTGTTGAGGTTGTCCGATAAGTTCGGTGGAGCCTTTCTTTTTAGAAAAATTTTCTACCGTTTGAAACGAAAGCGCAAGTGGGGTTTGCTTCAAGACCTCGTCGTAGACCGATACGTCCCATTAGGTTAGATAAAATTACGTTTCTAAAAGGTTCTTCCGTCCTTTGTCAGGTCCCCTTCCGAAAGTCCGTAGACGACAAAGCAAAGGTCTGGGGAACACAATTAAATTACAAAGATCCCTTGGTCCGAGCAAGAGCAAAGAGTCTTAGGGAAGAGATCCTTGACCACTCACGCCACCGCGACACGCTCGTTGTCTATTCGTCCGTCGAACCGCCCCGCGCGCCGCGAGGAAACGTCGGGCCGGTGGGGTGGTGGGGCCCCCGCGGGGCCCTCACGAGACGCCCACTGAGCCGTCAAAGGGAGGCATGGGTCGTAGAATGTGTTTGTGCCGCGAGCCTCACTGTCTCCATATGAACTTTCTGCACAAATAAACGTAAACAGGTGAAACCGGAATCACTTTCCATTGATCCTTCGCTAACCGCCGGGAAAGAGTGAGTTGGTTTTGGTCCCTTTCAGCCGGCTAGAGTTCCTTTGTTTGGTTTGGATTGTACTTGGACGCGCTTTGCACTTAGAACGTAATTTGTGAACGTAAATACAAGCCCTTTCTTTTAGGGCCCTTTCAACCGTAAGGAATGCTATCCGACGACGGGTAAGAGCCACTCGATCGGCAGCGTCCAACGGCCCTTTAAAGAACAGGAACACGCTCCTCGCCCAAGCCGTCTAAAACAAAACGTTGACATGATCACCTCAGTCCACAGACGCGCCGCGGTCTCGTAATTGCGGAACACAAGGCCCCGGGAATAGAAGTCCCTCCTTGAGAAGGGTAAGAGTAGAGGGTGAAATGTTGGTCTTCCTACGTAGGTTTGAAGGGAAGACTTTTTTTTTAAGACGTCTTAGTTTTTGTTGTTGTTTTTTCCGACAGAAAATTTTATGAAAGCAAAAACATATAACCATAGACAATAAGGACAAATCTTTGAATCTTACGATCATCAAATACAACGATACTCTTAACGGGACGTATGGATTTACAATTTCAAATTACTCAAGTGAACATTGAATCGATCATGAGACTATTGCGGTGATACGAAGATCGTCGGCCAAATTGACACTGATCCAACTACCTCGGTGTCTTAGATTCCATTTTCTCACATCTCCAGTAAATTCGGTCAAAAATTTACCTTAACATTCTTTGAGAAAATATTGTAAAGACTGACGAAAAACTCTGTCAGGCAAGAAAACGACCTCTCGAGACTAATAATAATCTTACAATGAGAAAAATGATTTAACTTAAGAGAGGAACCAAGGACGAGAAATTTATTATTTTCAGATTAAAAAAAAAGTGTATAAAATCACTCACACAATATATGAACCTCTAGTATTATTCTGTTCTCTAATCTAAGAATCATTTCTATTGGTATAAACCTCGAGGTTTAAGAACGAAATACGGAATACTTAGAAGAAAACTTGACGAATCTTTGTTACCGTCTTAGAGGGTAGAGTCCCATCATGAACTCTAATTCGTTATTTTACCATATAACCGTTGTGTCAAAAGTAAATTTTCTAGGGAAACTACTAAAATACGAATATAAGTCCCAAGAGAATACCATTCAAAACCACAAATGAAAATCAAAATATACATTGCAAGACACGAAATCGACTTTAGTAATTTATTTCTATTCAAATGACCTGAGTCTTTACGGGCAGAAAACCAAGGAAAAACGAAATGGCGATAATCAAAAGATGACGGGAATATTGTTCAAGGGTGTTTCACTCATCGTACGTTGTTGTAGGTCAACAACAGGGTAGAAAGGTGCCGAGAAGAGCCAAGAGACAAGTCCGGGAGTGCTCCGGGGTACACTTCTCTCGTCGTCCGGACCTGAGAGTTGACATCTAGGACCCCCTCTTAAGTCAAGGTACACCGACACCCTGACTCCGGGGGGAAGGAAGTCGGTCGCCAGAAGGAGTCGAGGTGCCAGGAACCGAGTGCGAGGGGGGGGGGGGGGGGGGGGGGGTTAGAGGTCCCGGTTGTTATCATACGCCTTAGGAACCCGACACTTAGAGCGACGGAAGGGACAAAAGAAGAGAACGTCAAGGTAACCCGGGTGGACCTATTTCAGTTTACTACTCATTGGAATTAATGGGTCGTTTTAGAGAAGTGTCACCATGGATCGAATCACGAACTAACTTATGCTCCCCTACCCTTAGAGTTTCCGAATAGAAATCTTAAAACAAATGGAAGAAGAAGATCAATGTCTAAAAGACCCTACCATCATCAGTGTTAGGGTGTAAAATTTCTCTAAAATTCGTAGAATTAACAGTTTTCAAACGTCTCATTTTAATTTTGATTTTCACAGTCCATTGTAGTTTCCAATACATGTTTCTTAAAAATCTCCAAATTATTTTATTATTTGTTAGTGAATATTCAAAAAACAAAAATTTGAGTTTGAAGACATAACACTTCGGAAAGGGTTAGAAGAACAAAACAAAAACCGTAATAATATCCTATCGTAGTCTATCCTTAGTCAAATATCATGGTCATGACATATATGATGATTATTAGTATAAAAATTTTCTAACCAAAAGGAGACGTCAGAGTAAAGCCGGAACCTCTTAAAAACTATATAAGTTCATCTTAAGATGATCTCAGATTAAAATCTATTCTTTGACCCAGGGGACTGGATCGACAATTGAATGAGTATGGATTTTACACGAACTTATACGTTGAAGGATTATATGCCGGGTGCGTTTCGGGGAGAAGTGAAAAACAACCTCGATGTATCAAGAATGCGGAACCCCATCCCCCTTACGTCCGAATGTAAAACGTAGGATTAAATGATAAATACTTAGAACTGATAGTAAAGAAAAAATTTAAGACTAAAAAGGGAAGTCTCTAAAAATTGGATCCGTCGTTAAGTTTTCATGTCTAATATGTACCCTTTTAAGATCACGAAACCTTGATGGTTTTTCTTTGATTTTCCTACGAGTAGTCTACGTCGTCACCTTGTCTTTCACCGAGAACCCCTCAAAATACTTATGAGAAATCCTGAAAGGGTGGAAGAAGGTCCTTGAGGTCATTCTTCCCCGGACCACGTTCTTCACCCTTAGACGGTCAGAGTCCGAGTCTACACTAAGACACTCTGCAGTGACCACCAGACCTCTATGTCCCGACTCCCTATCCGTCGTGCATACGACTCTCGGCTTTGAACACGGAATCGGAAGTCTACTCCCTTACTAGTTTAGTGTCGGAGTGTAGAGCCCACTGATGTATAAACTTCGCGTGTTGAAGCGATTGCCCAAAGAAAACGAAAGGGATTAAACCCTATTAGAAGTACATTACTCACTACCAGTACCCGCAAAAATATATCTAAAATTAATACAGAGTTCGGAAATACGCCAACTAGTTTGTCTTACTAAATCTCAAGACACTAATGACTTCAGAAAAATCGACCTTCGGGTACCTGGGTGTGGTCAAGTAATAATGCATACGTTAATGAACGAATGAATAGGTATCAGGTGGAATGATGTTTTCCCAAAACTCCTTTAAATGTGTATACATATATAGGTGGTAGCAATGAGGGTGGTGGTGGTGTATTTTCTTTATCTACTTCGTTGACATGTTTTCCTCCTATTTCAATCCTCTTTTTATTGTTCTGACCATACCCTCCCAATGACGTTTCTTTTACAGCATATTTTAAGATATGTCCACGACCTTGATCTGATATTTAAACCAAGACTAAAAAAAAAAGATCGGTGGTTTTGTTTTACCGTAGTTTCATTAGTCGATGTCCTAAGTAGTGTAAGTATTTTACTGATATTCTTCTAACCTTAAAAGGAAACTTGAATAGAACTACGAAAGGAAGACGATCTTTCCAATTGAAACTTAACGTTAATGTCAATATTTTTGTATTCAAACCGAAATCATTCTTACTTGTCTTACCGTCTTACCTTCGTCAATCGTCCTAAAGATCATAAGGGAGAAAAGGAACCAAGTACAAGATTATAAGGTTGTGTAAGGTTATGAGAGGAGTTACGTGTCTCTCCAGGTTCCTCTGACCGGTAACAAAAGCCTTCGACCTCTAAAGGGACTTCTAAGACACTCTTACCCTTCGTCTTAGAACTAAAAAAAAAAAAAGATCTTACCTTTGGAAAATAGTACTTCTTAAAAAAGAAATAACATATGAAAATATATCAAAGGTTGGGTACTTAATCACCATAAGGTTTTTAAGTAAAAATTCAACGGACAAACTTTAATTCTTATATAAAATGGTTTCTTTACTACAACAGATGTTGGATTAAAGTCTGAACGTCACATGGGTTCCAAGTTCCTCCAATTTAGACTTATTTATGTCCAGATGTTAAGACATAAGTTTTGGAAACTCCGGTCTAAAACGACTGAAACTCAAAACAAAACAAAAAACTCTTCCTATTATGACACGTATATGGTCAGTAATGTATCGCGACGTCACACCAGACCTCGTCTTAGGATATTAGTTTGTGCAATTATGAAGACGTCACTTTGACTACTTATAAGTGTGAGTCACCTTATTTATTTTTGATATTTATCGGAGGACAGTCAAGTCCAGCCCAAAACAGCGGTTTACTTAAGTCCGGTTTACTCAAGTCCAGTCCAGTCTAAAACGACGGTTTACTCAATACTTCTTTGAAGACCAAAAGTCTCGTAAAACCTAAAGTCTAATCACCGAGAGATAATATGAAAAAAAAATTATAATTTTTCGATGACCATAATATTTAGGATTGGTGTTACGTTACAATAAAATACCCTTTTACATAACTTAAGGTTAATCCCTTCGGTCATTTAGTAGTGATATAACGTCGGGATATCGTTCTCAATTCACAAAGGTATTCCGGCCTAGTCTCGTCTTTGTGGGAGAAGAGACATTGGGTCCTTTCCCGAACACAGTCCGTCCACGACCACTTCCAAGTTCCGGTTCCCGGCCCCTGACCATTCTTCGCACTCTCTCCCTTCCACCCTCTTGTTCTACCCCCTGAAAGAAAGGGAAGGGCATAAGTAAAGAGATGAGGGGTGACAAAGAGAAGAGAATTGAAAAGGAAAGGAAACTTACGTCCCTCGGGTCGTTCCTACAGTGCCTACCATAAAAGAGAGGGGTGGAAAGAGGGTTTTGACGGACATTTCCATGGTCTACCACGGTCTTTATTTTTTTGAAGATTTCCGTCAATCTGAACCCAGATCTTGATCGGAGACGGTGGGCGACCGACACACTGGAATCCACCAGACGAGTTGAACATTTTTTTTTTTTTTTTTTTTTCAGGTTAGACGAAGTACCCGACCAACTCTTCTGTAACAAGACTTCAGTCACACTAAAATACACGTTCACGGAGTGTACCTTACCACGAACTATTTGCTACCGTAGGAAGTCGTGACACCAGGGGAGTGCATGGAACACCATCAAAAAAGGAAGAAGGGGACTTGTAACCGGTTCTTCGTCCCTCGGTCCTAGGTCACCTCTACACCACACAGACATTCGCCCTATCCTCTCCGAAGAGTTCACTGCACACCCTGCCAACACTACCTTTTCACGAGACATTTCCGACGACGACGATTCATCGAAGTCAGCACAGACTGAGACACACTGGGGTATCTACCGTCGGGTGGTCCGAGGGGGTAGGGACCCTAAGAGGTCCGTTCTTGTGACCTCACCCCACGGTAGCGGAAGAGGTAGACATTCCCGTACTTCCGGGATTTTACACAGGTGAACAAAGATTGAACTGGTACCGTAGGTGAGGGACCCATCCCAGACTAGATCCGAACTATTTGGGAGTCTGAACCTTCAAAGACCTTCTTTCTTAGTAGACGTCAGAGAAGACCTTCAATCAGACCTTGGATTTTATAGAAACCTCAAATACACTTTCAACAAACGTCGGTGTTCCCGACTGTAACGGGGTACCTGACCCCGAATTGTCCTTATCGTCATTCTGAAATTTCTTCGGTGATCTTCAAAGTGTCGATAAGACCCCGAAACTGTGTCCACGACGAACCACCGTGAGATCGAGAAATATAACTGATGTACGTAAGAAAGTTACTATAATTTACGAATCAATCAGGGTCCGTGACAAGACCCTAATATTACCGTATCTGCTCCAAGTACGACAATACCTTTGTCTACGCCCATGACACAATCTTGTAACCATTCTACACTTACCCACCCGCCCACTCAGCCCCACCAATCCCTTCCAGACAAACTCCTCAACTACAATTTTGACTCTGGACTTCCTACCCATCCTGTATCGGTACGGTCCTCGTAGGATCTATCTCCCGATCGTTCAAGTCTCCAGGATTCTACCCCTCCCCCGAAGGGACCACCGAGTCACCATTTCTTAAGGGGACGATTACGTCCTCTACACTCAAATTAGGGACCAGTCCTTCTAGGGAAACTCTTCCTTTACCGTTGGGGTGAACGGACCTTTAAGGACACCTGTCTCCTCGGACCGTCAGGGACGTCAACGTTTCTCGACTTGTACTAAATCGTTAATTTGTTGTTATCCTACCCCTCCTCGAACCACACAGAATCCTGGATAGTCTTCGTCTAATAAACTCGAAGAACTCGTTTCCCCTCTCCTAGTCCACATCTCCCCTTCCGTCCGACCCAGATCTGGCATAACTTGGAACACACGGGACCTACCCTCATACTTAAAGTAAGTTTCTTGTTCTTCGGGGACTTCCAAACGTTTGTTCCCTCCTTGTACCAAACGTACTACAGGTGAACCGGAGAGTTCACCTGTAGTACATTGTAATTTTTGATCTGCTCCGAGGAAACCCTTATAAGGTCACAAAGGGAACATAAAAATTTGAGTCTACACTCATGAAACTTCATTGAACAAAGAGAAATCAAAAATCCCAAAGAGAAGTTTAGGTCAATTGACAGTAGTATTTGAATCGAAAAATCACTTTCATTCTAACTCGTCAAGAGGACAATGGACAAAGAAACAAAGGATGATACAAAAAACAAACAAATAGAAGGTCGTGTGCGTCGGCAACGACGGTTACAACTGTACGAAAGAGAAAATTAGGAAAAAGAAAAGGAGGGAACCGAAACGTTAACACCATCTAAAAAACAACAACAACAAACGCGTAAAGAAGGCACTGACAACTCCGTAAGAGAGGACCGATATAAGTAAAGGAAATAACAAAAAAATTTAAAATAAATAAATAAAAAATGAAAGGTTATGGCATAACCAAAACGGTATGTAACTGTACTTAGGCGGTGTCTGAGACAAGCTATATTGTTTGGATTGTGTCGAGGAACATGTATCATCAATGAACCACTTCAAAACAAGACACTGGCTTAGTTGTCGTTCTAGACGCCCCGAAAACACTACTTGTACTTCTACTTATCCAGTAAAAATACGGACATTCGTCCGGTGAAGTCCTCGATTTCAGTCACAAACAGTCATTGGAATTATTTCCCCTCCACACCTGCCACACCTTCCTTGAAACCTCTTACTTAAACTGTGACTTGGAGTCTAAGTCAAAAAATAAATCCACCTAAAAAGTTCCTCTGTTCATATCAACAATAATAATACCTGTTGACTTAGTCCGCCAATCCTTTTGACAAGACTTTGAACCATTATTCTACTATTCAATCTCTATGTCGAAAGTTTCAGTTTCATCTCGCAACAGATCATTCTGGATTCTCAGTAGACTAAGAAACCTTTGACCTTGAAATAAAATGAATGATAAACGACAATTAATAATGAGTCGGAGACAATTTCAATCTTGAATATTTTTTAACAATAACTACGTGTATTAAAGAATGTTCATTTCTTCTATTGGGGTTTCCAATATAAAATAACGGGATATCTCATAATTGATCAAAACATACATTAATCGTCAGAACAAGGTCATAAGAAAAAAAAATTTAAAAATAATATAGTTAAAGAAACGGTGGAACGATAAAAGGAGTAATACTCAATGAGTTCAAAAACTGTACACGGGTGAGGTCATAAGAACGGACCTCTTAGGGTCCCTGTCTCCTCGGACCACCCGACGGCAGATTCCCTAGCGTGTCTCAGCCTGTGCTGACTTCACTGAATCGTCATCGTCGTCATATATAACCATACACTCAACATAAAGATTGGAAAATTTTGAACACAAAACTGAAAGTATAAGTCACTTCAGGAATCTGCACGTACTCGCACGTTCAGTGACAGGTCGAAGGGGAGTAAGGGAAGATGGCGCACCCGAAACCACCGAGTCACCATCTCTCAGGCGGACGGTCACGTCCCCTGCGCCCAAGTTAGGGATCCAGTCCTTTTAAGGGACCTCTTCCTTTGCCGTCGGGTGAGGTCATCAGAACGGACCCTTTAGGGTACCTGTCTCCTCAGACCGTCCGACGTCTGGTACCCCAGCGTTTTCTCAGTCTCTATGTCGAATCGCTGGTTGGCTTGTCGTCACGATGGCGTATTAAAGACTTACCCTTGTAGTATCTACAGTGTTGTTTCCCGGAATATCATACTATATTTCCATTTGTAAAATGGGGTCTTTTGGACATGAAATTTTCCCATAGACAGGGACATATTCAAGTTATATTCGTTGGAATTGCTTAAAATCCGGTCAACTTGTGCTGACTGCACTGAATCGTCGTCGTCGTCGTCGTCGTCCCTTCCAAGAGTAACTTAATTAGACCCATGCTCAAACATGAATGGTACGAGAAAGAACATACCACCGTTTATATTATTCATTTGAGTTCCTTGTAAGATGTTTATATTTAGAACGGAAAAAAAAAAGAAATTTTTTTCGGACTTGTAATAATCTTCCTTTTAAACTAAGACTTAATAAATGGGATTCGTTAGTGATCCGGTTATCATATCATTCAGTACTTCATATCCACTGATTTAAGAATGGTTAGTGTAAACCTTCAAGTCGTGACCTACCATATAAAAGGAATCTCTGTGGAATAGACGTAACTCCCGTCGGACAGTGGTCGACTACGGTACAAGTTTCGGAGAACCAGATTTGACCTTTAAGTCAAGTTCAGTGACAAGTGACTTGACTGTAATCATACATAAGACGGGGTAATTTTCGACAATGCTTTCCCTTCTAACTATGGTACAAACTTGTCTCCTGTGCAATTCTCTTCTTGCATTCCTTTACTTTGTAAGTAAATCACGAAAAACCATTTAATAATAAAAGAGGTCAGCAGTGAATTTCCTCAGGATCGACACTGGATCAGTTCCAAAATCATATCACGAAATGTGTGAATTGAGTCAGCAATAGAAACTGACGAGGAGGGACCTATCGAGACCTTGACCTTAGAGGAAAAGTCTCGAAACAACAGTTAAAGACGTCAAACAAATGTGACATCAGTGAATTCCCACAGACATATGGACGAAACGATCCGTGACAGGACAAAACACGAAGAAAAGAGTTGTTGTAAGAGTAAATGAGGGTCTTTTTAGACACAAAAAGTAGTATGTAACATACCGGTGGAGTGAAATGGGACCGATCAACAACAATTCTGAATAACCGTGGTCAGAACAGACGAAAGAAACCAAAGAGATGGGAGAAACAAGGGAAGGGGTCTATACCATCTTCGGTTTTTTTTTTTTTTTTTTTTTTCATTGTGGGTTCTACTTACACAAAAGGGTTAAGAAGGATGACAGTAAAAGGGGAAAATATCTCTTGTCGGAGTAAATAAATAAGGATATAGTACGTTTCAATATAAATAACTCGAGAATAATATAAGGACTGTCAAAAAATGACCCTAATTGAGTCAAGAGTTGTTGTTAACATACTCTATGTACGATAATGATAAGGGTGAAATGTTCTGACTCACCTACTTATTGAACAGAACCCAGTGTACCATACCTCGATGGAAACTTGAACCAATCAGACTGAAGTCTCAGGTGCGACAACTGATGGTCATGTATTCTTAACAAATATATTCACATACATCAACAACCAGAATCAAACTTAACTATAATTATCAATTGTAGATTAACAAGTAAACAGTCGATCGTTGAATTACTATATTTCAAAATACAATCGTTAGATAACGACGCATTGTGTGGGGATTTAGATCGTCGAATTTTATTATTCGTATATAATAGAGTGTCTTAAAGTCCCTAAACTTTCATAGAATCGATACATCGAGACTGAACCACAGAGACTACTGTAGAGTTTTACAGTCAAGAGCATACCGTGACGACGAAGGTTCTACCACGTGAGTATATCATGTTCACGGATCGTAATACGAAGAACTACCACTACATTTGCGGGTCGAACTAACGACTCCGTAGGTAAAGTTTCTATAGCAGAACTCATTTGTATAACGGTCGAGATATTGTGACGACGACAATCGTTCTGTTAATCAATTCCTTGGATAACGGAGGTGGATACTCCAAGGGGAAAATAGACCCATGGGATCTATCGACCGGTGAACTCACTGGCACGAAGAGGAAGGGGTACGGGATTTCGAAGTACAAACGGTTACCTCTCACTTGCACACTTTGGCATCTTTGGGATGGGAGTGGGACAATTTTCGTCTCGGGGTCAGAAGGAAAGACAGAGAGATGGGTACTGGAGTGACACAACGGGAGTCCGTACGACACATGGGAGGTCCTGAACACTCACTATTTAGAACAAAAAGTGTCAAGAGAGTACTAAACGACCTCACGCAGAACTCTAGTATTATTCTTGGCGTCCCGACCAGGTCGGTGTCGTGACCGAAGTTAGTCCTTTTACAGGCACCCCTGAGGGGTGTTCGGTATGTCCAGACCCACTACGGAATCCGTAAAGATCGAGTATCGCAGCGATAGTCATCCGACTCCGACTGTGTTGAGTATGTCACAACCGACAACCGTCCAGAGTGAAGGAAGGGCAAACCTGAAGGGGTACTCGACGAACTCACATGAGTGTCATACCTCCGGTCGAAAGGAGTCTCGGTTGTTCGGACCCCTCGTTCCACCTTCGGTTTTACAGAAAACGTCGAATCAGAACCTTCAGTGTAAGGGGACAGTAAAAACATTATAGGAAACCAATGTATTCAGTGGGACTCAGTCCCTCCTCCCATCCTCCCGAGGCGTTCCCACACTTTCTTAGTGACCCAATAAAACGTCCGACCTAGAATGTTTTTCCGATTACATAAAATTTCATTTGCTAACTTTTGTTATAAAAAGGATAAGAAAAGGTAATACTAAATAATATTCTATAACTTACATAATATCAAGAGAGACGATATGTTATCCTGGAAAAATAAATAGAGAAGATATATATTATCAAAAGAAGACGATTAGGGTCTGAAGGTTAGGTTGGGAGGGGCTGTGGAAGAAGAGGTACCGTTGGTGTCTAGACAAGAGATGTAGACACTCACCAAAGACAAAACATCTATTCGAGTAAACACAGTATAAAATCTAAGGTGTACATTCACGAGAGTATACCACAAAAAGAAAGAGAAAGACTGAAGAAGTGAGACATACTAGTAGAGACAGATCGAGGTAGGTACATTGACGTTTACCGTAAAATAAGAAAAAATACCGACTTATTATAAGATAATACATACATCATAAGAAACTACATACACCTATTTACATAGAAATAGGTAATTAGACATCTACCTATAAATCTAACTAAAGTACAGAATTGCTACCATTTATCACAGTGACACTTGTATCCTAACGTACATAGAAGAGTTTACTATCAAAACAAACCTATATACGGGTCCTCACCCTAACGATCTAGCATACCATTGAGATAAACATCAAAAAACTCCTTAGAGGAATGACAAAAGGTATCACCGACGTGGTTAAATGTAAGGGTGGTCATCACATTCTTACTACCAAGAGAAAGAGGTGTGGGAGAGGTCGTAAACAATGAACATCCGAAAAAAAAAAAATTAAAAAAATTTTAAAAAATTTAAAATTTTAGAAATTAAGAATGTACGCAAGGGTTTGTACTTGGGGGGAGGGTGGAGGGAGGGGTGTTGTAGAGAGACCCAGTAGGGGTACGTGGTCGGGGTTCGTACGACGTGGGATACAGTCTGTACCTGACCGCTAAGTTAAGAATGTACTGTCATATGTACAATCTTAAGGGTAAGAGGGTTTAGTAGGGTGGGAGAGGGAGAGGGAGACTCAGGTTTTCAGGCAATATGTGTAGACACAGAAAAAAGGACAGAACGTATGTCCCAGCAGTAACGGTAGAAGGATTTAAGGTATATATACACAATCATATGACATAACCACAAAAAGAAAGACCGAATGAAGTGAGACATATTAACCGAGGTCAAAGTAGGTAGAGTAGTCTTGACTAAGTTTACTTAAGAAAAATTGCCGACTCATTATGAGGTAACACATATACATGGTGTCGAAAGAATAGGTAAGTAGACGACTACCTGTAGATCCAACAAAGGTACAGGACCGATAATATTTGTCACGACGTTACTTGTAACCATGAACATCCGAAAAATTACGACCGGTCAGACCGACCGAACTTCAACATGGAGTAACATCAAAACTAAACTTGAGGAGATTATTAATCGCCACAACTCTTATAAAAGTAGATGAAAAACCTATAGACATATAGTAGAAACCTCTTTACAAACAAATCAAGAAGACGGACGAAGAACTACCCAATAAATAAAAACAATAACTCAACAGACTTGAAAATATAGAACTTTTTATTCAGGGACGACCAGTGTAGTAAACCATTATAAAAGAGGGTCAGGTATCCAACAGAAAAACAAAACAAATACCAAAGGAAACGACACGTTTTCGAAAGTTCCAACTAATCCAGGGTAAACAAAAAATAAAATAAAATAAATGAATAAAAACGGAACCGAAGAGGCTCTCGAGTCAACCATTTCTTAGGTGGACGTTACGTCCTCTGGGACCAAGTTAAGGATCCAACCCTTCTAGACGACCTCTTCCCTATCCGATGGGAGAGGTTATAAGAACCGAAGGGAACACCGAGTCGACCATTTCTTAGACGGACGTCACACCCTCTGGACCCAAGGTAGAGACCCAACATATTTGGGTGACCTCCTCCCTTTCCGATGGGTGAGGTCATAAGACCGGACCTCTTAAGGTACGGTAAATCAGGTACCGTAGTGTTTCTCAGCCTGTACTGACTCGCTGAAAGTGAAAGTGAAAGAAACGGAACCGTCTTAACTAGATTCTTTTGTAACCATGCTAAAGACAGTTTCTTACAAAAAGGATCAAGAGAAGATCCTCAAAATACTACAACACAGAATACAAATTTAGAGATTCGGTAAAACTCAAATAAAAACACATACTACTTTCCAACACAAGGTTGAACCGACTAAATGTAGGTCGACAGGTTGAAAGGGTCGTGGTGAACGACTTCTCTGACAAAAAAGGGGTAACGTACAAGCACGAAAGAAACAACTTCTAGTTAATTTGTATCCACACACCCAAAGAAAGACCCGAGATACGAAAAGGTAACTAGGTACACGGATAAAAGGACGGTCGTGGTACGACAAAGTCAATGGTATCGAAATATGATGTTTCCCAATATGGAGGACGAAACAAGAAACAGGAGTCCTAACGAAACCGTTAAACCCAGAAACCCCAACGTATATTTAAAGTCCTACCTCTTCCTTGACCGTTGGGTGAGGTCATAAGAACGGACCTCTTAGGGTACCTGTCTCTTCGGACCACCAGATGTCAGGTACCCCACCGTCTCTCAGTCTGTACTGTCCCACGTGTGTGTGTGTGTGTGTGTATGTAAAGTCCTAACAAACAAGACCAAGACACTTTTTACAGTGCTCATTAAACCACCCCTAACGTACTTTAGATATCTAAAGAAACCCATCATACCGGTAAAATTGTCATAATTAAGAAGGTTAGATTCTCGTATCTTATAAAAGGATTAAAAATTTCAGTAGAACTAAAAGAAATAATTATAAAATATCAAGAGTCGTATATACAGAAAGTAGAGGGATCAGTCCAAATAAGGATCCATAAAACATAAGGAAACCACATTAAAATTTTCCTTAAAAAAAATGAAACAGAAAGACTATAAAGTAACACCATATTTCATTACGTTGACTAAAGATTTCGTTTGTTAAAAACTTCCAAATTGTAAAATTTTGGATTTTGTCTAAGAAAAAAATTAAAAATTAAAAAATTTAATTTCCTATTAACGAAATGTCTTACAATAACAAAAGACAGCTTGGAGTTGTACTTAGTCGGTATCCATATCTATATAACGGAGGGAGGACTTGGAGGGAGGGTGGAGGGAGGGATAGGATGGGGTGATCCAACTATGTCTCGGGGACAAACTCAAAGGACTCGGTATGTCGTTTAAGGGCAACCGACAGATAAAATGTATACCATTACATTCAAAGGCACAATGAGAAAGGAATGTAGAGTGGGAGAGGAGGGGAGAAGGGTACAGGTATTCAGATAAGAGATACAGACAAAGAGACAAACCCAGTCAAGTCAAGTCATTGAGTCAGCACAGGTTGAGAAACGCTGGGGTACTTGACGTCTTGAGGTCCGGAGGGACAGGTAGTGGTTGAGGGTCTTAAATGAGTTTGAGTACAGGTACTCAACCACAACGGTAGGTCGGTAGAGTAGGAGACAGCAGGGGAAGAGGAGGGTGGAAGTTAGAAAGGGTCGTAATCCCATAAAAGTTTACTCAGTCAAGAAGGACAGTCCACCGGTTTCATAACCTCAAAGTCGTAGTCAGGAAGGTTACTTATAAGTCCTGACTAAAGGAAAGCCTACCTGCCCAACCTAGAGGAATGTCAGGTTCCCTGAAAGTTCTCAGAAGAGGTTGTGGTGTCAAATTTTCGTAGTTAAGAAGTCGCGAGTCGAAAGAAATATCAGGTTGAGAGTGTAGGTATGTACTGATGACCTTTTTGGCATAAGAACTGATCTGTGTGGAAACAACCGTTTCATTACAGAGACGGAAAATTATACGACAGATACATCCAGTATTGAAATGAAGGTTCCTCTTTCGTAGAAAATTAAAGTGCCTACGTCAATGGTAGACGTCACTAAAACCTCGGGTTCTTTTATTTAAGACAGTGACAAAGGTGACAAAGGGATAGATAACGGTTACTTAACTACCCTCGTCTACGATATTAGAATCAAAAGACTTACAACTCGAAATTCGGTTGAAAAAGTGAGAGGAGAAAGTGAAAGTAGTTCTCCGAGAAATCAAGAAGAAGTGAAAGAAGGTGTTCCTACCACAGTAGACACATATACTCCAATAACTATAAAGAGGGCCGTTAGAACTAAGGTCGGACACCAAGAAGGTTGAGTCACAAAGAGTACTACATGAGACGTATCTTCAATTTATTCGTCCCACTGTTATATGTCGGAACTGCAGGACGAAAAGGATAAACCTTGGTCAGACAACAAGGTACAGGTCAAGATTGACAACGAAGGACTGGACGTATGTCTAAAGAGTTCTCCCTCTAGTCCACCAGACCATAAGGGTAGAGAAAGTCTTAAAAGGTGTCGAATAACACTAGGTGTGTCAGGTTCCGAAACCGTATCAGTTATTTTGTCTTTATCTACAAAAAGATCTTTATAGAACCAAAAAGTTACTGGGTTGCCTACAACCGTTAAACTAGAGACAAGGAGAAAGAAAAGATTTTGGTTGAACTTGCAGACTTTCAAGTACTAAATGCATAACAACTTCGAACCGAACCTCTTAAAACTCGTAATGAAACGATCGTACACACTACTCACGTTAACACGTCACAAAACTCGTAAGAAACCGTAACGGAAAGAAACCCTAACCTTACTTTTTACTGGCAAAGGTCAAGACACTGGTGACGACTTAAAAGGTTTAAACGACCGTATGACTCACATCGTGAAAGTGTCGTAGTAGAAAGTCCTAAACTTTATCGAGTTGACTTTAGGGTAGTGGAGATGATCGAAACAAGAATCACTACGAAAGATTCCGGGTGAACTGAAGTGTAAGGTCCTACAGACCGAGATCCCCTCACTAGTGTGGTAACACTAATAGACCCAGTACTTCTATAAAAAACACATCAAGAAGACACATAAGAACGGTGGAAAAGAATTATAGAAGACGAAGACAATCCAGGTATAGTAAAGACAGGAAATAGCTCGGGTAGAAACGTACTTTACAAGGGAACCATAGAGATTAAAAGAACTTCTCTAGAGATCAGAAAGGGTAAGATAAAAAAGGGAGATAAAGAAAAGAGACTAGTGACTCCTTACGAAAGGATAGAGAGAACCGATAAGAAACCTTGAGACGTAAGTTTACCCGTATAAAAGGGAAAAGAGGAAACAGAAAACGAAGAGAAGAAAAGTGTCGATAAACATTTCGGAGGAGTCTCTCGGTAAAACGAAAAAACGTAAAGAAAAAGAACCCCTACCAGAACTAGGTATAGGACATGTTACAGTACTTGGAGACAGGTATCAAGAAGTCTGCGAGACAGATAGTCTAGGTTACGGAATTTAAATAAACAGTGAAGGTGACATATTAACATTCCCTAAACTAAATCCATCACCAAAAGCGACGAAAGAAGTTAAATTCAGACTTAAACCGTTATTCCTCAAGTACTAGACTCGGTGTCAGTTGAGGACCAGAACAAAAACGACTGACGCATCTCGAAGAGGTAGAAACCGACGTTTCTTATATTAGTTAGACTAAAGTCACAACTGGTAGAGTACTACAGACACGTAACTCAGAAGAGAACACAACAACCTTCTCCCACAAACGATACTGGTCACACAAGAGAACCGTTTTGAGCGGTCCACAAAGAACTGAAAGATGAAAACGTAAGGTCAGAGGATATTACTTTTCCTGTAGAAAAAACACACGATCAAGATCTTCCAGAACATTCAGAAGTATCTTGGCAAGTTGAAGTCGAAGAAGTCGTAATGACCAACCCCGTATCTGAACCTAATGGCATTATAACTTACCAAACGGAACCTTTACTAGTCTTTAGTAAGACAGCAAAAACTCTAACATAGGTTTATGACGTAAAACCTGTGAAAACAACTAATAGTACCGATGAGGTAAAGAAGAACCTCTTCCTTTACCGTTGGGTGAGGTCATAAGAACGAACCTTTTAGAGTACCTGTCTCCTCGGCCCGTCCGATCAGGTACCCCAACGTTTCTCAGTCTGTACTGAATCACTGACTTGTTGGTAAAGAAGATTCCCTAAGAACGGGTGTCATCATCTATATTACCAGTAGACTCAATTTAACTGGGTAAGGTCAGGTAAAATCAAGTGACTAAGGATTTTACAACTGGAAGTGAGAACGGTAGAGGACAAACTGGTGAAGATTAAACGGAAATAAGTACCCGGATTGTAAGGTCTAAGGATACGGTATAACTAGAAACGACGTACCTTGGAACGAAGGTAGTAGTCAGTGTAGGTGTTGACCCACAACAAAAACGAAACCGAGGTAAAGAAGTAATAAGGACCTCAATAAAGACATGACTAAAGGTCATCGTATAACCCGTGGATGGTTGGACCCCTCAAGTAGAAAGTAACAGGATAAAAAAACGGAAAAGTATGACAAGTACCCCAAGAGTTCCGTTCTTATGACTTCACTAAACGCTAAGGGCAGAGGTCACCTGGTGTAAAACAACCTTGAGAGGTGGTACTGGGTAGACAGAACCCACCGGGATGTGTCGTACCGAGTATCAAAGTAATTCAATCTATTTAAAGAGGTAACGACGGGATATTTATTTAAGAAGTCATGGTAAAAAGATCTAAGGTATGTATATATACGTAATCTTATGCTATAAATAGAAAGAGAAAGACTGAGTGAAGTGAGACATATTATCCAAGATCCAAGTAGTTGGAGTAGTCTTGACTGAGTTTACGTAAGAAAAATTACCGACTCATTATAAAGTAACACGTATACATGGTGTTGAAGAAACAGGTAAGTAGACAACTACCTATAGATCCAACGAAGGTGGAAGATCGACAACATTTATCACGACGCTACTTGTTACCCTATGTACACAGAAAAAGTCAAAACCAAAGGAGTCCCATATATGGATCCTCACCCAAACGACCGAATATACCACCAAAGTAAGGATCAAAAAATTCCTTAGAGATATGGTAGAAGGTAACCTCTTCCGTTACCGTGGGGTGAGGTCATGAGAACGGACCTTTTAGGGTACCTACCTCCTCGGACCATCCGACGTCAGGTATCCCAACGATTCTCAGTCTGTGCTGACTCACTGAAGTGAAAGTGAAGTACGTAACCTCTTCCTTTACCGTTGAGTGAGGTCACAAGAACGGACCTCTTAGGGTCCCTGCCCCCTCGGACCACCCGACGGCAGACACCCCAGCGTGTCTCAGTCTGTGCTGACTTCGCTGAATCGTCGTCGTCGTCGTCGTATGGTAGAAGGTATTACCGACATAGGTAAATGTAAGGGTGGTTGTCACGTTCTCGTATGGGAAAAGAGGTGTGGGAGAGGTCGTAAATAACAGACATCTGAAAAACTACTTACGGTAAGTCCGACCACACTCCACTATAGAGTAACATCAAAACTAAACGTAAAGAGATTATCACTCACTACAACTCGTAGAAAAGTACATAAACAATCGGTAGACATACAGAAGAAACCTCTTTACAGACAAATCCAGAAAAAGGGTGAAAAACCAACCCACCAAACAAAAAGACCATAACTCAACATACTCGACGAACATTTAAGACCTTTAATTAGGAAACGGTCAACAAAGTAAACGAGAACAAAAGAGGGTAGGACTCCCAACAGAAAAGTGGGACGAATATCAAAGGAAACGATACGTTTTCGAAAATACAAATTAATCCAGGGTTACAAATGAAAACAAAAATAAAGACAAGATCCTCGACCCAGTATCTCCTATAACGAAACTAAATACAGTAGCCCATAAGACGGATACTAAAGGAGATTCTCAAAATATCAAAGAGAATGTAAATCCAGAAATTAGGTAAAACTCAAATAGAAACACTTACCACAATCCTTCACCAGATTAAAGTAAGAAAATGTACAGCAACAGGTCAAAAGGGTCGTGGTGAATAACTTCTCCGACAGAAACGGGATAACATATAAGAACGGAGGAAAGAGTTTTTCTTCCATGGGTATCCACGTACCCAAATAAAGACCCGAAAGATAGAACAAGGTAACCAGATATAAAGACAAAAACACAGTCATGGTATGACAGAATTACTGACATCGAAACATCATATTAGACTTCAGCCCTTCTAACTCAAGAGGTCGAGATAAGAAGAAAGAATACTAACGAAACCGATAAACCTCAGAAAACACAAAGGTACAAATAACACTTTAGAAAACAAGATCAAGACACTTCTTACGGTAACCATTAAACTATCCCTAGTGTGACTTAGATATCTAACGTAAACCACCATATCATTAAAAGTGTTATAACTCAGAAGGATAGGTTTAATTGTCATTTAAAAAAATTTATGGGTATAGATCAACGAAAAGATTCAAAAGGTGACTGTCATCTTATAAAAACATAAACATATTGTTGATGTTTATAACAAATAGGAGACCATGTCTGACTTGAGTCTTCAAGATAGGTTTTTACACACAACTGTTTCCTTGTCGAACACTTATGGACTATTGTTATTTGTCTCACATGTGTCCGTGGATTGAGACTTCTTTCATCACTCCTTTGTCTTCGATTCCATCAAAAACTGGAGCTCTACAAACTCCACGTCCCCGTCCGTCCATTGATGTGTGAGAGACACACGAACTCCCTTGGAAAAATGAGTGGTTTCCACGGTACTGATAAAAAGACCTAGGAATAAGGGAGACTTGAGGTCACCTCCTATTTCGTCCCAGAAACGACTTCCAAAGGTCCTTCGCAAGGTTTCATGTCAATCGTAATTCCTAATCCCCACCACTGGTAGACCGAATGAGTATTACACCTCCGGAAAGCCCAAGTGAAAATATTCCGAAAAGACAAATCCGGACGATTCCTATAGTCGATACAATTATAAGTTCCACCCCTAAAATCCAACACTATCACTAGTGACTCCTTAAAACTATCGAGTAAAACGGTTGATGACACTGGTGTAGGGGACAATCTAGAAGTCCTCTTTATCCGACCAGTATAGTCGTGACAAACGAATCTGGTATTCTCAGACTCTGCGGACACTCAATCATCCAATCGTCTGGACTCCGTGAACCTGTGTAAGAACATGATTCCCGACATCGAAAATCAATAGAACCCCTTTTATATGCTAGGTTAGTCAATCCTGTTTCCGATATAGATTCACAACGGAACAGGGAGTGTTTCCTCACCACCCGAATACTCCAGTGTACAGTCTCCTCAGGACGTAGAGTGGATACAACCGAAAAAGAAGATTAAACCTTGTAGGAAGTGGAAATAGGATCGAAGTAGGACATGGGATGTCTTGTCATATCCGAATTCGTCTTGACCATAGTCGACGAATAAGGTCTCGAAAAGAACAAGTGACGGTATAGGAGTCGTAGATCTTGTCCTGGACTATCCATCCTCTATACGTCCTTCATAAAAAACTTACTTCTTCCCATGTCAGAAGGGTTCACCAAGTCAAATCAAGTCAAGTCAGCGAGTCAGCACAGGCCGAGAAACGTTGGGGTACTTAGCGTCGTGCGGTCCGGAGGAACAGGTAGTGGTTGAGAGGCTCAAGTGAGTTTGAGTGCAGGTAACTCAGCCACTACGGTAGGTCGGTAGAGTAGGAGACAGCAGCGGAAGAGGAGAACGGGGGTTGGGGAGGGTCGTAGTCCCAGAAAAGTCACCCATCGGAAATACATGTCCTATTTTCTCCCTCCACATTAGGTTTCTTCTTTACCCAGGTTACCCTTTTTCGATTACTCTGTACGGTATGCCCGTATTGTGGTATTGGAGAATCGAACAGTCCATCATCCCTTGAAGATTCATCACTCCTGTGTACTGGAGGAACGGAAGTAGAAATCCATAATCATACGGAAGAAGGGAAAAGAATGACAGGTACCCCAAGAGTACCGTTTTTATGACTTCACCCAACGGTAAAAGAAGAGGTCACCTGGTGTAAAACAGTCTTGAGAACTGACAATGGGCAGACAGAACCCACCGGGACGTACCGTACCCCACTTTTCTCTCTCAACTTTTTTGACCGAACTTTACGTTGGAATTTTTTTTTGATTCTAGTACCGTAGACCAGGGTAGTGAAGGACGGTTTATCTTCCCCTTTATTACTTTTGTTACTGTCTAAAATGAAAAAACCAAAGGTTTTAGTGACACCTACTACTGATTTCAGTACTTTAATTTTCTACGAACGAGGAATCTTCCTTTCGATACTGTCTGGATCTCTCGTCTAATTTTTCGTCTCTATGATGAAACGACTGTTTCCAGATATACCAGTTTCGTTACCAAAAAGGTCATCAGTACATACCTACAATTCTCAACCTAGTATTTCTTTCGACTCACGGCTTCCTGACTACGAAGGTTAAAACCACCTCTTCTGAGAACTCTTAGGGAACCTGACGTTCCTGTAGTTTGGTCAGTTAGGATTTCCTTTAGTTGGGAATTATAAGTAATCTTCCTGAATACGACTCGAGGTCATGAAACCGATGAACTATGTTTCTTGATTGAGTAACCATTTCTGAGACGACGACCCTTTCGAACTTCGATTTTCTTCCCCCATCGTCTCCCACTCTACCAATCTATCGTAGTGACTGAGTTACTCGTACTCAAACTCGTTTGAGATCCTCTATCACTTCCTGTCCCCTCGGACGACACGACGTCAGGTACCCCACCGTTTCTCAGTCTGTCCTGAATCACTGACTTGTTGTCCGAAAAAAGGAGGGGGACCGTACGGATGTCCACCCTTCGGAACTCGCGGGAGAACTCCGACTTGTACGGTGGCTGTCTTTAAATAAAGAAATAAAAAAAACTTACAAATAAATAAAAAAAAAGTCAAAAAATAAAAAAATTAAAATTTTAGAAATTAAGAATGTACGCAAGGGTTTGTACTTGGGGGAAGGGTGGAGGGAGGGGTATTGTAGAGAGACCCAGTAGGGGTACGTGGTCGGGGTTCGTACGACATAGGACGCAGTCTGTATCTGACCGCTAAGTTAAGAATGTACTATCATATGTACAATCTTACGGTAAGAGGGTTTAGTAGGGTGGGAGAGGGAGAGGGAGACTCAGGTTTTCAGGCAATATGTGTAGACACAGAAAAAAGGACAGAACGTATGTCCCAGCAGTAACGGTAGAAAGATTTAAGGTATATATACACAATCATATGACATAACCACAAAAAGAAAGACCGAATGAAGTGAGACATATTAGCCGAGGTCAAAGTAGGTAGAGTAGTCTTGACTAAGTTTACTTAAGAAAAATTGCCGACTCATTATGAGGTAACACATATACATGGTGTCGAAAGAATAGGTAAGTAAGGACTTACCTTTGTCTTTAAAGAAATTTTCGAGTGAAAAATGGCAACAGAACCTCCTTAGGTTACCGTTGGGTGAGGTCATAAGAACGGACCTTTTAGGACACCTGCCTCCTCGGACCACCCGATGTCAGGTGCCCCAGCGTTTCTCAGTCTGTGCTGACTCGCTGAAGTGCAACCTCCTTAGGTAAAAAGTAGATTCCTTACTTACTTAATGTTGGCAAATTCGTGTCAGTGAATTTTGATAAGGTTGTCAACACAACCTTTGAAATGATTTTATGACATATAAAGAGGTAGAAGAATTATTTCATGAACCCCATAGCAGACAAAAGGATAATAAAGTCCTAGTAAAACCTTCATGGTACGATATTTATGTCACTATGTGAATCCCAAATGACGTCTACCTAAAAAAAGGTAATGTGACTTCTGGTAGATAACACGAAAAACTTAAGAGAGTGGGTAAAAAGCATCAAAAAGAGACTATCCGTAAGAACAAGTGAAGGACTACGGTGAGTGTACAGAGGGGTTCTCGAGGGTCAGGGGTTGTCACATAAAAGAGACCAATACACATCCTGTCATCTACTGACTCAAATAATCCAAAAGATTTTATGTTCCCTTGAAATTATACCCCTGAAACACCATAGACACTCAGAGGAAAGATCGAAAGGGGTAGAGATCAAGAAGAGTCCCTTTAAGATCTTTCAATCCAAGTAGTCTATACACCGAAGACTTATTCACTCTACAATTACTGAGAATATCAATAAGACAAGGTTTAAAACTTTCATCATCCTATAGTCATGATTTTTATTCGATAAAACCACTACCAAATCAGTGATTCAGTACAGGCCGAGAACACTGCGGTACCTGGCATCGGGCGGTCCGAGGAAACAGGCATCCTAAGAGGTCCGTTCTTATGACCTCACCCAACGGTAAAGGAAGAGGTCCCCTAGAAGGACTGGGTCCTTAACTTGGGTCCAGAGGACGTAACGTCCGTCTAAGAAATGGTAGACTCGATGTTCCCTTCGATAAAACCCGTTGGTGAAAAGAATCGGCCTAAGAGTAATCTCGAACTTTCACTTTCACTTCAGTGAGTCAGCACAGGCTGAGAAACGTTGGGCACCTGACATCGGGTGGTTCGAGGAGGTAGGTACCCTAAGAGGTCCGTTCTTATGACCTCACCCAACGGTAAAGGAAGAGGTCCCCTAGAAGGGCTGGGTCCCTAGCTTGGGTCCAGAGGGTGTAACGTCCGTCTGCGAAATTGGAAATTCTTCTTTTTTTGTTGTCCTCCGACAACAAATAGGTCAGAAAGGTAAAGACGCATTCCTCCTCCTTTTTCCCTTCTCTTTTACACACCCCAACACAGTACAAGATCATCGGTCAAAACTTTCTGAGGAGATCCAAACCTCACCTTTGTACCTAATATCTCCTGACTCCCCCCTCGTCTCTCCTACCAGTTCTACAGTGTCGTCGACGGGTACCCTTCCTACCACCACTGAACCTGTTCCCATCTTTGCCACGCACATCATTTCGTATCGACCTGAGTCTCATACATTAGCTCTCTCTCGGACATCTCAGTCTACAGCCAGGACTGAGACGTCCGAGAATAATGCAATCTCAAGTCAGTACAAATGTCAGACGTAAACAAGAATTGACTTCCTCAGTGCATATAATCCATAAGGAGTAACCATGACTATAATGACACCAACCTAAACGACGCTTTCAATGTAATGGTCTATGTCATATCTTACTTTTTGTAAGGGATAGAATACCTGTTTGTTAGGTTTACAAACTCCAATCTGAGATCTTACACCACGACTTCTACACAATCTTGTGTACAAATCGTTACTTGTATTTTAAAAAGGGAGAACGTCAACAATATTAAATAGTTCGTTTGTATCAGACCCCCGAACATATCTTTGAGGTGTCAAAATTCCTTTATTTGTGTTTAGAGGTTTATTTATTGATTTGTAAGGAGTCTCCTATGATTCTTTATATTAAATCTTAAATTGAGTAAAGAAAATCGATAAAAAAACACACACACTAAGAAATATCAAGTACTGCCGTAACTTACTTTATTCGTAGAAAAAAGGTCCCAAAATCTACGTCACCTTCCGAAAATGTACATAGTAAGAGTTTAACAAACTAAATAACAATCAAACTAAATACACTTTTAAAATAGGAATTAAAATCTAAATCATCTAAAATTGGACTATAGTGAAATATCCTTAAATATAAGTTTCCGAAATAACTTTCGGACCCCTATGCGTAAAATTGATATTCACAGGATAGAATAATAAAATAATATTCTTTCTTTTCATACCTCGGAACACCGACCCTGACAAGTGCGAGATGAAAATATTTTAGTTCAAGAGTATTAGTAGAAACGTCGGTAATAAATAACACGAAAACGTCATGAAACAAATAAGGTTCGATAGGAATGTCCAAAGATCCTTAAGTTCCCGATTCTTTGTAAGATGATTCTTAAACTTTATGGTTTCGTGAATTTAAATACCCTCACAACTCACAAATGAGGAAAAATTCAAAACTCCTGGTCGTTTTACTTCTTCACAAAACACAATGTGTTGTACAGCATAATATTTTTACAAAATGAAAATAACGGGTACTACATTGGTCTTACCCTTTTTTGTATCTTTTTTATTAACAACTATACTGGAACGGACCCCACCCCCTACCTCGTATACTGCGTTCTTCTCTAGACAATGGTTAATATCATTTTAATAATCGTAATTTTTCTCAACGTATCTACTCACTCATTATTAGTTTGCATGTGTGTCAAAAGGCCTTTTAAACGACAGAGGAAAGTAGAAAGAAACGAATCCATGAACTATTTCCCCTTTTTTTTAGGAGAACCCAAAAAGCCTACTTTTTACTTAAGGTACTAAAACGAGAGACATCGACAAACAGAAACTAAAATTAGGGGTCTCTTATGGTAAACCGATAAAACTTTACTAAAGACAAAGGTTGACTCGAACGTGCGCCGGCCGACTCTCGGAAAGGGGAGAGTAAGACGGAAAAGGAGACGGGGTGACGAGGGGGACGAGGGTGGAGAAAGGGATATCGGTTCCTTCCTTGAACAATGGGTGGTGAAAGAGAAAATATTTGGTTGACTCGTCAGGGTAGTTATGCTATGTAAGTGTCCGTGGGATGGAGTAAGGCTAGGGTCTTTTTGTTCGTGGTCCTTTACGTCCTTTTGTGCGGCGAGTCGAGTTGGGTCTATCTGTCTTGACCCGTTTCCTTTTATGGTCTTGTTATCTCTGACAAGTAAACTAAAGGTCCTTGCCTCTAATAACCATCAGACGAGAAAAGTTTTATTTGAAACTAGACCTCGACTAGTGGAACAATCAATAAGGGAAGCCTACGAATCCTGGTCATCGACGGGAACAACCCAAAAGTTCCAGTCAGACAATTCACGTCTGTATACCCGATTGGACAGAGGTTCTCTTCACCTCTTATGACCAGTGAACAGTCGGACCTGGGGTTCCATTTTCGTCGTGTTCCCCCACACACACCCTATAAGTAAACTTTACCTTTCCTCTATCTTTGCTTCTATCCCTTTTTACGTCTTTACACCGGGCTTTTTAATGTTGACCCTCCTTTGACGACGACAACGATGAATCAGCGACTCAGCACAGACTGAGAAACACTGGGGTGCCTGACATCGAACGGTCCGAGGAGACAGGTGCCCTCAGGGGTCCTTCTTATGACCTTACCCAACAGTAAAGGAAGAGGTCCCTTAGAAGGACTGGGTCCCTAGCTTGAGTTCAGAAGACGAACCGTCCGTTTAAAAAAAAATGGTGACTTACTGGACCCTTCGGGTTCTTCTTTTGACAATGGAACGATTAGAGACACAGTACACAGTTGATATTTCCTTAAAAGAGATTACAAGTACGAGGGACATCTGACAGGAAGGAATAGAGAAAGAATGTTAAAGGGATAAAACAGGGGAAAGGCGGAGAAACAAAAGAGAGAAGGAATAAAGGAGAGAGGACTTAGAGAAAGCAAGACAACAGCAAGAAAAGCTCGAATTGGACCACGACACCGTTTTTTGTTTCTACTAATTCTTGTTTAGATCGAACGGACTACCGCTTAGGTGTTTGCTCATTGACATTATGTCGTATGGGTCACTCTTATGACGGGTCAAGTCAAATCCGCGAGTCAACACAGACTGAGAAACACTGGGGTACCTGAAGTCGCACGGTCCCAATGGACAGGTAGTGGTTGACGGTCTCGGATGAGTTTGAGTATAGGTATCTCTCTATCTTTTGTTTTAAGGGACCCCAGGACTCCACTTTTCCTGTAGAAATAGTAAAACCCCTCTGTGCTGAAAAACGTGAGTAAGTAAGCAAGTGATTGGGGAGGGAGGCAGACGGGTCCGTAAGACGGTCCTTACCGTTATTGTTGTCCCGGTTACCATCCATACTGGTGACGGAGGGTCCTCGAACCTACGGTGACCTTTCTGATCTTCGTCCGTTTACTTATAGTTTATCAATGTCCAATACTTCTCCTAACACTTCCTTTGTCAACGGGAAACGTCACCGTCGCTCATTTCCCCCTTCGACAGAAGGAACACATCAAACGCTTCCCTAAATCCTCCCTATAACGTCCTCTGTCGACTTCCTACTCTCGTTCGGGCAGAACCCCTCGCCGTTCTCTTCGCACCGGACCAGTCTCCCTTACACCCACGTCTCTGCGTCTCCTCTCCTCATCCGGTGACATCTTAACAGTCCTCCAGACCTACCGACCTCCTGGTCCGACCCGTACCGGTTCCGTTCTAGATTTTGCTTCCTCCCGGATCTAGGAACTGTTCGACCCCAACTTAAGACCCACCTCACCCTTCAGTGACTTTTCCTCACAGAACGAACCTAAAATAAAAATTTTTGTAGGTTAGACATACTCCATACCTCTTCTGTAAAATCCCCCATCGGTCTCCCCTTCGTACCTTTAGTGGGGGGTTTTAGAGAGATGATATCCTTTTTTTTCCTCATAATCCTTTATGACCCTAATTCTCCATACAATAGTTGTACCGCTGTAAAATAGACCCGAAAATTCTGATCGACCTCAAAACTGTTCGTCTCTAAACCTCACTCCCCGTAAAGATCTCGTCCTCCGTCTCGCTGGGTCACACACCCCACTCTCCGCACTCCACTAAACCGTTTTCCGGTCGAATGAACCCCCTGACTCGTTCTCCACTCCCGCTGACTCTACTTCCACACAGTCACCACCCTTCACCCCTCATCCTGAATTCTGTCTTTAGTTCCTACGAAGACCAAACACTCTGTCTTTACACCGAGCCCCCTCACCGGTAGTCCCCACTCTCTGTCGACTTCCTTTCCGTCGAAGCCAACACGTCCCTCTGCCCTCCCCCTCCAGTCAACCGGACCGAGCCGCAGAGGAAAGGTCACAGAGGGCTGTTTGAGTTCGACGAGGAGAGCTGAGAGACGTCGAGCAAGTCAGGGAGACAATATCGTGATAATCTACCTGGGACAGTATAAAAGTCGTTTTTAGTGGTACCCTGGTGCAACCAGAATACTCGTGGTCAAAGAAAAACACTGTTTATCCTTACCTTTCTTTTTAGGAGTCATTAAAGGGGTCAAAATTAAGAGACAAAGAGTTATACGAAACCCGGGACTACCCAAAGAACGATTAAAAGTCTTTTTAAGACGGGTACGAGAGTTCACTTTCTTCCGTCTACTCTTGACACTCAAGTCTTTTGACGGTACAGAAGAACCTCCGTCTCGAAACGAAAGGACGGCAGAAACCTCGAAACAAAGGAGGGTCGCAATTTCCTTCATGATGGGTCATCGTTACTTGTCGATTTTGGTTCTAGGTCGAGTCGTCTTTCATTTTCGGGTTATTCAACTTTTATTTAAACTTTTCCAATTACTGAGCTTTGGGGAAAAATTCGAGTTTTTTCCTGAGTAACAGAAATTTCACTGTCAGATGAAGAAGACCCAAAGTAGTATACAAGACTTATTTCTTGTTACTATCTCTCATCGTTATCGATGAGAACTTAGTACAGTCCGTCACCACAATTAACGGTGGTAAGGACCCTACTCCGACTCTTGTCAGTCCTTAGTGCTCCGAACAAGGAAGAGAAATTCTTAAAAGTCACATAACCTCTTTATGCGGACTGAAAGAACTTGGTCGAGTATTTACGTTTCCTTCACTAACCCTCGATTCAATACCTCTCCTGTCGTCACCTGTAAGTCTCGTTCCCCTCCAGTCAGTCCTTCTCGGTATTCCAGTCACTTCAGGATACCCGGTATCCTGAACCGAGACTTCACAAACCAACTCAGTTCCACTTTCAACTCGACTTGGGGTTTACTATATGGAAATAAATATTATATTTACCATATGGATTTACTATCTGGAAGTAAATTACGAGACAGAATTCTAGCTTGTAAAATGAGTGAAACTTGGCGACTGAACGTGTTCGACGTTTACCGCTTCCAGGGGTCAGGGAGTCAGAAGGATTGGGTCTCACGGACGGCACTGAGCAAAGAATGTCAGGGAAGGCCTATCTTACATCATAAAAATGTGTATACATCGCAAAGAATAAACTTAAACACTTTACAAAAGTAAAAATTTTACATAGGGAAAAATTCACGATTTTACATCATTTCTTGTACTTTCCATTTTTTGTGGGTTTAGTTTGTTTGTCTTTGGGTTGTTTGACGAAAGGACAACCCTCTGGCGTCGACACGACCAGGGGAAATTACCACCACCCGTTGTGGACTCACTCTTCACGAAAGGGACCCTAGAAACGTAGGTGTAGTTACCCTTATCGGGACCGCCCTTCCATTTCGTTGGTACTTGGGAGGCGCCGAACCTCTTACTATTATGACAACAGAACTTACACTACCAGAGCTCTTGGAATGTTGAGAAAGGGAATTAGAAGTATTGTTGAGGTGTCCCATCCGGAAAAGGAAGGAAAGTCTACTCTTTCAAGTCTGAGCCCGGTGTCCCGTTTATCCTCCACGACAGTTCGACACCGCGACTGGAGATTTGGACCGGAAAGAGACGTAAATAGTCCGACGCGAAGCTCTACCCTACCAGACATAAAGACCTTAGTGACGACGGTATAAAAAGAGGACACCGACATACAAGACTCTACACCTCCACTTGAACACCACTAGATTCCTTTTTCAGTGGTCTTCAAAAGAAGGAGAGATAATTTTTTTTTTCTTTTAGACGGTTTTCCTTTTCTCATTTAAGTGTCGAGTCAGTATCCCCGATATTCAGTTCCGTACAAAAGAAAAACACACCGATTTGACGGAGAGAGTAAAACTCAAAAAGTCGGACTTTACTACTCAGAATACTTATTGTTTATATGAAGATTACTCGTAAAACCTAAGTTCAAATCTTTAAGAAAAATATAAAAGTAAAAACAGATCGGAGAGGAAACTTTTTTCTAGCAATTTCCGTTTTTGATTTTAACCCTTCTGTCGTCAGAAGAACGAAAAGACGTGTCCCTTGCAAAAAATAAAGTACTCGTATACACATCAACACCGGGTCCGACGAGAGGGTCACGGGTCTGGGACACTGTCTTCGCGGTGTGGGAAGGAGGTCGTAGAGTCACTTCCGTGGAGTACTTAATCTTCGTCTCCAACCCCTCCCTCGCGGACAGATCTTGTATAAACTGTCCGACAAAAACAAACAAAACCCCTCCGACTCATCTAGACCAATCTCTTGTACCTGAGACCCAAACGTAGGACTTACAGGTGAAGGATCGGTATCTTGGAACCCGTTCAATATGGGAATTTTCACTCCTTATCTGATCTTATAGACGGAGTTTCGAAACTTACTAAATTTACTCAAATTTCGTGAATCTTGTGACAAAGTCAAGTCAAGTCAACGAGTCAGCACAGGCTGAGACGCTGGGGTACTTAGCGTCGTACGGTCCGGAGGGACAGGTAGTGGTTGAGGGCCTCAAGTGGGTCTGAGCGGAGGTAGCTCAGTCACTACGGTAGGTCGGTAGAGTAGGAGCCAACAGGGGAAGAGGAGGACGGGGATTAGGGAGGGTCGTAGTTTCAGAAAAGGTTACTCAGTTGAGAAGCGTACTCCACCGGTTTCATGACCTCAAAGTCGAAATCTCAGTCAGGAAGGTTTCTTCAAGATCCCGACTAGAGGAAGTCTTACCTGACCAACCTAGAGGAACGTCAGGTTCCCTGAGAGTTCTCAGAAGAGGTTGTGGTGTCACGTTTTCGTAGTTGAGAAGCCGCGAGTCGGAAGGAGTGTCAGGTTGAGAGTGTAGGTATGTACTGGTGTCCTTTTTGGTATCGGAACTGATCTGCCTGGAATCAGCCGTTTAAATCGGGTTTCATTTGTATGAGAACTGATAATAATAATAAACAGTATCAGGGTGCGATAAAAGATCAAAGAGAAGGATGAAAGAAACACGGATCTTATACTTACGTAACAGACACCGAAGGTAGACCCGGGAACTCCCTCTCCGGTTTTGTTCTCGTTAAGTAACCGAGACTTTGGTAACTCTACAAGTGTCACAGAGGACGGTGAATGAGCACTAGAAGAACAATTTACTCTCTTTATTTGGGAGAAAGAAATCCAACGAGACAGAAGGGGTGTCGGGCCCTCGTCTCTCTTTCATACTGAATAGGTCCCTTAAAATTCGTCGGGTCCTGTCAACCCCCGTCTCACGAACCTCGGTCGAACCCAATCCTCTACTGTGACCTTGGTACACATGTCGAGTCTAAAACTTCTCAAATCAACCTAAATCCGGGGGGGGGGGGGGGGTCGGGGTACTCGACAGAATTAGTCCATCAGTCTGTACTGGTCACCGAGTCTACCATTTCTTAGACAGACGGTACGTCCCTGGGCCCAAGTCAGGGACCCAGCCCCTTTAGGGGACCTCTTCCCTGACCGGTGGGTGAGATCAGAAGAACGGATCTCTTAGGGTACCTGTAACCTCGGACCACTCGATGTCAGGTACGCCAAAATTTCTCAACCTGTGTTGACTCGCTGATTGTGTGTGTGTCTGTACTAGTCCAAAAACCGAATTCTTTCTAGTGACACCGACGAGACACTTGTTACTTAACCTTTGCTATTCTGACCCCCGTCCCTCTGGACTGACTTCCGAGGTATACGTCAGTAATTGGACCCACTCACAGTCAGCGCCCCTACCTCCGTTCACTCTCTCAAGACCTTTACAAATCCCTCTCTTCAAGTCAAGTCAAGTCAGCGAGTCAGCACAGGCTGAGAAACACTGGGGCACTTAACGTCGTGCGGTCTGGAGGGACAGGTAGTGGTTGAGGGCCTCAGGTGGGTTTGGGTAGGTACAGGTAACTCAGCCACTACGGTAGGTTGGTAGAATAGGAGGTAGCAGGGAAAGAGGAGGACGGGGGTTAGGGAGGGTCGTAGTCCCTCTCTTCTCTTGTCCGGATTGCACGTCTTCTCCCTCCTCGCGCGTCCTGTCGAACCCTCAAAGACCATACACATTGACGAACTTACCACCACAAGAACCGACTGTTTCCGGTACGTCTCCTCACCAAGAATCAGGAAGAAGAGAACTACCCGAAATTATTTCAGTGACGTTTCGAAATATATTACAAAGCAAAGTATAGCATAAAGAAGTACGAGAAAAAAAAAAAAAATGAGGGAAAAGAAAGAAAAATGAAAAAGTACCCCCTCCCAAATTCTCGGAGTTAACACATGCTTTAAGTGTAAGGACGATCCTTTCACAGACACCATAAGAATCTTGTCAAAAGGAGGATTGATGTCTTAAGAAACACCACAATCATTAATAATAATAATAAACAGATGTCCCTCACTTTACCTCTCGTAATATCAGACACTTTTTACAATAGAGAGGATTGTCGAAAAACTACGTTAAAATACACGGTCTTTAATAGAAATACTTTAAGCTGAAAGACACTTTCACCATTTCTCCCATTATGGAGTAAAATTACTTTCCGTAAGTAGGTTAAAACTTGATAAACCCTTCCTTTAGAGACACCTCTGGACTTGAATTCCCTAGTTATTTAAAAAGATTAAGTCTTTAACTCTATACCGGTTTACCTATAAAATTTAGAACTCACACCAATATTTAACCTTTACATCTAATCCAGGTTAGGTTTTTCGTTTTTTCCGAGTTATAAAAACTTCAATAATCACTAATCTGACACTCGAACAGTACGAACTTCTATTTGTAGTAAAATCGTGTCTCAAGGACGACGAGTCCCTCATTCCCCGAAAAACTTCAGTAAGTCTCTCTCAAGTTCTCCCTTAATGACTAAAAGAAAAAACAAAAATTACTTATGAATTAATTGTTATCATCATTTTTGTTACTACATATCACGAATCATCAAATGTGACGGGAAATTTTACGTGCTAGATAAATCGGGTACACTTCGTCCGTCCTGTTTATGAAATAGAGACGAAGTCTCTACTCCTTTGATTCTAGGTTCTCCAAAAGGAGTCCAGTAGACTAAGGACCTCGTCATGAAAAGGGTCATTTGTGGTCGAAGGGACACGGAATGTTTCCAGAGGTGTCACGTCGACACACCACCCCTTCCCTCGGAGAATTCCCCCCCACTCGTTTGACCAGAGGCCTACACGAGAGGATCCTAATACAATCGAGGTCAGTGTGTACACTCACCTTTGTTTTTTTCTACAACCTGATTCGTACTAGTCGACAACGAGTGAAAAAAGGGGGTCATTTAAAATCAAGACACAGAGAAGAGAAGGAGATCCTAAGAAGTCCTTTTCGTAAGTAATTAATCACGGTGTCGGAAATTTTTAAAAAACTTTTTATGAAATGCAACTCTTACAAAACAAATAGTTGAAGAAAGGACACTTAAATATTTTCTAACGACACACACTAGAATCGTCTCGCAGAACCAAGTCTCATTCCTTGAGGCTGGTCATTAGGACCCTCCGTATCAAAATCTTGGAAATTGTTTGTAAAGCTTTCACTAACTTTACCTGTAGGAATTTCTACATCAAACAACGGTAGGCTCCTTATAAACGTATCCAAAATTTTAATAAGTATAAACTTTCTGGTCGTAATATGTCCGTGTTATAAAAACTTTATCTCTATAGGATACTTTTCACTTTCACTTTCAGCGAGTCAGAACAGACTGAGACCTAACGGTACGACAGGGGCCCCCTAGAAGGACTGGGTCCCTAGCCCGGGTCTAGAGGACGCAACCATCCACCCAAGAAATGGTGATCGCGGTAGACAAAACTTCAAGTAGACATAGTGTCGAAGAGTACGAAGAAAGATCAAGAGTAAGACGGAAACCAGTTCCAATTTTGTTTGAGGTTCCACGTCAACCAGGACCCTTTTCACCACACAGAACGAGAAAGCAACTATAAGGGGGAAGTGTCTTCTACCGATAAAATCCTTATTTATCATAGTTGATAGAAAACGGCCCACCCTCTCAGTTTGGAAGATTTTCCATTCGAGGTACTCTCGTCACTTGAATGAGAAAGGTAGGGAGAGAAGGGTCACGGGTCTTGTCCCGGACCTTGCAACATCTCTGTCTAACCACCGATTTCCTTACTTTGCAAGGACAGCCCTGAGGGACCTCCATCGACTGAGTCACATCTCCAGACACGTAGTCCGGAGTACCAACGTTCTCTCTCTGTTACCCGAGTCATGTAAAGATGCTAAGAGAGGGAGAGTGAACATAGGTGGATCTCCGTTTCGAGAACAGAAAAGACAGATCCGGATCCGTCCTTCGGGTAACGGACACGAGAGACTTTATAATTTAGAGTGTAAGTGTTTCTTAGACCAAAGAAGTCCAACTAGACATCCAAGGTTCGAGGTCAGGTATAAGTTTTCCAGAGTCGTTCATATAAATACTAAAGAAGTATAGGAAAGGGAAGGTCTCTAACCCACTTTACAATTCGACAACCAAAGATAAAAAGTGAAGTGAGTTCGATATTAACATCGGGGAAGAAAATATTCTCTGAAGGGACCACCGAGTCTACCATTTCGCAGTCAGATGTTACCCCCTCTGGACGCAAGCTAGGGACCCAGTCCTTCTAAGGGACCTCTTCCTTTACCGTTGGGTGAGGTCATGAGAACGGACCTCTTAGGGTACTTGCCTCCTCGAACCACGTCCGATGTGAGACGTTTCTCGGCCCGTGCTGACTCGCTGAAGTGAAAGTGAAAGTGAATGTATTCTTCGGAAGAGACTAGTTGAAGTGAAGGGAATCTAGGGACACAAGGGAATGAAAGACAAAGGAATCGTATAACGATGATTCAACACAACACGACAGAACGTAAACTATACAATACATATAGTACATATATACATATAAACAAGACAAACGGGATGAAAGTCGAAAATTTTTATTAAGTAAATGATATAAAGTGTTATATGTGTCTCATCAGAGTTACATTATTATGATTGTGATGGTGGTTGTTTCACTAATGACTCTTGTTAAATCACAAATTTTAAAAAGTTAAGGCAAAGGAAGGAGATAGGGAGGGGAGAAAGGAAGGAAGATGGTGCTGATGGTGTATTCCAGATGAAAGAATCGATCAGTTTAAAGTCAATATATTATGTCATAATAGTTGACACTAGTGTTACAATATGTAAATTAGGAGTCTGGAGTGAGTAGAATATTATTTGAACGATGACAAAATGGTTGGAGAGGAGTAAGGACTTAAGTCAACGAGTCAGTACTGAGAAACGTTGGGGTACCTGACGTCGTACGGTCCGGAAGGACAGGTAGTAGTTGAGGGTCTCAAATGAGTCAGTACAGGCAACTCAGCCACTACGGTAGGTTGGTAGAGTAGGAGACAACAGGGGAAGAGGAGGGCGGAAGTTAGAAAAGGTTGTAGTCCCGGAAAAGTCTACTCAGACAAGAAGGGTAGACCCCCGGGGTCATAACCTCTAAGTGGAAGTCGTAGTCAGGAAGATCACTTATAAGTCCTGACCAAAGGAAATCCTACTTGACCAACCTAGAGGAACGTCAGGTTTCCTGAGAGTTCTCAGAAGAGGTTGTGGTGTCAAGTTTTCGTAGTTAAGAAGCCGAGAGTCGAAACAAATATCAGGTTGAGAGTGTAGGCATGTACTGACGACCATTTTCGTATCGAAACTGATCTACCTGTAAACAACCGTTTCATTACAGAGACAAAAATTATATGACAGATCCAACCAGTATTGTAAAAGGGGTTCCTCGTTCACAGAAAATTAAGGTACGGACGTCAGTGGTAGACGTCACTAAAACCTCGGGGGTTTTTATTTCAGACAGTGACAAAGGTAACAAAGGGGTTGATAAACGGGGCTTCACCATCCTTGTCTACGGTACTAAAGAATCAAAAGACTTATAACTCAAAATTCGGTTGAAAAAAACGAGAGGAGAAAGTGAAAGTAGTTCTCCGAGAAATCAAGGAGAAGGGAAAGACGGTACTACCACTACAGTAAACGTATAGACTCCAATAACTATAAAGAAGGTCGTAAGAACTAAGGTCGAACACGAAGTAGGTCGGGTCACAAAGAGTACTACATGAGACGTATATTCAACTTATTCGTCCCACTGTTATGTGTCGGAACTGCATGAGGAAAGGGATAAACCTTGGTAAGACAACAAGGTACAGGTCAAGATTGACAACGAAGAACTGGATGTATGTCTAAAGAGTCCTCCGTCCATTCCACGAGACCATAATGTCAGAGAACTCCTTAAAAGGCGTCAAACAACACTAGGTGTGTTTCCGAAACCGTATCAGTTATTTCGTCTTCATCTACAAAAAGACCTTGAGAGAACGAAAAAACTACTAGGTTGTCTACAACCGTTAAACAACCGATTGTACACTCTACTCACGTTAACACATCATCAAACTTGTAAGAAACCGTAACGGAAAGAAACCCTAACCTTACTTTTGACTGGAAAAGGTCAGGACACCGGTGACGACTCAAAAGGTGTAAACGATCGTATAACTCACGTCGTGAAAGTGTCGTAGTAGAAAGTCCTAAACTTTATCGAGGTGACCTTAAGATAGTGGAGGTGATCGAAACAAGCATCACTACGAAGGATTCCGGGTGAACTGAAACGTAAGGTCCTACAGACCGAGATCCACTCACTAGTGTGGTAACACTAATAGACACAGCATTTCTATAAAAAACATATCAAGAAGACACATAAGAACGGTGGAGAAGAATTATAGAAGACGAAGACAATCCAGGTACGGTAAAGACAGGAAATAACACGGGTAGAAACGTACTTTACAAAGGAACCATAGAGATTAAAAGAACTTCTCTAGAGATCAGAAAGGGTAAGATAACAAAAGGAGATAAAGAAACGTAACTAGTGGCTCCTTCCGAAAGAATAGAGAGGAACGATAAGAAACCTTGAGACGTAAGTTTATCCTTATAGAAAGGAAAAGAGGAAACGAAAAAGGAAGAGAAGAGAAGTGTCGATAAACATTCCGGAGGAGTCTGTTGGTAAAACGGAAAAACGCAAAGAAAAAGAACCCCTACCAGAACTAAAGACGGAGGACATGTTACAGTGTTTGGAGACAGGTATCAAGAAGTCTATGAGATAGTCTAGATTAGAGAACTTAGATAAACAGTGAAGGTGACATATCAGGATTCCCTAAACTAAACCCAGTATGGACTTACCAGATCGCCAAAAGGGATGAAAGAAGTTAAATGTAGACTTAAACCGTTATACCTCAAGTACTAGACTCGGTGTCAGTCGAGGGTCAGAACAAAAACGACTGACATATCTCGAAGAGTAGAAACCGACGTTTCTGATATTAGTCCGACTAAAACCACAACTGGTAGACCACTACAGGTACACATCTCAGAAGAGAACACAACAACCTTCTCCCACAAACGATACTGGTCACGCAAGAGAACCGTTTTGAGACAATCGGAAACGGCACGAAGTAAGACATGGGGTTCCGGTTTAAACGGACAATGAGGTCCACAAAGAACTGAAGGATGAAAACGTAAGGTCAGGGGACATTACTTTTCCTGTAGAAAAAACACACATTCAAGATCTTCCAGAACATCCAGAAGTACCTTTGTAAGTTGAAGTCGAAGAAGTCGTTGGTGACAAGATGAGGAACAAAGACACTCAGACTGAAAAAGGAAAACCTAAGGTGTATATTTACTATGGTCCGTCATAAATAGAAAAAGACAGGCTGAATGAAGTAAAGTGTACTACGAAGAATCCAAATAAGTACAACAACGCACACCGTCCGAAAGGAAGAGAAAATTCCGACCCATTATAAGGTAACTTATAACTATACAGTGTAAAATAAGTAGGTAATAACACAGTCGTCTGTGAATCCACCAAAGGTATGGAAGTGACACCACTTATTACGACGTTACTCATAATCTTATGTCTCTATAGAAAAGTTCTATCATTGAAGTAAGGGAAGTCTACATATAGGTCTTCGCTCTAATCACCTAGGATAACACAAATGCAAAATTTAAAGAATTCCTTGAAGACTTGGTAAAAGGTATCACTGACATGATCAGATGTAAGAGTGGTCGTTAAATGTTCACAAGAAAAAAAGAGACGTAGGAACAGTCGTACACAATAGAGAACAGAAAAACCATTATCTGTAGGATTCTTTACACCCCATAATAGAGTGTCACCAAAACCAAACACAAAACGACTACTAATCACTACGACTCGCATGGACCGGTAAAGGTACAGAGGATACCTTTTACAGATAAGGTTAGGAAACAATTTAAAATTCTATCCAATAAACCAAACAAAACGACAACTCAACATACTCATGGAACATATAAAACCTATAATCAATGAATAACCTATACACTAAACGTTTATAAAGGAGGGTCCTTTATGGTGGAGGGTCCTCCATTCGACGGAAAAGCAAAACGACTACCAAAGGAAAGAACACGTCTTCGAACAATCAAACCACATCAGGCCGAACAAGTGAAAACGAAAATAACAGAAACGAAAGCCACCGTGTAGGTTTTTGCATAGCGGTCTAATCACGGTTCCTTGAATGAAAGGTACAAAAGAAGATCCTCAAAGTCCCACATAGAAGTACAGAAATTAAGTAAAACCACCCGATTAAAAATTTAGAAGAAATAAATAAAAACCGACATGATCCGGACATAACGACACGTGCCCGAAAGAAATCAGCGTCGTTCCTCCCCGACAAGAAGTAACGCAACACCATCGAAGAGTACCGTCACCGAAGAGAGCTACGTCTCGTGTCCGAAGCCCACGCACCCGAAGTCATCAATGTCGAACACCCGAGACCTCACACCCGAATTATCAACCCCGTGTACCCGAATCAATGAGGTACCGTGCACCCTAGAAGGGCCTTGTCCCCAACCTGGGCATGGGGAACGTAACCGTCTACCTAAGAATTGATGACCCTTCATGGGAAATTAGGTAAAACTCAACTAAAAACCTATACCATATTCTATTTCCATGTGAAAGTAACGAAACGTACACCAACAGGTCAAAAGGGTCGTAGTAAATAACTTTTCTGAGAGGAAAGATATAACATATATTAACCGAGGAAACAACTTTTGATCAACTGGTATACACGTACCTAACAAAAAAAAAAAAAAAAGGACTCAAGATACAAACCGAGGTAATTGGACATACAGATCAAAATACGGTTATGGTATGATACAACTACTACTGTTGAAACATTATATTGAGTCTTAGTCTTTCATACTACGGAGGTCCTCCGTAGATACTTTGGTTTATCTGTCGACTCTTTTTGTGTTTGTTTGTTTGTTTTTGGGGTACGTGCATACCAGTTGATCAAAAGTGGTTTCCTCAGTTCTTATATGTTACATCTTTCCTCTCACAGAAGTCATTCACACGACCCTTTTGACCTGTCAAGTGAACTCGAGTCGACAAATCAGTACTGGCTGAGACGCTGAGGTACCGGACGTGGTACGGTCCGAAGGGGTAGGTAGCTCAACCACTACGGTAGGTTGGTAGAGTAGGAGGCAACAGGGGATGAGGAGGACGGAAGTTGGAAAGGGTCGTAGTCCCAGAAAAGTTTACTCAGACAAGAAGGGTAGTCCACCGGTTTCATAACCTCAAAGTCGAAGTCGTAGACAGGAAGGTCACTTATAAGTCCTGACCAAAGGAAATCCTACTTGACCAACCTAGAGGAACGTCAGGTTTCCTGAGAGTTCTCAGAAGAGGTTGTGGCGTCAAGTTTTTGTAGTGAAGAAACCACGAATCGAAAGAAATATCAGGTTGAGAGTGTAGGTATGTACTGATGACCATTTTGGTATCGAAACTGATCTACCTGGAAACAACCGTTTCATTACAGAGACCAAAAATTATACGACAGACCCAACCAGTATCGAAAAGGAGGTTCCTCGTTCACAGAAAATTAAGGTACCGACGTCAGTGGTAGACGTCACTAAAACCTCGGGGTTTTTTATTTCAGACAGTGACAAAGGTAACAAAGGGGTGGATAAACGATACTTCACTACCCTGGTTTACGGTACTAGAATCAAAAGACTTATAACTCAAAATTCGGTTGAAAAAGTGAGAGGAGAAAGTGAAAGTAGTTCTCCGAGAAATCAAGAAGAAAGGAAAGACGGTATTCCCACCACAGTAGAAGTATAGACTCCAATAACTATAAAGAGAACCGTTAGAACTAAGGTCGAACACGAAGTAGGTCGGGTCGTAAAGAGTACTACATGAGACGTTTTTCAATTTATTCGTCCCACTGTTGAATGATCGGAACTACTATGAGGAAAGGGATAAACCTTGGTCAGACAACAAGGCACATGTCAAGATTGACAACGAAGAACTGGACGTATGTCCAAAGAGTTCTCCGTCCAGACCACCAGACCATAAGGGTAGAGAAAGTATTAAAAGGTGTCAAATAACACTAGGTGTGCCAGTTTCCGAAACCACAGCAGTTATTTGGTCTTGGTGTACCTTTCATGTTTAAAATCGTAACAAAAAAGAGAAAAACACTTTTTACGGTAACCTTAAAACTATCTCTAAAGTGACTTAGACATCTAACGAAACTCACACCTGTAAAATCGTTATTAAAAACGTAAGGTACTTGTGTATAGAAAAGTAAATAAAGAAAGTAACTTCACAATGTCTCAAGTCATATGTCTAGAAAGTGGAGGAACCAATTTAAATAAGTACATATAAAACAAGAAAAACTACGACAACATTTACCCCAGCAAAAAAATTGACCTCCTATTAACGAAATGTTACAACATAACTAAAGACGACATGTAGTTACACTTAGTCGGTCTTCATATATATATAAGGGAGGCAGCACTAGGAGGGAGGGTGACGTGGGGAGTAGGGTGACGTGGGGAGTAGGGTGGAGAAATCCAATAGGTGTCTCGTGACCCGAATCGTGGGACACGAAACGTCGTTAAAGGGTGATCGATAGATCATGTACCCCAATAAAAAAGAATTAAAGAGAAAGACGATCAAACAACAATAAAATATCTTTACGTCGACTAAAAGTATATAACTAAAAAAAAAATTAGGACGTTGAAATGACTTAAGTAAATAATCAAAATTCTCTAAAACCCATCTCAGAAAATCTAAAAGACACATATTATAGAGTGGACGTCTGTTAAAATAAAGATGAAAAGAGTGAACCTACGGTAAATAAATAAATAAATAAATAAATAAATAAAAGAAAGGATTAACCAGACCGATCCTGAAAATCATGAGACAACTTATTACACCACCCCCATCCGTAGGAACGAACAAGAACTAGAATCTCTTTTTCGAAAGTACAAAAGTGGTGGCTCACACTACAATCGACATCCGAACGAACAGTATACACTGGAAATAAATCCAAGTAAGGAAAATATGGGTTATACAGTACTCAAAAATAGTATTTTCCTACAGTGTAGAACAATTTATTAAAAAAATGTAGATAACTCTACTAGTAAAAAAAATCAGTAAAATATGACACAAAGTGCAAATAACTAAACGTATATAACTTAGTGAAAACGTAGGGTCCCTATTTACGGTGAACTAGTGTCACATACTGGGAAAATTACACGATGACTTAAGTTAAAGGATTACAAAACAAATCAAAAAAATGTAGATACTAGTAATACCTATAACTGGATATTAATATAAAAGACCATCAGAATATTTTACTCAAATCTTCATAAGGAAGGAGAAGATAAAAAACCCTCTCAAACTCCTCCTAACCGTAATTAAAAAATTTACAAACTATTTTAAGTGATCACTTTGGTGAACTAGGACCTGAAAAGAAACAACCCTCCCAAACTAATGAAAATCAGAGGAATGATCATTAACCAGACAAGTCAAAAGACTAAGAAGTACTAAGTCAGAACCATCCAACATACAAAGATCCTGGAATAGGGAAAGAAGATCCATTAGATTGAAAAACCACTATTGAAAAGTACCATCAAAGAATACAAGGAACCACAAAAATACAATAACAACGTTACAGAGGAGAAAGTAAAGATTAAAATAGATTAAATAAATTATAACTCACGTATTTATAGATATTAACAATATAGGTAAACTACTTAATTGGGAAAATACTAATATCCTACTGGAAGAAACAGAGAACAATGTTAAAAATCGATTTCAGATAAAACAGACTATCTTAATATTGATAGGGACAAAAGAAAACCAAAAGTAAAAATATTTTATAGAAAAGGGAAGTGAATGTCTGATAAACATATGAATTCCGACTTCACTCAGAGTATATATCGTATACCATCTCAGAATGAAAAATTAGGTAAGTCAGTGACACACAGAAAACTAACCTATTAAATCAGGTAAATAGTTATGTCAAGTTCATAACTATCCGTATCTGAATGATGACGGTAAAACAATTAATAAAAGACCGAAAAACTATCAAGAAAAGAAGGAGAGAGTGAAAGAAGAAAACACTAAACTATTAAAAGATATCACCATATGTATCTAAGAAAATAGAATTAAAAAACACACATATGATATCCGAAAACGAAACACCATGGTGTTCTGAATGTATTTTGTAGAACATAAATGTTATCAAATAAAATTCGACTATCGTTGAATTGAAGTTTACGTATACTTTCGAGATGTAAAAATGTAAGGGGAAATGGGTATAAAATACAAAAAGTATAGTGTGAAATGTAGAAAAATATAACACACAGATAATAGTCTAATAACATCCATATCGATGAAAATTATGAAAATGGAAAAATGGAAATATGATCTTGATATTCAGTAAATAGGTAGTGGTAATGTTATAATCTCATAAGACTTAAATCGAGACACAAGTGGAAATAGTCCCCTAAAATAAGAAAGACTACAAAAGGATAATGACTAATCCTAGAAAAATAAAGTCGAACTTATCGAGAGAAATTGTAAAGAACATTCCGATCAGATCACTACTACTTAAGGGAGTCGAAAACAATTAGAGAAATAGAGAAGAAATTAAGACTCATCGTCGTAACGACCTATCTCATAAGAACCAACCGTCGAAAAAAGAAAATCGTGAAACTTATATAATAAGATGAAGGAAGACCGGACATTTCAAAGACGACTTTTTAGACTACTCTCGGAATACCCTCAGGAGGACATACATTGTTCAACAAAAAGAGAACGACGAAAATTCTAAAAGAGAAACAGAAATTAAAACTGTTAAATTAATGTTATACAGTGACACACCCAGAGATACCTAATTTGAATAAACCATGAAATACCTGAAAGACATAAACCTATATATATATAGAGAAGTCTAATCTCTTAAAAAGTCGGTAATAAAGAAACCTACGTGAAAGAGGGGGAAGAGAGACAGAAAGAAAGAGAACAGATAATACCCTACGAATTTACGTTTATAGCTAGACCAACCACGACAGCGCATTTAAGGAATTCGAGAATAAGAAAAAATGAGAGAAAAGAAAAACGAAAAGACCTACTTAAGGTGACGGGATGTGAGTTGAAATAACTAGGAAAAAAGGCGAACTAGATCAGACGACAACTCAAGGAGATGACTTAAAATAAAAAAAAAACCTGAAGGGGGCACCGAGTCTACCATTTCGCAGACGGATGTTGCGTCCTCTGGACCCAAACTAGGGACCCAACCCTTCTAGAGGACCTCTTCCTTTACCGTTGGGTGGGGTTATAAGAACGGACCTTTTAGGGTACCTGCCTCCTCGGACCATCCGACGTCAGGTACCCCAGCGTTTCTCAGCCTGTACTGACTCGTTGTAAATGAATGAATGTAATGCCTCAAAAAGTCGAGTCAATAACATAAGGAATCGAGATAATAAATACAAGTAATGAAAAATTATAAAAGGCAGAGAAACAACTTTAAGAGTGAAGCAAATCCGCAACGAGAAGACTGGAGTCATTTGTAAAATCACTAGTTATAAAACTTGAGAGATATTCCATTTAGTGAGTAAAGATAAAATAATCCTAACTAAAGACCTCCAAATAGAACAAGAAAACAAACCTCGTAACAGAGGACAAAGAAGTAATCGGAATAAGAGATACAACCAGACACGTAATCCATTTTGTCGATGAAGAAGGTAAGAACTGTCACACCAAATACATCCTCAACTTGGAATAGTCAGTTGGGACAGACTCGAGGAACACCAGAGAGCTTCTAGCAGATTGACGGTAGAAACAGGAATCACCGAGGGTCATCATCCTAATATCAGTGGAGAATATACGTACGATTAATCTTCGGTCTAGGAGTTCGTCGTCGAATATCTCACACGTCAGTTTGGAGAGGGTCCCTTTTGACCCTCTACCCGTAAAAACGGACAAGGGAGACACAACTCGGGACTATCATATTGCTGTCACTCACGAGTGTGTACGGAAAATTCTTGACTAAGAAACAAACGATGACAAGACACCCTGAGCACTTGCGTTCGGGACGACCTATAGTCTCGATCCGTTAGACCTTCGGGTAGAGAGTCCACCGTCGACGTTGTCGACCCTGTGGTCTTTACACCCGTTCGAAGAAGGTCTCACTACGACCATTGAACAAAAATAGTAACCTCGTCCAGTCTCCCTCTTCCACCTCATTCACGGGTAGTCGAGGGGATCCGAGTCCACACCTAACATCGGTCGGAGATCTACGTACTTCAGCTTGGGAGTTTGTCATCGAATTCAACGTGAATTTGTAGGAGATCCACTTCTGACCCTCTACCCGTAAAAACGGGTAAGGGAAACGTGACCCGGAGACTCCTCATCGGAACCGTTCACGAGTGGACGGATTCTTGACGAAGAAACGAGATCAGAACACCAGGACACCTATGTCGGGGTAACCGAAAATCTCGATCCACAAACCCTCGAACAGAGAACTAACACTCAGAATTTTCAACCCCGTGATCTGTACGTCAGATTTGGGAAGCATAAATTAATTATGGGAATACAATACTTAAAGTCAAGAAAAAATAAAATCAGTAACAATGTTTGTGATACCAGTACTTGTAAATGAACACATGTAAAAAATCAGGAAAAGACAGAGGAACCTTAATTGAGGACTTTGACTTTCATACCCCAGTCGATCATACATGTGAAAAGAAGGGGACTCTTGACATAGTAATTTGAAGAGTGGGTATCAATAATGTCTAAGGTGAGAACTTTAGATCTTTTAATCACTAAAAATCATAAAAAGTCAAACTATCCTTTTTTATGGTAACAAGAAAAGTTAAACGTGAAAATAATAATCACTCTAACTCGTTCAAAAGTCAACCAGTAAACATCAACACACACACACACACACACGTGCACACTTATCGGACAAATACCGAAGACGAATAAAAGATAGTCATAAAAATAAAGAAAGAATGAGTATGCATTCACAAGAAGTGCATAGTGTCTATTTTTGGAAAACAATACATATAAAAGTTTATGTTTAGACATATTATTGATTGATTACCTGTACTGACCCCACTGAATCGTCATCGTCGTTGTATGAAAACGATAATCTCAACCGGAAACGTTTCCTCGTTTCTTCCTCGGGACAAATCAGACAAATTTAACACTAATAAAGAGTTTATAAATACAGGAAACGTATGAATCATTATAATATTATTATTACACGAAGCATCGTCCCCGATTGTCGTTGATGTATTTTATCTTCATTCTATTATATTATCTTACCCTTTTTGTAATATTAATCTTGACCTTCAGACCCAAGATCTGGACCGGAGTGGAAAGAAATGGAGACACTAGAACCAATCAGGTGTATAAGAGGGACTCGGAATTAAAGGAGTAGATATATCACCAGTTTAAATATAATCAAAGTGTCCCGATTCTACTCTAGTACACACTTTTTTTAATAACGTCATTTTCAATGTGTCATGTTCACTATTACGATTATTCACACCGTATTCACACGTCGTCCAACTTACAAATGAAATAATTTTACTAGTAGAAAACTCTATTGGATTAATATTTGATAAATCGGATTGTAGAAAGACTCAGACACCAAAAACTCAAACATGATGAAACGTCCTCCGGAAATTTTTCTTTATCAAACGACAAGTTTTTAAGTTCGACCACAAGAAACGTTGTTACGTCTTGTACAAACACCACACGACCGAAGATCCCTTGACGCGAAGACAGAGGTTATAACTGTGGAAACACTCGAGTAATCGGTGGAAAGACCATTTTCGGTAAAACTAGACACTACTCCCGTAACGTAATTTTCCCGTAACCACGACCTTTAGATATAAAACCAGAAAAGTAATTTTACGTGAGAAGTGTCTTCTCCGTCATACTTAAACGTAACGTTTCCTATCGAATAAAGAAAATTTTTGAGAACTTTGGTCCATTAAATTAATACAGAGACGGTGTCGGAAAATAGAAGGAGACGTATCCTTAAGACAAAAGAGAACTGTGAAGTATGGCCTTCGGCCAGAAGAATAAGAGTCTTAATCAGTTGTACGCTTATGAACAGATCTCTGAGTCCTCGTGAGGAAAAAGGGGTAATCGTAAATTTACAGTGAGATTTACTACAGTCTAACTGAAAAAATTCCCATTTAATTTTACCACATGAGTAGTAGACTAATAAAGGGTCTCGTATAATAACCATAAAGACTAATAAACCAGAATCACACTCAAAATAGACGATGACAAGGGTCCGATTAGCTCAGTCTAGGTTCTGGTATGTCACACAACACAATCAGTCGGCGAGTCAACATGGGCTGAGAAACACTGGGGTACTTGACGTCGGGTGGTCAGAGGAGACAGGTACCCTAAAAGGTCCGTTCCTATGACCGCACCCAACGGTAAAGGAAGAGGTCCCTGGTATGTCATCATGGGAGAATAGACGTCAAAGTGAAAGGTACCAAAGTTAATGGATGTCAGTTGACACCAGGCTTTTATCATTTACCTTTTAAGGTCTTTATTCGTTAAGTATTCAAAATTTAACATGGGACAAGACTCATCAGACTACTTTAGAACCCGACAAGACGGGACAGGTGGGTCCTACACTTAGTACGGAAACAGGTCATGTAGGGTGGACAATCAGTGCATCATTCGTAGAGTCAATAGTCTAGGTGACTGAACATAGTGTCACGAACATAAGTCCATTGGGAATAATTACCGGGGCTTCGTGTTCTCATCCCTACGATCGTGAAGTCTATACACTTTCTCTTTGACAGTTCACGATAAATTTTACTTTTCCATTTTCAAAACTGAATTATTCCTTTCTTTTTTTTTAACTTTCTCCTTGTTTTAACATACGACTCCAACGATTCTAGATACCATTCTTACTCAGAAGATAGACACTTTGACACTTGTTCCCTTTTCTTAAAACACGGTGAAAACGACATCGTGGAGTCTGATGTCGCTATGACACACTATTCACGAGTCACTCTTCTACCTTTTTCCGTAATTTAACTCCCATCTGCTGTACTTGCCTTTTACACAAGGTCGACTACCGTCGTATAGTGCGGTCTTTCGTAACTCCGATATGCTTCTACTGTCGTTCCCTAGGGGAATTCGCTCACTGTGGTTCGGAAAATGACGTCCATTCCCTACCAATGGACGTTTTCCCTGTGGTTCGGAAAATGACGTCCACTCCCTACCAATGTGTCTAAGTCCCTATCCAAACTTGACCTTTTGTCTAATGACCGCTCCGACTCAGACAGTAGTCTTTCGTGACAGTGCAAAGGTCACCCCCCAAAATCTTCGACTAGTTCCTCTCTCTGGTGTCAGTGTATTCAATATAATGTCACATGACATATTAACGAGATAAAAATCAATAACAACAATAAGAGGACGGATCACATATTTAATTTGAGGTAGTATCCATACATACCCGAAGGGACCATCGAGTCTACCATTTCTTTGGCGGACGTTACGTCCTCTGGACCCAAACTAGGGACCCAGCCCTTCTCAGGGACCTCTTCCTTTACCGATGGGTGAGGTCATAAGAACGGACCTCTTAAGGTACCTGTCTCCTTGGACCGCTCGATGTCAGACCACCCCAACGTTTCTCAGTCTGTGCTGACTCGTGCATTGTGTGTGTATCCATACATACATATCCTTGTTTGTCTTTTACGTAAGTCATAATAGGTACCAAAGTCCGTTTACGACTCCCAGAACCCTGTATCCGACACGTCTATTTCCCCTTGATAACATGAACTAACGACTTTTCGACCCAATATCGGAAAGAAACGGATACCGAAGATCTTTCCGGGTGAATGGCATGGAATATGTAGAATCGTGGTTCACTCTACGATGTCACCGCCTGATATCGTAGATGTCACGTCCTCGTCGTGGACGTCTTTGACAATCGTTGTCCGTTTCCACGGGTCCTTAATCCACATCTCCCCGAACCCATCACTGGTACACCATACCTTATTTCTTCTACCTGAAGTCTCAATCTCTGAGTATCCAAGTTTAGAACGGACACAGTCAAACTTCGATACACTGGAACTCATTTAATGAACAGAAGAGACTCTGAGTCAAAGGAGGGGTCATTTTGTATTTATCCTTGCACAGGGTGAGTCCAACAACCCTCCCAATTTCCACTATTACACATAATTCATGATGTATCAGTTTCATTCGATAGACGAAATAGTCTCTTGGGGGTTTAAGATCAGTTAATAAATCTAATAAAGGTAGACTCCCTCCCACCCGAGACAAGGTACGTCTGTACGTCGGTGGGTCCGAAGAAAATCGGGTACCAACACGGTAAGGGATTCCGACACATCGGGAAGTGACCTAATAAATAGAGAACGACCGTCGATTTCTTTCTCACACTCGTACACCTAACGCGTCCTCCGAAATACCCGGTCCGACCTCTACCACGTGTCGGGACGACGAACAGAGGACGACCGGTCTTACGTGAAGGTATCTACGTGGACGAAGGTTCAATCGGACCCTTTACACACAGATCCCCCTTCCGTTTTACTCAAACAAGCCACTTGTGTATCAGAAGGTGATACGGCGACGACGACGATTCAGCGAAGTCAGTACAGGCTGAGACACACTGGGGTATCTGCCGTCGGGTGGTCCGAGGGGACAGGGACCCTAAGAGGTCCGTTCTTATGACCTCACCCAACGGTAGAGGAAGAGGTCACGTACTTTCACTTTTCTCTTTCACTTCAGCGAGTCAGCACAGGCTGAGCATCGCTACGACACCTGTCCGTAGGTCATTATACACAACTCATTTACTTTCTTTCTTACTTACGCAAGAGACAAGTAAAAGGAGAGGTACCTGAATATCTCACAATCTCGACTATTCCCCGGAATTTTCACTAATTCAAAAGGAGAAATAAAATGGTCACTCCTTGGACTCCCGGACTCCTTGAATCACTGGATTAATTCTAGAAGGTCTATAATCACCGTCCTGATCTCTGGGACTTAGACGAAAGGGTTTTCGAAGACAAATAGGACGTAAATTAATAAACTTCGTAGTAAGAAACAAAAGATGGTATCCCAAAGGAAACGAGAAACCGTACACTTTTACTCCTCAAAATTGTGCAATCAAACCAGTAACATCCATCTGAAGTCAAAACAAACCCTTCTCCTTAAACCATAAAATCCCACCACCCTCTCTATGGGAATCTCCGACCTCTGAGGTGTCTAAAAATCATAAAACGTGGTTCTCACTTTTAATTGGAAGTAAGTGGGTGAGTACACAAATTCGTTGGAAAGAAATCGGAAGGAGGTACATATTACTTAATATGTTCCACCGATAATAAAGTTTTTATAGGTGTCGAACTCCTTTCACAGTTCATAAATTTGTTATTAATAATATATTGTACTCTCACGTCACCTTCGTCATGATATTCCACTTTCACTGGTCGACGACCTCAATCTTCCTCTCCCTCATACCGTTCGAAGTCCCTCCTTAATCCAGAACCTTGACCTAGAATTTCTTAGGTCAAATGACTTTTAAACTAGACGAGACTTTACATGTGTGACATAAATATATTAACCACACTTGTCATTGACGTCGGCACTTTAATTTTCTACGAACGAAGAACCTTCCTTTCGATACAGTTTGGATCTGTCACATGATTTTTCATCTCTGGAGGGAAACGACCGTTTCCAGGCATATCAGTTTCGATACAAAAAAAGGTCATCAATAGATACCTACACTCTCAACCTGGTATTTCTTCAGACTCACGGCTTCTTAACTACGAAAACTTGACACCACGACCTCTTCTGAGAACTCTCAGGGAACCTGTCATTCCTCCAGTTTGGTCAGTTAGGATTTCCTTTAGTCAGGACTTATAAGTAACCTACCTGACTACGACTTTGAGGTTATGAAACCGGTGGACTACGGTTCTCACCTGAGTAACCTTTCCTGGGACTACGACCCTTTCTGACTCCCGTCCTTCTCTTTCCCCTACTGTCTCTTACTCTACCAACCTACCGTAGTGACTGAGTCACTTACACTCAAACTCGTTTGAGGTCCTCTTCCTGTCCTTTCGGACCACACGACGTCAGAAACCCCAACGTTTCTCAGACTATACTGAATCGATGACTATTGTTGAATGGACCAACACCGACACGTAACTCTTTTTACCCCATTCTTTTGGTTTGTCTGCTTTTTGGTTTCGACATTAGTTCAAAGGACACAATTTATTCGTAAGTCGTGAGTGTAGATGGTGTAGTAAAACAACGTCATAATGGTCATTTATTAATAAATGCTGTTGGGAACTTATGTCCACTTAGTAATAGTTGTTTATAAAATAACACTCGGTCGTTCAAGAACTGTGGTAGTAAAATCCAGGTCGCCCGAAACGTATTAAAAACCAATCCATGTCTGGGAATTTTCTTAAACATCTCCGTTCCTAACCTTCCCACTATAAGGTCTTTTGATACCTAGTCATATTTCCCTTTCCCGTGTGTCTGTGACATATACTGGGTACTTTTACATGTACCTAAATCTAATCCTCCGAACTAAAAGTCCATGAAGAGACTCTCCATGACAAACCTTGGATCTAAACATTTCCAACCTTTACGAACCCTCAACCGTAGAGTGAAAATCGACAATTCAGCATCATTAACTTTCTCGTACCCGATAAGGTATTAGACCGTTCCTCTTAAGACTACTCCTTCCCAACTTACTTTCAAAGTGTCTTTCACCGTCTCCGACCGGCTCGTGAGTCCGAACAGACGCCAGACAGGAAGGTGTCGTGGTAGGACGGAGAAACTCCTACGTCGTCCTCAGCCTTAGGGTACTTCGAAAGGTAAGACCTCCAATCTTAGTCCCAACGGGTCCTAGTCGATCCTTCATCCTTCACGAAGTCTCTTCCGTTACCGTGGGTTGAGGTCATGAGAACGGACCTTTTAGGGTACCCGCCTCCTCGGACCATCCGACGTCAGGTACCCCAGCACTTCTCAGCCTGTGTTGACTCGCTGAAGGGAAAGAGAAAAGTGAAAGTACGTAACCTCTTCCTTTACCGTTGGGTGAGGTTACAAGAAAGGACCTCTTAGGGTCCCTACCCCCTCGGACCACCCGACGGTAGATACCCCAGCGTGTCTCAGCCTGTACTGACTTCGCTGAATCGTCGTCGTCGTCCTTCACGAACACAAGTCATGCAGGTCGAGGAGAAACCACACAGAAAGAAGAGCAATCGTTTATAAACGAGTGTAAGAGGATATTGGAAAAGTGTCGTCTGACAGACCTCCTAAGTGTAATAAAATTTTATGTGTAAAATTATAAATTTTCGTAAGAATATGTAATTCTACCACTTCCTGTCCCTTCGGATCACAAGACCTCAGGTACCCTAGAGTTTCTCAGTCTGGACTGACTCGTTGACTTTTGTTGACAGAGAGACAAAGGTTTGGAAATTAGAAGTAATTTTTATTCATAGGAAGATCTGTAAAATAAAACTGTATGTTCATGTGTGTACATATAGTAAAAAATAAATTCACCTGAGTAAATTACGTAAAAGATATTGAACGAAAGACATTAATTGTACTTAATTTTCGATTAATTATCTAAAAGGATGATGATATATCAAGGTGGAATAAAAACATTGGTCGTCTTATTACAGACACCACGAAGATGTACTAAGAATGACTTATTAGAAATTCGAACAAAGGAATTAGGAATCGATAAATAATATGTGAGACGACGTCTCTTGGAGGAACATCGGTAGAAGTCTGAACATGTTGTCAATAAACGTCCCATAAATATTTCCTCAAGGATCCAACTTCTCAATAGACATAAATTTTTCAAACTATCCATAACGACTTGACAGGAGGTCTTTCCAACATGAATAAAAAGTAAGACAAGTGTCACATACGTTTAAGAAAAAAACACAATAAGAAAAATTTCTCCTAGGACCTGAATCCCAGTCTCTTCTTCTCCGTTTCTCCTCTATGGGACGATTTTTGTTCACCACCGACTCTCTTCACTTTTGTATACAAGTGTGTTTTTGAACCTGTATCGTCGTGACAAGCATTATCGGTTTTTCATCTTTGTTGGGTTTACAGGTAGTTGACGACTTACTTGATTGTCTTCCACCATATATGTATGTTGCCTTATGATAAGTCGTTACTTTCCTTACTTCCTGTTTACGGACGATATTATACTTACACGGAATTTTCGTAGTATGATTCACTTCCTTCGGTCAGTGTCTATAGTGTGTATAAATACACGTTACAGGTCTCATCCGTTTAGGTGTCTCTATCTTTCATATAATCACCAACAAATCCCGACCAACCACCCTATCCGCCCTTACCCCCAAACTCTTCACTGACGATGATCCACGTCTCAAAGAAAACGCCCACTACTTTTACAAGATTTTAATCTGACACCAATACCAATGTGTTCAGACACTTATACGATTTTTGGTAACTTAACGTGTGAAGTTTACCCACTCAAAATACCATATACTTAAAATACAGCTAATTCGACAACTTTTTTTTCTCACCACCGCCTTACGTATCTTACCTTACCTTTCCTACTTCTGCACCGGTAATCGTACCCGGACACCCTGTCTGTTCTTCTGGGACAATTTCAGTGCACTGTCCCTTAAGTCTACCACTTCCGTAAGGAGACCCGCTGTCACAAGTTCGCCGACGACTATCCGTCGACGTCTCCACCTACCACCTAAAAGAGGGGCGACCGTCGTACCTCTGTTCTCCGTCAATGACGTACGGACCCGTCCCTCTTTTACCCCCGATCATGTGACTTAATGACTAAGGAACAAGAACAAGTCACGAAGCTTATGTATCTTCTATGACAAGACCTTCCGTCGTTATCGAAAAAAACGACTGGATCTTTACGGACGACACGAGGTCGTAAACCTTTTCCTTCCAGTCTCTTTCCTTCGACTCGAGTCGACGACTCAGTTCCTCTTCCCCTCCTTCTGGATTCCAGTGTTTCCTGTTACCCCGGGAGCGAACACTTATTCTCGTTCACCAGTCAAAACTCAAGTCGTTAATTCGAAAAGGATGTGTCATTTTACTTAGCATGAACGTTTCTCAACCTGTACTGACTCGATGACTTGACTGAATCACCTTGACTGACAAGACCTTACACAAACGATCATTTATAGTACGATTCTTCCAAATTTTCCTTAATACTAAAATTGACGGGAGACTCAACACGACTATCCATTTTAAATTGAGTTCCCTTTCCCCAATTAAAACGTTATTTGTGATTCCCAATTTCCTTTTCGTTGGGCGAAAAGACGTTTTCGGACCAAAAGAAACATTGTCGAACTTGTACGGGAGATGAAGAGCAAGGGATAGTACTACTAAGACATCGTGCCTAATCTGTCTTGACCTTGTAGGTTTTGGAGGAATTAATGAAAATCCAGACTCCGAAAACCGAAGTTTTTCTCGATTTCATCCAGAGGTACCAAGACAAAACTTCCAATTAGCAGAAAGCCACCGAAAATGACCAAATGGTTGTCAAACGAAAGTTTTAGGGTTCTGGTGTGTACAAACCCAGTCAAATGTAGGACTACCGTTTTACTGACACAGTCCGACTTCAGAAAAAGAAACAGTGACACAAACTAAGTGAGGGGAGTGATACGAAATAAGAGGTTTTTGAAGTACATTCATATATACTCTTTATAATTTGAGCATCAGAACCACGAACTAATCCTACATTTGTCCATAGAGTACGAGAAAATTTGGAAGGGTTCTTCATTGAAAGGGGAGGGTAAAATAAACTGAACGATTTCTTGGAAACCGTAACTCTCTTTTAAACCGACTACTAAGTCACACTCGCTCTCCTCCCCTCGTCAAGACCGTCTACGTATTGTTGACCACCTATAAAAATATAAATAACGATAAGAATCAGATTCCAGACATCAATTGATCCCTCATTGATTCGAATCGATTTGAATAATCTGAATCTCTGAAATCAAACTTATGCAGTGATAGATCCGGAAACCCTTTGGGCATACAAATCGACTAACATCTTTACATTTGGAAGAGAGTACCTTAAGGGAGAGTAAGTTATTTACTTCTTATTTGAAGATCATCTAATTTGACACTCTATTAATTTTAACGACAAATAAAGACCGATAATTAGTTTAGGATTGATGACGTGTATTGACGTATTCTAAAAACAAACCAAAACCGAACAAAACGAAAAACCAAGTAAAGGAAATTACATAAAATTCCTATTATATTTTATTCTACCGAACATAATCATAAGGAAAAACACAAGAACATAATCTTAAGACCTTCATCGTCACTTAAGTCTCCTCCTGAGTTCTTACACTCTCCAGTATACAACTAATATAGAATTAAAATTTTTAATTACTTTTTATTTTGTTCATATCCACGTCCCACAAAGGTGGTGAATGACTCAACCCCCATATTTGAAAGTAGGTAACGGTCGGGTGAATTTTGAACACTGACACTCAACAGTACTGAATTGAAGTTTCGGGTCGAACAAGAGAACCATCGTCTCGGTTTGGTAAAATTAATACGGACTTGTCGATAATATCCAACCACATCCGTTCACTCATTCTCAGAATGAAACGACCAACTACTATAACGTGTATAAAGTCAAGTCAAGTCAGTGAGTAAGTACAGACTGAGAAACGGTGGGGTACTTGACGTCTTACGGTCCGAAAGGATAGGTAGTGATTGAGGACCTCCAACGAGTCTAAGTACAGGTAGCTCAGTCACTACGGTAGGTTGGTAGAGTAGGAGACAGTAGGGGAAGAGGAGGACAGAAGTTAGAAAGGGTTGTAGTCCCAGAAAAGGTTACCCAGTCAACAAACGTAGTCCACCGGTCTCATAACCTTAAAGTCGAAATCGTTGTCAGGAAGGTTGCTTATAAGTCCTGACTAAAGGAAATCTTAACTGACCAACCTAGAGAAACGTCAGGTTCCCTGAGGGTTCTCAGAAGAGGTTGTGGTGTCAAGTTTTCGTAGTCAAGAAACTGTGAGTCGAAAGAAATTTCAGGTCAAGAGTGTAGGTATGTACTGGTGACCTTTGGTATCGAAAATGATCTACCTGGAAACAACCGTTTCATTACAGAGACGAAAAATTATACGACAGACCCACCAGTATCGAAAAGAAGATTCCTCGTTCGCAGAAAATTAAAGTATCGTGTATAAATCTTAGTCGATTTACAGTTTTAACGGTGGTCGGTTCTATTTCAGTAACTACTCCTGTAATTGAAAGAGTCACAGACTATCTACAAAGCATCTTTCGTTTTGAAAGAAAGTAAAAGATAAAAAATTTGGTATCTAACTTCTTCGTTACACTACCTTTATGATGAGACTTGAACCAAGATTGATTACTCTTGTTGACAAATAACTTCATCTTAACTGATTTTAGAACCCTTCCTTCATTGGTACTGTTATAATAAAACATTGAAGTTTTCTTTCACTTCACCCGATATTGGTATATCATTATCACTGAAATCCTTTTATGTGTAAACCTCTTTCCTATCTTCAAAAAGTCAGAGGTCTCTGAACTTTTCACTTTTGTTATGCTTTTCTTTCCGTCTTTCCTTCTTTTTTAAACTGTCGTTTTCAATATTCAACACCCTTGCTCCTTCTTTTTTCTTTACCTTAGTAAAATTCTTGTTCCTACCAAAACTACTTGACCCTATAATTCTCTTGTACATGTCTTCTAACTTCCTGTTCGTGTCCGAGTTCCTGTTTACGTCTTCTCACCGTATTTTGGTCATTCTTTTATGGACGTTTCGAGTTCAAGTCTGACTCGACTCCACCCTCTCTTTCGAGTTCTGTTGTCTGTTCCCGAGAAATTTCGATACAAGGTTTACTCTCGTTCATTTCCGATTCGAGTAACGAACCCCGTCTACTTTATTACAATTGTACTGCTTTTCGTCAGGGTGAGTTGATGAACCGAAGAGAGAAAGAGATAGTTTCTCTCACTAGAAATCTGACCTTACACATTGTATTTGTACCAATTCTTATTTAACTTCGTGTCTCCTAGTCACTACTATTATTATCGACGTTGATATTAAAAAACTCTAGATGAGTCCTGGTTCATAATCCTTTCTATTAAATCAAGACCAAAAAAAAAAAAAAAGGGTTTAAGAATACCGTCGAAAACGTATCATCTCTAATAACAGTGGCTTGGGTAAAATGTCCACTCTTGTGGTTCCGAGTCCTTCTGAATCATTGTCCGGACTTCAATATGTAGGTCATTCACTACCCGACTCTAAGTCTAGGTCCGGACTGAGAAAACGGACCTGTGGGACGACGGGTACGGAAAGTCGGGGATCGACAAAATTTAGTCTAACACAGAAAGTCGAATTCGATACAAGACTCTGCGTATTTACCTGTTTTTTAGACGATCCACAATAACTTTTAGGTATCACACATTAACGTCCCCTTTGTTTTTACCTTATAGTTTTATTACTTTTTGTTTCGGACAAAATTAAAGGAAAAATTTCCAAGTTAAATCTGATGGAGTCCGTCAGTCTGCCACTAGGAGTCCTGTGAACTCTAAAACAAGACGTTCATTTACCCACATTTACTTTCTTTCCTAGGAAGCCCGTCGTTTCCAAGTGTTTCGTAGTGTTTAATCTGTGGGGGTTGAGGGAGGGAAGAATTAATATATTGACCATTGGGATAGAAAACTGTCTCTTAGGATATACCGAGTATTTGTTCAATTTAATTAGATCCGAGTTAACTCATCTAAGTATAAAGAAACTTGAGGAAATGTGTTTAATAGCTGAAATCTGTTTATCCGAAACAACAACGAGAAGTCGGCGGTTCAGGACAGGATGAGAAACGGTGGGGTACCTGACTTCGTACGGTCCGAGGAGACAAGAGGTGGTAGAGGACCCCAAACGAGTTCAAATACAGGTAACCCAGCCACTACGACAGTTTGGTAGAGTAGGAGACCCAACGGTAAACGAAGAGGTTCCCTAGAAGGGTTGGGTCCTTATCTTGGGATCAGAGGACGTGTACAGAGGACGTAACGGCCGCATAAGAAATAACGATTCGAAGTCCCGAAGGGTTTGTCCGAAGTCACTCGAGTTTTACGTCATAAATACCGTAAAGAGGACAGATAAGTATATCGTTGAGACATTTTTTTTTTTTTTTTCCTTCAAAAAATCGGACTTAACAAGAACGATTTTGGGAACACCAAAGACCATAAACAACGGAAGACTCACGAATACTTAATAGACACAGTCGTAAGGAGTTCGACAAAAGACTTCTTTAGATATCTACAACCTTTCATTTGTCCACAGTAGAATACTTTCGTGTCAAACCCTTTACGACTAGATTTATCTATAGTTCAAGTACCTAGATACTAAATCCCTTAGTTTGAGAAAGTAGTAAATTTTTTGGACCCGACCTAACAAAAGTAGGGGAAACCAACAAGTCTCATAAGGTGTAGAAATATGGATAGTCACGTAAGTCCTAGGATCTTATATTAAATGGAACCGAACCACTGAACTTCCGGAAATTTCCTCAATCCGTATGAGAATGAAAACCCCGAAATTAAGGATGAACACGAAAAATGGAAAACTCCAAACTCCTCGTTAATCTATCCCGTACGGATTACAGACTACCGAATTTCATCCTCGTCATTAACTTCAAAGTCAAACTCTCCAAAGTGTAGTAATATTACTTCCCGAAGGATTATTAAACCTCCCCTTCGTCTCTAATATAAACAATCACTGTATATTCCTCCTCTAATTAAGTAACCTACTCTACAATCTCTTCTACTGGAAGAGAATGATTCTAAAGTACTAATATCTACACAAACAAAGTATGAATCACTTTTTCTCCTATCGAGAACCTACGACAGTTTTAGAATCTTTAGTTTCTGATAAAAATACCATGACAATAATAGGTTCTTTTCGTACACGTCGGAGTTCAAGACTTCTGATTAGCGACGGAACCAATAAGTTTCCCCTATCCACCGACCCGGTATCTATGCAAAATCCTTGGGAAGTCAAATAATGCCACTTTAGTGGTGACGGACGAGAAGTTATCGTGAGGAGATTCACCAAAACAAAAATAACTAGTAGTTTCTTCTCTTTAGTTTAAAACCAATCTTGGGATAAACGTACATTGTCCTGACACAACTTTAATTTTGAAACGTCTGTGAACTTTACTTTACCTTAATTAATTGTCGTAGTGGGACATCCATCCAACCTTCGTTGTGAGCAACTCTAAAAACAGTCTTGTCTCTCAACGTCAGTCATAAGTAAAAAAGTTTTGTTGATTACCAAGAAACTTTTATCGAGTAAAGGGGGTGTCATTACTTATTTAATGGATTTCATTACCCTAATTGGTCTAAAATAAAACAACAGCTTTGTTTTGTAACGGTCCTCAATATTGACCATAAGTTCTGGTCTGACCCACTTAAGGAACCGTGGTAGTCGTAAACTTCTTATATCGTCTCTTATCCAAACATTATAAGTCACACGTGAACCTGGAATTGTTATATTTTACTTTTCTCTGAATGTTTTATGTTGACAACAACTTATCTAAACGTAGTTCTCATTACAACCTCATTGGTAGTGATCAGAACGGACTAGTACTCTTAACACCCTATAACTAATACTACCACACCTGTCAATCTTGTATAAAATACCCTAAAAACATTGAAAGGGGAGGGACAAGGTTTCATGAAGTCTCGTCATTGGTATGACATAACAGTTTTACCTGAGCACAGAGAAAGGACCATCCGACATTCGAAGAACTCCCGTTAATACCTTACACAGAATCAGTATGACATGACCTGAGACTAGGACTACCGACGTACACCGATGATCGGACCACTAGCGATCTGAAGTGACCCCGGTATTGTAGTACTACCAGATGCGGGGGAGTAGGGGAGTCGACACGTCCGAAGACCGGTCGGGGTCACCGACATTGTTTACAAACAACTTACTTGTTTCCCTCCTTACTTACTTGTCCGATTGATAAAAAACGATACATGACCGTCTGGCAAGATCTTATCCTGACTGACGAGTCTTAAGGTGACACGTACACCGTTGGTCCGTGACAACGCACCACGGACACTGTAACGACGTCAGTGGAGGGAGAGCCCGGTGAAAACTTCGGGAAGGACGGTGAGAGAGACAAGATTCTGTGCGTCGCGTCACATCAAAAGGTAGAAAGAAAAGAACGACTCAGAGTCATAAAAACCTTGCGGAGTGTGTATGGTTCGTGACACGAGCACGAAAAGGAATATAAGAGATAAAGCAGTACATATGACAAAAGCCAAACTTTTTCTAGAATAAAATGACCACACCTTTGTTTCCGGGTCTCGCTGGGTCGGGCACCAACATGTCTTTATTTACCCCTCACGGTCCCGAGTCGGGTCCATACAGACTGGGGTCTGAGGTACAAGGAAGGAAACGTGGTGCGTCGGAGGGACCTAACACGGAGTGACAACGAGAAAATAAAGAGAGACAGATAGTAGGGACAGGACGGAGTGCCCGACAAAGGAGTGCGTTTTGTGTCTACCCCCAGTCAGGAACTTTAATGTGAAAAGTTTCCTATGACTTTAACAAGCGAAGACAATGTACTACAGTGGTTTACGAGCCGGAACAAATTGGGAACCAATATCAATCCGGTAAAGGGTGACGCTAATAGTGTTTAATCGGAAACACAGAGGACAAACAAGAGTCTGTTCAGACTTGTGACACCTTCTTTAGTAGAAGGACGGCCCGGTCGACACGGTAAGAGGGGTCATATAGGATGTCACTGAGGCCGAGAAGAAGATCTCTCCGTCGGAACTCCCGACCAACTCCAGTACCAGAGACCTCAGTCTTACGATCCCACCCTTGGGACTGAAAACGAGGACCGAACGATACAATGGACCTTATTCAATGGAGACACGGAGTAGGGGAGTGGACTTTTTACCTCCACTTTTGTCATACCGGTAGTATCCTAACAACTAAATTAGGTGCATTTCGATTTTCGTGTTTTAATCTGGGAGTTATGTAAAATTCACAATAAAACTTATTTCCGGTTGTCCGAGTGAGTGCCAAATTCTAAGTAGGGACTTGACGAAGTCATAAACTTTAGAAAGCTAAGAGTAAGTCAGAAGGAAAAGGAACCGCAGGGTAGAAGACGGACAAGGAGGGTAGACAGTCGTCTAGTAGTCGGGTGGCGACATCGGACCTGGAGTAGAAGATGGACGTAGAGTAAGAGACCCGGTTGGACTAGGAGGGACAGACGTAGACAGTGGACCGGAGGGAATGTCTCGCAGGTCTCGGAAGGTTTTAGGAAACAGAAAGTGCTTTGGAAAGAATGACTTCCCTCTCTACCCTTATTAAGGGGACGAACATGGAAAAGACTTATATACGGAAGCGGAGGGGTTTTGTGTCACCATAACTACATGTAAACACTTTTCTTTGGTAAACTAACGTGACGAACGAGGCTTGGATTTACACACAAACCTTCTAGTCGCAAGTAATCTTTCCCCGTGAAAAAGAGAGGCACGGACAAGACTCGGGTATCGAGTACCCTTTATTTCCGAGACTGAAGTCTCCGGCATCAGGTCTCAGTGGACCGGTAGACACTTATCATCAAAGAACTAAGTCTACTTTCCGCCAAACTTAAATTAATACGTATGTGTTTTTTCTTTGGGATTAGGGATTGCATGTAAAACTTTTACCTATAAATTACGAAGTCGGTCTAGATTGTCAACTTTCTGGTAAATTTCGGAGAGTAGAACGTAATCCCCAGAATTTAAAGAGACGTCAGAGTTATTTACAACTGATTTCTATAAAAGGGGTCTCATCTGTATCTTTCCCCCTGAGAACTCTCAGGGAACCTGTCGTTCCTCTAGTTTGGTGAGTTAGAATTTCCTTTAGTTGGGACTTATAAGTAACCTTCCCGAATACGACTTCGACTTTGAGGTTATGAAACCGGTGGACTACATTTCTCGGTCGAGTGACCTTTTCTGGGACTACGACCCTTTCTAACTCCTGTCCTCCTCTTCCCCTGCTGTCTCCTACTCTACGAACCTACCGTAGTGGCTGAGTTACCTGTACTCAAACTCGTTTGAAATTCTCTACCATTTCCTGTCTCTCCGGACCGCACGACCTCAGGTACCCCAGTGTTTCCTCGCCTCTGTCGACTCACTGACTTGTTGTTGTCTTTCTGTACCTTTTGTGGGTAGGAAGAAGGATCGGTAAGTAAGGGGGCGGGGGGGGCCGATGACTTTCGAAAGAATAAATAGGAACATATAGTAAACAGGGACGGAACATAAAGACGGGTCTAACCTCCTCACTGAAAGTGTTAGTCACCGTCCTTGACAAGACTAGGAATTCTTTTTTGACGGTGACTTATCACGCATCAGAAGATGAAACCTCTCTACTGTTTTTAATACCACCAAAACGGACAGTAAATTTTTTATTTGTCTGAGACTTGGATAGACCTAAATAACCGAAATGTCTCGGTCTGACTCTCATGTGACACGTGGTCTAATATCGCCTTGTTTAAGAAGAAATCCTGTAACTATCACCGAACTCGAAAAGAAAGACACAGAGTAATGACCGTTACTCAAAACTTCGCAGTCCGTAAAAGGTGGAAACATATTTCAATTGGTTTCCATCTGAGTCACCGGAACTCGATGAAAAGTAGAGACACAACCTGGTCTAGGAACAGTACTAACGAAACACCACAGGATCTGTCTCCACCCGTAAGGACTTCTCGTCGCATATAAGATATTCTTTACGGAAAACCTACGACTAACCGATCCAAGAAAATACCCTTGGCAACTTTCACTCTGTCACTTCCTTATCTCCGTAAGGGCCGTTTTCTATGTTCAGAAACAAAAATAGAAATTGTACTTTACAACCTCATCCTATAAACGATTACCTCCTCTACCTTTATAACGAACTCGTCTTCAGGAAAAATAACGATGTAGATTTGAAAATGAAATCAAAGGTCTGACGACAGAATATGTATTAACTTAAAATTGAAGTGTCGTTAGGACACCTCAACATTCCTTCTATGAACAATACAGGTTGTTTATATGTTTCTTAGTAAGGACTTCTCCGGTCTAGACTAGTCCAACCGAACACTGACTTGGGTCTACAGACAGAAGGTCGAGGTTCACGTCACGAAAGGGGTGATCTACACTTTTAGAGTGAGAACTACCAAGTCTACCAGACCCGAACCCGGATCTTTACTGTGAAACTAGTGTGTGAGGACCTTTCACTAACACTACTTCCATACACGATCTGGTATGAAATTTGGGTGGGGGGGGGAGTAAGAACAGGAGTAATTATTCTTAGATCCAAAGTCGAGGAATTCAATTAATACTACATAATTTCATATTCACCTTGTTGGTTTGTGAATACGAGGAGGACTATACTAGACTATCTTTACTATAATTTGTATACCAAAAATTCTACCTCACAAATTGAATTCTGACTCTTCAAGTAAATTTAAAACACGGGTTTTATTTTTTACTATGTACGTGTTCAAATAAATAGTATTGTACCGACCACTATCGACTTCTGTCATTGGAAGGTGTATAGGGAATCTTCTCCTTACCGACTTGTTGGTTTACCATATTAGCACTTCTCCTCATTATACTTAGATTCTTCCTTACTCTTTCTAAAGATAAAGAACGATACTTCATCAGAAATTCTAAATAACAATTCACTAATTTTTATTTCGTCTTTTGAACAAAAATATCATAGGATGAACGTCGTACTGCATCCTTTCTTTTATATTTACACAAATATATATACACACAAACATGAAGCTCCATTTAGGAGTATCTCTTAATGTCGATTATTTACATTCCTACAATCTTTATCTTTTGGCGATAAAGTGTTGTAGGTTACTTTATTGTCTCACTCCGTTGTGACCGTTAGTAATTACCTACGATTTTAGTGACCCACTTTAACCTCGATATATTGACTCTTAGTCGGACTATTGTGAACTTGAGTGGCCAGTTTGAGTTGTAGTGATGTTCACCTTGCGGTTTGGGAATATGGTGAGGACCATATGAATGAGAACGGGTGTGGGGGAGAGAAGTTCAAACTTGGTCTCAGAGTAGGTCGACGGCATAGATTCACGGTCAAGTGGGCTCTTCATATCCTCTGTCTCCTTGCACAATTTGTGGGGGTCCTCTCATGTAGCCAGTGCAGGATTTACACTCTTCGAGGTGTTTTGTTTACTGAGTTGTAGAAGTCATTTATTGATAATACCCCTTTTTAATCCCTCCCTCTTGACAAATTGACTTTTTCCGAACGACGACGACGACGATTCAGCGAAGTCAGCACGGGCTGAGACACACTGGGGTATCTGCCGTCGGGTGGTCTGAGGTGGTAGGGACTCTAAGAGGTCCGTTCTTATGACCTCACCCAACGGTAAAGGAAGAGGTTACGTACTTTCACTTTTCACTTTCACTTCAGAGAGTCAGCACAGACTGAGAATCGCTGGGGTACCTGACGTTGGATGGTCCGAGGAGGCAGGTGCTCTAAAAGGTCCGTTCTCATGACCTCACCGCACGGTAACGGAAGGGGTTTTTTCCGAATTCTTTGGATATTTGTTTACGTTACACACTGGGGACAACCCTTGAACTAGACAAGTTTACTTGATATTTTTACGGAAAGACAAAATTTGTTGTCCTCTTTTATTTTATAAAAGACGAATAATATAAAATAATTCTTTACTAACTATTAAAATAACTAAAACTATTACCATACACTAATAAAAAAATTTCAGGAATGGATGATCTCCGTGAACGATAACTTAACTATGCTACGGACTCTAAAAGAAAATTTTATGAGACAGTTTTCCTGTAAACAAATCGGTTTATCTTCTTTAGTCTTACCATCTTACATTAGGAACGACTTAGAACCACTATACAAACACCCCAACAAATATGAAAAGAGAGGTGAAATAACATATACCTTTTAAATGTGTTATTTTTTCTAGTTCAACACGATAAAACCTCCATCTGAGGGCCGGGTTCAGGACGTAACACCGGAGATAGTATATTGACTCCCTCTCAGTGTCGACGAGTAAGGAGGAAGAAAGGTAGGAAAAATATGAACAAGTCAAGGAAGACAAAGAAGTTTTTGACAAATGACTTGGTGTACAACGTGGTCCGTGATAAGGCCACACTGGTCGAAATGCTCTATGTCTCTGACAAGAGTGAAATGTCTACTCCTTTGACTTCGAATCTCTGTAATTCAAAGAACGGGTGTTAGGGTGTAGACGGACAGTGGGTTTAGACTCGAGAATACACAAAACACGACGAAGGGTCCTCATCAGGAAAGTAAAATATCAAATATTTAAAGTAAATACCTATGTAAGATGTGTTACTCATTTATTCCTATTTAGTTCACCCCATCGCAGATATGTAATGAACACACACTCTTTCTATATGCTAGAGAAAGAATGACATTATTAATGTTTCTGGATTAGTTTCCTTTCCCGAAGGATCAAACACGACCACCATTTCTTGGGTGACCGGTCACGTTCTCTGGGCCCTCTCCACCCGAACCTCTTGTTTCATCGTTGGCTGAGGTCATAAGGACGGACCTTATGACCTTTAAAGGTACCTCTTAAGGTGTCGGTCTCTTCGAACCACCCGACATCAGGTGTCCTAGAGTTTCCCAGTCTGTACTGACTCGGTGGCTCACGTGTGTGCGTGCTAGTTTCCGTTTCCTCTCTACTCTCACTTTAGGTATCGTTGAAAGAAGTATAAGTACTTTTTCATTTCGAGACACTTAACATTGAAATTCAGTGTTTTATTCCGAATAAACACGAACAAGAAGTTGTCGTGTGTAAACTAGTAGAAAAAGATTTTTACTTCCGGTCTCCTTTTTACCGACTAAAGTAAAGAATACACAAACTTGTCACGAAAATCCTGATAACTTTACCTCTTCAGGAAAGTTTGATTGTTTCGTTTGTTTATTTTAGAACTTAAAGGGTACCCGGTGATAAACGAAATGACAGAACGTTTTAGCAAACCGTAACCATTTTCGGTCCACACGGGCACCCGTACACGTCGGTACGGGGACAGTAGACAGTACATACTACGAGATCTACCTTCTATATCGTCAGTAGTAAGTCCCCTGTTCTCGCTCGCGAAGGGACTTAAGGACGACGACCCGCACACACTTAGCACGGAGGACGACATGTTCTACATCACACGTTTTGGAGACGGCACACGACAAGACACCGACGAGGGTGTATTACTGGATACGGTATCTCTGCAGACTGGTCTTAGAATCTTTTAATCTGATTACCCAGACTTCGACAACAAAGGAAGTTCTTAGTTCCGTAATTTATGTCAGTCCGACTTACTTTTGTAAAATGGGTATAGGTCCCATACGGTCACTCTCGTAGGTTTTACCTACGTATCATTTATAACAATTATAAATACCTCAGATGACCTACGGTCCTTGAAACGATTCGGGAAATTTATGGATTAGTGTAAATTGGGAGAGCCATCAAGACAAAATATAATCTCCACCGACTCCGTGTCTCTTCAATTCACTGAGTCGGTCCCAATGTGTCATTCATCGTCTCGACAGTCCTTCAGAGTCTCACGGTCGTCTTTCTACTAATTGTCGGTAATTAGGTGTGCCGGTACTGAACAAGGAGACACCTGAAAGTCCCGTGGAATTTTTGGAGACAATATATATCTCGAGGTAAAATGTCAAAATGTCTACAGACCTCGGTTCGTCTTTCGTTACTTCTCTGACTATTTTCATGTGCTTTAGGTACCATAAACTATAATCTATGTGTCTCAACTATTATCTTGTATCTCAGGATCTCACTAAATGACCGGTCACCCTTTCGGTCAACCGAACCGATGGAACGTTCTACCAATTCCCTGTATTCGTACCTATAAGTAAGTTCTGACAGTCTTTAATCCAGTCTTTATTTTATTTTTGTTTACCGTTTCTATGGTAGAACTATATTTAAAATTTTAGACAAGACTCACTACTTTCTCCACAGATAAGGAATAACTAAATACTCTTTTCGTACCTTAGTCGAACAAAACTTTAGGATTTTGGAGAAGTCCGGGTTGACAATAAGTAATAATTACACCATATGAAAAGAATTTTCTTGTCATAAAGTGTTTACGACAAGGACCGAAGTCGGTGCATATCTTTGCAACCTTATACATGTTATACTACAAAATGAAAAAAAAATTTTTATCCTTGATGCAAACGATTACGTATACGACGTTTGTAGAGATTTTTATCAAACGTCACCCATTCAACAAAGAAATCACAGAAAAGGACCAGAACCTCTCGTTCAAAATTTTAAATTTAAACTATTCGAACCCTCATTCCTCCTCTTCAAAACGGTTGAATCTATTAACCTTATACGAAATCGTAAATACATTATTAACTCTTACTGAGTTGTATTAAAAAGAGACCGATTATAGTCTTTATTTTCATTTCATAATATAGAGGAGACCTCCCAACACCCGGGCTCAGTCGGTGACCATACGTACTGGATACTCAGTGATCGATCAATAGTAGCAGGAGTAGAAGGGATAGGGACTGGACACCCATTCTTCAGTTCCTACTACGAAGAAACCCCACAGGAAGCATCGAAGAAAATGAGAAATCATAAGTTGGTGTGACGACGCGTCGAGGACCTCTTGTCTTTTCCCTCCGGGTCCTCACGTAGACATTTTCGTCTCATCAAACACGTATGCTCTAGAGACCCCTTATTTTCTTTTTTTTCTACTAAACGATAGAACCGTCATGGTCGTTATAAATATTCACTACACTCGAGTATTTCCTAAAGCCTTCTTATCACTAGGGAGCGAAGGGACCAGTAATTGATTCTTTGTACAAACAAATGGTCACTCTTCGACTCCTCGTTTCGGATGTTCTTATTCTTGTAAGGTCTAGATCTGGACACCGAGTACTGGTGCTCGGTCAGAAAATTAAAAAACTGGAATCTAGGACACATTTCTCAAACATGAACTCGAGTTACTGACACGAGATGAAGTACTTTTACCATACTAAGATTCAAAGACACTCTATAGGTCCATTCCGCCCTGTTCTCCTTATAATTAAACCAAAACGAAATTTTCTTTCATGACCACTCCGTCGTCCTGTATTGTCCCCACTATCTGAGTTTACGTCACAGATGAACCGGACACATTCGGTTACTCACTTCACTCAAACCATCTCCCCTCCATGTCAAAACACGTTTTGTGGTCTAAAAACTGGTGACTGTTAAGTAAAGGAACAATAGTCTAGTGATAACATCCGGTGTATCCCGACCGACCCCCGGGAAGAGGACATGTGTAGACCGGACGAGAGGTGTAAAATCTCGATTCCCTGTCCGTAAAACTAGTACTGTTTGGACTCACACTTGGAATCGAGAAGGAGATTATTTAATACATTTGAACATGTAAACGTAATTAAAGAGTTTCAAAGTGCCAACAAAACAGACATCTTTACTCTTACTGTCATGGAGAAAACAATCCAAAGGATTTCTAGTGTGTGGTACCGTACATTACGGGTCATTCACGTAAGATTTAAGATTTACAATTAACACAGTGGGAACGACACCACCACCTAAAATATGTATATATATACCTCTTACTTTACCGGTCGGTGAGGGCATGAGAACGGACCTCTTAGGGTACTTGCCTCCTCGGACCATCCGACGTCAGGTACCCCAGTGCTTCTCACCCTGTGTTGACTCGCTGAAGTGAAAGTGAAGTGAAAGTACGTAACCTCTTCCTTTACCGTTGGGTGAGGTCACAAGAACGGACCTCTTAGGGTCCCTGCCCCCTCGGACCACCCGACGGCAGAGACCCCAGTGTGTCTCAGCCTGTGCTGACTTTGCTGAATCGTTGTTTTGTGTGTGTGTGTGTGTGAGTGTGTGAGTGTGTGTGAGTGTGAGTGTGTGTGAGTGTGTGTGAGTGTGTGTGTGTTAGAGTAATTGGTCAACGACTCTTACCATCTACGACCACGAAAAAGTATCTAAGACTTTAAATAAAATAAAGTCAATGAATCTTTATTTCTCTGTGGTGAGTCTCCCTATTCAAAACATAAACGGTCACCTATTTTCTCCGTCATTTTAGGTGATCTAGAAGCTAATGAGAGCTTTTGGTGGAAACTCCTACTCCTTTGGGCTCCAGTGCAAAGGAGGAATTCTTTTTCAGACCACCTATTTCCGGAGTAACAAGGTATCAAACTACTAAGAGTTCCCTTTACATAAAACTTTTTGTAAATGAAGGACTGGATGATACGCGTCCCGACACACTCCCCTTTTTTTTTCTACCGACTCTACATCACCTTAACGACATATGTCTCGTGGGACCGAGAAATCTGGCGTCAACCATGTCTCAGGGTGCACTTAAGAGGAACGCTCCGACGTCTCCGCCAGGACCTCACGGCGACAACGAATCGCGGAAACTTTAGAGAGCGTCCTCAAACGAAAATCTCGGGACCGTGTAAAAACGACTTCTGAAAAAATACGACTACCATAAGAATCTTCCACCTAAACTAAACCCCCTGACCGGTTCTTGACAAGTAGTGACGCAGATGGTGTATCCACCACTGGTTTAACCGATCTTATTACAAACCAATTTTTATTCGGTCCTGGCATTCAATATACTGTCCAAAAGAACACACAGTACATTTGACTACTACCTCCGCTTCCGTCGAGGTTTTCTCCAAAAGACATTCAAAAAACGAGTTTTGGTCAGGTTTTTTAAGGTCAGAGTGACCTTATAGAGACATGGAAGGGTTTTCCCGACGAACCTTCCCTCACCACGAATAGACACGTATACAATATTATCCACGGGAATTTCTTGGAACATTTATGAATGGAGAACCATTTGGGTCCAAAAAAAAGGGGGGAAAATTTACAATACCGGAAGATGGTTCGAGTCCCTATATAAAGAAGGTTCTTTTACTTTGCTCAATTTAGATGAGATTCCTCTGAAATTACCCTTTTTTATGGACAAATACGACAGAAATTTCAATCGACCTACCTTTGACAACGAAGTAACAACTGATACTACTAAAATGGATCTAAATCCCCGTTTATTTAACGGGCGGGTAACAACTTTAATCTTACTTTCACAAGACACGCATGGAGTAAGTACGTAAGGTGTTTGTAGAAAATTCCGGTCAACATACGATCAGAAACCGGTGGAGTACGTTTCTCAACTGAGTAACCTTTTCTGAAACTACGACCCTCCCTAACCCCCGTCCTCCTCTTCCCCTGCTGTCTCCTACTCTACCGACCTACCGTAGTGACTGAGCTGCCTGCACTCAGACTCACTTGACGCCCTCAACCACTACCTGTCCCTCCGGACCGCACGACGCTAAGTACCCCAGCGTTTCTCAGCCTGTGCTGACTCGCTGACTTGACTTGACTCGACTACACGATCAGCCCGAAGGGTCCACCGAGTCACCATTTCTTGGGTGGACGGTTCGTCCTCGACGTCCTCTGTACCTAAGCTAGGGACCCAGCCCTTCAAGGGGTCCTCATCCTTTACCGGGGGGTGAAGTCATAAGAACAACCCTCTTAGGTTACCTGTCTCCTCGGACCGCCGGATATTAGGTATCGCAGGGTCTCCTGGTCTGGGCTGACTCCACTGACTCGTGCGTACGTGCACACGGTCAGTAGTAGTCCGTAAACACTATTACTACTGTTCCTACGTCTGAAGTGAGTTCCTTCGGGTTATACGTTCTTCTGTTTGGATAAGTTGTTCATTGAACTCACCTAAATCATCGAAGACCCCTTTCCACCAGTGACGTAGAAAGAGCTCGCCTGATACGACGGTGGAACTATATCGTCCGAGACACTCCCGAACTTCCTTGGTCTTCTGTTTCGTACCTTGAAAGTCACCAAATATTAGAATCCCTCTCTTGTATCCCGCTAACTAACCAAATCTTCTTTGTCCCTGACTGATTTCCTTTGTACGTTTTGTTACAATTTAAATCTAAAAACAAAAGCTAACTTTTAAAATTTTTTAATATATCGAAATTTTCAACTCTCGTTTTGTCACCAACGGGACCTAAACCCTCCCTCACTACTATTTCTTGTCTTAACCATCCCTGGATTGTCTTCGTCTTCTATAATTCTTCTCCACCGTTCTTATATGCCTTCTTGACATGTTTTTTCTAGAAGTGCTGGTTCTATTAGTGTTACCACACTAGTAAGTGGATCTCGGTCTGTAGGACCTTACACTTCAGTTCACCCGGAATCCTTTGTAGTGATGCTTGTTTCGATCACTTCCACTACCTTAAGGTCACCTCGACAAAGTTGAGGACTTCCTACTACAACACTTTCACGACGTGAGTTATACGGTCGTTTACACCTTTTGAGTCGTCACCGGTGTCCTGATCTTTTCCAGTTAAAAGTAAGGTTAGGGTTTCTTTCCGTTACGGTTTCTTACGAGTATGATGGCGTGTTAACGCGAGTAGAGTGTACGATCATTTCATTACGAGTTTTAAGAGGTTCAGTCCGAAGTCGTTATACACTTGGCACTTGAAGGTCTACAAGTTCGACCAAAATCTTTTCCGTCTCCTTGGTCTCTAGTTTAACGCTTGTAGACGACCTAGCACCTTTTTCGTTCTCTCAAGGTCTTTTTGTAGATAAAGACGAAAGAACTGATACGGTTTCGGAAACTGACACACCTAGTGTTATTCGACACCTTTTAAGAGTTTCTCTACCCTTATGGTCTGGTGGATTGGACGGAGAACTCTTTGGATATACGTCCAGTCCTTCGTTGTCAATCTTGACCTGTACCTTGTTGTCTGACCAAGGTTTATCCTTTTCCTCATGTAGTTCCGAACATATGACAGTGGGACGAATAAATTGAATATACGTCTCATGTAGTACTCTTTGCGACCCGACCTTCTTCGTGTCCGACCTTAGTCCTAACGTTCCTCTTTATAGTTATTGGAGTCTATACGTCTACTGTGATGGAAATACCGTCTTTCACTTCTCCTTGATTTTTCGGAGAACTACTTTCACTTTCTCCTCTCACTTTTTCAACCGAATTTCGAGTTGTAAGTCTTTTGATTCTAGTACCGTAGACCAGGGTAGTGAAGTACCCTTTATCTACTCCTTTGTCACCTTTGTCACAGTCTGAATTAAAAAAACCCGAGGTTTTAGTGACGTCTACCACTAACTTCGGTACTTTAATTCTCTACGAATGAGGAACCTTCCTTTCAATACTGGTTGGATCTATCGTATAACTTTTCGTCTCTGTAATGAAACGGTTGTTTCCAGGCAAAACAGTTCCGATACCAAAAAGGTGACCAGTGCATACCTACAACTCTCAACCTGACAATTCTTTCGACTCGCGGCTTCTTAACTACGAAAACTTGACACCACAACCTCTTCTGAGAACTCTCAGGGGACCTGACGTTCCTCTAGGTTGGTCATACTACGATTTCGACTTTGAGGTCATGAAACCGGTGGAGTACGTTTCTCAACTGAGTAACCTTTTCTGACACTACGACCCTCCCTAACCCCCGTTCTCCTCTTCTCCTACTGTCTCCTACTCTACCGACCTACCGTAGTGGCTGAGTTACCTGCACTCGAACTCACTTGAGACCCTCAACCACTACCTGTCCCTCCGGACCGCACGACGCTAAGTACCCCAACGTGTCTCAGCCTGTGTTGACTCGCTGACTTGACTTGACTTGACTTGACTTCTGTTTCCCCGTCGTCTCTGAAACCCCCTATTATCTATAATAGAAACTGTTACCTATTGTCTACAATAGAACCAACACCACTAACAAAGTGCCTCCACACGGATATAGTTTAGCATAGTGTCACGTATGGTTTTATATACGTCAAATGACAAACAGTTCATATGAATTCATTCCAACCATCTTTAACATGTCAAAGTAATAAGACCTTCCTCCCTATAAAACCTTTTGTGTAAAACGACATCTCTTATCGTAAGATCTTTCTTTTTGATTTGTAACAGGGTCAATAAGACAAAATAAAAAAAGAAGGAAGTGTTTAAGAGATAACACCCGATTAATCACTAAAAAGGTTATACATTTTCATCAGACTTGAGAAATCTTCAAGAAAATTTAAACATTAGGTCCACCATCTGGACTAAAATCTTTTAACACATGTATATAACGAAGACATTTAACCTGTCTTCCGGGGAAGGTATGGGCGGGGAGGGGACGGGACGGGGGTCTCCTCGGACAGTGAATTATATTAATACGTCCTCGAGGATGATTTGTCACAACGGGACCGGGTTCAAGGGTCTCAGCCTCTACAACAGTGGAGATAATGAGTTCTAGTGTTTCAGTGTCAGGTAAACTTTTTATGAACACCTTAAGACGAGTCCTTCTTGAAACAAAGGGACCCATCTTCGTCATGTACAAGAGGAAAGACTCTTGATATTACTTACGATGAGGAAAGAAGAAAGACCGAGGATTCTTTGAGTCTTCATTTGAACTTCGAATCAAGATTGTTAACACCAGACGTATGAACACAAGTATAAAAGTGACCAGAACTTAAAGGTAAAATAGATATAAAGGGAGAGAATTCTGAGATATAAAAAACTTATAACTACGGAAATATACTAGAACTACCTTTAGGGGATTTTAGGAAAAAAACATCACTCAGTCTCTTACTTTAGATAACTGATACTAAATTAGACGACTGAAAAGAAACCCGTTCCCTATGAACCTGATCTTTTGGTTTCTAATATCATCTAAACCTTTTGGTTATATCAAGAAATACAAATTCGTACTAGTCAGGAGTTTAAACGGGACTGGAATCCTTAATTGAGAGAACCAGGGTTCAAAATTGATCTACACTTAAAGAATACTTACTGTTAGTGTAAATGTGGGAAGTTTTCTCTTTCCTTTCTTCGGTGAATTAATTGCCACTAATAATAGTAACAGAGGACGTTTTTATTTAGTAGAGAGAGAAAGACAGAGAGTATGTTTACCGATTGGGGTCGGGGGAGAGGGTGAAAGGAAGGGAGGAAAGTGAGTTTTGTGACACCAGAGACGATGGTATCCTCGACAATTTTCCTTTGTCTAATCTATCTAATCTTTATCTAATCGATTTTATGAAACAACAACAAGTCAGCGAGTCTGTACAGGTCGAGAAACTCTGTGGTACCTGACGTCGTACGGTCCGAAGGGTCAGGAAGTGACAGAGGGTCTCAAACGAGTTTGACCACAGGTAACTCAGTTACTACGGTAGGTTGGTAGAGTAGCAGACAGTGGGGGAAGAGGAGGACGGGAGTGAGAAAGGGTCGTAGTCCCAGAAAAGGTTACTTAACTGAGAAGAGTAGTCCATTGGTTTCATAACGTCGAAGTCGCGGTCAGGAAGGTTACTCATACGTCCAACTAAAGGAAATCCTAACTGACCAAAGTAGAGGAACGTAAGTTCCCTGAGAGTTCTCAGAAGAGGTCGTGGTCAAGTTTTCTTAGTTAAGAAACAGTGAGTCGGAAGATTACCAGGTTGAGAGTGTGGATATGTACCGATGACCCTTTGGGTATCGAAACTAATATGTCTGGAAACAGTCGTTTCACTTTAGAGACGAAAAATTATATGACGGATCCAAACAGTATCGAAAAAAAAGTTCCTCGTTTGTAGAAAATTAAAGTACCGACGTCAGTGGTAGGCGTCCCTAAAACCTCGGGTCCTTTTCTTTCAGACAGTGACAAAGATAACAAAGGGGCAGACATACGGTACTTCACTACCCTCACCTAGGTACTAGAATCAAAAAACTTACAACTCATGTAACAAAGTTTCTTTCTTTTCTTTGGTACTTTTATTACGATTACTTAAAAAGTAAAGTACCGGTCGAAGGTCTTTTACGACATACCACCGGGTCTGACAAACTTGAAAAAGTGCATCTAAACAAGGAGATTCACAGGTCATTAATCTATAAAACTATTCTTGAGAGAAAGTTCTTATCTATGAAGACTCTGAGTTCCACAATTATTAGTATATGTTCATTAACATTTGACCACGTGCCCTTACTAGGTCTCTCCACTATACCCCACCCTCCACCCTCCCCCCAAGTCCTAACCCTTGAGTACATGTGGGCACCGACTAAGTACAGTCACATACCGTTTTGGTTATGTCATAACATTTCGTTTTATTTCATTGTTATTTTTAACTTTTTTTTTCTTTTTCTTTTCTTTTCTTTCGCAAAACGAGGAACGTGGATCGACCCCATCTCTTTCTTAAGTAAAAACTTCTTCTAATATAAAACTCTACATGATCCCCGAAGGGTCTACCGAGTCACCATTTCTTGGACGGACGGTTAAGTCCTCTGCACTCTCCGCCCAAGTCAGGGACCCACCCTTTCTAGGGGACCTCCTCCTGTGCCGTTGGGTGCGGTCCTAAGAACGGTGCCTGTCTCCTCGGACCGTCCGATGCTGGTGTCCCGGGTATCGCAGCGTTTCTCAGTCCGCACCGACTTCGCTCACTCGTGCGCCCGTACGAGACACCCTCTCGACGGTACCGTTCGTAGCGTCATTCCGACACCCGTCGTACTCCCACGACCCCAGAGTCCTTCCTCCGCAAGTTTTCGTCCCGTCCGAACGTCTTTCCCCTACCCTCCCCCGACTTCTTCGAGAAGTTGGACAAAATATCACAAGAAGTTCCGTCCGGACCGTAAGTACTTTCCCAAGTAAGTACAGAAGAGTCACGAAAGACGTGGTCCCAAGGTCCTAGGGTTTAGGTCCGGTCACAAGGGAGAACCACTTATATTCAATAGAGTGGATATAATGATAATGATATCCACTCTACTGAATAAACGAAACAGGAACGACTTCACAAAATTTCTTTCAGGATCTATTGTACTGTAAAGAGAGAATTTATGAAGTCTTAAGTAGACATTTTTTATTTTTTTTTAAACATATATTGTATAATAGAATTCATTCTTATTACTCCATTGCTATAACATTATATATACGACATTGTGGACCCCAAGATCAACCCAAATAATACATAATTTATCCAAACCCATATTTCGATCGAAGACAAATACGAGAATAGAGATGGTGAATTCAGTTAAAGTTCGATATTAAATCATTAAAAGTCACAAGGATCTTGGGACCACAGTGTTTGACATTATTATCATCGTTGACAACAATATTACCCGTATCATAAAAAATACCTTTTTATATCTTGAATTATACACGGTCAATGGGTAAATACCTATAAGTGAGTAAATTTCTATACTCCGTAGATGATAATAAGAAGGGTAAAATGTCTACTACTTTGACTCCTTGTCTTTTCAATTCATTGAATCAAAAGGTTCCAATGTGTCGAGAATTCGTTGTTTTGGAACTAAACTTGTATCTGAGAGATATAGGTCAATCTCGAGTATTAACAATATGACAGAGATGTCCTAACTCCAAAAGGCGTCGATTTTATTTTACTATTTTAGGGGGAGTTCGGTGTCTTTTTTTAATCGTTGTATATGTTAAAGGAAACACAATTGAAAAAGAAGGAGTTTAGAAACATGGGACCTGGTGTCAATTGGTTACTTACTTGTTTAATCACAATTACTATGTTTATACATAGTGACGTATATTTGTTGGGTGTCATTTGATTTAACAACGACTTCATTAAACCTCAGTTTTTCGTTTTTGTCCTCTTAACGTTCGTGTTCATTGAGTTCTGTAGGTACCCACTAATCCGTAATAAGGAGGTTAAATGTCTTTAAGGGTGGTAGACATTTACAAGACGGTGTCACGGTCTGCAACGTACCGTCAGTCTGACGAATCGTATTAAAACTTACTCTCAGTAAACGTTTGAGATCATTACATGATTAAAATCATTTGGATTTATTGAGTGAATTATTCAATATGATGAATAAGTACGTGTTCTTGTTTTATTTCTGGTACTTGAATCTAAAGAAGAAGGGGGTAGGTACTCTCGACTCCTTTCTTGAACCCACACGGGGCGAACGACGAATGGACCTTCGGGGAGTACCGGGTGGACGTCTGACACCCCGTATCAAGTTCTTAAGGACGAAATTTCCTTTTTATTGAAGATATGGAAAATAACTTCAATGAGACAATCACATCACCTCAAACTTAAAAAAGTCACTATCGTAACAAATTAGCCCGAAAGAGAAAAGGAAGAAGTATTGTCATAAAGAGTGAATTTTATTTTTAGTCGAAAGGAACTTTATTACAGACCCGAAAAGAAGTTTTGTCGGGAGACCCACCTCTTAACCCTTACTCGACCCCCATCCCCGCCGTCTACTTTATACTACCCCTCCTCTTTCGTCAGTTTCGGCCTATTGTACCCCGTAAGTAGGTGACAAGACAAAAAGATACAGAATCTTTTGTTTTCAATTGTTGTTGTTGTTTTTTTGTTCTTGTAGTTGTTTTCTTGAGAAGGAGTCGGGGGTAGGATGGATGACGTAAGAGACCAGAGGAAACATTGTCGCGAAGATCTTCCTCGAGAGGCATATTGGGGAAAGAGAAAGACGTAGGAGGTGAGACAACAGTAAGCCCAGTCAAAGGTAGGGAGGTCAGGAGTCCATAGAGACAATTCCATGGAGACTAGAGGTAGAACGGTATATACCACCAATTCAGAAAAAAGTGCAATGAACTGAAAGTCGTTATAAACTATGGTGTCCAGTGAAAAAGGAAGAACCTTATAAAAGAACAGAACCGACTACAGTTGAGTGTGGAGAACAAAGATATGGAGGAACTAACAAGGAGGTGGAGGACTGGAGACCGATAACCTTTCGGAGGACCCTGAAGAGGTATGAGAAAGAGACCCGTCAGAGGCACCCAGAACAACGAAATGGATGAAAGACAAATGATTGTAGAGACATTGGGACTGAAGGTCTGAACGTCAGACTCTCCGTCGAGTGTAAAATATATAACTCTAGTCTTGAGAAGTAGAGTGAGGAGAAAAGTGGTAGTCCGGACCGGGAGGGGTAGTAGGTGTAGAGTCATTTATTGGGGTAATGTGTGGGTCGGCGGACTCGGGGTGTGGGTTCGTGGTAGGCACTAACGAGACAAGGGGGGTAGAGGGTGTAGGTCAGACTGCCCTAGTGGATGACTTTATGGGGGTATAAATGGGTCTAGGCAATAGAGGGGGAAAGACGATGGTGGGATACGTTTGGAGACTGGAGAGAACGACCTGAAGGTCTACCGGAGGAATGGACGGACAGACGAAGATACGAACGTGTGTGTCAGATGGACTCTATCGTTGACCTCCCCAGAAAATTTTATCTTTACAGTAAAAGGATGAATTTTAGGAGGTAACGGAAGGACAGTGTGAATCTTCTTTTAGGTTTGAGGAAATAGGACACCGAGGACGGATACAGACATGGAACAGGGAGTAACGAGAAGGTACCGAGTAGTGAAAGTAGTATAGTCTATAAAGACTAGAAGTCTATGGAGTTTACCCCCAGGACGGAGTTCAGAAACGTCAAGAGAGCAACCATATGTCCGGTAATGTATTCTGACTGGAGGAGAGTAATGAATCCGGAATCGAGTTCAGGGGAGGGGTCCTCCCAAAGGGACTGGTGTGATGAATTTCGTAGACTGGGATCCAGTGTGAGATCGGGTTTCGGACAAAAGAAACTTAAATATATAATTATTTTGTACGTATATATAAACACATAAACGTATGAATGAAAGCGAGGATTGGATACTTGGGGTCTCTCGTCCAAGACGAACAAGTCATGACCTAGAGACCATGGATTTTGTCATAGACCTTGTATGTCTCCGAATGAATAACGTACTTATTTGTTTGTTTACTGAAATCAAAGACTAAGAGGTAGTTTCTGGAACCGAAAGTTCCCGATTAAATTCGTTGGAATAGGAATAAAGAAGGGGGTGGGAGGTAGCAGACGAGTAGACCCACGACACGAATACATGACCCATTCGGAACAAGTCCTCTTCCGTTACCGTGCGGTGACGTCATGAGAACGGACCTTTTAGGGTACCTGCCTCCTCGGACCTTCCGACGTTAGTAATTTCTTTATGACATGAAATCCTAGAAGTATTAAAGTCTAAGAGAGACCGCAATGGTATACCTTCCCAGAACAGCACAAAGGGATAAAGAGTTTTTCTGGGAAAGTGCTAACGAACGTAGAGAAGAGGTTGTCTTAAACTTGAAGTGTGGGAAGTAGTCGTCCCGGTCCTGGAAAGGAAGGAGACTTGGTTCTCGTCGTCTCGAGGCCGCCGAGGTAGGTGAGACTAGATTCTGTGTGAACAAACAAAAGTAGAAAGAGACGGGTAGGAACAGTCGAACGAGGAGGAAAGGGAAGGGGAGACACAAAGAGAAAGACGTCTTTTGTCGAGCAGTTAAAGATCAAATGAATCTAGTTTACGATCTTTCCGGTAAAGGGTCCGAACAGATATATTGATTTTCGATACGAGTGTAAGATTAAAATTATATTAACACGTTGGAAAACATTTTATTGATCTCGTCCCCATTTCAATACTTAAACTGATAGTCCAGACTGAGTCTCTAAACTCGTTTAAGATCGGAAGAGATTTCTCCCGTATTCCTTTGAGGACTAGTTTCACCTTAGGAAAGAGTATGGGATCTCATCCAGTTCTAAAATTCTTAGAGGACCTACCCCCTATTCAACCTTAGTGGTTAAAAACAGACAAATAGATTACTCTTGTCTTTATCGAGAGATAAAGACGAACTATTTCACCAACCCTCCAATTTCAAAAAAGAAATGACTTTTTAAAATCCGAGAAAGAGTTTCTTAATATTGAATTCCTTTTTGAAATATATTTCGATTCGGTAACACACTCAAAAAAAAAGACGATGTCGATTGTTAAAACACGAACTGTAAGAAACGTCCCATATTTATCTTCCGACAACAAAACAATTCAACAAGGAATAACCTCTTCCTTTACCGTTGGGTGAGGTCACAAGAACGGACCTCTTAGGGTACCTGCCTCCTCGGACCATCCGACGTCAGGTGCCCCAGAGTTTCTCAGCCTGTGCTGACTCGCTGAAGTGGAAGTGGAAGTGGAACTAATGATATATTTTCAATAGACTTATCATGAATGAGGAATGTTTACAATTCATAAATGATAATCTAGTCACTTTTGTAAAATTACCCGATCTGGAAAGGAACAGTTCGAATATTAAAAAGAGTCCTCAAAAATGAACTTCGGGGACAAAGGAGTCCGGGATCCCAATTACTCATTAAAATTAAAACGATCAAGTATAGGAGGAGACGGAGACAATCTCAAGGTCGGGAAACGTTTGGAGAGAAGGTGGGAACTCCAACCGGGGCTCCCGTACATCGTACGGGACCAGGGTGGAGACGAAGAGCATGGTCGGTAACAACGTAGGGAACCGTGTCGACGGTGAAGGTGGCCCTAGTCGGGGAGGAGAGGTTATATTTTAAATCGAGCCTTCGATCCCTTTTACCTTTACGATAGTAGACTTGTAGACCGTCGGGTGCAACGAAATACTTCCTTTATCGGAACTTCTTTTGGGGAACTACTCACGAACTCCTTCTCATTCTCCGGGGTTTCCGGACGTAAAACCGTCTCGAAGAGACACTCTCAGGCCAACAGTTCTCGCTCCGCCCATGTCCGCTCTTATTTTCTCTCCCCCTCCACCTCCTCCCTGTCTCGTGGTCGAGTCTCGTCCTCCAGCACCCGTCCCGACTCCCACCCCTTGTGTGACGGGAACACTAGAGACTGCAGAGACACTCCGGAGAGGAGACGGACACGGACGGGTCGAACCTTACCTAAAGTCCCCACTCGAACCCTTACGTCTCCAAGTGTCTTGTCAACTACGTCATGTCCCACCTCCGTTGTGACTATTCTAGACCTCGGGTCTTTCATTTCCCTTGGGCCTCTTATATTAGAGTGGTCTACAACTCTTGAAACCCTAGGGTCTTCATATCTCAAGTACTTTCGAACTCGACTAAAGGACTTCCAGTCCCTCTCGGGATCGACTGTGGACCCGACGTAGGTCCATCATGGACCATTTGGTAACCGGCTTCTTAAAATGGTGACGTCCATCCACCGAGTGGATGATTATAACCTAAAATACGCAAACCACACAAACATACAGACATTAAGATAATTTTAAAAGAAATAACGTGTTTCTTGTAATATTGTTAAGTATTGAGACATGGTTCTTGTTATAATTTAGTTTTCTGTTTCCCTGTGTAAGTCGGTTTACACAGAGTTTGCAGACCGTCTTTCCAACAGTCCCACCTCGACACACTTATCTCTCGGGTTTCCTCCGTCAAGGACATCGAGTCGTCGAGAGCCTTAACTCAGGCGTGAGGGTCGTGGGACACTTAGTCGACAAAGACGAAAAGGTAAGATCGTCGTAGAAAATCTGAAACCCATTAAATAATGCTCTTATTCATTCCAAAACACGTTCTGACCTTTGTCAAAAAAGGACGTGGCACACTCGGAGTCAACTTCGTAGCGGAGGAAATAATCAGAGTAGTCCGAAGGGACATTGAGGAGTAGACACGAAGAAAGAGTAGGGACTAGTCTATTGCGAAACAAGTGAAGAAGCAAAGACGTAAGTCGCGCAACAAACATTAACCAACGCACATAGACAAAAGATCCTTCAATATGAATAGAACTTCCGTCCGTTGACATAGAACAGACACAAAACACTGAGGGACCTTTGCAGACGACTTATTTACAGAACCCTCTGTATTCAATTCCATATGATCTTCACAAAAGTAAGGGAGAAGTGGGATCTCACTTCCCATTCACCTCTTCATACCACTCTTTATTCTAACTACTTCATTATATTCTCGATACAGTCAGTAACAAGATTCGTAAAATATATATAAGTAAGTAAGGAATATTGTTAGGATACTCTACCGTCAATAGTAGGAAGGGGTAACATATCCCGACCTTTGCCTCTGTGTCTCTCCAGTTCACTGAACGAGTTCCAGTGTGTCGATCATCCATCACCAACCCTAGACTTGAGGTGTCGGACCTGAGACTTGGCAATAAGAAAGAGAGATTCCAACCTTCTCTGACGCTGTCGAGTCCAGGGGTCATACTCGATCGGTGGTCCAGTGTCGACAACGATAGTGACATGATAATGATTTCTCGACTTGACTTGGTGCACCGACTGAGGAACACGTTTGGGAAGGGGACGAATTGTGACCCTATCACTCCGGATCCTGTCGTTCGACTCCTTACGACTCCTTAACGAGAGACACCAGGACGCTTACGGTCGGTCGTCGGGTGGGTCCCAGAACATTAGACCCACACATCGGTGTCCACGGGTCGGGAGACGGTCGGACGTCTTCTCTTCCCCTGAGGTCCTCGTCTCAAGACTCTCGCGTCCACCCCGGTCCCGGTCCCTACGTCTCCCCGCACACGAGGGTGGACAGACACCAAACCAAAGGAATAGAATTTTACTTGTTGAACCTTGACATAATAAGAAAGAGTTGAACTCCAAACTCCTGGGTCCCTTAGGTTTTCAAGATATACTTGATCAATAAAAATAAAGTCAAGTCAAGTCAACGAGTCACCACAGACTGAGAAACGTTGGGGTACTTAGTGTCGTACGGTCCGGAGGGACAAGTAGTGGTAGAGGACCTCAAGTGAGTCTGAGTGCAGGTAGCTCAGGCACTACGGTAGGTTCGGAGAGTAGGAGACAGCAGGGAAAGAGGAGGACGGGAGTTAGAAAAGGGTCGTAGTCCCAGAAAAGGTTACTCAGTCGAGAAACGTAGTCCACCGGTTTCATAACCTCAAAGTCGAAGTCGTAGTTAGGGAGGTCACTTGTGAGTCCGGACCAAAGGAAATCCTACCTGATTTTCTAACACGACACACGAGTCAGCGCAGACTGAGAAACGTTGGGGTACCTGGCATCGGGTGGTCCGAGGAGACAGGTACCCTAAAGGGTCCGTCCTTCTGACCTCACCCAACGGTAAAGGAGGAGGTTCCTGCTAGAAGGACTGAGTCCCTAGTTTTGGAGTAGAGAACCCAGAGGACGTAACCGTCCGTCTAAGAAATGGTGATCCCGGTGGACCCTTCGGTTTAAATTGGCATAAACCCTAGTAGAGGATTCCCTGAGGACGGAGAACTAAAGTCAAAGAATTCAACCCAAACACTACGACTGAAACGGCCCAAACATTTCGTCGGTCTAAGTCCGAAAAACTTTAAATAAAATGTAGAACTGGGTCGTATGTGTAGGTACACGTGTATTCGTGTTGTTTTGGAAAGGATTTCATAGGAAATGGGAAAATGTTTCCTTCATGGGTAACAAGGAGAGGGAGGGGGTCGATCAGTACTGGATGTCAGAAGCCAATCTTTCTGACCCCCTAAGTTGTCGTTCGCACAGGTCCGACGACAAAAAACACAAAAAAAAAAAAAAAATTTCACCTTTTAAAGGTGACTTTCTACAAATGATCTTATTTAGAAGTCAAAAATTGACTAAAGTCTCTAAAGTCATTGAATTCTTTGACTCAGTAACTGAACTCCAATACTCTTGTTTCGACTCCATACTTCATTACTGACAAAACAAGAACTAGTGACTCCTTTTATGTGTCCGTCAATTAGACAAATACAGACACTTAGTCTTAATGTCAGCTAAGAACTTGACACGTCCAGGTGCCTACGCACCTAAAAAAAGTTATTTATGTATTACATGTAGTGCAAAAATAACCAACACCAACTAGCTTAGACGTCTACACCTTGGGGACTACCCTTTTGGTCTACATCTCCCCGCTCCCCGAGTGATAAGTCAATATACGTCTGAAAGCTGACGAACCTTTAGCCCCGAGAATTAGGGGGTGAAACAAGTTCTCAGTTGACATGAGTTGGGGTTTTTTTGTGATTTAGTCTTAAACAAACGACATGTTTGTCTCAAAACATCGTCTCTAATCATTTGACAATGTAGTTTTGTTGGCCCCGGGGTCGTGGGTCACGAAACACTCCTCTACCTAGGATAGAGACGTATATGGTCGAATGGAGTTCAGTTCTCGTGTTTCATACCAGTGGTCACCTATCACCCAAAAAAAGGACAACTTGAACTAAAAAATTACAATAAATAAAACCTTATGTAACAATTCCATCTACGGAGTAAATAGAAAATGTAAAAAAGTGTAAACCCATTAAAATAAGAACACCACCACCACTTATACCAGAAGGTAAAAGATATTTGATCATCGACCTAGATCTTCAGACTAATTTGAGTCCGATTTATCAAGTCCGTCCCTGAGAAGTAACCACCACGACACCCAAGAGTTTATGTAGAACAATCGCCCCTGCGTATTACGATCCGTCAGGACGACCAGTACGTCCCTCCTCCGGGTGGAGAGGTTGGACAAGAGGACGGGTCACGGCAAACACTCGTCCTCTTCTTTATCGATGATATAAACGTGGGTGGAATGGACTACGACCCTCCCCGACCCCCGTCCTCCTCTTCCCCTGCTGGCTCCTACTCTACCGGCCTACCGTAGTGCCTGAGATACCTGTACTCATACTCACTTAAGGTCCTCAACCACTACCTGTCCCTCCGGACCGCACGATGTTAAGTACCCCAGTGTTTCTCAACCTATACTGACTCGGTAACTTGACTTGACTTGACTTGCTCATACCCCCGAAGGGACCACCGAGTCTACCATTTCGCAGACGGATGTTACGCCTTCTGGACCCAAGCTAGGGACCCAACCCTTAAAGGGGACCTCTTCCTTTACCGTGGGGTGAGGTCATGAGAATGGACCTTTTAGGGGACCTACCTCCTCGGACCATCCGATGTCAGGTACCCCAGCGTTTCTCAGCCTGTGCTGACTCGCTAAAGTGAAGCGAGGTGAAGTGAATTGTTCATACCCCGAAGAGCCCATCGTATCACCATTTCTTAGACGGACGGTTACGTCCTCTGTGTTCAAACTAAGGACCCAGTCCTTCTAGGGGACCTCCTCCCGTACCGTTGGGGGAGGTCATAAGAACGGACCTTTTAAGGTACCTGTCTCCTAGGACCACCCGATGTCAGGCACCCAAACGTTTGTCAGTCTGTGCTGACTCGGTGTGTGTGTATTGTTTATGTGAAAGGGAATTTCAGTAAGGTGTAGATGGAAAACCGTACTTCGTAGATTTTGGTAGGTTTTTGACTTTCACGGACGGAACGGTTATTCGACAATCGTTCAGAATTGAGTCCTCTAGACAGAGAGGACCGTAAGACTCTTCGTCTTCAGAGTCTAATGAAGGTCGACTTCACCTTTTATTTGGTTTGTTTTATCTTTGAGTAGACACCATCCGGTTTTCTACTGGGATAGTGGGGGCTTCAACATGTGCAGAATTAGAGGTCCTGGACCCTTATACAATGGAGTATACCGCTTTCTCTGAGAAATCTACACTAATTCCCATGACTAAAACTCTACTTCTCTAATAGGACCTAATAGATCTACCTAGGTAGGATTAGTGTACTTCTTCTTTTCCTTCCGTCTTCTCACCCAGTCTCTCCACACTGTACTCCTAAACCGGGTGAAACTTCTACTCCTCTTCCCCGGTACTCGGTTTCTAAAGTCCTGCAGAAATCTTCGACCTCTTCCGTTCCTTCGTCTTAGGAAGGGTCACGAAGGTTTTTCCTTGTGTCGGGACGACTACGAAACTAAAATCGAGCCACTCTAGGTGCAGTCTGAAGACGGGATACATCGACATTCTAATTTAACGATCCAAACATCAGTAAACGACACCATCGTTATCTTCTGATTATGATGGTAAAGTGTTCTTTGTTTGAAAATAGACAGACAGAGACATGTTGTGCATGCAAATTTCCAGAAATCACGGATCATAGCTAGGGACCTTCGAACCCACGAACGAATTGACGTAAAAGTGTTCTAACTGCAATTACTTGTACAAGGACCCGTCGACTTTATATAGGTCCGACAATTTTACTACGGTCTGTCAGTTCCCGTTTACATTTATAAATCAGAAGTGTCCATAATAACGTTTGTAGAGGTATAACCTTAACGTCTCGGTCCACATCTGGTCTTTGTAGACTCTCCTTGAAAAGCCACAAGTCGGGTACAGACCGTTCGCGACTGTATCGGCCTGGTACACTCTAGACCGACCTTGATTCCTTCAGGGGCACCGAGACCTCTTGTTACTTTACACCGGGACCTACAGACGACCTTAGTACCCCGTAAGTAGTCCTACTCGACGACTTACAACACCAGTCCGGGAACCCGTTCGGTGTGTTAACTCTAAGACAAAGGAAGATTTAGTAACGGGGGGGAGGTGGACGACAACTTTACACCGATCGACGAAGTAGAGAGACAATCCCACAGTGGGAAGATTAAATGTGGTTCGCTTTGTCAACCTTTTATTTTGGAGTACCGGTCCTTCTCCCCTCCTCCTCCCCTCATTTGTGTATTGATCTTGACTTTCGACTTTCTAATTATCTAAGTCTAGCGTAGAATCAAACAGGGATCTGGGACAGAAACTGGAACGTGACTAAAGGGACTAGGAATTGAAGGGTCTTGAGATTTTCCACGAATAATTCGTGGACAGTGTGTTTCCACCACTCTCGATTATTCACCATCAATACCTACTACTCAATCGGTTTACATTACTGACAACGAAAATTCCAAAGGGTCTTATATATAAGTTCAATGAAAAAAAATGAAATGTTATAACATAACCAAAACGGTATGTAGTTGTACTTAGGTGGTGTCCACATGTGCACAAGGGGTAGGACTTGGGGGGAGGGTGGAGGGAAGGGTATGGTAGGGAGACCCAGTAGGGTCACGTGATCGAGGTTCGTAGGACATAGGACGTAGTTTGGACCTGACCACTAAGTAAAGAATATACTATAACATGTACAAAGTTACGGTAAGAGGGTTTAGTAGGGTGGGAGAGGGAGAGGGTGTCTGAGGTTTTCTGACAAGATATGTAGACACAGAGAAGACGACAGAGTGTATGACCCAATAGCAATGGTAGAAAGATTTAAGGTATATATACGCAATCATATGACATAACCACAAAAAGAAAGACCGAATGAAGGGAGACATATTTAGTCGAGGTCAAAGTAGATGGAGCAATCTTAAAACAAAATTCCTGGTACTACTCAAGTTATTCAGTAAAGACTCATTCCATGGTCAATAGAAATACAGGATTTATAAGAATTTCGATATCATTAAAGGAACAACATCGACATTAAGTAAAGGAGACCACCAAAACTTTGATTAATCTACAGGAGCTGGGTGACTACTCGATGAAGACGAAGAGAAGACGAGAGAGTGGGGAAGTGTGGAATGGACAAGAACGACTCTTTACGACACTTATATTTCGTGTGTCATTAACGAAATAAAATCACAAAACTATACGTCACAAATATTCTCTAGTCCCATTCTGAAAGCCCAACGATTTGTGAAAGTGGTATCTCTGGTCTAATAAAAAGTTTATCACCACTCACTGACTTCTATCAGTAGACCGTGAGAGAGGGTAGGATTTACTTTACATTTTATTTATAAAACAAATTCACGACCCTCAGTCCCTTTCCACGACAGATACACAGATTTTGGTCTTCCTCACAAAAAACGATCTACATCAGAACGAATAAGACCTTTTAAGTAAAAGTTGAGTGAAGTGTTTTGTCTTCGTAACAGAACTCTCTTCATTTACATCCAGGTACCAGAAGCTTGAAAAACGACCTACGGAGGATTTTCCTTAAAAAAATTTTTGGTACAGGAAGGAACGTAAAAATTGAACCGTAGATTTACAAAAGTAGTAAAAAAAATTATCCTCTATCTTTTGTAATGTGTAAAGTATTCACCTTCCTTGCACTTGTAACTAGAACATACTTTAATTAACAACAATCTGTACTAAACCGTTTTATACAAAATTACTGGAGTGACTTATGGTACAATGTAGACATTTATTTAGTTAATCTTTGTTTTGAATACACATCTGGAACAAGCCTCTTCCGTCACCGTGGGGTGAGGTCATGAGAACGGACCTTTTAGGGTACTTACCTCCTCGGACCATCCGACGTCAGGTACCCCAGCGACTCTCAACCTGTGCTGAGTCACTGAAGTGAAAGTGAAAGTGAAAAGTGAAAGTACACAACCTCTTCCTTTACCGTTGGGTGAGGTCACAAGAACGGACCTCTTAGGTTCCCTGCCGCCTCGGACCACCCGACGGCAGATACCCCAGCGTGTCTCAGCCTGTGCTGACTTCGCTGAATCGTCGTCGTCGTCGTCTGGAACAAGTCTTCTAGACTCCTTTAGATCTCTAAAGTCAAAAAAAAAAATTAACGTCAATTAAATTTTTATTAGGTGTAGTCATTAAACAATGGAAAGACTTAAGTCTTGCAGGGTCGGACAGGTTCGAGTGGAAAAGTCTGGACAAATGTCCTGTCCCCCTCCGTCTTTTCGGGTACCGGAGGGGTCTGGTTATCAACCTCAGTACATCCCTCCGTGTGGAACCCTTCTGACCTCTATAAACTTGTCATACTGAGGGGGGTGGGGCGGGGGGGCATCTCATCCTCTCTCTCACTACGAATACGACCTCTAGAGAGTCCGTCAAAATCTTTTTTTCACGTCCACGTTCAACTCCCATATCGTTAAGTGAAACATTTTGACACGGCATCTTCCAGGTAAACTTCTGAAACTTTTGACGACCGTATCTTTGAAGACCCTCTCTAGCACCGGGACTACCTATGGAACGTCGGAGCAGACAAAGACAAAACAAACATAGAAAAAAAAAAAAAAAAAATCTAAGGTGTATCTGCACTATATCGTGCTATAAACAGAAACAGACTGAATGGAGTAAATCATACTATTAGAGATCCAGGTAGGTGCAACGACGTTTACCGTTTTAAAGTAAAAGAAAAATACTAACCAATTCTCAACCTGACACTTCTTTCGACTCGCGGCTTCTTAACTACGAAAACTTGACACCACAACCTCTTCTGAGAACTCTCAGGGAACCTGACGTTCCTCTAGGTTGGTCAGGCAAGACTTCCTCTAGTCGGGACCCTAAAGAAACCTGCCTTACTAAGATTTCGACTTCGAGGTCATGAAACCGGTGGAGTACACTTCTCAACTGAGTAACCTTTTCTGAGACTACGACCCTCCCTAACCCCCGTCCTCCTCTTCCCCTGCTGCCTCCTACTCTACCGACCTACCGTAGTGACTGACCTACCTGCACTCAGACTCACTTGACGCCCTCAACCACTACCTGTCCCTCCGGACCGCACGACGCTAAGTACCCCAGCGTTTCTCAGCCTGTGTTGACTCGCTGACTTGACTTGACTTGACTTGACTTATAAGGTAACATACAAACATGGAAGGGACCATCGAGTCGACCATCTCTTATGTGGACGTTACGTTCTCTGGGGCCAAGCTAAGGACCCAGACCTTCTAGGGGACCTCTTCCCTTGCCGATGGGTGAGGTCATGAGACCGGACCTCTTAAGGTACCTGATCTCTCAGGTACCCAAGCGTCTCAACCTGTGCTGACTCGCTGAAAGTGAAAGTGAATTACATATATACATGTGTGTACATACACATATGTCGCGTAGAAGGAATAAGTGTGCATACAACTACCCGTGAATCCAACGAAGGCACAGAGCCGAGAACATTTATCACGACGACACTTGTAACCCCACGTACATAGAAAGCCTTAATCTCAACCTGGTACACGACTGAGATGGACATCAGACAATTCCTGAGAGGTATGACAAGAGGTATCACCGACGTGGTTAAAGGTAAGGGTGGTTGTCACAATTCAAAGAGGTGTAGGAGAGGCCGTAAACAATGAACATCTGAGCTACCACCGACGTAAAAGATTGATGTCTTTTTACGAATAGTGAATTGTCTTAGTCGGGAGGTCCTTTTACGTGGTACAAATGGGACAAAGGAACGTATGACGAACACGGGGTCCTTCACCAAGACGGAGTCAACTTCCTTGTACCTAGATGACCTTTCGTGCGACCCAGTCCCTACCTCTATAAACTCGTGAATTAGGGTAGAAACGTATTTAATCGATGTACTAGAACCCCTTTAGTAAATTTCGTCCGGTAAAGGTCAAAGGAAATAGAATTAACCTCCCTACACTCGTCAGTCTGATCTATCTCAGGGAAGGAAGACAGTAACACATTACTGTCTTAGACCTTTCGGTCTCGGGAGTGAGACGTCCCGAACTCACCAACGTAAAATTTAACATTCCAGATCAAACATGTTGAGTGACGGGAATAGAGAAATGGTGAAGTATTAGTGTCATTTATCAAAAGTAACAACTTATTTATTTATTACTCTCTCGTAGAGCCGCATCGACCAAAAGTGTAAGAAAGAGGGGAAAGGATAGATCTCTCATTATACTTAATTTAGGTATCAGGAGGGAACCGTTTATTTCTGTACCCGTATTTTAAAGGTACTTAAATCGGACGAAAATATAGGTTGTCAGAGCAGGGAAAACGAGTTGAACACAGGAGGGACTGACTTTAGAACGGTAATGATGTTCACCGTCGGTTTCTTTATAAGACGGTTGTCGACTTTTCAATATATAGAAGGATTATTAAAAAATAAAAATAAAAAATTTCCTTATATTTTGATAACTGGTGACAAGTGGTCATAAATGTTATTTCATTTGTTATATGTCAACTTATTGTAAGACTAATGATGTTTCAATAACAAAAAGAACCGAAGACGACTTGATCATTGGCTTTTATGACTCTTTTCACTCGGAAGTACATTCCTTACCTAACCTCAGTTCAGACTTTTTTGAACGTCTAGTTCGCATCTAATCTTTTCAAACAAGTGAGTAAATAAGGATATCTAGCATTTAACGGTTATAAAATTTTGACAGACTAATCCAAAGGTACTTGTTTAGACTCTGTAGGGTGCATAGTATCGGAAAGGCTTTATATCGTGTCTCTGAAGTTAAAGAGCATTTTGTTACCAAGTGGTTTTCCTTGGTAGTTCAGAGGTAAATTGATTCAAAACGAAACGATATAATTTTGTATGGTCTTAAAAAGATGTAAAAAGTAAACCAACCCTTCCAACAACTATCACTACTTTTAAGAGAAAGGTCCCAAAGACGCATATTTTGACGTAAATATACGTCTATACCTACGTCTAAGACTATCCCTACGAAATTTTTTAATGGGTTAAATTTGACGAATTAAACAGATTAATTAATTTTTTAATAAATTAAACTTTCCAATTCTGAATTTAAAAGTTAGATTCAACTTCAATAAAGAATGTAATGAGTTTTAATATATTAAGGTCTTGTACCCGAATAGGTACCAATACTTTCCGACAACAAATTTATATAAGTGGTTTTGTATTTGGTGTTGTTTTTTAATTAAGGGTTTGGTAATTGTATACAGAAAATACATATATGTATGTTTTTTGAATCTTACCAGGAGTTCGTATATACTCAATTTACGTTTAAGATTTAAGAATAACTCATTACTGATACCTCTAAAGGACGTTGTAAATCTTCTTGACAAGAGATTACGACTCCTTTATTATATGGTACCATAGTTTAAGAAAGGACGACTTCCTTCGTTGATGTCTTTCGAAAATAAACAAGTTTCATTGGTCACGATATCTACCCCCTTTTTTTTACATTGAAGGGGTTATGATGATGTTTTGTTTGTAGTTTGGACTAAAAGTAATCTTACATCAACAAAGAAGTGTGATTCTTTAGTTTGACTCTCCCGTTACCGTTGGGTGAGGTCGTGAGAACGGACCTTTTAGGGTACCTACCTCCTCAGACCATCCGACGCCAGGTACCCTAGCGATTCTCAGTCTGTGCTGACTCTCTGAAGTGAAATTGAAAAGTGAAAGTACGTGACCTCTTCCTTTACCGTTGGGTGAGGTCACAAGAACGAACCTCTTAGGGTCCCTGCCCCCTCGGACCACCGACGGTAGATACCCCAGTGTGTCTCACCCTGTGCTGACTTCGCTGAATCGTCGTCGTCGTCGTCGTCGTCGTCGTCGTCGTTCTTTAGTTTTTTGGTTCTGGGTGTAAAATATATACACACACACACATACACATATATATATATATACCGTTACGTTTGTTAATAACTCTGAGTAGAAGACCTGTTCTTACGGTCCAATCAGAGAGAAGTATTTTTCGTTAATGTTAAACTCCTGTGAAGTACAAACGGAGAAAACGGTCGTGGTTCAGGCGGAGTAGCCTTAGAAAGGTAAAGTACTCCTTGTAATTAAGAGGTCACGACAGACCCCGTGGATAATAAGTAAGACCTAGTTCTGGAGACCGTTTTGGAGAACCAAATAGTCGTCGTAGAGAAGAAGAAACTAAACGACAGTAGTCTAAGTGACAGTCTGTTTCTAAAAGAAAAACAAGGTAGAAAAAGAAATGGTCGAAAAAATCTTAATTCTTTACGAAGTCAATTGAGACCTGTTAGATTTAAAAGAAGTCCAAGGGTTCATAACAGACGTAGACATTTGGGGAAGGTGAAGTCCTTTATGAGGCGGAAGGGCAAGCGATGTGTCGCCAGGTCATGAAAAAGATGATGTTTAAGAAATCTAAGACGGAGAAGTTGAAAAAATGTGAAAGATAAAACAAAGAAAGGGTAAAAAACGTTACATCAAAATAACCTCCGGTAAAAAATAACGTGTGAACTTCTCGATAATAAGTGGCGGAGACTCGACGAGACCCAGGGCCCAGACACCGTAAAGGAATTATTTTAAAATTTCTCTACTGGTAATCGTCTCCCACCACGAAGATCCGAGTAGGTTTAATGAGACATTTCGTGTGAGGGATTTAATTGGTCTAACGTAATTATAATAGGTACTCTCGTTCGTAGTGAGAAGAAGATTTCGATAAAGAGGTTCGACATGGTTTAACACGATGGAGATCTTCGTCCTGTAAGACACGGGACAAACTTCCGATCACACTGACTACATCAACCTTAACGACTTTCCTCCTCTCCCCTTCTCTTTCTTAACTATTGAGAAATCCCTTAAAGTGATCCGAGAAACGTCATAGTCATACCGACTATACACACAATAACACACTTTTCATAATAGGAGGTGGAAGATCTACCACCCTACCAGAGGTATAGTACGAAGTTCTAGTGTGATTCATTCATTCGGATTGTCACTTCTATCCGACTGATACCAGGGACGAAAGGGGTCGGTAGGGACGGACAGTGAGGGGGGGTTGTGGATGTGACATGTAACACTACCAGTCAATGGACTCCACGGCCACATGGACCCAAAGACGGGACGAATAATTTTTAATCCTTACGGAGTCCTCACGTTACGTTTTGAGGGAACGGAACTCGACTTTTGTATTTTTGTAAAATTTCAGTGATTTAGGGAATCAATTGAATATCCATATAACCTTCCTGTCTACGACTTCGAGGTTATGAAACCGGTGGACTACACTTCCCGGCTGAGTAATCTTTTCGGGGACTACGACCCTTTCTAACTTCCGTTTTCCTCTTCCTCCTCCGTCTCCTACTCTACCAATCTATCGTAGTGGTTGAGCTACCTGTACTAAAATTTGTTTGAGACCCTCTATCACTTCCTACCCCCTCGGACCACACAACGTCAGGAACTCTGACGTCTCAGTCTGTGCTGACTCACTGACTTGTTCTTGTTGTACTCAGATACTATCAGTAGAATTTAACAAAGACCTTTTTTTTTTGAATGTTCACCGTCGTGTACCGAAAAGGGGGTCGGAAGGTAGGGTTTCGTCGACCATAAGAGCTAGAAACTTTCTTCGGGACTTTAGTCTTTGGACTACGACTCCGTAAACCAATCATAAACATAATGACTTTCACACACACATAAAAAATTACCTCACAACGACGACGACGACGACGACGATTCAGCGAAGTCAGCACAGACTGAGACACGCTGGGGTGTCTACCGTCGGGTGGTCCGAGGGGGCAGGGACCCTAAGAGGTCCGTTCTTGTGACGTCACCCAACGGTAAAGGAAGAGGTCACGTACTTTCACTTTTCACTTTCACTTCAGCGAGTCATTCACAGGTTGAGAAACACTGGGGTACCTGATGTTGGATGGTCCGAGGAGGTAGGCACCCTAAAAAGTCCGTTCTCATGACCTCACCCAACGGTAACGGAAGAGACTTACCTCACAATGATGTCTCAAATTACAGAAACGGAAGTTGACCTCGACATAACATAACTCTATAACTCCACCCCGATGAAGATTATGGACGGGACACGGACAAGTGTCCCGGACATTAGGGAGGGGCCTCGACACCGTCTCCTCCTCCTCTCTTACTAAGATCCCCCTTTCAATATTCCGAACACGTTGTCCTATAAAAGGACCACAGACCAAAATCTGAGTTCTGCCCTTGCAATTGAGTGTCTCATTTCTAACCGTTGCATGAGAGTGTGGTAATTTCCTGGGACTAAACCGACTCACAAACCAAGTGAACCATGTCATATCACGTTCTAGTGATGGAAATTTCGGTCTGGTTGGGTTTGAACTTAAGACCGTAATCGGTAACGAGAAAACGTATTGAAACCTGTTTAATACATTAGAGAACCTTAGAGTCAAAAGAGTAGACTGTCCATATTGTATGTATGTGACTCCCCATCGATTTTCTAATTCTTTATTCTTTCGTTTCATCTTATCGTGAAACGTTCTGTGAAACCGTTAAAGAATTTTTCTATTTGTATTAGAATGGTGTACTAGGTCTTCAGGACGAGACTCCAAGACGGATTTATCAACTGTTGAGTACAGGTGTGTTTTTAGATGTGTGTTTACAAATATCATCGAAATAAGTATTTACGGTTTTAACCTTCGTTGGTTCTACGGGAAAGCATTAACTTACCTATTTGTTTGGCCATGTAGGTACACTACCTTATAGCAAGTCGTTATTTTGCCTAACTTGATAGTTCAGTACTTTTCTGAACCTCCTTGAAATTTACGAATAATGAGTCCCCTCCTTCCATCAGACCTTTTCTAGGTATGACATACTAAGGTAATTATATACTGTATGACCTTTTCCATTTTGAAACCTCTGCTAATTTTCTAACGACCAACGGACCTCAAACCCGACTCCCCGACTCCTTACTTACGCACTTTGTGTCGCCTAAAAGTTTTGTCACTTTGATAGAACACACTCCATTACCACGTGTGTGCCGTATATACAAATAGTTTCGGGAAGCCTACATGTTATGTTTCACACTTGGGATCACATTTGAAAAAAAAAAATTCTAGTTTGTTCTGTCACATACATTTAACCGATTGGATGATTAATCACGGACAATTTGAGATTATTTACTATCTAAAATAAATATTAAAAATAAAAATGAGATTAAAGATTATTACAGTATATCTGTATCAAAGACAAACACAATCTACACAGTCAAAATTAATTTTCACCATAAATTTTAGATCGACAAATGGTTTACTCTTAATTAACAGGAAATATTGGTAAAAGAGAAGACGACAGACAACACACGTTTCACCTATTGAACAAAGGGCCAGGTTCCTTTCGTTGGAGACCGAGTCTGAACTTAAAATGAAGTCAGACACTAAATGTCAACCACATTTTAAACATTGACCTCAACCAATTAATATTACGTTAACGTCATGTTCCGTAGAACTCAACTAAAAACAGCATAGGACATAACAATACATTTCACGATTGAAATTAGTCCTTAACAAAGTTACGTTAGAGGAATGAACAGGACTTACGTCAAAGAGAAGAAAACAGATTCAAAAAAACATACCAAGTGTAATCACACCCTTCTTATCATCCGTCCTTTATACTTAAATTCGTACAATTTAGTACGAATTACTAAATTCGTACTGTGTACAATTTAGTATTTTCTTAATGTAGTGTTTCGTAATTTTACCACGTATCTCTTGAAACGGTTGCAGACTATCTCAACACCCCTAATATATTAATTCTTTCTTGTTTGTGGATAAGATATTGACCTCTAGTTCACAGTTTCAGGGAAAGGAAAACAGTGACCTACGATCCTTAGATTGGAACGTTTTTACAGGGCTCACCGGTTCAGGGTGTCTTGAACTTAGGTCGCTCTACGACGTCTTCAACAGTTCGTTACGTCATCAGAAACCCGAAAGTGTTTCGTCATCGTTAATTTACACTGAAAATAGAGGACTACGTGAAAAGGCACGGGTTTACATCATAGAGGAAGACGTAAGTGCAACAGGTGGGGTAATCCCTTTAGCTTTTCTGGTCATAGCAACCAAAGCAGAGTGGGGATAATGATAAAATCCAACTCCAGAGACCAAATGGACGACCCCAGACATACTGTAACAGAGTTTCGGTTTCCCCGGAGTCGCTACGTCTGCGGTCCTTGTTCCCCCTGAACGACCGTACCACACGCGAAGAGAACCCAAGAAACCTATAACCCCTTGGTGACCGGACTCCTTCTCCTACCTCGACTCGATCCCTTCCCCCTTCTTACTCGAATCTCGAGGGGTCCTTTCCCCTTCTTATATACGAACCCCTTTTTTTTCGACAAAGACCCCATAGACTCTCGTCCAACCTCAGATCCCGTTCGGCCTTCGTGGAAAATGGGCTGAACGACTCCCACAACGCTTTTTTTTTCAACTAGACCTCGGTCTCCTATAACGGACGTCTGGTTTACGACTTTACCTCCCCGTACCTGTACCTCCCCCTTCGTCCCCGTTATCGGTTCCACTAACAGTCCCGGACGACGAGTCCGTCCCAAAGCGGCGACGGACGGCTAAGAGACCACCCCGTTACGGTCGGTGTTTCATGTCTGGTCTGAAACCACGACCGACATCCGTATAACAAAAGGGTATCGACGACACCAAGTCTGTCCTAGACCACAGAACAGTACTTATCTAACAAGGGTGACTCGTGTTTGTGAGAAGACACTCGTCCCGGTCGTCTAGAAGACTCCTTGATCTACCACAGGGGTAAGGTTCTACTCGTCAATCCCCCAGCCCCCTCTACCTCTTTTCGGGTGAAATGGAAGACAAACACATTCAAAACTTACTTGACCCATTTTAGGTGTAAGGGGGGGGAGGTGTTTCATTCACTCCAAGATCACCCCAATGGGTCGTCCTGACGTCAAACTGACGTCAAATTGAACAAACTTCCTAGACTCCCTCTCTAAATTAGATGGGTGTAGCACTTAGGATCTTAGTGTGCATTCGTCGTTACTTTCTCTTGTGACGGCACCCTCTGTTCTCACAACGTTGGGCACGTCAAAGATGACCCCACAGGATCTTTGAAATCTCTTGCGTCTCCTTTGTTCGGACGTTGTGCCCGGACCGTCGGACCTCCGGACCGGAGAGGTCGGGTCGGACGGAGTCTCAGAGTCCCGACGAAAACAGGTCACCCTTACACCCGTTTTTACAGAGTCTTCTGTTCAGAAAGATTGTCTAACTTTACACTGACTTGGTCGTCACTAGTCGTTGTAATTCACACTTTGGAGTCAAGGACTAAGGGAAACAAGACAACATCGTATGTATACGTTGACAGAACTTTTGTCTGGTAGAAGAGTTTTGAAATGACACAGATAATAGACACGAGAGTGTAGAATAAGTTTAATACGGGCATTAATTTTTCAAAACGGGTAGTCCCTAAGAGCAGACACCAACCGTAGTGCGGGACCCCACGAAAATCGTAGGACACCCTCACACAAATAAAAAATAAAATAAATGCACCGACGTAGTCCAGAACCAACGTCGTCGTTCTAAAAACAACGTCACGTGCCCGAAGAGAGATCACCGTGGGTCCGAATCAACAGGGTACCGTGTACCCTAGAATTCAAGGGGTTGGTCCCTAACTTAGGTACGGGGACGTGACCTTCCACCTACGAATTGGCAACCTGGTGGTTCCTCAGGCACCCTCACAACAGTCTACGGTGTCACGAGTCCCCACCCTACGATCACTATAGACTACCGGTCCCCGTCTCGACGATACACTACGAGACCTGTCAAGACGTCTCTCCTCTTACCAGGGTGTTGGGACTACTGAAGGTATACAAGACGGTCCAAAAGTTTCTTAGGTTGAAACAAAATGTGTAATTACATATCGTCAAAAGTACAAATTTCTATACGTGCCCTAAGAGGTCCTTATATATATATTCGTCTCCATTCTAACATGACAAAATGAGTCTCGAAATGTCTTAATAAGTGATAAAGTCTTTTTAGTAGAGCGGTAATCGTTTGTGATTTCTACAAACTCAGTGGTCGTGTTGTGCGGACATGGTAGACGTGACAACGTAGGTACCACGAAGATATCCACACACTTGGACTTCGAAGTGACGCGAAATCTCGTCAGTACACCCCATAAGTATATAACTTTATGTACAATAAAATATCTTCAATACGATAAAAGTAGAGAGGAAACATAACGTCAAACGTGCAATTAAAATTTTACACATATCCATCCAATGTAATAAAATATAGTCTAATCGTTTATTATCTTAACATGCTACAACCTAACATTTTTAACCTAACATTGACTAACTTAACTTTTGGTGATCTGGTCTCTCAAGATTTCAGGGAAAAACGAAATTTTAAGACAATTGGATAGTCTAATGAATCAGACTACGGAAGTAAAAACGTCCACCCATTTGACCTCGGGAGATTCGGAAAGTACGTAACGTAAGTCGGTTAAAGATAACTGATGGAGGAGCTCCACACCTATGTGTCACCTGTTTTTAGACTAAGGACAGAAGTTCGTCAGAAGTCGAACCGTCGGTTCTACTCTATATACGGTTCTTTATTTTTTATCTTTTGGGGTCCAGACCAATCATCGAGTCGACATAGATCTTGGGTGGTAACGAAACTTCTGACCAAGTAAAAATACGCACCATGAGGGACCCGGACTCAACCCCGGACCTAAGACTCCGATCTTTACAAAGACAGACACTAGTAACCTCTTCCCATCTGACCCTCCTTATATGGTGGTCGGTTTTCTTTTGCTAAAATCAAATGAGAGAGGAAAAGGGGCGTCTTATTGTCTTCGGATCCTCACTGAGGTCATGAGAAGGGACCCCTTAGGGTACCTGCCTCCTTGGACCATCAGACGTCAGGTACCCCAGTGATTCTCAGCCTGTGATGACTCGCTGAAGTGAAAGTGCGCAACCTCTTCCTTTACCGTTGGGTGAAGTCACAACAACGGACCTCTTAGGGCCCCTCCCTCCTCGGACCACCCGACGGCAGAGACCCCAGCGTCTCTCAGTCTGTGCTGACTTCGCTGAATCGTCGTCGCCGTCGTCGTCGTCGTCCTCACCGATCAATCGAAGGGTGACGAGTGAATCCACTTCCCAATCCTACTTCGCACTCCTACCGTCGTCACTCTCCCGTTTCTCGTGTCCTTCGTCTAAGGCGTCGAAATGGGAGGCCGTCTTTATGCTACGTTCGGTGTTACACTTGTGAACACCTTAAATGTAAAAGATCATATTTTCATTTTCACAATCAGTAAGGTAGTTCTGCCTGAAAAACGCTGGGGTATCTGACATCGGGTGGTCCGAGGAGACAGGTACCTTAAGAGGTCCATTCTTATGACCTCACCCAACGGTAAGGGAAGAGGTCCCCTAGAAGGGTTGGGTTCCTAACTTGGGTCCAGAGGACGTAACGTCCGTCTAAGAAATGACAGACAATGTAAAACTTTTCATTTTTCTTGTACACTTTAATCAGACTAACTACACAAATTGGGTTATATAGGTTTCATGTTACTAGTAAAGTTGGACTTTCCTTATCGTTTGTTAATAATTACTCCATAAAATGTGAACAAAAGGTGTCGACTCAGAAGTTTTAGACCACACTCGAAACATGAACGTCGTGTGAAGGCACACACAGTCCGAGAAAAAAATTCACGAGTCGTCAGTGTGCACCGATCACTGATGGTATGACCTATCGTGTTGATATATCCTTTTCCTGAAAAATCGGGAAAAAGACGGAAGTAGGACAAGGGGATAGATCCGTGAGGTAGTCTTGGTGAGAGTAATATTCGTCACTGAGGAGTAGATCTCCTGTGAGGGTAGGGACACTCTATTGTCACCTGTCTCTTACCCCCATGTCCATGGTGATGGGTGGGTGAGAGACCTGTTCTCAGTTTCCGAGACTTTTATGTCCTCCCAGGGTGGTTCAGAATGCACGGGTCAAATCACACGACCCCACTGTCGAGGTCTTCCCTGTTGACGACTAAACCTTACTCTCTAGACCTAAACCTCGTCACTGGTCCTTTAGGCTCCCGAGTCATGTCATCTTGAAGTGTTGTCTTAAAGTGTTTAAATGATAAAAAATTCAATGTAGAAAAGGGAAGAGTAAGACAGAAGCAGACAAGTAAATCGAGGAAAACCTTTAGTGTACGTATCCCACAACCCGGTCCACTGAAGGGTCCCTGGGAGGGACGGGTACAATGACAGAGGAGTCGACCTCCCGTCAGGTAGTCTTGGACCCTGGACCAGGAAGTTCCCTGACGTCGGAGGCTGGTCCAGAGGGGTCGTCACTGAGACTCCATAAACTTTACACAAAAGTTTTACGGGCCCTCGGTGCAAGTACCCACACACCCACCCCGTCTCTTACACCTCGGACTGACCCGGTTTACGAAATACATAATACATAGTGACACGACTTAGCCGTCCTACTAGTAAACTTCATCCAGGATCTGAATAGGAGTAGGATGTTCTCCGTTACCTCCCTCTTTCACACCTCATTGAACGAGATCCAGGGTCATCGATAGTAGTAGGGTAAGAAATACCAACCGACCGTCTTAAAAGAAAGAACCGTCATTCCACGGTCGGGGAATAAGTAAAAAGAAAAAGGTACTGGAGAAGAAGAGGAGGTGTGACGGAGTGGAGAAATGGTGTCTCTACGAAATCCATTTTAGAGTAGTATTTTGTTAACTCTCGAAGATTGGGGGACAGACACCGGAAGTCTGCCCGTAAGGGGAACTACCGAGTCTAACGGAGAAGTCCTCTGAGTCAGACCCCTGTACACTGTAAGTCGAATCTAGTCCAGTAATAAGTCGGGTAGTCCCTAGGCAAAACGGACAGTAGAGTACCTTAGGTCTGGTCCCTCGACGACGATGGTGGAATCGGAAAGTAACCTTCTTTTAGACGAAGGGTTCTGGTCTCCCGCGACACACCGGTGAACCGTCCGGAACGGGTACCTGTCACGGAACGGTCCTACCGGGAAGAGGTCCGGACCAGGAGTCGAAGTGTCTGGTTCCCTAAGGACCTGGTCTCGTCTCGTCAGACCCTTTCTTCTACCTCTTTGACTAAGTACTCTTGGCTAGAATCTCTGACCACCTCTTCAGTGTTACGGGTAAGTAAGTACACAACCTTTCTTAAGAAGAATTTGTTTGTGTCTATAAGTGCAAACGTCCAATCGTATAAAAAGAGGGATGTCTTTTGGAACACACTCCTCGGTCGGAAAATAGTCTTCCAACACAATTGTGTGAACCTTAGTCTTGATCCTCTCGATAATCCAATAATAACTTTTTCATTTATAAACATCAACTTCTCTTGTACTATGTTTTCCGACGAATCACCTTTTCGAGTGGATCCGGAGGGGACTGGGAACGAGGAATCGGGGAAGGGGTCTCCGTTGGGAATAATTATTACTTGAAGAAGGTGGACAACCTAACAGACTCCGGAGGTAAAGGATTCGTCCCTTCAAGACGACATGACCGGTCCACGGAATGTAGAAGACCAATCCGATGGAAGGACCTAGTCGAAAATGAACTGTATAATCACCCACCCTCTGCCCTCCATGCACTCGTCACCCTCACTGTCTCCGTCAACCCTCCTCTCCATGAGCCCTTCGACGACTCAATTTTTCTAGACGTAAGAGATCTCCCCTCCCGTGTCTCCTCCCCACACCTCACTTGACCCTCGAAGGGTCACTGTGATCTTTCCTCACGAGGGTCCAGGGACCGTCCCTCGTCTACCACCCATAAGGGACTGGGAAGGAGCCGGGACCCCTTGTCTTACCCTTCCTTTTTGTATCTCGTTCTTTATTTCTCCTTGAGACGGGGTGACAGAACTTCCCTGTCGTGGGCGGGGTCTTGTGATCGGGACTTCTCTGTCTCGTTCTAGTTTTCGTGACACTCTCCACGGGGTAGGGGTGGAGGGGGAGGGTCGGGGGCTTCGTCGGTACGGAAAGTTCCGGTCAGTATAGAATACCACGTTTTTCCGCGGAAGGTCGGAGCTGTGACACTGGACCCCTGTCACGCCCTCTTCGTTCTTCCTTGTTAATCGGCTAAGTAATACAACTGTAAAGATCGGCGTTTTATTCCGGAAAGGGGAATTAATCCCAACACTGTCTATTTTCGTATAAGGGCCGGCTGAAGACAATAAGTGCGCCTGTCCGGATAATAGGGACGAACCAGACCGGGACAGACATATACTCCCGAACGAGACACACTCACGAGAACCGTCGAAACATTTCCTAAGTCTCCCTTATTTGTGTCCCGGACGAAGGACGGGACGTAGGTCTTCTCTTCTGTGTAAGTATGTATACCAGATTCGGTCGTTTGGAACCACGAAGTTTTCGTCCTTTTCTCGATTAGCCCCCCACCCTCCCCCACAGATTCTCGTCAAGTACACTCCTTTTATTTCGATTACTCCCTAGATCTTCGGTCAAGTTCACTCCTCGGTTCCCACCAATCTCACCTTCTTAGTAGAGGCTAGAAGCTTTTCCACCACCTTAAATCGCATACTACCGACTTTCGGTCTAATAACAACAACAAATCAACCATTCAGTACAGACTGAGAAAACGTTGGGATACCTGACATCGGGGGGTCCGAGGAGACAGGCAACCCTAAAGGGTCTGTTCTTATGACTCCACCCAACGGTAAGGGAAGAGGTCCCCTAGAAGGGGTGGGTCCCTAGTTTGGACATAGAGGACGAACCGTCCACCTCAGAAATGGCGACTCGGTGGTCCCTTCGGTTTTGGGTCTAACGGGTTCAAATTTAAGACCAATTCGGTGAAATACTGGACACATTGGTATCCGTTCACTTATGTGGAGAGACACGGAGTCAGAGGAGTAAATTCTTTCACTTCTACTATACTACGGACAGTGTATCCCGAGAACACTCTTGACTCGTCCAATGTCGCACCACTCGAGAACATTGTCACGGACTGTTCCATTCGTGACGTTCATAAACGGTGATATGTATTCTTCTGTCCCGCGTCTTTCAACCAACGTGGTCTTTTGGTTTCATCTTAGTCCCTACCTTTTAGATGGAATTAGATATCTAGTCGAATAAAATAACAATCTCAATGGGTTATTCCCCGAACCTTTTTATTATTCGTTTCTGTCGCGATCTCAGGTTTACCTAAATAAGAGGTCAGGTCTGGGTAAACTCAAGACGCGTAGATCCGTAGGACTGTAAAGGTAAACCTATAGAAGGTCCGCAGAGTGTAAATTGTACAAGTCTGGAGCAGACCCAGGACGAAGGTGGACAAAGGTGGGAGTCAGAAGAGGTACAGTCACGACCGTCACCGTTATGGTCGGTGGGCCAGTGGGTTCCATCTTCAAACTGTCAGGCAGTAGAAACTGAGGAGGCAGACGGAGTAGGGGTTTCAGTCATTGGGGGTCAACAGGTAAGACGGAGAAGTCATAGGGACGACAGGTAGAGGAAAAGAGGAATCAGTGCCGGAGATAGGATCAGGTTCTTTACTAGTGGGCAGGGAACGTCATTGAGTGATTGACCGGAAAACGAGAATGGACACGGGGCTTCGGTCTTTCGGATGTCCCGTGGAACCGCATGTCTTCACGCGACGGGCATACTTCTCTCCGTCGGGACCGGTCCGGAACCCCTCGTCTGACCCCGGTCCAAAGTGGGGAGTGAACAGACGAACCCGTCGTGGGAACACGAAGTCGTGGACGAGTTGGTGCACGTCACCGGGAAGGGTTTACTAAAAAGGTTGTCGTCAACCTCACCAAAGTAATTTTACACTTGACCGAGTACGGTGTGAAGAGACATTGTAATGGGGTAGGCGTCGGGACGTACCCGAAGGGACCACCGAGTCGACCATCCCTGAGACGGACGTTACGTCCTCTGGACCCAAGCTAGGGACCCAACCCTTCTAGGGGACCTCTTTCCTTTCCGATGGGTGAGGTCATAAGACCGGACCTCTTAAGGTGCCTGACATATCAGGTACCCCGGAGTCTCTCAGCCTGTACCGACTCACTGAAAGGGAACGTGAACGTGTCAGGAAGTACCGAAAGACAACGGGAACTGGAGACTTAGTCTAGGTTCGAGACAGGATAGTAAATATCACTACATAATTATAGGTAGTATAATTGCACAATTAACATAATTATCGGTAATTAGTCCAGCCTCACGGCTCCGGCATCTGACTTGTGGATCCCCGTAAGTGTAAAATAAACCGAGTGTGTCGCAAAATTTTGTTAAAAATTTAGTCAACTGTGGTTAAGTTTTAACTCTAAGGTGAATCTTATATCGAAGAGGACCTTCTACTCTTTTACACCTCAACTTCCTGGGAGAAGGAGGGTCCCACTGTGAACCGACCACGACTCGCCGTCGACGAAGGGGGTCGACCCCACACCCGTGAGGCCAAAGGGGGTCAGGGGTGCCGAGGTATCAAATATGAAATGAAGGAGGCACAATAGACGATCCGGGGTCATTCATAGACGGAAACGTCAGGGATTCGAGTTAGTTGGGAAAGTGAAATGTCACTCCTTCGACTCCGATCTTTCCACCGGAAAATCAGAGTTCCAGATCACGACCTAGTACTTTATACGGCACTGAAGACGGGACGGATGATTTAGTGTTGACGGAGAGTCAATGACTTCCTTTCCTTTGTGTGGTACGTTGGACCAATTAATAAGAAGGACGACACAAACGATCGGTTGTGCGGGAAGACAATAGAACGAATATAGACACTGGTGTACTTTTAATCTTGTAAACTAGATCTCCTAACCCTACAACAAGACACTTATAGTGGGTAAACCGTACTCTCAGATCGATTTTATCCTTTTTTCCTCTTTACCCCCTCCTAACCTTTACTGTCCTCTCTATTTTAGAAAACTCTCCCCCGTGTCAGAAGAGGACACCACAATGTCTTTCCATCCCCGGACCGACCTAGTGGTGGAGAAGTCCCTACACCTTGAACTCTACGTCTACCGTCACTCAGTCCCCGTCTTTTTCCTGACTTCTCGCACAGGACCCGAGTCACGGGGTATGGTGTGACAGTGTGGGACTCTTACTGGCGCGTGTCTAGGTAGTGACGTTTTTTCCCTTCAAACGTCAAATGGAACCGTTTATTGCTGAAACCGGTTAGTTCTCCTTACCCTCACTTCGTGTCGGGGTCTCGGAACTCAGTCTACTTTTAGTAGAAGGACACATTAAGTGATCTCTTCCGTCGGCGTAGCACGGTATCCCTTTACTCAGAACTGTTGGTGGTCAAGGAGGGTCTGTGACGCAGGAGGAACATGGTGTCACTGAGTCACGGTACTTCGACTCCCCGCTTCTGGCGAGGTTCAGTACTTACTCTGAGGTGGGAGTGCCGGTGAGGCCCTAGGAAGAAGAATTCGACACCTTCCCGTCCGACGAAGACTCCTCCCTTTCTTCACTGTTCTACCCAAGGGTTTCCGTTCGGTACCCTTCCTCAACCACAGTGTACTTAAGGGGAACCCCCGACCGAGAGATAGCATCAAAAGAGAAAAAACAAAGCGTAACCTCAGATTTTTACAAATTACTAAGGATATCATGAGAATTTTTAGATGGAAGTTTACATAGATTCTTGAAAAAGTATATAATTGTCAGAATGCTACTTCGGGCACATTAATCTTACAAAATAGTTATGTGGCATACGTTTCACAAAAGGAAATCTTTATCTCCATCCTTAGTCTAAGAGAGAAAGTTTAGAGACTCGGTAACGAGTTGTTACCTTTAGTCCGAATACTAAAATATCTAACAGTAGAGGAATGTTGTCGTCTGATTACTTGCGTCACTAAATTCGTTTGTTTTACACGAGTAAGTTCTTATCCGAGTGTAACGACTAAAGTAAAGATCTTAGGGGACCCGAAAATACAAAAGGGGGGACATTTCTTATATGGTTTTCTCACTCATTATCTAGTCATTGAGAGTAGTAGGGGAAGGGAATCTGTTTTCATTAAAAGTTTGAAGTCTGATTCTAATGAAGGTAATTACCACATCGAGATAATTAACTAACCCAGTTGTCCTTATCTTTCAAAAAGAAGACAAGGAAAATCCTGAAACGACGGTGACTCAATAAAGTCGATTTCTTACAAGTAAACAATGTCGTGGAGAGTCAAGTTCGTAAATGAAACAAGTAGACTTCACACCTAGGTAACGATAAGAGCAGAGAACAGATTGCGCTCCAGAAAAAGGAACGGACACCAAGTACCTTTTCACTTCTTCACTAAAGACAACTTTCACATCCCTCTCAGATCTTCATCCATTACCTCTACTCACACCTCACCCCTTGACAGTCTCGCCTTTCTTCAGTCCGACAACCTTACCTCACCGGGTTTCTTTGACCCGAGAACCTCCACACACACCCCCCCAGGGTCGTATTTTTGGGTCGACGACCTCAGACCCTTTAGTAGTTGTCTCTCGACCATCAACTTCGTAGAACCCGCGTTGGCGAGAGCCGTCATTTTACGACTCAATACCTCTTGTGTCCCTGGGTGCGACTGTTTTGTACCTTTGGCTACCGAAAAAGGGCGACTTACCTTTAAACGAAAAAGGGTATAAGGTTTTGTGACCGAGGTCAAACCACGTACGACACAAAAGTAAACATCATCGGACGGAACCGTCAAGGCCTTTTGAGAGGGCACGTAGACACTCAAAACTACACCCGAGATACCACCGGAACGGCAGTGGAGATCGGTGGTAGTACTGTGTGGGATCCAGAACAAAAGTCACAGAGCCGTATGAGAGGTTCCGAAGGTCATTAACTAACACGTTTTGTGTTTTGGTTTTCGTCTACCCTGTATACATCTATTCGACAAAACAAAGAGTAGGGATATTAAAGGATCCAAACTATCGTGAAGTTAAAAGATTGGTATTTTCGACGAAGATACGAGAAACCTTGTGTGTATGTGCGTGTGGTACGACGGTCATTCATCCGATTTACTTAAATATACACCGAAAGAGAACAACAACAAAAAGAAAGTAAGAAAAAATTTCTTCATGGAACGACGATCTCTTCCTTTAAAATTTTTAGCCGAAGTTCATAAAAACAATTTCAAGTCAAATGAATTACCTTGATAATGCAATTGTGTCTCCTTATCAAATCTCACTGTATAGTCTCGATTTCGACTAATGATCTCAGGCGTAGAAGACCTGACCCCGTCGCCCCTCCCTTCTAACTGAGAAGACAGTTGACTTACGCTGACTGGTTGTCCTCCATTTTCGACGGTGATCTGTCTCACGTCGTAAAACCCCCCTTCCCAATTCGCGTAATTTCCTCCGTAGGGAAACCTGGGTAATTTGCGAGTAAAATAGAAAAGTTACTGTATCTGGAATGTCCGTACCTAAATGTTCCCGAGATTCAGGTAGTACTTTTATTCGACACCAACAATCACAATAAATAATTTCACGGACTCACGGACGAGTCAGCGAAGTCAACACAGGTTCGGAAACACTGGGGCACCTGACATGGGACGGCCCGAGTACGCAGGCACCCTAAGAGGTCCGTTCTTATGACTTCACCCAACTATACGGGAGGAGGTTCCCCGAGAAGGGTTGGGTCCCTAACCAGGATGTAGAGGACGCAACATTCGTCTGAAAAAAAAAAAAAATTCACGGCTCGGGGACCCCTTCGGGTGGATGGGGGTTAAAAGTCAGACATTTTACTTATTTCAGAAGAGACGCCTGTTGGAGAAACGTGTAACCGAGGTCCGAGTCGGCAAATCATCACAAAGACTCATAGACGTGTCCAACCCTTGAGATAGCTTCGTCGTGTTTTAGTAACGGGTCATTCGAAGAAGGAGAGAAGTACCTAAACAATTGTGAGTAGATCAGTCTGTCTGATCTCTCGTATCTCTTTGAGTGTCCTCCTCGTATCTGAGACCTCGGTCTACCTGGACTCAAATCTTGGTCCGACAGTGAAGAAGTTTCCTCACTCAACCAGGTTCAGTAGGTCGAAGAGGATTATCATTACGGGAGGAATATTTTTCTTATATTGTCGATATGGACAGAGTACCACTACCGGAATGCTCATCTTCACAAAGGAAACAGAAGGGAAGGGGAACAAAGCTTTACTGTGTCCTCCCTCGCGTGCAGTCACTCTTGACAAACCTTGGTTCGTCCCGACACAAACCCTGAGACACTTGCACCTCGTCCCGAAAGCAGCATACTCAGTACGTCACTCTTCCTTTACTGAATAGAACGAACAGAAGAGACAATAGGTAGGTCACCGAAACGCCCCTTTTCCTCCCCGAGTAATTCCTTCTCGTCGGCCTTCGTGGTTCTTTCGGGGAAGGGACACGGGAAGTAGTCGGGGAGAGGTCACAGCTTTCCCGGTGGTGCGGTTCCTCCCCAGTCGTCCTGGAGCGCCCGTCGCGGAGAGTCTGGCCCGGGACCTGCCTGGGGCGGGTGCGTTCGACTGTCCGCACCCCCGGTAGGGTATCCAGGGGAGAGGGGGAGGAGCCTCGACGGACTACCCTAACAAAAAGAGCACCTATTTTCATGTCAAGGAAAATTTACTTGTCTTTAGCTCTGTTTGTGTAGGGGTCTTAGACCGTTCATAAATGCCTCGAGACATTAAAATAAAAGACAAGACGGAAGTCTCACGCATTTACCCTCCCGATTTGACACAAGTCCTTTTAGACTTTCGGTCCTCGAATAATTATCCGAACTGTGGACGGAGGCACTCCTTGAAGACTTCGGTCTCTATGAGAAACATTGACGTTAGGTAGACAACGTGTCTAAAAATTAAGTCTATAAGAAGGAAGAACTCGGTTCTGACTCTTTCGTCGGTTAAAACACCTTTCTAGAGAAATTATTCTTTGCTTATTTTGATAGTCACGATTTATTTCATCTGGTGACACTTTGAACCCAATTTAGGGTGTCCCTTCTCATACACTCTAATTGACGTAATATATTGTTCTGGCGGAAATTATCGACCGTGCCAAGAAAAACAACAAGGTTCCCTCTTCGTCGGTTCCGACCCCGGTCTCGTGTTCTATAATAAAATTTCATGACGTCGGAAACCTTAAAAAGGAGCCTCTCTACAGTCCTCAGTCTCAACATGAAACTAAATACCAACGAAATTTACAAATTGTGAAAAATGTAAAGTTTCGCTGTAGGAGACGAAGATCTCGGGTCCCCACGTAAAGACAACGAAAACTTTCTAGTAAAAGTTTACCCTTGATAATTTTAATACGTCTTTTCCTCCAAGATGGGACGGTCCCACAAACTCTCTAAAATTTACCTGTTTTCCTTACTTCGGCAATTCCGTCCTGGGACATCGGTAAAGGAGTCGACGGACACTACTGGGTTGTCTCTTACCCGTCGACCTCTCTTTTCCTAAAAGTGTCGCCGTCGTATAAACGGGCCGTTTGTAGTGACCCGGTCCAGAAGGAATCTAGAGTCTCTCGAGTGGAAGTCCAGATCGACTTTCCGTTCGTGAATCCAACTTGGTGTACTTGGACGGTATAAAATCTAATCTTTATCAACCATCACGGTATTACCGAGTTGAATTCTCAACCTACTTTTTAATATGAGTAACTGACTGATTCCAGACAGATCAGTTCCGATATCAAAAAGGACACCAGTACATACCTACACTCTCAACCTGACACTTCTTGCGACTCGCGGTTTCTTAACTACGAAAACTTGACACCACAACCTCTTCTGAGAACTCTCAGGGAACCTGACGTTCCTCTAGGTTGGTCAGGTAAGACTTCCTCTAGTCGGGACCCTAAAGAAACCTTCCTTACTACGATTTCGACTTNNTTCTCAACTGAGTAACCTTTTCTGAGACTACGACCCTCCCTAACCCCCGTCCTCCTCTTCCCCAGCTGTCTCCTACTCTACCGACCTACCGTAGTGACTGAGTTACCTACACTCAGACTCACTAGAGACCCTCAACCACTACCTGTCCCTCCGGACCGTACGACGTTAAGTACCCCAGTGTTTCTNTTCTCAACTGAGTAACCTTTTCTGAGACTACGACCCTCCCTAACCCCCGTCCTCCTCTTCCCCAGCTGTCTCCTACTCTACCGACCTACCGTAGTGACTGAGTTACCTACACTCAGACTCACTAGAGGCCCTCAACCACTACCTGTCCCTCCGGACCGTACGACGTTAAGTACCCCAGTGTTTCTCAACCTGTGCTGACTCACTGACTTGACTTGACTATTTCTAACATTGTCCCGGTCGTATACCATGATACCCTTTCAGATCCTTTCTCCTGGATTGTGTCATTGCACCCCAGTCCACTGTTCTTTTCCTGTCGTGTTGACAACCAAAAAAAAACAAACAAAATATGGTGAAATGACTCCATAATGACCGTACGTCACTTGACGTACATAAGAATCACATATGCAAAACTGTGTATACATGGTACTTTAGAAGTGATATTACTTTATTACTTGTATAGATAGTGGGGTTTCGAAGGAGGATAGGGAAACATTAAGTAAGAAAGACTGTCGGGGTGAGACCGTTTGCAACTACACAATAGGAATATGTGATAAAGTACCGGATCTCAAAATATAGTCACCTCAATATGTCGCGATAAAAAACAGACAAAAAAAAAAGTGAGAGGAAACATCAAAAGTAAGTGCAACTTCATCCGTAGTTATAAAGTAAAAAATTTTCAATGTATCGTCATAAAGTCACGTGTCTATACGGTACCAAACAAAAAAGGTGAGTGGATAACTACCCGTGGACACAAAAAACGGTAATATTAATTTCGAGAAGACTGGTAAGTACATGTTCAGAGACATGTCTGTGTCCGAAAGAAAAGAAGTACCATAAGTACATGTTCACTTTACCGACGTAACATATCCTCTACATACAAATGGAAGAATTCTCTGATGGTTTGACAAAAGGTTTCAGGGTAAAATGAAAGGGTAGTCGTGACATACTCGTAAGGTCAAGGACGTGTAGGAGTCGTTGTAACATAATAACCAGAATTAAGAATGGTGGATTCTCCATGCATCACCATAGAATAACACCAAAAGTAAATTTAAAGAGAGTACTATTTATTACAACCCGTAAAAAAGTACACAAGTAAACGGTAGGTAAATAGAACAATTGACTTTATACACAAGTTCAAAAACGGGTAAAGATTTAACTCAACAAATAAAAGAACAATTCGAATCTCTTAAGAAACAGATATATGATATATGTCGGGAAATATTCTATATAACTCTGACGTCTTTACGTGGGCCTCCACCAAGACTCCTCGAGATTAAGAAATACAGAGTCACGTCTTTCTTAAGTAACTATCCGTCACTATCTATTCTTCGTCAAATAATCTTATCCTACGAACACTCCAAATGTTCACCCATCCGTTGAGAACGGACCTTTTAGGGTACCTGCCTCCTCGGACCATCCGACGTCAGGTACCCCAGCGCTTCTCAGCCTGTGCTGACTCTCTGAAGTGAAAGTGCAAAGTGAAAGTACATAACCTCTTCCTTTACCGTTGGGTGAGGTCACAAGAACGGACCTCTTAGGGTCCCTGCCCCCTCGACCCACCCGACGGCAGATACCCCAGAGTGTCTCAGCCTGTGCTGACTTCGCTGAATCGTCGTCGTCGTCGTCGTCGTCGTCCGATCTCCCATGATGGGGTTCTTGAATCACCCACTGGCAAAATATTAGTTTGCTGTTCACCCCTCTCCTTCTGGTGAGAAGGAGTAAGAGCTCATCTACAGTCCGAAGGTACTAGTCAAAGAGGAGGTGAAACCCGTTCCGTCAAAAGAACAGGGATGTATCAGTTCGGACCTGACAGTACTACGTTACCTTTACTCGTTTTGTCACCATTGTATATGATTTTGTGTCATTTAGTAGAGTTCAAAGTCACATTACAGTGGAGAAGGAATATAAAAACCAAAATGATACGTGTCTCCTCATATAGGATTCTTAGTAACTAAATGACTGGAGTGGCCAGTCCTACACCCAGAGTAAGGTGGTAACAAAGTAACAAAGCCCCGTACAGTGTATGAAGACAACGTACCAAAACAACGATTCGTTCGAACGGACCATAACACCAATTCGTTTGGACGAAAGAACTGACTAGTAATTAAATGTCCATAGAGGGTATGAAAAAGGAAATAAATGTTAGGGAATCACCCTAATTGATAAATTAGTGGATAAAACAGAGAAATGAGACAGGGATAGTTATACTAAACGTACATCGAACAGTAAAGTAAGAGAATTGTCACAGAAAGTTTCTCGTCTTTAAAACGTAAAACTGTTGTAGGTGAAATAGTTAAACAAAAATATAACTAGTACGAAACCTACGATAAACATTCTTTTGACACAAATTCGATTCCAACGCTCACACAAAAAGTGGACAAAAGAAGACCTTTAATACATCAAAATCCAGACACTAGTCAAGACTCAAGTAAAAACATCTACCATACTTCATACCTAACTTGAAGAGAAATAACAACACGTATATCTATCGGCTAACACAGTCGCAGCAAACAACCCTTCTGACAGGAAAGAGGTCACTTAACGGAAACAAGTGAAACAACTTTTAGACAACAGGTATTTCCACATCTAGATAAAGACCTGAAGTCATACAAGGTAACTAGACAAACAGATAGTAAAGTGATGATAGTGTAGGAGAAGAAATGAAAATCTTTTTCAGAACATTAGTTCTCTCACGATTCGTTTTCATTTGATCGTATGTAATGATTGCATTGTAGGAATTAGACCATATTCACACTGTGTAAAAGAACGAAAGGATACATTACATTAAAGAGACTGAAACAAGAGAAAGTTGTAACGAACCCGGGAGTATAGAGGAATATTCAAAATCTGAGTCGAGTAGTCAAAGATAAAAATTTACACAACCCTAAGACTACCTCTCATTAAAACTAACTCTCGAAATCCAGAAAGTCCCGAAAGTACTCCTACATAGGCACCCTCCTTCCATAAGTTCGTAGTGAAAATATAGACTTGTTGACCTTAAAACTCTGGTTATGTGGTAAATTTTTAAAGAAGGTGTCAGAACGAAGGTTCAAATATCTTTTGGGTGGACACGTTTTACCACAATAAGTTTCGGTCTCCTATGTTCCTTTTTACTTTACAAGATTAAAACCAGGAATAAAGGATACTAAGATGTACAACAACAACAACAACAAAAAAAGAAAGGAGCAAAGTAGAGGAGGGTAACTCTCTCTTTCTCCTATATTTCTGTCAAGAGAGTCCGTCGGAAAGCGGAGACCCTCTAGTGTCTATATCCCTCCCGGACACGAAAGAACTCACTCTCCCCAGGAAAAACGGTACGAGAGAAAGAATGGCGTCTACCACCTTCGAGTAAGTGAGATGCGCGAAAACAGGGTAACGAACCATGTCCTCAGTTCTAGTGTGCGGTCATCCTGGGTCCTCCAGGACATGTACCCTTTCGTCGGGTCGTGGACCCGAAAATGCTCACGACACCTCTCTCGCCTCCAAGTCTCCACTGGTCGGACTCCTACTGAGACCACTTACCTGTTCGTGTCGGTGTTTAGACCTTGAAATACTTTGGAGGGTTAAAAGTTTACGAAAGCGAGATCAAAAAACATAACGCGTCCGGTTTACTTTGTGTAGACACCCGGTTTAAGTCAGGTACTCGAGGGTCACACGTCCGAGACTACCTACCCGAGAAAATAAACGAAAGTCCTATTCGAGAAAGTAGGCGAGGGATTTCCTAAATAAAATTGTTAACGAATTACTCGTAAATACTACCCAGACCTTCATGAGTCATGGGTCCTTTAGTTAGTCCCCACTCCTTCCGGAAGAGCGGGACACGAGCTCCCCGAGGACGAGGTCACACCTCGAGTCCACACCGTGTCTGTTGACAAGGTCGTGGTGGAGGACAAGAGAGGACTTAGACGGGGAAGGGACACGGGATTGACGGTGAGTCCAGTCCGAAATTTCGTCCCGTACCAACTAACACGAACCTCCTCAGGACCTTCCGAAGAGACTCCTCCACTGTACACACGAGTAATAACTTACCGTCTCATCGTTAATCGGTCGTCTTACAGGCGAACTTGTCACAACGATGGACAATCACCTTGTACTTCAGTGAAATCACCGACGACCAGTCATAATCCCGTTTTATTTTATGTTATCCTATTACATATCATTTCCATTCCTAAAAAACAAAACAACTTGAAAAGAAAGTCAAAGTGTGTGTACATGCACGTGTACGAAGATTATGTAGATACAAACAAATTTTTTACAATCAATTTTTTGTCTTTTTGTATCAGACCTTTTAAAAAGTAAAACCCCTTACAATTTTTCCTCTAATTTTCTTTTAAAGAATTTGTTACTAGAATATAAATATTAAAGACTCAAGAGAAGTACTTATACGGGGGTTTGACAATTAAAGTCGACGAATAAACGTCGACATTCGTCCGTGACTCAGGGACGACCCTAATCGTAGACAGAAGTCTCGAGGTACCTGTCAATTAACACTCTCACTCGTTCACTGAAATTAAGGAAAGTAAAATAAAAAAAGAAACTACTTTATTTACTCAACCAAATCTATCTATTAACATTTCTGGATTCAAGGTGTCTCCACGAAATCTGTTTGACGTCCGTTAAATGGATTTATCGGTTTAAACGGATGACGACTTACCGATTGTGACTTTCCATGGGTCACGTATTGTCCGGAGTTTACGAGTGCACGATTCAGTGACGTCAGCACAACCTAAGACACAATGTACTCGTGAGATCGGGCGGTCCGAAGAGACAGGTGCCCCGAGAGGTCCGTTCTTATGACCTCACCCAATGGTACGGGAGAGGTCCCCTAGAAGGGGTGACTCCCTAGTTTGGACGTAGAGAATCCAGAGGACGTAACCGTCCGCCCAAGAAATGGTGATTCCTGTGGACCCTTCGGGGTCCACAGTTATAAACGATTTAATTGTACAGATAGGAGACTCACGGCAACGTAAAATACACTATAATCCGTATAGACTTAATTCAACTAGTAATAATGACTTCAGTATGAAATCCGTGTGTTAAACTTTATCACGTTTAGGATCTTATAAATTTAAAACGGCTGTTAGTGTTTTAAGGTTTCTCACGAAGTCGGGAACGAGCTTCGATCACGAGGTCGAGAACGAGTTTCGATCACGAGGACGTAAAACGGTCCAATCAGAGGGCTACACACTCTGAAAGACTTACGTAGGGGACATATTTTACATTGACGAGACATACAAAAATTTGACTTCAGAATTTTCAATAAAGAACCCTCGACACTACAGGGTCTATACACGAACCAGGAACGGCACTTATTCTGTCCGTGTCAAAAGATGGAGCGATCTCGAGTATCAAGTGGTATCATCTGTGGTTTAAGAACGAAAGTGTACCTCAAGTATACACGAATGTCCAATTGGAAAAACCCGTCTGGAACGTAAGTCCGAAACGGACGAAGGGACGGGGATATTATATGTTAGTCCAGTAACTGAATCTTCCCTAGACAGACTGATTATGTTTAGACACTTTGATAGCAGAGGGAAGAAGGACTAAGGGTTTAATACATGTCATGAACCTTGATTGTAACACGAGTCAAAAGGAAAAAAAGGAAAAGGATCTCAATATAACGTAAACGTCAGTTAATTTTGTAGTGCCAGAAAAGGTTACTCAGTCAAGAAGCGTAGTCCACCGGTTTCATAACCTCAAAGTCGAAGTCGTAGACAGGAAGGTCACTTATAAGTCCTGACTAAAGGAAATCCTACCTGACCAACCTAGAGGAACGTCAGGTTCTCTGAGAGTTCTCTGAAGAGGTTGTGGTGTCAAGTTTTCGTAGTTAAGAAACCACGAGTCGAAAGAAATATCAGGTTGAGAGTGTAGGTATGTACTGATGACCATTTTGGTATAGAAACTGATCTACCTGGAAACAACCGTTTCATTACAGAGACGAAAAATTATAGAACAGATCCAACCAGTATTGAAAAGGAGATTCTTCGTTCGTAGAAAATTAAAGTACCGACGTTAGTGGTAGGCGTCACTAAAACCTCGGGAGGTTTTATTTCAGAGAATGACAAAGGTGCCTAAGGTGTAGATAAAGGGTACTTCACTACCCTGGTCTACGGTACTAGAAACAAAAGACTTACAACTCTAAATTCGGTTGAAAAAGTGAGAGGAGAAAGTGAAAGTGGTTCTCTGAGAAATCAAGAAGAAGTGAAAGACGGTATTCCCACCCCACCACAGTAGACGTATAGACTCCAATAATTATAAAGAGGATCGTCAGAACTAAGGTCGAACACGAAGTAGGTAGGGTCGCAAAGAGTACTATTTGAGACGTATAATTAATTTATTCGTCCCACTGTTATATGTCGGAACTACATGAGGAAAGTGATAAACCTTGCTCAGACAACAAGGTACAGGTCAAGATTGATAACGAAGGAATAGACGTATGTCCAAAGAGTTCTCCGTCCAGTCCACCGGACCATAAGGGTAGAGAAAGCCTTAAAAGGTGTCAAATAACACTAGGTGTGTCTGTTACCGAAACTGTATCAGTTACTTCGTCTTCCTCTACAAAAAGACCTTGAGACAACGAAAAAACTACTAGGTTGTCTACAACTGTTAAACTAGAGACCAAGGAGACGGAAAAGATTTAGGTCGAACTTGTAGACCTTTAAGTGTCAAGTGCATGACAACTTCGGACCGAACCTCTTAAAACTCGTAAAGAAACGGTCCCACACTCTACTCACGTTAATACGTCATCAAACTCGTAAGAAACCGTAACGGAAAGAAACCCTAACCTTACTTTTGACTGGAAAAGGTCAGGACACCGGTGACGACTCAAAAGGTTTAAACGACCGGGACTACGACCCTTTCTAACTTCCGTCCTCCGCTTCCCCTGTTGTCTCCTACTCTACCTACCTACCGTAACGACTGAACTACCTGTACTCAAACTCATTTGGGGTCCTAAACCGCTACCTGTCCCTCCGGACCTCACGATTTCAGGTACCCCAGTATTTCTCAGTCTGTACTGACTCACTGACTTGACTTGACTTGCCTTTCGTACACTTGGAAAAGAAGATTTGACGTAAACTCCGGTCAACTTTTGTCTGACAGAAAAAAAAAAAAAAAAAAAATTGGAGTGGTGTACCGTATACCCTAGAATCAAGGGACTGGTCTTTAGTTTAGACACGGGGGACTTAACCTTCCGTCTCAGAATTGGTGACCTGGTGACCACTTCAGGAGTCAGACATAGAAATATTAAACAAAAAATTCAAACTATCCTACAGCGTAAATAGGGTTTTGTTTACTTTAGAACACCCATAGTAAGGTAGTTAGAGAGGTTCCAAAAAACTAAAGGACTAACATAGTCAGTCACGTCATTGACAGGGAAGGTCAACACCCTTCCGTCGTTTAATTTTTCGGACGGAAGATATAGAGAGGGATCCAACGACTATTCTTCTGGTTCAAAGTAAAAATTTTAATAATAACACAGTACCGAAACTTTCCAAAACGAACCGTTTAAATGTACTGGAAGTAGGAAGAAATTTAGAAACCAGAATAGTGGTTCGGTGTGTTGGGACGACTTGAGGGTAGTGTCCTTGTATGAAAACTACGGATTTCAGTTTAAGGCATTCGTGAGGAATTACTGCTAGAACAAGAGGATTCATCCAAATCCTGGTTCTTCCTTTTGTTCTTAGATAGTCTATACAATACAATATTAAGATTATATGTTGACTGCGAAGAATTTGATTGAGAGGAATAACTGGTCCCCGGTCGTCGTTTCTGTCTTAGTTCACTGTACTCCCGTCGAACAAAAGAAGTCAAACCCATGGTCAAATTTATAAATAGATAGACTAGAACTCTTGGTTTTATTTAAATGTCTATGAAGATTTATTAAAACTTGTAAACCGTCTTGTTAGTAGACACCCTTTATGACACTAATTCCTCAAGTAAAAGGGGTAAATCTTTTCTTTTTTTTTTTTCGGAGTTCTGAAATATAGGAATAGTACGTTGAAGGCATACTTAGCGAAAAATAGCAGACGGTCATCTGGTATCCTCTTCCATTACCGTCGGGCGCCGGCATGAGAACGGACCTTTTAGGGTACCTGTCTCATCGGACCACCCGACGTCAGGTACCCCAGCGATTCTCAACATGTACTGACTCACTGAAGTGAAAGTGAAAAGTGAAAGTACGTAACCTCTTCCTGTACCGTTGGGTGAGGTCGCAAGAACGGACCTCTTAGGGTCCCTACCCCCTCGGACCACCCGACGGCAGATACCCCAGCGTGTCTCAACCAGTACTGACTTCACTGAATCGTCGTCGTCGTCATCTGGTATTTTTTTGTCACAACAGTAATTGCAACTTTTAAATGTAATCAGTAGGCACGTGAGACTCATTGACTGTTCCATGAAACCTTAAAACAGATAGTTGTCGAGGTGACAAAAATTCAACCTTTCCATCAAAAAATTCATGTACAAAGTTATTTGGTTCATTCAAAAACGGTAGACGGTCACTTAAACACTAAGTCTTTGTCCCGGTGTAATACTTTAAAGCACCTGACTTCCGTGACGACTAAGACACCCGGAAAAGGAGGTATTTTTTCATACTTTTTTCATGTCAATTGCTGACCCAACCATATTTTTATTTATATAAGTGGACCTACCCTCCCGTCAAATCCCCTCTTACCTATGTACATATACATACCGACTCAGGGAAACGACAGGTGGACTTTAATGGTGTCGTAACAACTATCCGACATGAGGTTATGTTTTATTTACAAAAAATTTTTATCAACGTAAATATAATTATAATATATAAGTTTATAAAAGAAACTGGACTTCGAGTGAAAAATGAAGACTAAAAGTTTTCTTTAATTTTGTAGAAGTACCCAGGGGTTTTCATGATACCCGAGAGGGTCGTGGTAAGGGTGACACGTATTACCCATCGAACTGAGTCTAATCTTCGACATAAAGGAGAAGTTAAATAATGGATATGAAGAATGTAAATTACAGGTATAGAAAAATTACCCCTTTTGGTTGAGACAAAGGTATCATGTGGAGATAATTTGAATTATTCGTGACGTATAAACCATCCTTACTGGACATAGTCGTTCTATACAAAGTTTTTAACCATCTTATCTCCACACACAGGAAATATATGGACTAAGTTCGATCGACGGACCGGACTTCGATAGTCGTAAATGGGTACGATAGTAAAGTCTGTCACGATTCAGACGCACGATTCAGCGAAGTCAACACAGACTGAAACACGCTGGGATACCTGACATCGGGTGGTCCGAGCAGACAGGTTCCCTGAGAGGTCCGTTCTTACGACCTCACCCAACGGAACGAGAGGAGGTCCCCCAGAAGGGCTGGGTCCCTGACTTGGACTCAGAGAGTACAGAGGACGTAACCGCCCGCCCAAGAAATGGTGACCGCGCTAGACCCTTCGGGTACGTCACATATTGTTAGTACTTTGTCGTGAGGAAATTAGGGAGAAGGAAAGGACGACGTTAGTTTTTCTTTTTTTTTTTTAGAGAAAACGGTAGACCACTAAAATTCCGAACTATCATCTTCCGGTTCGCAACAAAGATTAAGTACGTCTAAGATTACTAAGAGGACACAAATATCTTCACTATGTACGAGTAATATTTTCTTTAACTTCCTTACGTCTTTTCATTTCTTTTTCTATTTTTTTTTAGGATTGTGAGTCTTTATTCGGAGTAATTCACTTGTAGGATAACCTGTAGACTGTAGAGAGATTTGAACAAACGTTTACTATTTCTACCTACCTACCTACTATCCATCCATCTGGCTAACTTTACGAAAGTAATTTCATCTTAGTATATGACGATTAAAAATTTAAAATTTTGATTATATGAATTAAAATAAACTTCAATTGACCTATTTTTCTTTGATTCTTAATTCTTAAATGATTTTAAATTTATTTGTAAAACAAAAAGTGTCATCCTTTACAATAAAAAAGGGGCGAATCCAATTCTTTTCTCTACTACTTGAACTATAAAGCCTAAGACCGGAAAGAAAAAGAGGTTCACATAAAGAACCATCTAGAATGACCACAAGTGGGTCAAGAGAGGGACAAGACCCCATGTCCTCTTAACATAAAAGGAGTGAGGGAAGTTCAATGCATACTAGAACACTGACCGAAATCGACGTGTCACACTCGTCTTTGCTGAACGTAGTGAATGCCTACCAACATAAATAAACGGTTTAGAGGTCAGAGAGTGGGGAAGCGAGGAGCAGAACCACTGGCACCTGTAAATACACTAAACACTTGCACCTCCCCGTATTACGGTCGCACCTATACCTTGTGTCACGGTCGAGTCCCTCCGTGACGGGACTTCTCGGTACACTCCGGCGCCACCTACCACACACTCACTCCGTACTTGAGAACAAGACAATTCAGTACTCTAAGCCCCGAATAAATGATGGTGTCCGACAGGAAAGACGACGACAGAGGTAGAGTCTGGTATCCCTAAAGGGACGGTACTATTTACTCGAGTGTCCGCGAGAGTGAGAGAAAGGAAGGAAGGCAGATCTAAAACCAAATAATGTAGCAATAAAAGTACGTCAGTCTGATAAATCACAAATGTAAGGTGTCATAAGATAGTAGATCGGAACTAAAACTAACCAATATAATGACAAAAGTATTTTAGTTCTGTACATTGTAATACAAGACAAGTCAACAAATTTTAATCAAAATATGAATTTATTTAAGTTATAGGTCATGACTAGAAAAAATGACACCGAAAGTTTAGTGACAAAAGTTCTTCGTTCAGTTCCCCGAATCTCGTCTGACAGACCATCCTTTTGCAAGGTGAGCTCTTTCCTCCTTATAAAAATAGTAAACGTAACGACTTCAACAACAATGTACCACTATACTTTTCGTCTGACTAAAAAAATCACCAAAATAAAGATTAAAATTGAAGAGATATTTGTTACGGAAGAAATAACGAACGTAGACTTCGTTTGGCAAAGGTAGACGGGTAGGAAGTATACGGTGACAACTATAAAAATAAAATAAGTAACGTGACTGATTTAGCAGTTCTGAAAATTTCCTCCCGAGTCTTACTTTCACTTAAGAATGCAACAAAAATACAAGATGTTATGGATGACTAATAGAAAGACAAACTTTTAGTAGAACCGATTCTTATTATAAGTCTCTGATGTGAAATGGGGGGAATTTGTAAAAACACTTAAACGAAACAGAAAACGTAAATTTCGTGACACTTCTTTAATCTGAAAGAGGAACATATGTTGAACGAAAAAGAAAGAGGAACTTCTTAATATAAAACCTTAACCTTTAAGTTATTGAATCGGTCTTATACAGAGTATCAACCAATAAGATACAGTCAAAAAAAAAAAAGGAATTTTGTCTCAAACGAGAAAGTTGAATCTCTAATCTAAGGTAACACATAGGTAAAATCCCTATAAAAGAACACACTCTAAAAACTTATGAAACCCCACCTAAAAGATGAAGTCCTTATGGGTAGTTGGAAAATTACCTGACATAAAAAGACAGGAGACGTAGATAGTAAAAAGAGATTAACGAAATTTAAGACGGAACTAGAGTTCGGAAAGGACTTATACTTATTAAACCTCAGTACAGTGACGACAAGAAACCATAAAGATTAAATACATAATTAAAGATCCACTACGACAAACCAGTAGTTAAATAGTAAAATCATACTGTTCGAAGGAAATTTTAGAGTAAAACAATAAACTAGCAGAGTGACGATTCAAGAACAAAAATGAGATAAGTGCAAAGACAATACGAAAATTCAATCGGATACTGTTTAATGAAAGAGAATAAGGAACTCCTAGTACTTGAAAATAGAAAAAAAAATTATATTACAGGGGAAATTTTTTAGTGAACAATCCATCTTACAAGCAACGACACGACAAAGTAAGGTAGAACGGGTACAGACCCGTCGGTGCGAGTGGGAAACCGCGACATTACCTGACCTCACCAAAGACGAACCGTGAGGACATTGGGAGATAGACAACGGGGAACTTCCGACCTATAAAGGATGAGACAGGTGAAAGAAACCGAATTCCCGTGTGCAGCCGTCTTCTCAACCCATCTCCTGACTTGAGTAGATTCAACGAACACACCCGGGACGTCACAGAGAGGACTCTGGGACACTTTACAGAGTAGTGAAGAAGGCTCTTGTTCAGACAACACCAACAAGTACAAAGACTAGAGGGGTAGGAAGGGATACCGTTAATGGTAGGGGTCAGATGACTTCAGTTTCCTCTCTTTCACTCTTCTTTTGGGTGTATTGAGTAAAAAGGGAAGGTCTAAACCCCTATAGTCAGAAAGAGAATTTCATCTCAAACTACGTTGAAAGTCTCTCCAAAACCTCACACCAAGACGGAAAAAAAAAAAAAAAACGCCCCACACCCCTCCCTTACCGAAGAAAAGTAATGGAAAATAAAGGAATCTATGATCACCCAACCTTGGTCTCATAAATGGGTCTTCGGTAGAACCCCAGACAGTCACCAAGACTGAGAGAATTTTAATTTGTAGTTACATCTCCCTTCTCAGGTAACACCGGGTCAAGTCTGTTTCTTACCCTTGGACGTGTGGGAATTGGAACTGTTATAGAATGACAATATTTCAACGGGGACGGAAATTTTTTTAGACACAAGTGAGGGTCTACTATGTTATCAAAGAAATCAAAAATTCAGGATTCACTGATTTTCATCCGGGAGAACCATTATGACATCGGTATCTTTTGTGTTGGTTTACTTATACAACATTAACACTACCTAGTAAGGAAAATTAAACAAGTAAATAGGTTGTCACAAGTAAATCCATCACTCATCGATGATACAAGACAAGAACCACGGATCCTATGTTGTAACTTGTAGTGGCTTGTTTTGTCTGTTTTAAAGGGAAGGACACTCCTCGAATGTGATATCGTCCCTACCCTAAACACACACCTCATCCCTCTCAGTCGTTGTCGTTTATATCGTGTAGGAATTTTATGTGCCATACAAACTTCCACTATGCACCTATTCCCCCTTAGTGTCTCACCTTACCCTCAACATTGACTCTTAGCCCGCCAGTCCGTCCCAAGGTAGCTCTTCAGTGTAAACTACCTCCCTCAGTCTCCTTCTCACGAGGTCCTTCTCCCTCGAGCGACGAGTCCTGGGATTCCAAGGTCCGTCGGACCACACAAGTCTCTCGTCCTACTTACCATTTAATTACCTCAACCCAGTCCAGACACGTTCCTACACTCTGTTTACACACCGAGTCGATCAACATTGTACTTGAAAATTTCAAAAATTATGACAAAACTTTTTTAAATGATATGGTTACAAGTTAATTGAAAAAGAGGGGGGGGAAAAAAAAAAATGATATCTTTACACAAAGGTGCTCGTTATAAAATTTTCGTCCTTGTTCGGTATTTTGTAGTGATTTTGGGGGTTTTAGAACCAAGAGAAAATCTTCTGTTCATCCCCTTTTCCTACTCTGGACGTCCTTTATTTTGACGAAAAATTTTTCTATCACATTATACAGTATAGATGTATTCTGGAACCTTTAGTAGACCAAAACGGAAAATTGTTTACTCTTTTGTTCTCTCCGATTTACTATATCAGTCAAAATACCGTTCAACCACCGTCTAAACTTAAATCTATCATCGGTCCGGACGAGTAAGAATCGGGTCTCGAGACAGGTGGGACGGAGGGAAGAAAATTGAGTCACTCTTGAGTTAATAACGATTCTCAGAACAGCAACTGGAAGGTGTCTGAGCTACCAGTTTAGTTCAAAAGGTACTGTTTATCCATACTGAATGAACGTAAAACGACATCTTGGAAGTAGATCGACCTTTAGTCAAAATCTGGTCAAATAATTATAAAGACGTGGAGAGACCCGTGGACTAACAAGAGATGTTAATGGATGGTCTTGTTCACCGAGATTAGTGAAAAGAAAAGTTCCACGAAAAGAAAGTAAAGGTCCGTCGGTCAGGGACTGGGTCTCCCTAATGAGACGTCCTGGTGACGGGCGTCCCTGGGTCTAATTGTACATCCGGGACCCTCCACCGGATGGTACATCAAGACAGTCGGACCGTCGGAGGGGTGTAAAGGAAGGGAAGGCATTGATTGATAAGACAGAATGTGTAACAAAATAAGCACATACAAAAGATATTTACCACGACAAAATCCGTACCTATAATCTTAAGTGTAACAACATCTCTAGTGGGAAAATTGTGACCGAAATCAAGTGGGAAAGACTGACGTGTCATAAGAGATACACGAGGAAGTATAAATAGATAGTAAAGGGAGCATTACTCGAGAATGCAACTAAGGTCGAGGAAAGAAGGGTCACAATGAACTATAGTTGGTGGAGTATGGGTCGGGGAGTACCTAGACTTACCCTTAAGAAGACTCTATATATCCGGGGTTTTGTCCTAACGACCCAAGGTTCCGAATACATATATACAAACGATTGTGTTTACTAAATCGGAACACGTTTGTCGGAACATGTGTAGGGAATAGCTAGAAAAAGTCTTAAAAAGAACCCATGTATGCGACACCTTGTTCCAATACATGACGTAAGACAAAATAAGTGTACCGACTGAACAAACATAACTACCTCACCGACGGGTCAGAAGTAAGAATAGTCGTCACCTATTTTAAAGTAGGGTCAGTTTTAAACATAACAGATGCAAAGATACGTGTAGTTCATTAAATAGTAACGATAAAACAATAAAGAATTTAAAGACGTAAACTCGTAGAGAAATATATAAACGAAAACGTAAAGGAGATTAAGTTTAGTGGGCCGGTAAAGAAACAGGAAAATGGAAACCTCCAAGAATAGAAAAAAGGATACCAAAGTCCTCATGGAATATTTAGGTCTTTAATACAGGGGAAACGAAAATCTGTAATTATCTACAGAAAAGACTAAGACGAGACAGTTGAACTTAGTATTAGAGGAAACTACATTTTCCAAGTAGACTAGTAGAAACCCCATAAGTGAATTTTTCAGTGAAGGTCACACCCTCTCCCTATTTAATCCTCGAACCCTAATCGTATATGTGTGACGATTCAGCGACGATTCAGTGAAGTCAGCACAGGCTGAGACGTTTGGGTACCTGTCGTCGGGTGGTCCGAGGGGGTAGGGACCCTAAGAGGTCCGTTCTTGTGACCTCACCCAACGGTAAAGGAAGAGGTACCTTCACTTTTCACTTTCACTTCGGCGAGTCAGCGTAGGCTGAGGATCGCTGGGGTACCTGACGTCGGATGGTCCGAGGAGGCGGGTACCCTAAGAGGTCCGTTCTCGTGACCTCACCCAACGGTAACGGAAGAGGTGATATGTGATGTGATATAATTGATCTCTTAGGTGTTCCCGGATAACATATCGTGTTCTTTGATATGAGTTACAAAACATTATTGGATATTCCCTTCTCTTAGACTTTTTCTTAGGTATGTGTGTGTATGTTTTGACTTCGTGACACGACATGCGGACTTAATTGTGTTGTGACATTTAATTGACGTGAAGTTAAAAATTTTTTATTATGTAAAAAAAGAAATTTGAGTTTTTTTTCTGGGCAAAGGTGGTGTCCAGTATTTCTATGAGGTTACAATAAAAGGTAATTCACATATGAAGACGGAAAATACAAACCCGGAAAATAGGTGTACCTGAGACAGTGACAAATACCACACTATATTTTCAGGTCAAAGAAAAATACATCTTAATCCATCAAAAGGGGTCGAACCTCTTTAAGGGGTAATACTTTAAAATTAACAGTAATACTCGTAAGAGTAGAAATACAGCATTATCACAGAAGGGTTGGTAGTGTTTTTATTGAGAGGTAAATAAGTTTAGAACGAAATGTAGAAAATTATTTCCGAATTTTTAAAGGGGTGTCTCCAGAATACACTAGAAACGATTAAATTAAGATCTAAGAAACATCAAAAGTACGAATAAAAGAAAACATAAACTAATAACGATATTACATCTTTACGACAAAACAACTAAAAACAAAACTCAACTAGAGCATAGACTGTTAAAACGGGTTGGGAGAATAAGATTACTTAACAGATAACTATGTCCGGAAAAAGATGAATAATCCAGTATATCAGACTTTTACGAAGGGAAGTTCACGATTATGTATTAAAGAAACAGAAATAAATATCGTAACCTGTCCTGACAGATGATGACATAAGTTATCATTATATCATCAAGATCACCCGTATAAAGAAGGGTAAGAATCTCCCCTATGTAAAATTTCAAGTAAGTTAGTTTACGAATAACTTCCAAAAATATTAAAATAATTCAAAATTTCTGACGAGTATAAAGATCAAAAACTTCTTTTATTTAATTTACTATTTATTCATAGTTTAAAGTAGTTTAGAGAAAAAAAAGTGGATAATTTTATTACTTAAAAGAGAAAACCAACAACTATACAACTTAATTAACCATTTAAAATACTACAACTCTAATAATATTAGAACTCTATTTAAGATGAACAAATGTTATATAAGAAAATTTATAAACAATTTGGACAATTTTTTCGAAGAGAAGGTATTGAGAAAATTAAAAATAAATAAATGAATAAAATAAGGACCGACACGACCCAGACGCAACGATGCGTCCGAGACAAGAGTAACACCACTCACTCCCGGTGGGAGGTCCACGTCCCACATCCGGAGAGTGACGTCACCGGGGAGAACAACACTTGGTACCCGCGATCCCGAACGTCTGAAGTCGTGCACGTCGTGCACCCGAGTCATCGACACCGCGTGTCCGGGTCGACGAGGCGTCGTGCACCCTAGGAGGACCTGACTCCCTAGGTTGGACACAAAGGACGTAACCGACCGCATAAGAAGTGGTGACTCAGTGGTCCGTGGGGACAAAATTTTATATAAAAATTTTTGAGTTTATCAATGATAAATCCTAAAAGTGTAGATTTTAATATTGACTTCACTCGGAGAAAAGAAAAAAGAGGAGCAACGAACCCTATTTTTCATGTCCTCAGAGTATTTTACCTGATGTATCAAAAGTAAGAAAAACATAAAAGACCTTGTTGAATGTACTCTATCCTTTACTTTACAAGGTACTTACAAACTATGTTGGTTACATATTTTGGTGACCTCGGGTCCCGAGAAAACTAATGGTGAAGCCACACAACCTTTGAAACCAAATAAGTTCAAAAGATAAAACAAGATATGGTCGAAACCACAAAATACATAGGGATCATTATATAGTGGAGTAGATGTAAAATTCTTAAATAATTATATGAACATTCACAAATATCTAGTAACGAGTCGTTAAAAGTTTAAGGAGAGTGGGGTACTCTACTAAATTAAGGAAAGGACAACCGAAACGAGAACCGGTGTACAGAACGAAACCAGGTACCTTGTAATCATCTAAACTGGACTCGTCTCCGGAATATACAGGAACTCCGTCCCAAAAATCGGAAAAGAGGATTTTTCACCGATATGATCTTCCCGTGTCAGAAAATCGAGTTGAAAAAAAAAAAAGGGCCAGGTCGTTTGGACTTCGTATACCGTGAAGGTAGTCACTCAATTCCTCACACCATACATAGTGGTCGAGAGGTTTCTTTACACATACCAAAAAGTTTCATGATGGGGTAAACGTTGACTCAGTGAAATATTTCGTGAGTATACACGAATGTTTTGGCGGTCAACATGGAGGTTTATTGTCCAAATTTTCCCTCAAGACATCAATATAGGAAACGTCATTAAGATCTGGGGCCCGACGCCGAAGCAGACTGAGAAGGTCGTCGGTAAAGGTACAGACGGTGCGGAGAGGGAATGAGGCGCCGGAAGTCGGAAACTTGACACGAAAACTTGAGACACATCCAGGAGAAGAGTCCAGTGACAATTCCACCGGTGTATATACGTCCCATGTTTCGTCTCCAGTTGACCCGTCCTGTGACCCGGACACCTGAAATCGGCCCCATCTCGTCTCTCACGACAGACGTGTCTCCAAACCTCCACCACTGACAAAAGACATTGTTCAGTCTTTGTGCATCGATAATCTCTTCCACTCAATCTTTGAACTGAACCTATTGGAAAACTAAAATTCTTACAGCAGTCAATGACCTTTTCATATGCAATTCAAGGTATAACACGAGTCGTTCCCCGATTTCGAACATTTCCTTTCTGTGTCTGCATCCTTTGTACCAGAGACGGGTATTGCTCGAACTCTCTGTCACTACAGTATATTCTTTGTTTTTACGACACACCTTCATAAATTCTAAATTCGGGTCTCGTCGATAATCGGTGTTCACACCCTTCTTCTCTATCAACATCTCTTCCCCTTAGTGGTGCATGTAGAGTAAGTACAGTAGTGGTGTCTCAACCTCCCACCTCCCCTCCACCCCCCATCCACCCGTCTACCGTCACCACTCATGACCTCCACAAGTAGGGAAGTCTACCTAAAAGTAGGACCATCTACCCAAACAGTTGTTTACTATAAAGAAAACTTTGTCCACTCAAAATTGAAGTCGTTCTTGCCCTAATTTCCTAACGTACTTTCTCTGTCCTAGATACATTCCCTCTTGTCAACAATCATATTTTCCTCAATCGACGGACGAATCCTAAAAAAAGAAAAAAAATTTCCTACCTGTAAGAAGACAGGGATCATAGACCACCAAGAATTGGTCCCCATCATGACGGAGCGAGGTCCCGTGCACCTGTACACACGAGCCCGACCCCACCCCTACAATGACTGTGAATCATCCACATCCGGTCCCCACACGGTCTGGGACGAAACGTGACCCCTGTCGGGGTGTCCTACCTAACAGGACGGACTCTACGGTCATCGAGTGAACAACTCTTTGTGACCTGAAGGGTTCGAAGTCAGTAAAGACAAGATGAACATGTTAAGGACGGAATAAAAACATAGCGGACATAACGATTAAATTACGACAATAAATTTAGATGAAAAATAAAAAATTTGAATACACCCAAAACCCCAAAAAAAAACCAGACAAATGAAAAACCAGTAAGATGCAGACGAAAAATTAAGTCAATGGAATTAGGAACGTTAGTACCCAAACTTTGTGATAAACATGAAAAGATTGGTACAATTCTGTCTGTGTACCGACAAGATTATGTCTTACAAGGGGACACATGGGGGGCCGTAGTAGAACGGGTGGTGGTCACCACACGTGTAGTTCGTAGCGCCTTGTCACCGGTCTACCAGTGTCACCTAATTAAAGATCGAACTGGACTAAACTACATCATACAGGAACCCTCAACTGTGACGGCGGAATCCCGAGAGTAAAAATTAATTGGAGTATAAGTCGTCTTAAGTACTCGACCTTCCCGAAGTACTCCTATGAAAAGGTTTGTCTCCAGTCTGTTGGGTTTGTCGACAATGAGACACACACACACACACACACACACACACACTCTAGAGGAACCTTCCCGAACTAAACGAGAACCGACCCAGTACGGACACACGGTCAATAGACACGAGTTCAGACACAGACGTCCGACGACCGGTAGAGGGTCAATACACCGTCATAAGTGTTCCCTATACACTGGGACTCTCACATCTCCTCGTCTCGTGTATGACGGGAGTGAAGGTGTAGGAACCGAGCCTCGTATACAACGTACTTGTCGACCGGTCCTCAGTCTTACTACTGCTCACGTCGTCTTAGTGTGTACAAGGGTGGGTCGTGGGTAACTTGACGGGGCTTTTCTTCAAGTCTTATTTTCGTCTCGGGTCGTTTGTTCTTTCGGCTCGTGTCGAAATACGGCTCGTGAAACCCTTCACTGTCCGTTTCTTCCTTTGGAGGGTAGGACTGGGGAGTCCTCGCTACGACCCTTTCCTTCCACTCCCGGGCCATCGGACTCCCAAGGGTCAGTATGTCCAGTCAACCTTTCTTCGACAGACTCCTCCCACCCGTCGGAGTCACTACAGTCCGTTGTGGGAGAAGTCTCCGTCCTTCCGTTGAGTTTCGTTCGAGAACGGGGTCAATGCCCTTCCTCTAGTGTCTTCACTTACGTGGAGTCGTCTCGTCCGAGACCATACTCTGTAACTTGACCGAAAGTTTTCTCTCTCGTCCGGAAGGGACCACCCTGTCACCAATTCTTACGTGGAACGTAAAGTCCCCCTGTGACCAAGCGAGGGACCAGACCCTTCTAGGGTGTACGGGACCGCGTCCGTTCGGGCACGTGACGGTGATCACCCGGGTGTGTAGACTCTCGGGAACTGGGGGTGCGTTCTCTTCAGTGACGTTACTCTCCGGGCACGTGGTGTGATCTCTCGTCGGGGACCAGTGACGTTGTCCTCTCTCGGCTACGTGTCGTTGTTTCTGGGTGGCATCGGTTCTCTTTCACGACCATGTATGTGTGTCACCTTATAACGAGTCGATAATTTTTCTTGTGTAAACTTAACCAAGATTACTCCACCTACTTTGGCCTCGGATAATATGTTTCACTTCAGTCTTTCCTTTTGTGGTCATGTCATACAATTACGTGTATATACCTTAAATCTTTCTACCATTGCTACTGGGATATACGCTCTGTCGTTTTCTCTGCGTCTATATTTCTTGTCAGAAAACATGAGACACCCTCTTCCGTTCCCACCCTACTAAACTCTCTTATACAACTTTGTACATATACTAGTCTACACTTTATCTAGGGGTCAGGTCCAAGGTACGTACTTTGTCCCGTGAGTTTCGGCCACGTGACCCTGTTGGGTCTCCCTACTCTTCTCCTCCCTCCACCCTCCCCTCCAAGTCCTACCCCCTGTGTGCATGTGGGCACCGACTAAGTACAGGCACATACCGTTTTGGGTAGTGTTATAACATCTCATTAATCGGAGGTTAATTTAATTAATTTGTTTTTTCTTTTGGTTTGTTTGTTTTTAGTCACGTATCGTGGAGGTCGTTTTCGACCGGGACACCCAGGATGGGGAGGAAGTACCGTCTCCGTTAGAGTCTCACATTGGGGGACACTCACTTGTCCGACAGTTCCTATGTAGTTGAATGACATCCTCTGGTGTGTCTTCAAGACTCGTCTCTATGGGTGTAGTCCATACTTGTTCTACTCAGATTCACAACACTTTTACGACGGATGTTCTCTCCTTACTTTCTATCCTTGTGCTGAACGCTTTTTATTTACACGTTGGTTAGACCAGACCCTCTTTTGGCTCAGGTTCCTTTGAGTTAGAGTGTTGGTAAAGTACGATATCTTCTCGAGTCACAGTTAAACCATCTTTATTTTTAAGTCACAATACTAATTTGTTCTAAGAAAAGTACAAAAAAAAATTTTACATCTTATATGTTGAACGATAGAAAAGGTAAAAGTTCACACGTCAAGTCACCAATTCATGTAGGTACAACAATACGTTGTTTGGAGGTCTGGAGAAAATAAGAACGTTGAGTCTTTGAGACAGGGGTAATTTATCGTCGAGGAGTAAGCGGGGAGGGTCCTGGGACCGTTGGTAGTAAGAAAGACAAGGTGGTTTAAACTGATAAGATTCATGGAGTACACTCACTTTAGTACCACATCAACAGAGAAAACACTGACTAAATAAGGTCGATCCTATTACAGGAATTCTTAGTAGGTAAAACGTCGTACTCGGTCTGAAAAAAAAAAAAGGAAAAAGTCCAACTTATTATAAGACTACACATTATACGGTGAAAAAATAAATAGACAAATGGGGAGCTATCTATGGACTCACCGAAGGTGAAAGACCGACAACACTTGTCACGACGATACTTCTACCTACATGTTTATAGAGAAATTTAGTGACGAGAGTTAAGAAAACTCATATATTCGGTCTTAATCTCAACGACCTAGTATCAAGGTACAAATTAAAAAACTCCTTGACAAAAGACATCGTCGACGTGGTAAAATGTAAAGGTGGTTCTTGCGTCTTCCCAAGGTCAAAAGTGTGCAGGAGTGGTCGTGAAAAAAAAAAAGACTATCTTCGGTAGGATTACCCACACGTCACCTTTCCCTAAAAATTTCTAACTTCCTGGTTCTTATTAACCGTTATCTTTATATTATGTTCTAAACTTGGTTTTCCTTTTTTATGTCTTATCGGGGAAGTCAAGTCAAGTCAAGTCAAGTCAGTACAGGCTGAGAAACACTGGGGTGTTTAGGGTCGTGTGGTCCGGAGGGACAGGTAGTGGTTGAGGGCCTCAGGTGAGTCTGAGTGTAGGTAGCTCAGGCACTACGGTAGGTCGGTAGAGTAGGAGTCAGCAGGGGAAGAGGAGGACGGGGGTTAGGGAGGGTCGTAGTCTCAGAAAAGGTTACTCAGTTGAGAAGTGTACTCCACCGGTTTCATGACCTCAAAGTCGAAGTCGCAGTAAGGAAGGTTTCTTTAGGGTCCCGACTAGAGGAAGTCTTACCTGACCAACCTAGAGGAACGTCAGGTTCCCTGAGAGTTCTTAGAAAAGGTTGTGGTGTCAAGTTTTCGCAGTTAAGAAGCCGCGAGTCGGAAGAAGTGTCAGGCTGAGAGGCAAGAATCACCACCAGTTTACTTACCACATCACCTTTCCGTACTCCACTAGTGACCTTCCCTCAACCTTACTATTCTCTTTTACTATCGAAACCTTCCGTCCGTTTTGGTGGGTCGTATTCCTTATATTTTTTTATTACGTTTCTATGTTGAGTCTTTCTATAAAAACTTTTCTTCCTGCTTGATTTAGAAACCAGTCTTCCGGTACGGTGTATGTCTCACTGGTTCTATTTGAGACCAGATTTCAAGGTCACAACGTTTGAGGTCTCTCTTTCTCGTCCAATATGGTTTTTCCCCTACTACTTCAATCATAGTCTTAAGAGGTATAGTCGTAAGAGATGGCATTTTATACTCGTTCAATATGTTGACATTCTCTTTATTTTAATAAATTTGTTATGTTTTAATATAAGTATTAAATTTTATAGTCTACTGTAACAAAAATATTTATAACAAGAACAAGTTGTCACTTCCGTGAGTCGTCTATCAGAACTAGACTTTCTTGAGTTCCCTATAGCATTGGTACTTGGAAAGAACCTTTTTTTTGGTGAAATACTTCTTCTCTGACTGGTTTACTCTAAGTTTAGTTTTATTGTCTGAGTTCTCGTCTTTTCGACACAATTTTTTTGTCATTGTTGTTATTTTTTGTTATCACTTGTAAGTTGGGTAATATTACATCAAAATTCTGATTAGTCACCCCCTTTTAATAAGAATGTCTTCGTACATGTACAACACGTAGGTTGTTTTATTTTTAATATCTTCGTCGTTTTTGGTTCTCCATACTCTTTTTTCTCTCTCTTATATTTACAAGTAATATGTCGTAATTACACCTTTGTACAACAAATGGACAATTTAAAAATAATCAAAAAAGAGTCGTAATTTATAAAACACATAAACACAAAAAACAATAAACCAAAAAAAAAATTTGTAAATTAACATTTATGTTTTCAGTAAATCAAGGTGGAGACGACCAAAAGGAACAATATAAGTTCGTTTTACTTCATTGAGAATAACCTTTTCTGACAATATAAGAGGAAGAGTATCATATGTGTGTATTTCTCTACAGGCCTTACTACAAGTGCTTGACAGTTATTCTACCATCCCATCACGTTTAAAACAAAAGAAGAAACATAAAAAAACATACAAACTCAAAATTTTACTCGGGTATAAAAATATTTTCGGTATTTTCACGGTCACAATTCTATAACGAGTCATCATAGCAATAAGATTAAACGAAGAATCAGTAATTTTTTTTTTTTCGTCAGAACTGTCTATGGTCTTTCTCAGGAACTGTTATAAAAACGTTGAACACGGATTCGAAAACCGTTGACGGATCTCTGGCTTCTATGTAAGACACCTTCTATAGTTAATAAGATTGTCCTACGGAGAACGGAAGAGTAACTTAAGTATTTAGTTTTGTCACTCGACACTCACACTTCACCCTAACTGGACTTAAGGACCTTACGACCACTATCTTTCACATCAAGTTCCACGATAGTATACCTTTAGACTCGAAAGTCAGGACAAGATTGGGTATTGACCGTGGTAGGAAAACCTACAACCCTCACACAGAGTTGGAGACGGGAAACGATGTCACTGACGGAAAGTGGACGGTGCAAGGTAACGGAGCCCCGGAAACGCATACGGAATGGGTAGCGTATCTCATGGGAGGAAAGGAAAGAGAAGTGACCCGAGGAAGAGGAGTACGAGTCCTGAATCGAAAATTTGAGGAAGAAGACCTTCCGGAAGACATATTGATCACCGTGGAAAGCCGTGTAGACATCGGTGAGTGGACCACAATCTGAAGGAGTCGTCTGACCGGAACCCCTCTGTCCCGAGGGCAAATCCTCGACGTCACAGTCCAAGACGGTAACGGCAGTCGTCGTGTACGAACGAGAGAAGACTCGAGTCGGTCCACCAGTAAGAGGGCACTAGACACGACGAGGGAGTACCGGAAAATAAAGGACGAAACCCGGAAAGAATCGAGTACGAAGACATCGTTGACAGTGAAAAGAGCCTCCACAAGTTCAACCAGTCCTCTCTGATCGACAAGACATGTCGGGCAATGGGAGACCGTTTAATGGGAGATCGTGACCGGTAAGGATGTCCTGCGTTGTGGTGTCCGGTCAAGGTCTCCCTCCTCCCGGTGTTTCCGTAGGAATCCACGGGGGTCTTCGAAGTCGAACCGGAGGGATCATTTCCTCTACTTTCACTTTTTACGCACAATGTTCCATAGCACACACAATCAACGAGTCAGCACAGGTTGAGAAACATTGGGGTACCTGGTATCGGACGGCCAGAGGAGACAGGTACCTCAAGAGGACCGTTATTATGACCTCACCCAACGGTAAGGGAAGAGGTCCCCTAGAAGGACTGGGTCCCTAACTTGGACCCAGACGCGATAACGTTCGTCTAAGAAATTGTAGACTCGTCATGGACGTCACATTAGGATTTACATACAAAATACGTATTTTCTGACTTTTATTTCATTTTTATTTTAAAAAAAATTTTTCTGACTTTTCTTTATCTAGCTTCATAAGACTTACCCACAAAGAGACTACCCTAAAGTGCAATAAAAATAAAAGAACAAAAGTGTAAAAGACATTATTTGGATAGGGATCCACGATTCACGAAGAATTCGGGGATGTATACCGAAAAACGACTCGTCGGGGACACTTCTGATTTTCAACCGAGGACTGCGAACCCTACACACAGTGGTAAAGACGGACGGGGACGGGCAGACTACACAAACCCGAAGGGACCACCGAGTCTGTCATTTCTTAGACGGACGTCACGTCTTCTGGACCCAAGTTAGGGACCCGACCCTTCTAGGGGACCTCTTCCCTTACCAATGGGTGAGGTCACAAGAACGGACCTCTTTGGGCACCTGTCTCCTCGGACCGCCCGAGATCAGGTACCCCAGTGTATCTCAGTCTGTGTTAACTCGTAGATTGTGAAAAAAGTGACAGATTATACAACGGAGGGAGAGAAGTGGTACCACAGAAAGAGGAGGGGGTCTACTGGCCTACCGACCTTAGGGGGGCGTGTACGACGTGTCGAGGGGCAGGCTGGCCGTCTAGTTGGTCGACCGGGACTCCGACCCGGGGCTCACCCTCGGACACCACGACAGAGACCCCGATAGGGTCTGTCTGTAGATGGCGACATTCCGGTTGGTAGGGGTGTTGTACGTCAGGGTCCACCACCTCCGGAAGCACGCGACCTCCGTCGCGAAGCCCTTCCTCCGGTGGAAGGTCTCGGACGTGTCCCCGGAGGTCCGTCACCTGCACCTGGGGAGCCACGAGGTCGTGTACAACCTTACTGACCCGGGAGCAGGTACGAACCCCGATCAGTGTACCGACTTACCTCTGAGAGTGGTCCCGTCCATCTAAACCCCCACCCCAACAAAGAAACAGTACCACTAAAAATCTACTCTCCTTTATCACCTTAAACGTGAACTGCAATCAACTGTTCGCCCTAATGAGTCCTCCCAACGGCCTTACTTAACTGTCAACTGAAAGATTAACGAGTTTATGACGTAAAAAACTTAACACGTCCAAAATTAACACACCAACGGAAAATTATCTGACCACTCAGGATGAGCAATTTTTCTTTTTATGTCCATAAGACACATATTTAGTGGGTGAAAATACAACGGACCCTTGAGATGTCACCTAAATTAATAATTACTACTGTTATTATTTTTGTTTAACGATATATATTACATCGGGAAAGTACTCTTTCATAACGAAAAAAAGGGGGGGAAAGTAAGAACATAACGGATCTAAATCCCATATTTTAATGCCATCAACACAGAAACCTTGCCTTAACTATCATTGTCACCTTATCAATGAACGAGATCAGTCCTACTTATCGAGTCCGTCCCACAGACGTAACTTCAATTCTGTGATTTCGAGGGACGTTTCTGGTCAAGTTCATGGTCGTACGTATGGACTCGGGAAATAGAAATTTTCTAAACGAATTCTTTTAGGGCACGGGAAATAAATTTCTTGACCTCCAACCCCCTGTCACACCAGAAAGAGGACTTCGACACTACTAACTGCGCAACACGAGGATTCCAGATAGATACTGGATCAGAAGACTGAAAAATTTTATTGTGTACGATAAACAGTTTACGAGATGACAAAAGTTCCGGAAATCATGTATCCTAGAGTAAACCTAGAGTGTTTTTCGGACACTTCATCAACTCGTTCTCCACTCGAGGTAGGGCATCGTTCTACCTCACTAAATGATCGTCGCAGACGGGCCTGTTCAATAAAGTGAAGAGATTCGGAGTCAAAGGAGTAAACATCTCACTCCGTTACTGCCAGGAGTGGAGGCTCTATAAACACTGTTCACTTTCTTATTGCAGACGGTACCCGAGTAGGTCACGGACCGGGCAGCAGTCGAGAACCCTTTACCATCGACAATTAAGAGACGGTACCGATTTGTACCTATGTCAAGGGTCCAGTTCCCCTTGTCACCGATTTCGACTCCCAAGACATCCTTCTTCACGACAATGGTACAAAGACCAATTCGAAATTTTCCACTAGACGAAAATAATTACGATAATACTCAGGTTATTTCTCTCACGTCTGAAGGGACCACCAGGTCACCGATTCTGAATACGAGAGTTACGTCCGCCGGGTCCAAGCTAGGGACCAGTCCTTTGATCTAAGGTGTAAGACGTTGATCTTCAAATGTACGACGTCCATTTCTGGCTCCCTAGGAGTACGGTGTTGATTCCGGGTCCTATCGGTTTATTTATACATTATTATTAAATAAAATTCGTCATTGTCCACTTGTAAGGGTAAACACTAGGTAGGAAACCTTATTAACCTCTTAGATAAAGGGTTATGGTTGGATTGAGTCTTAAGAAGTTTCCCTTTTTATAAGACTCCCCTTCGTATACCTCATCACTCCGAACTGTCTTCCATCCAGAAGTTCTGCTACTGTCACCACACAATTAATGTAAGACAGTCCACAGACCATTGGTATAAGAGAAAGGATTTTTCCTAGTCAATAAATTGTCAGGTCGTCAAACCGTCAAACCGAGTGACCAGAATAGTGGAGATTAAAAGGTAGGACATCAGGTCAGTAATTAAGTACTAGAACATTTTAGGAATGTGAAAACCGGAGTAGTGACGTGACTCACTGACATGAAGGAGTCATAGAAGTTATTGACGAACAGTGAAACTTGAGACCTGAACGCAACGACAAGTAGGGGGGCCTAAACGATTGTCTCTCAATAAAGTCGAAAACAAGAGTGGTGTAAATACCTACTCACTCATATCGACCCGACCTGACGTGAGTCAATCTACTGTAAAATAATCACCTAGACTACTGATCCCCGAAGGGTCCACCACGATCACCGTTTCTTGAGTGAACGGTCACGTCCTTTGTCCTCTCTACACCCAAACTAGAGACCCAGCCCTTCTAGGGGACCTCCCCTTGTACCATTACGTGAGGTCATAAGAACGGACCCTTTAGGGTACCTGTCTCCTCGGACCGCTTTACGTCAGGTATTACAGCGTTTCTCAGCCTGTGCTGACTTCACCGACCCGTACGCGACTACTGATCGACCCCGGAGGGGCGGTAACTAGCCCGCAGACAGTGTGTGTCTGCGGACACGCGAGACAGAGGTCACTTCCCGTCGAGCAATACTTGACCAGGTACTACCCGACGGTCCAATCATCCGTCGAGACTAAACAGCGAGAATTCCTCGTCTCACAGGGATGGTGGTTTTTGGTTGACGTTGGGAAATCCGGACGAGTGCAAGAACGTTTTCTGAACGTCTTACCTTCTTTGCTCATAGTCGAATGACGGACCAAAAATGGAGGACGACTCTTCTCACCAGATGTAGTGCAGACGGATGGTGGGTTCTCCTGGACTATCCCCTACGTGGACGTTCCGTGTAGGCACACAAAAACATGTCTTCTAAGACACTAGGGTCGCTTACGGATGGGGGGTTATTTTAAAACTCACTCATGTTACTACACCGTCTCCTAGACATCGACGACGGTTTTTTATTTCTAATTTTCAGAATGAGGTGAAACCAACCCCACATGCACGTACACCCGTGTCTGTGTGTACCTACTCGTACGGGGGATTGAAAAATCTTTGATTGAAGATACTTTAAAAGAGGCATATATTTGTCTTGTAGAAAAAAAAAAAACATCGTCACTTTTTAATGGTCACTCGTTTTTCTTTTGTTATTCGCAGATAAGGGTAGAAGGTTTCTATTCGGGACAATGTCGGGTCAAAACCAGAGACAGGAGGTCAGGGAAACGGTACGGACGTATAAGAAAGACATTATTTTTGTCCTAACACAGTATGTACGACAAAGTATTGGCCGAAGAAAATAAACTACAAAGTGGTAGAAAGGTACAGTAATTTCTAAAAATAAATAGTAACTAAAAGTTGTAGGAAACACAGACTACGTGTGAAAGTTTGGGACACTGAAAATCGGCGTATGAACTTTTTTTACTTTTCTGGGGTCGCTGATTCATATGTCTACAGAAAAACAACAGTTTTGTAGGTGGTATTAGGGTGACAACCGAACAAGGGGGAAATCTCGGGCAAGCAATGAACTCATCTCGATAACTGCCGGGGGTGACACGTGAGAGTACAGGAGTTTTTCGTTTTCAACTCGTGTAAGGACATTTACAGGACCCGAAATAAGACTCAAAAATTAGAGAGAGAATGTCGTACTATTCGAGAGATCACGTCGTACACTGGGTGAGTCGAGACACAAGAGAAGGAGGTTCTTATACACAAGGTCCTGTGTCTTTATAACATGGATAACTAAGTTTAAACCACGTTGTGGTCTAAACTGGACACACGTCGACGACCAGATGGGGTAGTAAAAATCACCACCGGACGAAAGGTCGTCCCCGGATACGGCACTGAACGACTGGTGAAAGGATAATGTACTCCACCTAGACATTCATCAAAAAAGGAAAAAGTGACATTTGTCATTACGCTCCCCTTAGGAATAATTTACAAATGTACGTGGTCTCCAACGTCTCTGTTGCCTCTGTTATCTTACTCGGACAGAAGTAGGAAAAGAGACCCTGTCCCCAGGGGTCGGGGTCGTAGTGTCTGACTATCGGTAGACGCCGGAAAATCTTTGGTCCGATATGAAATCCTCCGTTCGCCACCCGTTCACTCGCTTCGAAGTAGACACAAAGGTCGGTGAGGGGTAGCGCGCGTAGTGACGGACTCGGGGTGGAGGACCGTCTAGTCGTCGTCATTATCTAAGAGTGTCCTCGTGTCTGTGATGACACTTGACGTACACGTTCCCTAGATCCAACGCGAGAGGGACCCTTGGATCACCGACTACTAGACTAAGACGTAATACCACTCAACATAATTAATAAAGTGATATACAGTGTTACATTATTATTATCTTTATTTCACGTGTTATTTACATTACACGAATTTAGTAGGACCTTGGTAGGGGCGGAGGTTAGGGTAAGGCCAGGTGTCTTTTTTAAAAGAAGGGGTTTTGGTCAGGGACCACGACTTTATCAACCGCTGGTGACGAGGCCCCTTAAGGAGTCTTCACCAGCAAGACCTTTCTCTGAGGGGAGTAAACCAATAAGTCGTCTGTGAATAACTCTTCGACCTTTCTCGGAGGGGAGTAAGCCAATAAGTCGCCTGTGAATGACTCTTCGAGGGCATTCGGTCAATGGGATTCACCCCTCCGTCTTTCCACTGGCTCTTTGTGTCGGGGTCAGGCGGTCGATGAATGAGTCACAAGCCGGTCGATCTGGGTGTACCTAGAGGACAGTGTCGCGTTCCGTCACTCCAGGCCCGGACTCATCACCCAGACACCCTTGTGTCTCCTTTTTTCCTAAGTGGGACGGAACAAAGTCTCCACTCTCCGTACCTCTTATGAGTGTAATGAGTGTATTCTGATCAGACAAACCGTTCATTGAGACGGAAAGACACGGTCAAAGGACCATACATTATATATGTCATTGTCAGGACACGAAATGTTCCTCCGAGGGTGTTCTATTTTCGGATCTTGTCACGTGACTTTTTACGAAAACGACTTAGTAACTCATCTTAATAAAAACCAGTAGTCCCAAAAAGATTATAAGAGTGGTGAGGGCCCCGGGCCTCTTCACACCAGTCTTAGAGGGAAAGGACGACACTAAACGTACACTTTGTCCTTCATGTACCAGGAAGCCGTGAAAATGGTTCCGGACACTCGACCATCCGTGTGAAGTCTCACATAAGACTTAACCCTACCCTAAGGCCAGGTTGTGAGTCGAGAGGAATTTACTTAGGGACGTCAGTCGTTCGACCGTTAAATACACGTGACGGGTTCTATGTCTCTATTTACTTTGTATCACGGACGGGGTCTCCTGGAGTCGGACAACTCCTCTGGTTGTATTGTCGATCGTCAATACTATGATAAACCGGTCGTGTTTCCTCCCTCGTTAATTCAACCGGTGGTTCCTCCACTGTCGAGTTAACTCGAAAAACATCCAAGAAGGTTTCAATGATTCAACCAGGGAAATTCCCTTCAATTACGTACACTTATAGTCTTAAGGTGAATTAAATAAAATGTAGGTCAAATTTTTCACTGTGAAGAACGATACCCAGACGTTTTACGAAGGTTCAATGACAGAGTCCGTTCAATCTTTGATTCTTTCAGAATCAAAGAATCAATCTTTTATTCTCCTAGAATGCCTATCTGATTCACCGGTCATGATAGGGTAAAACAGGGGCTTCTGTTGTCGCTACAACTTTTCGTACACCAAATAAACTGGTGTTGCCTTAGTCTAGTCCGAAGTCCAAGATCCATAGTCCGTATAAACCCCCAAGAAACACGGTAGAGATCGGGAATCAAGGAGGAGACTTGTGGGGTGTCCAAGTTTAATCTACAACGACCGTGTGTTCCTTACAAAAATTACATTATTGACGAACAAATGAGGAATCTTCACATTTGTCGGATGTTGTCCCTACAGATAGAACAACCGTAAACGACAAAATACCCTTTTGATTTCAGAGTGTTTCTATGTCAAGTCACTCGGTTAATTCGGAACGGACAATTTTAATACGTTTTATATACCGTCTTTGATATTTTCGACAATAATTAAGTTTCGTATCTGGCATTTTAGGTCCAAAGTCACGAAAGTTTCTTTTTTTTATTACCTGGTTTGTAGAACCATCGTGAGTACACAAAGGTAAAGTAAAAGTGTAACAGAGATCGGTCACGACAAAACCCACAGTTTAATGTCAGGACCACCTCTTATAAACACCTTTTATAGGTAAGACGGGTCTACAAACACAGGGGAGGAGGAGGTCTCAAGTATACGACTTTATAATTGGGGGTCTCCACTCCCTTAAGTCTCTGCCCCGGAAACCCTCCATTGCTCCAACATCCCATCGCAGGAGTTCCTCACTGGGGTGACTGAAGGGACCGGGGAGGGCCGTACGCTCCTGTGTCGTCCTTCCGGGGTCGGTGTGTGGTCCGTTCCCGGCGTGGCGACGGAAATAGGACGCGAAGGGTCGGAGTTCTTGGAGGGGACCTTGTCATTCAAGAACAGCGAATATTCGATAGGTCAGACATCATAAAACAATATAGTTGGGAGTGTCTGTTATAGTTCACCCAACCTAAATTAGTATATTGGAGGGAGAAATAAATCAGTGTGAAACGACTATGGTTTGAGGAACCGTACTGAACAACCGAGCACCAACTAGGGTCCTCTTCTGACTCTCGGATGGTCACTTCATTCATTCGGACGAGCATTTGACCACCATTTGAACCATGAGGACCAGTACAGTCTCGGTCACAGTTCCCTCTCGACAGATCCATTAGAAAGAAGTTTCGTGGTCTTATAGACATTATCCATTACCAAGAATAGGTAAGTCCACGGTACCTAGGAATTTCTGACACTCTTCTGACACCTTAGTAAGAAATCTTTACACGTGTACGTACGCACTTGCGTGTGTGTGCGCGTGCGCACGTGTGTGTGTATGTGTGTGTGTTGTATACCACATATTAAAAATCTCCTAAGGGTCATATGGAATTAGATTAAACGAGTAGGGTTCTTGGGACTCAGACATCCAATATTTACCCGGGGACCGTGGTCTGAAGTCATCGTAGACTCGGGTTGACTAGTAAAAAAACCGAAACCTCCCATAAACCTCCCGAACACAGGTTGTCTTACCTTGATGCACAAAGAGACCCGAACGAGATCTTACATTTGAGACCACGCACGCACGAGTCCACGAAGTAAACACAGGTTGAGAAACGCTGGGGTCCCTGACATCGTACGGTCCGAGGAGACAGGGACCCCAAGAGGTCCGTCCTTACGGTCTCACCCAACGGTACGGGAGGAGGTCCCCTAGAAGAACTGGGTCCCTAGTTTGGACGTAGAGGACGAAACCCCCGTCTAAGAAATGGGTGACTCGGTGGTCCCTTCGGGACACTTGAGATCCTCCTTCCCGATTGTTTCCATAACCTTATTTCAACTTCGGTAAACAGATTTGGGATTAGAAATATCTCGACTGGTGTCTAGACGGGCTACCCTCCCGTCCGGCCACCTGGAGAACATAGACACGGAACCTTTCCATTCGCGTACGTCTGTACTTTCCATACTGACACAGATCGAAGATCCTCGTGGGACGGTGGTAGAGTAACGAAACCTTTGTGCCTAGGATCTGTCCCTTTCCGACTCTTAAGACACGGGTCGTCTCTCCTCTATCAATTAAAGTCCTTCTTTAAGATATCTCGGTGTAGATGAAAGATATGATCCTTTAATAAAGGTTGTCATAGAAAAACAGGTCGGTAGACGAGCTTTGTTCAAAGACAGTCGGAGACCTTCATCATTAATAAGGGAGGAGACTTTGACTCGGGGTACGACCGAAAGATTCCCTCATCTGGTAAACCAGCAGACACCAGATAACAGTTCTTAATAAAACTGTGAATGATAACAGTCGACGACTAAAAGGTTGCCTATGGTAGAAACTCCGATTTTTATCTAGGAGGGTGGGGTTCAGGGGAGAAGTACTTCACACTTTCTGTTATACGGGGTCAGTTAATACCTATATTAAAACGTTATCCCTCTCGTGAATAATTACTCCTTACAGAGTCTCTTTTCTCCGGACTCAAAAGTATCTCCGGTTCTCCTGAACGGAACCTGAACCCCCTGAGGACTCTGTCCCACCTCCACCCAGAATATAGTCTTATACCCTTCCGACCCATCAGGAAACACCACCAACTGACAAAGAACCTTGTGTTTCTCCCCTAAAGAATTGGTAGGGATCAAAGTCTCTCGTGTCCCGATTCTTTTTGAGGTAGTAACAGTTTTCAGTATAGAAGAAACTGAAAATCCTTGGATTTCGTTTAAATTTTCTTTGTTTTTACAAAAACATTCCAAATCCATCCTCTATTTTAGTCTTAAGACCGGAGAGTTAACGGACAAGATCTTTTCTGTGAATTCGATGAGGAGGAAATTGAGCTCATTTCTTATGGTTTATGGTTGGAATTGTCTTCTTTTCCTCGACTTCGATGGTACCGAAAGAATCCCTGGACTTCTTGGGTACCTTATTAAAAGTTGAACCCGGTTACTACCCTTGAGAAAGTCTTCAAGTAAGTCGTACACATAAAAACTCGTGGACAATGCACGATCCGTACCGACATCTATGTTCCCCGTGTCATCAGTTACGTGGTAAGGCTTTAAGGAGGGGAACGCCTCTAGGGACGATACCCTTTGGTTCGTCGTCTCCCTGACCCTCTCGACCCCCTACCTCGTGTCCCGGTGCACCCACTTTTGGACCTCCTCTGCTCCCACTCTCGGGGCGACTCCGGGTTCCCTCGTAAAACCTACGCCGCTTCTCATTTTACACTTCCGAAATCTTCCTGCGACCGGTTTGTGAACATTTTTTATTGTTTACCCAGTCACACCGGATCGCGTGTCACCCGTCCTCCCGCGCCTCGTCCCCGACTCCAGTTTCTCGGTGTCCTCCGTCTCTCCCGTCCCAGACTGCCCGGTGACACTACTGAGCGCCATCCTACCCGTCGACGACCGACCAAATGTCGTCGTAGTCAACGAGAGCGACTACAGAACTCTCCCGACCTCGTCCCTTTACCACTCCTCCGACAATGTCATCAGTACTCTTCAACCCCAGAGCCTACTTCTGTCAGTACCGCCTCACGTGACCCGGACACCATGGGACGAGTCTAGGGGAAGTCTTTACTTCATAAATAAGGAGGTCGTCGACCCTCCAGAGGTCGACTGCCGGAAGCGGACAGTAAGGAGAACTTCTCAACGGAGGAGACTCCTCTCGAAGAAATAGGTCACCGGAGGACGGAAGGATCCCGTCGGACACAGGTCTCTGCACACCCATCTCCCAGACTTCTGGACCGAGGAGTGGAGGCAAGTCGTGCCGAGGGTTCCCGACAGGATCGAGTCTCGAGGCGCACCGGTCGAGTCCGGACGGGACACTCTCAAGGGGTCGGGGCGGGGAGGGAGAAGGGTTCGACAAAGGAAGGAAAAGCATCTATAAGGGTCCTCGTGAGGGGACTAGTGGAACGAAGGTGAACCGAGGTAGGGTCCCAATCGAAGGTTCTCTTGTGGAGGACACTACACCTCCACCACTCACCCCAGTCCGAGACTTATATAAAACTTTTATTTTGGTTTACCTGTAAGACTACCTAACCTTTTCTGTAAAAAAAAAACTCCTCCCCGTTCCCTCTTATCTTTATCCCTTATCTAATCTTTATTTTTATTTGAGAATTATAAGTACGTCCATTTTTCTGAAGGTAAAGGTCCTCGTATAAGAATTGAAACTTATTCGGGTTGTAATATGTCAAAATCTATCTTAGACAACATCGTATGTAAAGTAAATTAAACTCCTTATAGTCTCATTAATTTGTATCTGTCTTGTGTATACAAGTCAGTAATGGGTCGCTAACGGTTAAGTGTCTCTCTGTTCGACATATTCTCCAAAGTATTCCCTTGTTTCGGTCGGTAACCGTGTAGGTTGGTCCTATGTGTAGTTCTTCATAAAAAAGATGTTCTGAGTACCATAGGTATCATGTAAATCCCCGAGAGTACTCGAAACGGATGTTTGTGGGGTCTGTTATTAGGGGTCCGTAGTATCTTCCCTAGTGTGACTGCACTGTGGTGGAAACCATCTGTGTCAAGACTCTTTCAAGTGACACCCCCTATCAGTAATCCTGTACTTAGAACTTGACCACGAAACAGACTTCACACCTCAGTCACCCCTCCGACTCTTTCCGTAAAGATCTCCTGTCTCCTTACACTCTCTTCCGGGTCTTCACTCCTACTCATTCCACCCTTGTCGTTACTACGCAGACGGAGGGTCCTTTCATTGCAACTAGTCCATTTCACCCTGTTCAGACAACTGAAAATTTGGACCGTTCCTCAAACCTAAAGTGCAAAATTTATTGGTTCCCTTGTCTTCTTTATAAGAGTTTTGGACATTCAACGGTTACACGAAACACTTAGAGGTTTTACCTTTATACGTCATAAAGGGTCTGAATAAACTTGTTCGAAAAAAAGGTACTGGTGGGTACTCGTCGAAACCTTTCTAAACAAGACATCTGTGTAACTCTGTCTCCTGTAAGGTGGATCCTCACGTGACCCTTTTGATCCCCGAGTTTCCATGGTTTTTATTGGTTCTAAAAATTTCCCGTACTTACCATAGAACCCACCACATGTTTATCGTAGTTCAATAAGAGTGGGAGTGTTAAGTAGGAGTGAACCTTTCTGTGAGCACCGAAAGAAGAGAGGAAGAAATTACTAACTACTCAGACAGGGTACAAAGTATTATGCTAAGGACACAAGAACGCCCTATGAGAGAACCAGACCACACGTTCTTATGGAAGAACGTAAATCAAGTTCGTTATCCAACACGACGGACAAGTGGTCGTCCGTCGCCCGTGAGAGAGACCAACAACAGTCCACGGTCCAACATGGACATTCTGTTCGTCTTTCTTTGACCAGAACGAGTATTGTCGTCGGGGTTTGGTCTTTCGGAGACAGACGTCGGGGTCCGGAAAAGACAGACAGGCGTAAGAGTGGTCTCGAAGGAGACAGAATCGACAGAAAAGTAAACCCAAGAGTAAACGAATGAGACCCGAAGGGAACACCGGGTCGACCACTTCCTAAGCGGACGTTACGACCTCTGGACTCAAGCTAGGGACCAAACCCTTCTAGGGGACCTTTTCCTTTTCCGATGGGTGAGGTCATAAGACCGGATCTCTTAAGGTATCTGAGATGTCAGGTGTCCCAACGTTTCTCAGCCTCTGCTGACTCCCTGAAAGTGAAGTGAGCGAACGAATGAGACCAGGGAGAAGAGAGGGGTGGTAGGGGGCTGGTTTGGTGAACCATTGACTTGAACTTGAAATAGAAGGGAAGTAAGATAAAAATTTTATAGACTTTTATTGAACAAAAAGGTCCCTCCGGAGGTCGTTCTGAAGTCGTCATCAAGGGTAGGTCCTCACCATACTGTAGAGGGGTCGGAAGATGGTACACCGCAAACCCTTACAAACCTCCGTAAAACACCCCTGAATAGTGACACGCAACAACTCCCACGGTAGTGGAACCTCACCCGTCACCGACTCCGATAACTAGACATCCGTCACACCCTTGATCGGGAGGTGTCACTTCTCGTTGGGGCCGTTTTTACGTCATTACTGGGGTCACTCGTAGTGACACCCGAAGGGTCTGAGGCCGGGTAAACTCATAGTGAACCTAGTAAAAATCGAACATTACGTGGTGGACCCGGTTATAAAAAAAAAAATCCATTACGTGAATTAATAAAAAGAAATTCGTTATCACGAAAACTTTATTACTTAGCCACGACAAATATTTTACAATAAATTTCATGTACATTTTTATTTATGGGTTGTGGAGTGTGTTTTATAAGAAGCAACCACTGCGTATACTTCAAACCCTTGTACCCCGGGACGAATACCGGTGTACGGAAAAGACCTAAAACCACTCCCGTATTCGGAGTGTGTGTGAAGAAAAGACTCGATACTTCCAGATTCGTTCACCTGAGCTACCTGAAGAATCACACCCGGAATACTCCAGTTTCCAGTGTATAGACTACAGGGTATTTCCAGAAAGAAAAAATCGACGTACCGTACACTCTAGAATCAAGGGACTGGTCCCTATCTTGGACGTGGGAGACGTAACCTTTACACCTCAGAATTGACGACCTGGTGGTCCCTTCAGGGTTTCCCGTAAAGAAATCATATTTCTCCTTCAGATGCGGTGACCGTAAGAGCTGGGTCCAGCCGATAGAAACGACCACCGTTTCAGTCTCCTATGTTCACTTCGAAGAAACCGTAAACGGAGGAGCATCTGAGGTACTTCTCTCCGGACGCAGAGCACACACGGCGGAAAGGATTTCGTCACACTGTGTGTGAATCAATAATTACGTCCACAGTCACTCGTTTACTCTTGTGCTTGTCCACGAACAGGGAGGGGGACCTGTTTGTTACCTCCTGACATTTGCAAGGGTAGTGGTCCAGGTTTTTCACAACGCAATATTCCCGGTCAAGACAATAAGAGACACGAAGTCAAAGTAATGGAGACTTTACCCCAACATTACTATGGTTGGAGTGTCGTGGCAACACTCCGCAGTCATTCTAGTACAAACACTTCACGAAGTCTGTCACGGTCCGTATCTTATTTGTGATATCTTTATAACCACTACTTACCTACGATAGACAGAATGCGAGTCCAAAAGAGACAAACAACGTTCTCGCTTAGTTGTCCATGACGTGCCGTCACAACGAGAGGAGGCACAGGACTACACGTCGTCGTCTACAACTTTATCTTGTAGGGGTCGAGGTCGGTCCACCCCCCGTCCCCCTCGGACCCGACCCCACCACC